>JACBWV010000610.1:144242644-144862644 GCA_013435795.1 Chlamydomonas sp. ICE-L
TATTTGTGTTATGGGCGTGTTCACATGGGAATATTTTGTATACCCTACGCAAACATACAATATTCAATCTCCAATCCAATTATGTGAAACACACTTATCATTCCTCACTTCAATGCATGTGGTAGGACAATGACACAGCTATAACCAATGCTGCGAGGGAAGGCGACACACATAAATACACACTTGCCCACAACACATGATCACATCCAACTCCTGTCTATGTAACCCCACCCACTGTCTATAATCACATCCAAGTACTGTCTATGTACCCCCACCCACTTATCACCATCTGATGATGGACACATCACATAATGGACACTTCCATCCAAATAAACCACACTCATCAAACCCAAGCACTTTACAACAAAACATAACCAAGGCCTATATTTTGAATGCTGTGTGGCACCACCTTCGTGCCAGCCATTGTGCTACACCAAGTAAGCTCATCATGTCCATAACGCAGATTGTGTCAAATACCACATGCTAGAGGAGGTGTTAGGTTTGGCCGTATAAGGAGCCAATGATGTCTAATATAAGTTGTTGCTCTAATAGTAATAAGAAGAATGCAAATTAATAAAGTTAATCAAATAATCATACTATGCCATAAATAGTTGTTGTTTTATGTCACGTGTCATTGTGGGTGGTTGCAATGTTGAAGCTAGCGTATAATTATATTCCTTACCATGTATACTGCACCCTTCCATCAAAATATTTGAAACTTACTTACATCACACGCCCCTCATTCTAATGCATGTGCTAGGATGGTGATACTGCTCTCCTTGAAGCTGTTTGTGAAGACAAGGTGGAGTGTGTCAAGGCACTTCTAGAGAAGGGGGCTCGTGTAGACGCCCGAAACAATGTGCGAAGGGTCAAGTAAAGATGTTGTAACTATATGAGGAAAGCCATGTATATGAGATCTGCATCATGATCCCTCTGGTTATTGTATTTAATTTTTACGCACATACACACACATTTGGCTATCCATGCACCAAAAGACAACACCATGCAAACACTAACACACTCAAATACACACGCATGCACACACAAAACAAATCGCTATCCATGGACTGCAACACAGCACTTTGCACGCACATACACACACATCTTGCTATCCATGCACTGCCACCTAGCACTGCGCACACACATACACACACATACACACACATAGCTGGCTATCCATGCAATGCAACACAGCACTGAGCACGCACATACACACACATCTGGCTATCCTGGCACTGCCACACAGCACTGCGCATGCACATACACACACATGTGGCTATCCTGGCACTGCCACACAGCACTGTGCACACACATATACACACTTATGGCTGTCCATAACATACAAGACAACCCCATGCAAACACAAACACACTAAAATACACATGCATGCACTCACAAAACAACTGGCTATCCATGCATTGCTACACCGCAGTGTGCACGCACATATGCATACATCTGGCTATACATGCAATAAAAGAAAAACTTATGCACACACAAACACACCTAGACACGTATGCATGCAAGCACACAAACAAACAACTGCACATGCACTGCCACACAGCTATGTTCATACCATATACACACACCTAACCATACATGCACTATACCACAACCTCAGGCACATGCACACACAAGTGGCTACACATGCACTTCCACACAGATATGTTTCCGTACACTGATACACACACTTGGCCATCCATGCACTACAAGACAATTCCATGGACACACACAGCCCAATCAAACACTCATACACACACACGAGGCCATCCATTCACTACAAGACAACCCCATGCACACATTCACACATACCCAGACACTCACACACGCACACACAAGGGGCTACGCATGCACTGCCACACGGCCCTGCTTACATACACACACACCTCGCCATCCATGCACTACACGACAATCCCATCAACACAAACGACACACTCAGGCACTCACCCCCACACAAACTGGCTATCCATGCACTACCCATGCACACGAACAAACACACTCATACACACCTTCAACACACACATAACTGGATATCCAACTGCAGCACAACCCATACACAACTACTAAAGCACGCATTGCAACACCACATAACACCAATACCAAGTGCCTATCTTGGCAAAATTCTGGTGCCTCGTAAGGTCTTTGCTGCTAACAGGGGGGGGAACAGTGAGCAAAGAGGCGGCCTACGCTGACGAGCTTCAGCTATTTCAATGATTGGGTGGTAGGAGCAAAGAGGACGGTAGGAAATATTAGCACAAGAGTTTTGCACTCCAATAGGCAACAAAACATTGAGAGGCAAGAAGCTTCGATTTATGAAAATCGATCGACAATTCAATTGATTGTCCATCGGCAAGCGTAACGGTCGCGTCACTTGGTCGGCCATTGCGGATAAAGGCAATACAGATTTAGTGCGGGGGTGATTGATAATCTGGCAGTGGCATAACCCCACCCTTGCCGGCTGCCTCAGAACTCCCCATGTGAACGATTGCACCTCCATAGTTTGCAACACAAAGGTCGGCAGTGCTTAATTCTAAGCTCCGCAAGAGCATGAGATGGATAAGTAATTTTTTCCCATGGAATTGTTCATTGTGCAAGTTCGCAAGGCTAGAAACATGAACATTACGTAAATTAAAAGTACCATAGTTGGCGTGGCCACTCCAAGCACCCGGCCCACCCCATGCATGGCCCCGATTCTGAGTTGTGGTTGAAGTCCGTGCTAATAATAGCTCAAGTGCCCTAGGGGAATGTTTCGTCAATTGTGATGCTTGTATGTTTCGCCTTGATTGTTTGACGACAATTCCGTTCACAAACCTATATATGCGCACATGATTGGATGGTACGAATTCTAAATGATGAATAATGTTACCCAATAAGTGTAGCTTTTGGCCCAAAAAGCACAAACCTTAGCTCCTTTTCTTGAATTGCGATGCTCATTTATGCTCTCATCAGAATATTTCTAGTATCAATAAGTCTTATAACTGGTATGTATATATTTTTTTTTTTTTGAAGTGAAACCTGAAATAGTAGTTTGCGATGGACGGACACACACAAACACACAGTTTTGACAGGCTAATCCCTAAATCAAAGAATTTAATTTGTTTCTTTATTTTTATATAATTTGAGTAGGTAATGCGTGTTTTAAATATGAAGTTGGTGTAACCGGTACTATAATTCATATTAATAGATTATTACAAATACACCTAAATTTACTATCCCAGTAAGTCCACTCTTTCCTACGGTGTATTCCCCAATTAGAACATGCTTTGGATCTATGCATAAGCTAGTGAGATCTGCACTCCTTACTCTAGAAACTTCACTATTTATGCTCCCTTCCATTTATTCAAAACAAACATACCTCCCTCGCCCCTCATTTCAATGCATGTGGTAGGCTGGCAACACAGCTCTCATCCGGGCTGCTTTGCACGGCCATGTGGACAATGTCATTGCACTGCTAGAGAAGGGAGCTCATGTTGACGCCTTAAACAATGTGAGTAGGGTGGGGCAAAGTTGTTGTAACCATATGATGTGCACCATGTCTATAAGCTATGGATCCCTTCTCACCATAGCACCCAATAACCACCTTCCCTTGTTCAGGCCCATGTGTTTTTTAATTGAGTGTTATTGCTTTTATTATTTAGTGTTGTTGCTCTAATAGTAATAAGAAGAATGCAAATTAATAAAGTTAATCAAATAATCATACTATGCCATAAATAGTTGTTGTTTTATGTCACGTGTCATTGTGGGTGGTTGCAATGTTGAAGCTAGCGTATAATTATATTCCTTACCATGTATACTGCACCCTTCCATCAAAATATTTGAAACTTACTTACATCACACGCCCCTGATTCTAATGCATGTGCTAAGTGATGGTGTGATACGCTCTCTTGCAACGCCATTTTTTGGCCATGTGGAGTGTGTCGAGGCACTTCTAGAGAAGGGGGCTCGTGTAGACGCCCAAGGACAAGTGCAATGGCAAAGGGTGACAGAAAGATTGGTAATATATTAGGAAAGCCATTTATAGGAGCTCTCCATCATGATCTCTTCCGGTTATTGTATTTACTTATGTGTATAATTTAATTACATTGTATTCAATCATTGATTTAAATGAAATAATATTTATTGTTGTTTGTTGGTTACACCGGTACCGTTCTTTAATGACCATTTCAAGTTAAATAAATAATTCTCCCTTTGGTTTTCGGCCAATGGTGTGTTATGCATTTATTAAATACCAGCATAATACAAGAAGTATGCTGGAGGGGCCTTGTGTGATGGGTCATGGTGAAGGAATATAGGAAAAATAACGAAATGACTTAAGGTGTTATTCAATCATTGATTTAATGAAATAATATTTAATAGCATTTATTAAATACCAGCCATAATACAAGAAGTAATTCTGGAGGGGCCTTGTGTGATGGGTCATGTGTGAAGGAAATATAGGAAAATAACGACTGACCCTTAATGCATAAGGACTTTACGTGTTTGAAGGCAATGTTGATGGCAATTTGAGGGAGTTGTTTTCACCGTGATGTGTGTGGATTGTTTGTGCACCTTGATTACCAAGATGTGTGTAGAGAAATCAGATGCTGCCAATAGGCACAGAAAGGACAAAAAACATAACCATATATGGTTACATAGGTCTGAAGGGTTGGCCTAAGGCTTGGAGGGTTCCTCATACCTTATGGGTAAATAGGTATGAGGCAAGACCCACCGTAAAGAAATTTTAGATTGCTAAATGGTTGAGTGGCTAAGTGGCTGATTTGTTTCACATCACTACAACTCAAATTTGAACACAAACTAGCCAGATTTGTGAATAAACTAATTATACATTTTGTTATAAGCGTGTGACATGTGCTTATTCTCATGATTCATGCCGGACATTTGGTCAATTCCCTTTGTTCATTATTGCACACATGCATACACTGTATTCATACTATGGATGCACACCCTCACACAGATGGACACATCCACCTGTACTAACACCTACACATATGTTATTAAAGTATTATTAATTTGAATACTATTATCACGTTTCACAATTATGAAGACAACTTGAAGAAAACATAAAAGCGAAAACAGGGTATTCGTAAACCTCTTCGACCCACTTGAACCCACTTCAATTAAATGGGCTTTATTTGCAAGCATTTGATGCACCCAAAATGTAACAAATCAGATGTATGGTTGATTTTGGGGGGGGGGGGGGGGGGGGGGGGGGAAAGGTAATGATAACGCCTGGTGGGGCGTGGTATTAAGGGAGCCCGTCGTACGCGGGTAGGGAGCGGTCTTCTACCTCAACTGGACAAGCTACCATCGCGGTTGACGACGACCTGCAACGCCAAGAGCGACCGAAGGGGGAGTTGAACCCCCGACTCTTCATTCCTTAGCAATCTGGTCTACCACTAGACCATTGTGATCGCTAAAGAGGCTTGATTTTGGGGAATTTATTCGGTATATCATGTATTTCCCTAGCGATTTGTGTATTTCTTGCTTACTTAAGACTTGCACATTGTATATCAAATATTCGACATTGCATTGTCTTATGGCACATCCTGTTATAGTTTAATCCCCTTCCCATTAAATGTATATTGGCATTGAATTCAATTGCCCATTTGATAATGGAGCATGGAGGCGGAATGTGTCGAGGCACTGCGTGAGAAGGGGGTTGGCTAAAATGCCAAGATCAATGTGAGTTGTGGTTGGATAAATATGTTATCATATGATGTGAGCCATGTTTATGAGTGTTTCCTCCTAACCCCCTCCCACCCTTACCTTGTGTGTGTGTGTGATTGGGATGGATGGATGGATGGATGAGGGGGGGGGGGGGGGGGGGGGGGGGGGGGGGGGGGGGGGGGGGGGAACCCCACGCTTGATTGCAAATGTATGGGTGAATATCCTTAGGGTATCTTTCATGACTCCCAAGAATTACACCTTGGGTGTAACGGCATAATAACAAATCCATACAACTATCATTGAGCCCATTTTAATTGTGGACCCCCCCCCCCCCCCCCCCCTTGAAATAATAATAACCCTATAATGTTCAATGTCAGTACAAAAGTCTTAAAATGCATCGAAGTATAAATACAATAATACAATTATTATACTGGATCATCAGAAAAACATGTTTTCCCCTTATATGCCTATCGAGCCGTACAACCATTATAAGCAATAATCCCAGTCAACTATTTTGAAACTCACTTCCCCTCCACACCCCTCATTTCAATGCATGTTGTAGATTGGCTTAACTGCTCTTTCCAATGCTGCTCGTCTAGGCCATGCGGACAGTGTCAAGGCACTACTGGAGAAAGGGGCTAATACAAGCACCAAGGACATTGTGAGTTGGGTCGGTCACATTTATTGGAACAACATCATGCGAGCCATGTATATAATATATGCACATGTGGGTGTGGGTCATTGCATGGTCCCATCCCACCCAACCACCTTTAATTGTATTTCAATTCAATGATATGAGTTTCATGTGATAAGGTGTTGTATTTCCGTGCCGCTCTCAGTATTTGTGGCACTACTATTTTAACATCCCCAGGTAACGATAATGATCTCCACCCCCCCACTCCCACCCCACCCACCCCAACCCAACCCACACACAAACACGCATAACATACCCCACACACACATACCCCCCCCCCCCCCCCCCCCACACACACACACACACACCCACACCCACACACACACACACACTCGCACACAGACGCACGAATAACATTACCCCCATAACCCATCCCCCCACCCATTACACACACATAAAAACATAACATATCCCCCACCACCCCCCACACACACATACAAACATAACACTCACACACACAACAACCCAACCCCACCCCATCACCACCCCACCACCTCCATCCCACACACACACACACGCATAACATATGTTCCAATCCCTCCCCTTCCACAACCACACACACCAACCCACCAACCCACCCACCCACCCTCCCACCCACCACCACCACCACCACTTCAAGCAGCTTGTTCTAGGCTTGTTCAAAAGTCCCGATGCAGACGAAAATTAATTGGGCTAACAAGCTTTTCCGTACCTGTCAACTTCCACAATGGGCTATTGGATAATTTGCATTGCCAACTTACTGCGCTACACTTCATCTTTCTACCGGAGCCAGGTCCAGTATGAAAGGCTTTTATTTTTGGTATATGCCACGCGGTTTCGGTCTTTTTTGTATTTTGCCGCTTTAAAGCCCTTGCAAGATTGTTGTAGCATGGTGGGATTCAAGTGCTTCCCGCTTGGTTTGTATACCAGACTTGTGTTGCATGCACAGGATACACCAATTCAAATCTGAACTACCTCTCGGGGATGGGGTTCCATGCAAGGTGCCAAGTGCTCATGTAGGGTGCTAGGAAATAGGGACTAGAGGCATCAAAATGAGCATGTGTGCCCATAGCACACACCAGCAGCAGAGTACCACACAATGTGAAGTAGCCTGGATCTTTGGATACAGCCATGCATGCAATAGGTGATTTGGGGAGGGGGTGCATTGTGTACTATAAGGGAATTGTGGCATGCCCCAAACACCCATGTTACTTGACCAGGCCAATGAAAAAAATCACCAACTGCTTTACATCTTCCTTGTCAAGGCTTCTTACAGTATGATGGGGTATGCATAAAACAATTCAACACAAGCACTCATACTGGATAGTACATGTGTGGTTAAAGACTGTTACTAGCCTGATTTCTTTTTTAGAAAAATCCAATTTTGAACAAGCCTATACTTAGGCATGTGTGCGCACATACCCTCCACCGTACCCACCCACCCACCACCACCATTACCACATAACACATATTGTGCTGACGCCTACGTGCACGCATCCCCCCCCCCCCCCCCCCCCCCCCCCCCCCTCAGCCACCCACCCACCCACCCCCACATGCACACACACCTCAAACATATTGTGCTTATGCATGCCTACTCACATGCCCCTCCACGAAAATAAATAAACACACACCACAAACAGCTTTTGCTTAGGCTTGCATGCACAAATCCCCCCCCCCCCCCCCACACACACACACACACACATACACACACACACACACCACCACCAATACCACCACCTCAACCATATTTATGATAAGTTGTGAGTTGAATCCATCAATTGTGTTTGATTTTTGTTACTAGGACAAGGGTTTTATCTATACTTTTGAGAGAAAAGTTGCCTATGGTTTGTTGCTTGTTGCAAGAAAAAAGTTATGGGTTGAACAATAATGCTCACAGCAGTTGGTAATCTCTGGGTTTAATGCAAGCAAGGTTAAACTTATGGTACTTGAATTTGTGTATTCAGGTATTCACACTCTCTACTATGTACTTTATGACCAAGTTGGTCCCATGCCATACTATGTGACCAAGGTGTAAGACCATACAATACATTGGTAAATATTATGATGTTGCATAAACTAAATGGTGGCATGTGTTGTTATGGGTGGGTTGCGGAAGCTATCGCATACTCTGCACTCCTTACTATAGACACCTCACTCTTCATGTTACCACTATTCCAAAGCCACTTACCTCCCATTCCTTCATATTTAAATACATTTGGTAGAACAGGCGGACTGCTCTTATGTGGGCTGCTACCGAAGGACACTTGGAGTGTGTGAAGGCACTGTTGGAGCAGGGGGCAGACCCATCCGCCCAAGGCATAGTGAGTTGGGTCAGTCACAGGTGTTGGAACAACATCAAGTGAGCCCTTTTTATTTATATTATATTGCCTCATGATCCATCCCCACCCTCCCACCCACCCACCTTCCCTTGTTATGACTCCACCTCTACCACCTTCCCAATTCACAGCCGAGCACTGATGCTATGTAATTCAAATTATTGAAAATGTTGACCAAGTCCACATTCCATATTACCCAAACGTTTGTTGTGCAGTGTGTGATTTGCTAATTCTCATGCTTGTACACACATTAATTTGGCGATGAAAAAGTGTGCTTTGCCCCGGAAAGCACGACATCAAAAACACAAAAATATGGAAACGAAAAACAAAGTAGACCAAAACCAGAAATGCAGTTTGCCCACACCAACTTAGTGCCATTTGTCACATTTGATTTGAATGTGGAACATCAAAGCATATTATAATATGCAAATTTAGGGCGCATGGAGGCGCGTCCAAACTCAAATTTGCAATTATTTGTTACCAGGTGCAATTGAATTGAATTTATTTGAATGGAATTCAATTTGATTTAATTTGATGAGTTGAATTGAACTGGGTCTAGGGTCCCCCCCCCCCCCCACACACACACACACACTAAAATACACACATATCCCAATGCCCCCCCCCCCCCCCCCACACACACACACACACACACACACACACACTTTAACACACACACACACATACCCCCATGCACCCCTGTTGTGGACGGTATGGCTCGTTATATGTACTACATAATGAGTACTCGGACATCATATGAACTCCTTTGCCGAACACCTCGATGATGTAACGATTCTGGTCCGTTATCCCCCCCACACACACCCACAAATACAAATACACACATACACCAAGCCCCCCCCCCCCCCCCCCCCCTTCACACACACACACACAATTACACTAATACCCCCCCCCCCCCCCACCCCCCCCACCCCCCCCCACCCACACACCCACACCCACACACACACACAACACACACATGCAATTACGGACATACCCCCATACTTGACCCCCCCTCACACACACACACTCACGACCACGACCACACACACAAATACAAATACACACATACTCCCAAGACCCCACACACACCTCACACACACAAACAATAACACTCATGCACCCATTTTTGTTTTACACCCATGCCCATCCCCCCCCCCCCCACACACACACACACACACACACACACACACACACACACACAAAAACAAACACACACACAAACACACACATACCCCTATGACCCCCCACCCCACCTAACCACACACAAACACAAATACACTTACCCCATTTCCCCCCCCCCCCCCCCCCCCCCCCCCCAGCCACACACACACACACCACCACCACCAACACATCAAACAGCTTGTTCCTAGGAATACGTGCTTCAATCTGTCAGATTCCAAAGTGTAATGATTCAAAATAATAGTTGGATATACCTGGAAACAACTCATACTAAAGGCATGGGGGGGGGGGGGGGGGGGGGGCAGAAAAGGCCATGATTGCTTCAACGGTCAACACTTCCCAATACATGCACACCTCTTGGTACCCCCCTCAAAATGACCGCCAAATATTTTGAGATGTTAAATAGTCAGTATTATACTATAATTAATTAAATAATATTTATGTTGCTTATATTTCCGTATGGTGCAAAAGCGTACCCCTAGTGTACATCCAGACTGTTGTAACACACTTACATACCATACTCATCCACACACACACACACATGCACCCATGACATATCCACCCCCCCCAAACACACACACGCTCACACACATATCATACCCACACACACACACACGAAAAGCAAAAAGCAACCGCACCGGTAGATATGTGTTGTTATTTTACTATTTTACTGCCCCCTCATAATTATGGGATGGCATGTCTATGACACAGCCATGCATTTGTCTATTGCAAGGATTGTGATGTAGGTATAATATCAATTGGGGGGATAAGCATAGTACTAGGTTTGGGGACAAAATACGACATTAGATGCGGCGATATATTAGTGTATGAGTGCATGGATTAAGTGTTACAACAAGTACATGTATTACATTTGAGGATCATAATCACCTTGACATGCCCTGACCCATCAATACACAACTGCCTTGATAGATCTGCTTGGCAAGACCATTGGCAAAATAGTTATCAATACCTCCTGATTGCTTGCCATGTTGATATGCACTGCAGTTTGGCAGCACTGCCTATAGCGAGGCAAAGACGAGCGAGATCAAGGAGTTGTTGAAGGCCTATATGTCATGAAGACCACGTTGATGAATGGTCATCACGATGATATGGCCCCATGTGCCCAAGGCGGCAGTCCATAAGCAAGGCCCCTTTCATAAGCATGAAGCGTTTGCATCCACTTGTCTTGTAGACATATGGTCGAAGTGCTTCTTGCTCACGTGGTGCAAGTGGGGACCATACCTCCACTGCTTGGAAATGTGCTTGGAAATTGTATTTATTACGGTATTTAGATAGCCTGTTTCAGTGATACGTTTGGTCAAGTGGTACACCAAATTACTTAAACAAAGTAGGGGTTTCGATGCCCCCTACAGTCACGTAGCTTTGCAGGTTGTCGTCAACCGCGATGGTAGCTTGTCCATTCTAGGTGGTAGACCGTTCCATGCCCGCGTACAACGGGGTCCCTTAATACCACGCCCCACCAGGTGTTATCATTATCATTACGGTATTCAGGTTTAGTTTGAAAATAACATGCAGCTTGCACCACATGGGTATGATCACCGGTATACAATGTTGTACTCATTTTTTGGCGGAGCCCCCTCCTAGGATATTGGGCGGAGCCCCCTGATTCAACTTGTTGTCCGCATGTGCGTCCGACTGACTGACCAACAGTGTGCGCCGGTTCACATGATGTTTGACTAGAATTAGTAATTAGAATTATGTATATTTGGAATCAGTTCTTTAAGCCATAGGAGTTTACTCTTGAGTGCATGTCTTGTTATTCCTTGTTACTTACAAGGTATGGCATCAAACAGTATGAAATCAATCGCACTCCACAATGAGGATTAGCTCATCAATAGTATATTAGAATGTGACCAGCCTTTCTTGACCACCATGCATCTCTCCACATGTTATTATGTGTTTATTATTGTTCCACAATGGCAATGAATGTGTGAGTGTGCTGCATCGGGTGAAACAGATCAGCCAGTACGTGTACAACACATCAGTTAGTACTTGTACAACACATCAGCTAGTATGTGTACATCAATGTAGGCAGTACTTGTACAGGCCATAGTTGAGTTGTCATCTGACATGAAGGGGAAAGGGGCACGCTAGATGTAGAAGAACACTCTCTCTCTCTCTTAATCTGCACAAACGCATGCAAGACACACATGCAATGCAGTAGCCAGTTTTTTTCTCGTATTGTTGCATATTTTTCAGTCAACCCTGGGCTGATCACCGTCTTCCAACGCTAAGCCCCCCCGTGTGAGACTCACGGGAACTAGGGAGCATACTGCCACATACAAGTAGATTGCACAGTTTAAAGACTTGTCAATGTCAGGGGAATCACTGTAAAGGCTAGGAGGAGGCGCCATTAGGGTGTCTACGCCCTTCCGAAAGTGTCTACACCACTACGTCTACTTGAACTTTAGCTTAGTTACATTGCTCAAGCCAGCAATTTGCGTGCTTACTGTCTTCAACAGTGAAAACAATCATATTATATCTACATCCTACGTACAGCCTGCATTCTGCACTGAGGATAGTGGGGTCGTTGTATTTTTTTTTTTTTATATGTTACCATATCTCTATAGATGATGAGCACCAAGACGGCAGATGTAACATGTAATCACTCCTAGTCTTGTGCATCTTGCCATCCAAAGGGGCACATACTTACAAAATTGTAGGGTTTGCAACCATAGTTGTTATGTTAAGCTAGTACCAACAGCTTATAGGCAGCTCCCCTAGCAGGCTATACAACCGAGTAAGCAAGAGTAGGGACCGGTATATCACATGTTGTTGGCCAAAGGCGAGTTTGATACCATACAAATTGCAGTATATATATAACATTGTATATAAATGGTACTTTGGCCAAGTCGTACTGCCGGCATCATATGATATCGGGTTGGAGTTCCCTAATACGAAAGCCACATGCATTCCAAGCCTAAGGCAGGAGATGCGCTTGTGTTACTATTTCCAGCAGCTTCTTGGTAGTTCCTCCGGCTGGCTATAAATGCACCCACCTATAAATGAGCCTAGTGCACATTTTAGTTCAGATAATCAGCTTCCCAACACTGCTGAAATCTCCAGTCGTGGCTTAGTGGCTGGCTGAAGGAGCTACCTAAAATCGCCTAGAGCTGCCTACAAAACGAATCCATTGTATCACAAACACAACACGGGGAGGGTATATATGTTGCATCTCGGAAAGACAGAAAACAAATCGCAAATGCTGATTTTGGAAAGTTCGTTGCATCTTAGAGGATATGGATCACAGATAGTCACAGATGCAGATGTAATCGTGTCGGTCTGTTCAGTCTCAGGTATATGTATCCCTATCTTTCCACTATTAATTTATTAAAGTGCAACACCGAAGTAGTGTACTTTGAGCTACTAGGTATGATTCATATTGTAACTATACCAAACCAGGATACTATTTCTTGCCTAATTGGTCAGCGATTAAAGCGCACAAACGTTAAATTGGTCAGCGCTTTTTAGTGCAAAAAGCGCAAAAATTGCGCGCTGCGCCCACATGGGGTTTGAAAAAACTGCGCGAAACGCTCAGAGGGGCTCAAAAAAGCCGCGCGGCACCTCGCGGCCGCGCGCACTTAGTAGTACCCTGTACCAAACTAGTATACTATACGCTACTATGCATGATCCCTATTGTAACAATACCGAATTGGCCCCCTCTCGCCCCCAGCAACTGGTTAAGGATATGACGGAGGACATGATATCGAGTACTACTATAAAAATAATGATAATACTTGCTAGGGGTATTAAGAGAGCCCCGTCTTACAGCGGTAGGGAACGTGCTGCTACTATATCTTGACAAAGCTAACATGGCGGTTGTCATCGACCAAGAACACTAAAGCCCACCCTTAGGGAATCTAACCCCGCACCTTCTTGTTCCTAACGAGCTCTACCTTTGAGCCATTCGTCGAAAGGAGATAAGTATGAATATATAATATCTATATATATTTAGACATACAGGGATATTGCTATTGACCGGCCCTGACCGGCATATTCTTTGCGGTGTCACCACACGCACACGGCGGACCGCATGCCTACATGGAGTTCACGGGGGGAAATTACGTAATGCCCCAAAAACGAACCGAATTAACCGAGTTAACCCTCCATGGCCATGATCGCGTACCGCTTCAATTTTCGTAGCAGTTCTTCAACCACAATTTTTCATTTTTTGCAGCACAATTTTCAAACTCGTGCCCTTTCCTTCTCTTTCTTTCTTTCTTTCTTCCTTCCACATAATGCTTTAAATGAAATTCAAGTAGTTTCAATTCTTCGTCGACTTTCTTTGCTCCAATCGAAATTGAGCACGCATGGCGCTCTGGCTCTTTGTGTACAATTTGTTGCTCCTTGAGGCCTCCATGGCGCACCAGCAGCCAATTCCAGAAGACAGAAGAGCTGGAAACAATGCTGCCACTCAGCGAAGAAGGCGAGCCCTTCACAACGACGAGCACAAGAGCGATGCAAACCAGCGACAACGTTTAGTTCGAGCTGTTATGCCTGAAAATGAGCACCTGGCCGCTAACCCGACCAGGCGCGAGGCCTATGCTGAAGCCAATACTGCAGGGCAAGCTTCGCAGGCAGGAGCTCGTGCTGCTAATGCTGCAAGGCAGGCTGCGCAGGCAGAAGCTCGTGCTGCTAATGCTGCAAGGCACCCCTCTCTTGCCACTTTCATGGTGATTCCGCTGCGACCTCTTACCCTTGCACCGATGTAATGGGAGAACTCCCGTCGCAGGTTTGTTTGACAGATACTAGCGTACCGGAGCTCCGGGTCAGAACCCTACTGAGCCGGAGCGAGGGACTCTACCGGCGGAGTAAGTCACTGATGACGTCGCGGAGCGGAGTATTGTCCTGGAAATGGAGCGGAGCCATACCCGAACAAGGTTCGGTGAGTCTCGGAGTTGATTATGCATTAAGCATACCGTTAGACCTAGGCAGTACTTCCTCGTAGTACTGCCCAGTCTGTTGTGCTGACTCATCTAAGCCATATAGAGTGGTGCGACTTCCAGGAAGATACTCCATATGTATCCAACTGAGTTCTCGCATCCAACATCCCAACCTAACCCTATAGCTTATTAGCTATATATGTTTGTGCCCTTTGCGATAGGATAACTAGATAAGTTCTCATTCACCTAACAACCGATCATCGCATCTCATTAGTGTGTTTCCCTTGCATCGAGAACCATGTCCCATAAGATGCTACAGCCAGTTCGCTTTATAGGAGGAGGACGGATGAGCGTTTTTCCGGTCAACGGCTTGCTTTAATTAGTCAAGAAAGCAATTATTTGCACGCCCAACTAATTATATGTGCGCGGAGATCCGTTAAATTGCTGCAGAAAAGTGGCTGACCCCGCGCGCAAGTCTAATGTTTTCAGAGGGGCAGGTCTTTCCAACCTGTTCTTTGCCACTTTCGTTTTCCACTTGCAACAGCTTGAGTGGCACGGAATATAATGTAAATGACGCAGGGGAATGGCAGGGGGGGCATTGGAGGGGGGCATGTGAATGTGGGTGGGTGTGGAGAGAATCAAAGTTGAGGGAGGGTGGAGATGGCTGGGTGGTGTGGTGTGCAAGGGGAAGAAAACAGTGTGTGGGGATATTTAGGGGATATTTAGGGGGAAGTATGGTATCATGTAGGTCATGTAGGTGGGCAGGGGGGGGGGGGGGGGGGGGGGGGGGGGCATACAAGGGCGTTATCCGTTATGTAACCCAGACCAGGGTCAATGACCTGGGTCGGAGGGGGGTGGCCAACGGCCACACGGGCTACCGTACTAGTACATGTATAATCATGTACTTTGGCTGGCACACATAAGTGTGATAGCCAAATATTGTGCTTGTCGATGAGAAAGCTATTGCCACAGCATTTGTTTACAATTAAAGTGGCAACAATGGTCTTTCAATGACAATGCAATACAATTTTAAATGTAATCAAGTACGCCACCATCAACAAAATAATTAAATTATAACCAACGAATCTTATATATATATATATGTATATGTATATATGTGTCTTTTGATAACATACATATATATAAATGTGACTCTGCCAAGCCACAGGCACATTAGGAGTCCAATAGGGCACCGAAATAAATTGTAATTACTTGCAGTTGCAAAGGTGGTGGGAATATTTGAGGTAATGGTAGTGGCACCAAGATAGATTTGTCCATTTCATCTCATACACATATTTTGAGGGTCAGTTGCATCCCCTAGTCCCAAAGACAGATATTGGAGGGTCAATTGCATCTCAGTTGCATATCCTGAAACTGGGTGCGGATCGAGATTCAGATCTTTTAGTCCCCCTGAACAACCTTGGCAGTGGCTACTGCTTTCTTTTGGGATACAGTCCAGAAGGCTTCTAGGCAGCTCCCTCATGAAACAACCCTAGAAGTGGCCGCTGCTTATCGTTATGGCTAAGTACCTACAGCAGCTCGTAGTCGTTATCATTACACACACACACACACCACCCACCACCACCACCCATGAGACCACACACACCACACACACACCACCATCCCACACACACACACACCCACACACACACCACGCCCCACCAGGGCGGTTATCATTACTACATCACACACACACACACCACCACCACCCACCACCATGAGACACACACACACCACACACCACCATCCCCACACACCATCACACACAGCACACACCACACCACGCCAACCAGGGTTATCAGTACACACACACACACACCAACCACCACCACCACCAAGAGAACACAAACACACCACCACCATCCCAACCACACACACACACACCAAACCACGCCCCACCAGCGTTATAATTACACACACACACAACCACCACCACCACCACATGAGAACAACACACCACACACACCACCATCCCACACACCACACACACAACACACGCACACGGCCCCCCGGCGTATATACACAACACACACACCGCCACCACCACACATGAGACCAAACACCACACACACCACCACCATCCCACACACAACACACAACCCAACACACACGGCCCCACCAGGCGTTATCAGTACACAACACACACACACCACCACCACCACCTGAGGAACACACAACACACACAACACACCACCAACCCCCCCCCCACACACACACACAACAGCCCCAACCAGGCGTTATAATTACAACACACACACACCCACACCCCACCATGAGACACCACACAACCACACACCCCCAGCCCACACACAAACATACACACACACACCACGCCCCACCAGGCGTTATCATTACACACAAACCAACACCCACCCCCACAACACCATGAGACACACCACACTACACAACACCACCATTCCCACACACACACACCACGCCCCACAGGCGTTATCAGTACACCACACACCACACCACCCCCCACCACCATGAGACACACACACACACACACACCACCATCCACACACACACACACACACACACCACGCCCCACCAGGCGTTATCATTACACACACACACACACCACCACCACCACCACCATGAGACAACTAACCACACACACCACATCCCCCACACACACACACCACACACACCACGCCCACAGGCGTTCTCAGACACACAACACACACCACCCACACCACCACAATGAGACACCCACACACACACACCCCATCCCCACACAACACCACAACACACACCACGACCACCCAGGCGTTATTCCTTACACACACCACACACACCACACAAACCCACCATGAGACACACACACACACACACACCCACCATCCCACACGGCAAACACACACAAACCACGCCCCACCCGGCGGTATCATACACACAAACAGACACCACCCACCCCCACCATGAGACACACCACACACACACCACCACATACACACACAAACACACACACACACCACGCCCCACAAGGGTTACATACACACACACCCACCACCACCACCACCACCAGAGCAACACACACACACAACAACACCACGCCCACCCAGGGTTATCATTACACACACACACAACAAACACCACCCACCATGAGACACACCCCACACACACAACACCACAATCCAACACACAACACACAACACACCACCACGCCCCCCCAGGCGTTATCATTACACACACAAACACCACACCACCACCACATGAGGACACACACACCACACAACACCACCATCCAACACACACACACACCACACCACACCCCCCAGGCGTTATAATTACACACCACACACACCACACCACCACCCCATGAGACACAACACACACACACACACCCCACACACACAACACACACACACCACGCCCACCAGGCGAATCATTAGACACTACACACGAAACCCACCACCACCACCACATGAGGCACCACACACACACACACACACACCACCATCCCACACACACACACACACACACACCACCACGCACAACAGGCGTTACATTAAAACAAAACACCACCACCACCACCACACACACACACACACACACACCACCATACCACACCACACACCACCACCACACACACACACACACACAATACAAACACACACACACACCAGGACCCCACAGGTTGTTATCATACACCACACACACCACACCACCCACCACCACCACATGAGGAACCACACACACACAAAGCACAAACATCCCACACAACACACACACCACACCACGCCCCACTAGCGTTATCATTACACACACACACACACACACCCACCACCACCACCATGAGACACACACACACACACACACCACGCCCCACCAGGCGTTATCATTACACACACACCACACACCACCACCACCACCACCATGAGACACACACACACACACACACCACCATCCCACACACACACACACACACCACGCCCCACCAGGGTGTATGACCAAATTGGAGACGATTAACAGCGTGTGCCTCCCCACAGATGTTTTGATGGCCCCCCGTCCTGTATTATAATTTAAAATCATAGTTACTAATTCATTTATAATTTTCTTGTAATATCGTATTTTCACTGGCTCACTTGGGGATCTGTTGATGATGTAAATACATATTATAATTTAATATTCAAATTTACTCATTAATATATCATTTATTTGAATTATTATATTTTCACCGGCTAACCTGGGGAGTATCTATTGATGATGAGGTTATTAGTTTACTGCATGGTGTACATCATCATGCAGATGTGCAGAGCTTTTGTTTTTTCTTATTGGGCGACTTCTAGGCAGCTCCCTGAGCCAGCCACTGTGATTCGCCCAAATATTTCTGTGGTTCTTGGCAGCTGATTCCGTATGCTTCAAGGTGCACTAGGTCGCATTTGGTTCGCCTCAATAGCCAGTCAGGAGATCTGCCCAGAAGCTGTTTCTCGTTTAGGGCTACTGTTGATGGTTGCTGGAAATACAAGTCAAGCACTGGCTCACCTGGGGAGCATCCGTTGATGATGACGCTATGGCGATGGTTGGTGTGCATCACACTAAGGAGCAGGGCTTTTCTTTTCGACCTTAATTAGGCAGCTTCTAAGCAGCTCCCTGACCCAGCCAATGAGCTTCACTCAAATATGTCAGCAGTTCTGGGAAGCTGATCGAGTCTGATTGAGACTACTAGGTATTATGCACGCACTTGCCGCAATAGCCAGTCAGGGGAGCTGCCAAGAAGCTGTTGCTCGTTGCTGAAAATAAAAGTCATGCACTGGCTCACCTGGGGAGCAACCATTGATAATGACGCTATGGCACTGCTTGGTGTGCATCACACTGAGGAGCAGGGCTTTTCTGTTTGACAATATTTAGGCAGCTTCTAGGCAGCTCCCCTAACCCAGCCAATGAGCTTCACTCAAATATGTCAGCGGTTTTGGGAAGCTGACTGAGTCTGATTGAGACTAGGTATTATGCACCTACTTGCTTCAATAGCCAGTCAGGGGAGCTGTCAAGAATCTGTTGCTCGTTGCTGAAAATACAAGTCAAGCACTGGCTCACCTGGGGAGCAACCATTGATGATGACGCTATGGCACTGCTTGGTGTGCATCACACTGAGGAGGTTGACACAGGCCTTAAACATGCCGTATGTTTTCCTTTCAGCTACAAGTAACAGCTTCTGGGCAGCTACCATGTTTCCACCATGTCTATCAATCACAGCTCACCTGAGGAACATCCGTCGATGATTTAAATGTATACCCGGTATTATTATTGTAAATTCATTAGTTACTAATTCATATATAATTTCCTTGTAATTGTTGATTTTTTACTGCCTCACCTGAAGAGCATCCGTTGATGCTGATATTAGGGTACTGCATCAGCTGAGGAGGTTGACACAGGCCTTAGGTAGGCGGTAAAGCTACCAGATGGAATCCTTCTGCATACCCAAACGCAGATCACACCTCCTTGCCGGCATCCTTTGGAATGGAAAGGGCCTTGTTTATCTCCCCCTGTAGCAAGTTCACAGTTTGCAGGTTTACAGGTGTGTTGGTGGTGGGTGTAGGTAGGTGGGTAGGTGAGTATTTTATTACCAGTTAGCATGTATACAGTTTGTAGGTCAGTGGGAGAGTGGGTGGGTGGATGGGTAGGTGGGTGGGATGGTGATAGGTAGGTGTATTTGTGGGTGGGCTTAGGTGTGTGTAGGTGTGAGTAGGTGAGTATGTTATTACCAGTTAGCATGCTCAGAGGTTGCAGATTTGCAGGTGAGTGTGTGGGTGTGTGGGTGTGTGTAGGTAGGTGTGTGTAGGTGTGAGTAGGTGAGTATGTTATTACCAGTTAGCATGTTCAGAAGTTGCAGATTTGCATGTGAGTGTGTGGGTGGGTGGGTGGGTGGGTGTAGGTAGGTGGGTGTAGGTGTGTGTAGGTGAGTATGTTATTACCGATAGACTGGTTGTGTACACGGACAACAGGACTCTTCCATTCATTATTGGTTGTCAGCTCGCCTCCATCTGCTACCATGTGATGTTAGGGTTGACGAAGAACATCTGCCTTCCATTGCTGCACTTGGCAACAAAGTTGGGACCTGAGGCGAAGGAAGATGGGAAATTGTTAATTGGGTGGGGGTGGGGTTAAAATAAATAAAAACCCCGGGCAGTGGGCAATAAGTTGACACTATTGAGAAGAGAAATCAACAGGAAAAGGATTTTTGGCGGTTGAAACTTGAAAATTGTAACGCCTTGCCACAGGCGTGTGGTTAAAGGAACCTGCATGTTTGCTTGCATTGGGGAAGGTTACTGTGGGGTTTGATTTCGCAGACTACCGCACCACGACATGCAAGTTCTTGAAGATAATCCTAGGTAGGTCGTCAATCACAAACCTAGCCCCAGAACCCCCCGACATGTCAAAGATACCTGGAACTACTGTAGCAACCAAGCTAGTGGATAGTGGTGGATAGCTAGTGGATAGTACTGGTTCATGGTGGTTGTGGTGGATAGCTAGTGGATAGTACTGGTTCATGGTGGTTGTGGTGGATAGCTAGTGGATAGTACTGGTTGATAGTGGTTGTGGTGGATGGTGCTGGAAGCACCAGTGTGAGAGTATGAGGCCAGTGAATGGCACAGTTTCTTTGGGGGCTACGCATAGCAGCTTCTAGGCGGCTCTCTTATCCGTCCTAATGTAAAACCTAATGCTAGCTAGTGTGCCTGAAAGCTGACATGACAGCGATTACAATGCAGCTGAAAGCTTTGGTATTAACCCAGTGCCTGGCTAATGGAGCTGGCTGGAAGTTCCATGTGCATTCCCACAAATAAACATGAGATGAATGGCTGTTGACACTGTTGAGGTGTTGATCCATGCCATTGTGTTTTTAACTTTCAGTGTGAGACTTTGATGTGTCTAGTATTGGTCAATGAGTTAGAATCAGTTAGTGAGTTTCGAATCTATCTAGAATCGGTGAATAGGAACCCGGGATTCCGTAGTTATCGCTGGGGAAACTACTGCTTATGTTTAGAGCTGAATTGCTGTGGAAAATAACCTCACACAAATATGTGTAAGTTCAAGAACTCGGGCTGCTCAAGCCTGATTTGCAGGCAGAGCGCGGTGCTCGTGGGGTTTGTTTGGAGGAGCATTTCTGACTAGATTAGCCAGACCCCATGCGTACTCAGTGGTTCGAAATTTGAAGGATGGGAGGTTCGATTCCCCCCCACTGACACAGGGGAAAGTACCCCCTGCATCACAGTCACCTCACCAAACAAACCCAGCACTGGGCACACGACACCCCATATATTGAGAATAATAAATATCAATGCAAATTCAGTATGTCTTGACAGTGGGAAACAACTGTGTCATATACATTGGATCCATAACCTTAATGGTTTATGAGATACAGCACAACCAAATGCATTCGAATGACCTTCAAAAACCCGTACAATTTTGAAACCAAAACCAAATCCAGAACCATACGCACACGCAAATGACAAAACCCTGGCTGTGGTCCATTGTTTATTTTGGGGGGCGCTCATGGCAGCTTCCCGCCAGCTTCATTAGCCAGCCACAGATAGGGTAAGCTCGCTAGCCCTAAGCTTTCAGCTGCATTTGAATGCCTGTTCTATGCCCTAAGCTTTCAGGCGCACTAACTGGCATCAGGTTTGGCACCAGGAACTGGAATGGGAGCTGCATAGAAGCTGCTGCACACATCTCCCAAAAATATGCCTATAACAATCGCTACCTCGGACCTTGTTTTGGCCCAAACTACTGCTACCCTGACACGCCCTGACACCCGAACCCCCAACCTACCCAATCCAAATCACAACATGTATCCCACCCTTGGAAATACCAAATCCTGAAATCTACCAGAAGACCCCATTTCTGAAATAAATAAAAACTTTGCCAGTCAGACCTTACGCAGTATGTATGTGTGTGTGTGTGTGTGTGTGCGCGTGTGTGTGTACATGTGTGAGAGGGGGGGGGGGGGGGGGGGGGGGGGGGGGGTTCTCCTCAGTTGCTTTTGTTTCCTAGACAGCCTCCTTTATTATATTATCAGCAGCCTCCCTCCCCCCCCCCCCCCCCCCCCCCCCCCCCCCCCCCCAAACCAGAGGTAGGGAGAAGCTTTCACTTATATAGTTGAAGACATTCCTGAAAGTGATAAATATATTCATGAGTGAATCTGGGACCTAGTATTGTACTCGATAAGCAGTACCGCGGCTGGGTATTTGCTCCCCCAGACGTACTCCTTTCATACTTAATTGCCCAGTAGCGATAGTCACACCTTACATTGGCCCACCGTGTAAATATCTGTATTTCTCCCTACGACTACTACCATATATTATAGTGGTTTTCATGTATGATATCACAAGGCCCGAGGATAGCTGTGTAGCTGTGTAGCTGTGTTGCTATGTAGCTGTTTCCCCCTACGACTGCTAGCATCTATCATAGTGGTTTTCATGTCTGATATCACATAGGCCCGAGGACAGCTGTGTAGCTGTGTAGCTGTGTAGCTATGTAGCTGTTTCCCCCTCACCTGCTAGCATCTATCATAGTGGGTTTCATGTATGATATCAAAAGGCCCGAGGACAGCTTTGTAGCTGTGTAGCTGTGAAGCGGTGTAGCTATGTAGATGTTTCCCCCTACGAATGCTAGCATCTATCATAGTGGTTTTCATGTATGATATCACAAGGCCCGAGGACAGCTGTGTAGCTGTGTTGCTATGTAGCTGTTTCCCCCTACGACTTCTAGGATCTATCTTAGTGGTTTTCATGTATGATATCACAAGGCCCGAGGACAGCTGTGTAGCTGTGTAAGCTGTGTTGCTATGTAGCTTGTTCCCCCTACGAATGCTAGCATCTATCATATGTGTTTTCATGTATGATATCACAAGGCCCGAGGACCAGCTGTGGAAGCATGTGTTGGCATTGTTGCTATGTAGCTGTTTCCCCCTACGACTGCTAGCATCTATCATAGTGGTTTTCATGTAGATAATCACAAGGCACGAGGACAGCTGTGTAGCGGTGTTGCAATGTAGCTATTTACCCCCCCACAACTGCTAGCATCTGTTAGAGTGGTTTTCATGTATGTCGAAGGCCCAAGGACAACTGTGTAGCTGTGTAGCTGCGAAGCTATGTAGCTATTTCTTCCTAGGAATGCAGCCATATATTATAGTGGTTTTCATGTATGATATCACAAGGCCCGAGGACAGCTGTGTAGCTGTGTAGCTGTGTTGCTATGTAGCTGTTTCCCCCTACGACTGCTAGCATCTATCATAGTGGTTTCCATGTATGATATCACAAGGCTCGAGGACAGCTGTGTAGCTGTGTTGCTATGTAGCTATTTCCCCCCACAACTGCTAGCATCTATTAAAGTGGTTTTCATGTATGTCACAAGGCCCAAGGACAGCTGTGTAGCTGTGTAGCTGCGAAGCTATGTAGCTATTTATTCCTAGGAATGCAGCCATATATTATAGTGGTTTTCATTTATGATGTCACGAGGCCAAGGGACAGCTGTGTAGCTGTGTGGTGTGTGCCGTTGTAGTGGTAGCTGTTCGCATTTCTTATACAACTGCTACCATGTATTATAGCGGTTTCCATGTATGATGTCACGAGGCCCGAGGACACCTGTGCAGCTGTGGAGCTGTGGAGCTATTTCTCCCTACAACTGCTACCTTCTGTTACACCAGTTTTCATGTATGATATCACGAGGCATGAGGGCAGCTGTGTAGCTGTATATATGTGTAGCTGTAGCAGTCTAGTAGGTAGAACTGGCGTAGACTGGTGGACGCTTCTATTTCGCCCCTGTGGTGCTACATGTTAAATATCAACTCTTACACACTATCATTGCTGTAGACCCCGTCCTTGAAAATCATTACATACCTGAAAGCAACCAGTAGACTCCCTTTCTGAAACAGAAACAAAGCTCGGCATGTCAGCTCTTACACACTATCATCGATTGTTGGTCTGAATGAGGCGGGTAATTTGTCTCAAAACACATCGGAATTTCATTGGGATCTGACGCAACACCAGCGTTGTGGATGATGCCACAGAGAGGCAAGGCATGAAATCAAATTCAATGCAATTCAATTAAATAAAATTCAATTCCATTGAATTGAATTAAAATAACTCAAACTCAATTTAATTTCATTCACATGACTTAAAATCAATTATGTTCATAAATCTGATAATTTATTCTGAGACTCGCCTCCAGGCGCCCTTGATGGCCATGATGATGCCAGAGGCGCAGGTTCAAATGCAAACTGGGATTAACCTTTGTAAAAATGTAAATGACTACTGGAGGGTGAGTTATGACATGCAGTGCTACAGCTGTGAACAATTATATGAATTCTCCATGCATCATGGTGTACTTACTTTGCATGGTGAAGGCAGGGATGTACTTTCCTGGTGTAACTTTCACATGGTTGTTCCATTGCACCATGAATCATGGTTTGTTTTTGTGCAATTAAATGATGCCAGGGATATGGCCCCAAACCATTCCCCAGTATCAGTCTTAAACAATTAAAACATTACATAACTTTACAAAGCATGACAATGCAATGTAACTTTAGGCAGGCCAGTGTTTACCCAATACATGCCTACTCCCCAACTTACTGGGGGGTCTTCCAAACATCCTTACAGAATCAACTGAGTGTACATGGATTATGCACCTCACCTGGGCTGCAGCCTGGACCACTGACTTCTTGTTCGACCCATCGATCTGGAGCACCTCAACGCGACCGGCCCTGCTGGACTCGCTCTCTACACAGGACTTCACCGCTTGCTGTCATCGAGGCAGGTCACTAGAGCCCGTAAGGACGTGGCAGCATGGATGATCACCGAGAAGCTTGGTTCAAACGCCATGACCACGGTCCTGGAAACCGCGATTGCAGTTGGCAAAAAAACGTGTGATGGCAAGGACCATAAGGAAAGTTTAGGGATAAATTGCCACTAGGCTTTCAGAGGTGGAAGCAGTTCCTGATCACAAGCTCAGTCTGGATCTACATATCGAAGCGTGTGTTGCTTTATCTGACAACTTCCCAGAGGCATTGGTAATTCTCGCTAGAGTTCGATCAATTTCGGTTGAGATCAGGGGTATGTACCACCCCCCAGATACAATTTCGGACCTCGACTCGGACGCTAAGAAATTAATTAAACCTTCGCACCGGCTGGCACCGGTTTTGGTTTTGTATGTAAATTAATTTGCCATAACAAAAATCCATTGCACCGCTAACGGAATATACAGATCAGGCTCGCTGCTATGGATTGCATGCGTTTGGCTCTCGATTTTGCAGGCCTGAAAGCCGGGCAGTGGGGGTTGTTACGCGACAGAAAGAAAGCTGGATAGAAGACGGTGACGGATCAAGTGGACCATTTCTTATGATGCGCAAGGAAAGGTAGTGATTGTAAAGTAAATGTCAGTTCGGTATGGATTTTAGGTTACCGGGCGAGGCTTGTAGTTAGGCTAGTGCTGACTGTATGTACCATTAAGGATGACAAAAGTTGCTACAACCAGAGTAACTTATGGCATCCCATGTGCAAAAATGCTGTTTGTAAGCCCCCTGCTAGGGCTGTATTGAACACACACTCTACACACACGTATACACACTCCTTGCACACACCACCAGCTGGGCAATACCAGGGATACATACCGCTACAGGCTTAACAAACCAATCCAAATACCACACACCAATGTTCAACACCGTCAACCTTAAAAATACAAGCCGGCCCTCAATGGCTCGGACCCATACACACAATGAACCACTAACCAGTGAAACAAAACCAATACCAAAAACAAATGCCACTTCAAGGCAGATAACAAAGTAATGATGATGTCTGGTGGGGCGTGGTATGAAGGGAGCCTCGACGGTAGGGAACGGGCTGCTACTTGACCTAGACAAAAGCTACCATGGCGGTTGACAGCGACCGCGAACACTAAAGCGCACCCGTAGGGATTTGTACCCAAAACTTTCTTCGTTCAACGAGCTCCACCATTTGAGACATAGAAACGGGAATAAAGCAGATAATAAATGAAGGGCAATAGGCTAACACTTTCAACTACATAAATTAAAATTGAAAGGCACACGTCAAACACAACCACGGTACAAACAAAACCACTGTTCCTCGTTTGGGCTACACACGGCAGCTTCCATGAGGCAGCCACAGGGCCAAGCCCTAAAATAACAGTCAAACACAACTCCTAAAATAGCAGGTCTCCTCTAGCCCTCGTGACGGGTTGGAGAAGGGATACCAATGTCAGCTTAAGATTATAACTACAACGATGGTTGCATTTTGCATCCATGAGTGAGATGCAGTAGTTGTTATACTACTATTCAGGTTCACTCGGCTTGCAGAAAGTAAGCAGGAAGAAAGCTGTTAGAACAGAACAAAGATTGTCAACAAGACGAAGGATAATATACATGATACAGAAGGATAATATACATCATACAGAAATATAATATACATCATACAGAAGGATAATATACAGCATACAGAAGGATAACATACATCATCGAAGATAAACATACATCATACAGAAGGATAATATACATCATACAAAAGGAAAATATACAGCATACAGAAGGATAATATACATCATACAAAAGGATAATATACATCATACAGAATATATTCTACATCATACAGAAGGATAACTACAGCATAAGAAGGAATAATATACATCATACAGAAAGGATATATACAGCAATGAGCAGAATCTATATACCATCATAAAACGAAAGTTGCCAACGTCATGCTAGAATCACAATGAACGCCTCCCTCAAGGTGCAAAATAAACACGACTCGCCTTGCGCTCCCTCTCATAGCTCAGTCATAACAGACGCAGGACGCGGCACGTCAAGTCATAGTGGCGGTGCTAATTAGCCCTACCCTGCAGGGAGTTACAATAGGAAACACAAACAAAAAAAAAAAAAACGTGCTACACGAGACAAAACCTCAACATCATGATCCAGAATAACCAGTCGCCCCGTCACTAACACGCTGACCTTATCTCGGAGTCTCATCCAGAGCGACCAGAAGTAACAACGTGATGGACAACGCGTATCGACGATTCTCGCGGTCACTAACGGCCTCCGCATGTGCCACTGCCTTCCTGAACACACTCGTATAGCCTCAATAGAACCCAAAATACATTGCTTCACAAGCATCCTCCACCCCACAAAGAAAAAAACCCACCTAAGCCATTCGTTAAAACATAAATCACGACATACCTGACACCTCCTTCCGTCACATCTCACCGGATTCCTAGGAACAACCCTCCTTCACGACGGTACTCCGAATCCAATCAGAGAAGTAAAAACCGGATGCCCTGCCCTCTCGACGGAGTCACCCCAAAAAATCTCACTCAAGGGAACACCACCACTTTCTCCATAGGAACTACACACAATCCCGTTAAAAAACCAAACAGGGCGCCGAGAAAGCAGCGTAGCATTCATCGCTTTAACATACAATGAAGCCCTACCACAGGTTAACGAGGGAAGGCGGGATAAATAACGATACGCGAGACAGATAGGAAGGCAAGGAGAATAGCGAGCCGTGGGCCTGCGACCTCTACTACTGACCCTCCCACCCCAAGGTAAAACACATCCCGAATGGGACATCCCTACATAATCCAGAGTAGACCATCTCACGATCACGGTCCTCCGTCGCATTCACAGAGACACACGATGCAACGAGATGGCCTTTAACACGGACATCCCATTCATCATCTGCGGCCCTCCAGTAGCCGTTCCTCTCTCCAAGATTAAGGGGTACCCTCAGTGAGGGCAGTAAAGGTGGAAAAGGAGGAGCGTAAACTGGCCCGGAAAATCGCTCGTATAAGTGCATCCTCCCTGATCTCAGCCGCCTTCAGGGAAAATAGCCTCACATAGCCACTAATGGCACAAAAGTCAAGCTCCTCAATACTACCTGCGAAGTAACATCCCTAGCTGCCATTACACTCTGCCTACGACGTCAACCAAAAAACGAAAGCAACGCATATCGCCTAAAAGGGGAAAAAACAAGCAGACCCCTCCGCCTCACCGCATACGTGCACACACAATCCTGGGCTAACTCCAAAAGGAAAATAGACATCATAACATAATGATAATAACTCATACAAAAGTATAATATACCTCATACAGAAATTAATTATACATCATCCAATGGATAATCTCAGCATACAGAAGGATAATACATCATAACAGAAGGAACGAATATACACATACAGAAATATAATATACAGCATCATACGGATAAATATACATCATACAGAAGGATATAAGACCTCATACAGAAGGATAATATACATCATAACAGAAGATAATGTACTCATACAGAATGATACATATACATCATACAGAAGGATAATATACTTCATACATAAGGATAATATCCATCATACAGAGGATAAAATTAGCATCAGACAGAAGGATAATATACATCATACAGAAGGATAATATACATCATACAGAAATATATATACATCATACAGAAGGATAATATACATCATACAGAAGGATAATATACATCATACAGAAGGATAATATACATCATACAGAAGGATAATATACATCATACAGAAGGATAATATACATCATACAGAAGGATAATATACATCATACAGAAGGATAATATACATCATACAGAAATATAATATACATCATACAGAAGGATAATATACATCATACAGAAGGATAATATAAATCATACAGAAATATAATATACATCATACAGAAGGATAATATACATCATACAGAAGGATAATATACATCATACAGAAGGATAATATACATCATACAGAAGGATAATATACATCATACAGAAGGGTTTGCAGAAAGGGTCACTCGACCTTCCATTGCAGCCTCTAGACAGCTCCCAGAAAAATACTGACAAGGAGCCGATCCAAACTTCACCACCAGAGCGGCACTGTGCCCTGCCACATCCCACTGCTCAGTGGGAGACTTGTGAGGGGGAGGCTGAGGCACCTGCCAGCTAAGCGGCAGAGGGGAGATGGATCATGCGTGATCCACGCTGTGGGCTCTGTCATGCCCGAGACCACTGCCTGTCAAAGCCAACAGCACCAGCAGTGGGGGGGCTCACGGCCACATGCCAGGTGGGTGCCATGTGGGCAGCACCATGGTTGACCATGTACCTCTTGGTTTCAACTTCCCTCACGCGGCCAGCGCTCCAGGGCACGTCCTTGGCAGCCCTGGGCAGAGCTTTGTGTGGGGGGGTCCAGATATGGGCCTTACATCCGGGACTATCAACAGGGGAGCCATGCCTCCAAGTGGCATGTTGGTCCTCGCATTGGTCCAGTTTACGCTGGTTCTGGGCACCACCCTTGGACTTGGGGGCGCTGGTCCTGCAGTTAGGGGAGGGGGGCTTGGGGTCCTTCATGGCCTTGGGGGCGTCGCCGGCGTCAAAAGGGGTCTTTCCTGCGTGCCAGGAGCTCTGCATGGCGAACTCACAGGCTTTCTTAATGGCCCAGGTGGCCACCTCATCAGCGTTGGGGCTGGCGGCGGTAGTGGTATCTTTGTCCTTCTTGACACGCTTGTTGGACTTCTTCTTCCTCCTGGCCTGGTCCTTCTTGGGGGAATCCTTCTTGTTCAGGTCGGGAGCATTGGCTTCACCCTTGCTGGAGCCGTTGGAGTTGGCGTGGGAGTCGGTGCTTGCAGCAGAGTGTCTGGCTTGGAGCTCGGGCAGCAGCTTGAGGAGCTCCTCAGCATGGGCGGAGAGGGCGCGGTGCATGGGGTCGGGGGACATGGGGGGAGCTGAGTGGAAGGCAGAGAAGGACAGCTCAGGCTCAGCCTTCGCAGAGGTGGGGGCGGTGGCCTTGGCCAGGAGGGCGGCCTCGTTGGTGAAATCAACCTGCAACTTGGTCAGGGCGGCCATGAGGGAGGAGCGGGACTGTAGTGACTTCTTGGACTTTCCCACTTGGTGGGGGAGGACAGTAGCCTTAGGGGCGGAGCTCGCGATGACGTAGGCTGCGACGAAAAAGGTGACGAGGACTAGGGATACGACAGTCACCACGGAAGCTCCCATAAACATAATGTCACTTGCGAAGGTCATTGTTGATACGGATTCAGGATATAGGGGAGTATCTGTAGGGAGGGGGGAAAGGAGGAGAAGGGTGGGGTTAGAAATTGGGTTGGTGGGAAAGGCGGGAGAAGGGCAGTGTGGGGGGGAGGTGCGGTGATGGTGATGGTGATGGCTGGACAGGCGGGTGGTGGTGGTGGATGGGTGGGTGGTAGAGAGCACTGAGGTGATCGCGACAAAGAAGGGAGCAAGCCGAAGTCCAAGGACACCGTGTCAAAGTACCTTTCGGTCAAGAGATCACTACTCCGTATCAGTAGTGAGGTATGGAGTGAACTGAAGACGCTTGGGTTCGGGATGATTATTTACGAGGAATGGAAAGATGGGAGACGAAAGACATATTACATGGTAAGAATAGGGATGGGCGCCTCTTCCAAGAGGATTTGGATTGAATAATGATACAAACGACGATGCGAGAGGAGGGCAAAAAAAAAAAATTGTACCGCATGTTCTGAATTCTGGGCCCTGACGAGGTTCCTGAAGCAGTCGAGCCTGGGTTCTAGCCCCCCACCCACCCACCCATCCACCCACACACCCGCCCACCGCACACACACCCTCCCTCCCACCCACCACACACACCCACAATCAACCCCACCCACCCCCACCACACCCGAGCAGACCCTCAGGCTCTAGAATACAATTTGAGTCAAATAAAACCATGACAATGATGGTGATAATGATGGATAGACAGACAAATAACGCCTTCAGTCCTTTTTATACCTGGGTGATTTCCTCCAAGGACGAGGACTACTGAGCTACCCAAGAAAGTTTTACAAATACTAAAACCTGAATAACTTTGTCCAAACTTGATTTTTTTTTTTTTTTATGGTTGGAAAGGTCTTGCCGAGATGATGCTCAGGGACCCCCCTTTCACTATGTTATACTGTCTGGGTGTCCAGATGTGAAGCCTCGTGGGTGGGTGGGTGGGTGGGGTGGGTAGGTGGGTGGGTAATCAGGGGGGGGGAAAACAATTTCCGAACATGCGGTCTGCAAACATTATTCTTGCCCCCCCCCCCCCCCCCCCCCCCCCCCCCCCCCCCCTCGCGCAGACGTAACCAAATAGGCGGGAATTGGAAGACGCACCGGTTGGTCTCCAGGTGAGGGCAGATTGGTCGGTTCGCTGATATTAATATACGTATGCCACTCTCGTGTAACGCGACGCCAATATTTCGCGTCGCTTGCGACGCGCGCTTAAGACTTGTTCGAATTTGATTTTTGGATTTGAAGCACAGGAGGCGTCGGAAGGTGGACTGTGGCAAAAGTTCAAGACGCAGGTGCGGATGAAAAATGGAAGAGTGGGAGTGCAGTGCAAGGAGTTGAACGATGGGATGGAAGGGAAAGGCCAACAAATAGAAATAGAAATAGTCAGGGAAGTACAGGTGAGGGTGTCGGAAGGTGTAGGATGTAACACCACCAACCCACTACGTAAAAACTACGCAGTCGTCAGGGACCAAGGCATGCTCATTGAATTCTCGAACGATGCAATCTAGCTACAGGCTTGGAAATGCGTGAAATGATAGTACGGGGTAGAGATGTTAAGCGGGTGACCCTCCCACGGCAACATTGCATGGCATCTGTACTATTATCTCGACCACGGATGTTGAGTGGTTGGGGAGTGCAGCTAATCACGCATAGGAAGGCAGACAGTTCAGCTGTGAGCGCTTACCTTGTCCGGGTAGCTGAAGGGTCCAGGCAGCAGCAGTAAGTGTTGCGATACAATCGTGAGGGTCGAGGGACTGATGTCGTTGAGGCGTGGCGTCGAGTAAAGACGAAGATTGAAAGCTACAAGCTTAGGTTTTTAGAAGACGTGGAAGTGGCTCCACGCTTGGATTGTGTGATGTTCTCGATACAACCCCAGTATAAATAACACTGGCCCGTGCAATTACGCCACGGAAGTGTGAAAGCGGTTCACTCTTCTGAGAACTCGTGTGGCTCGGCAGGATTTGAAGGGGGTGACCAAGTTGGGTAGATTTCGGGGGGGCAGTCCTGTGCCCCGTTGACACTCTCTATGCAGGTTGGGTGGGTTGGGCGAATTTATGGGGGCGAGAATCGGGAAGGTCCAGGGATCCAGGTAGTTGTCGGGCATGCAATGGTAGCACTGCAATGGTAGCACTCGACACTAACAAACAGAAAAATGTACCACTCCGGTGTCCGTGGCAACGACCTTGCCGATGTCGACGCTCGCTACGCCCTCGACTAATGCCTTCATTTTTGCCTGACTACCCACACCGTTCCTCCTATTTGCTCCCACCTCATTTAAACAATTACCTATCCTCCCTCCCCGCCTGGCCCCATACTCCATCCCAACCACTCCACCAGTGTACTACAAAGCGCGATTTCGCGCACGCTTTTTGAGCCCCACTCGGCCCCACTGCGCGTCTCGCGCAGTTTTTTCGATCCCTTGTAGGCGCAGCCCGCATTTTTTGCGCTTTTCGCACTAGAAAGCGCTGATCAATTCAATTTGTGTGCGCTTTAAGCGCTGGCCAGTTTGACAAAATGTAGTACAAAATGCACTCCACCCCTCTGGCCCGCCCTCATGGTCCCCCATCTCTGACCTCTCACAATCCCTGACCACTTATATCTCCCACGCCTGCCTCCACATGACCCTTCCAACCTTCCCTACCCCCACTTGCACCCGCGCCCGACCGCTTTTTCCCACTCCCCTCCCCTCTTAATCCTCACACAGTGGTCTCCACCTCATGACCTTTGGCAATGTGTAGAACCGTCCTCCTCGGTCGCTTCAGTCACGCTGGACGGCCGCGACCCGCCTTCAACGAGGCTGTCCTGACAAGCTTCCTCCGGGGACATCACCAACGGCCATTTCCCATAGCCCCTCCCGGACTTAGTATACAGCTAGTCACATATTGGTTCATGTTCCCACCAAGGTAGTCAACGGACCCCACGGGTGCGTCCTGGGACGCACCCTAATTCGAGATTTTGCGTCCTGGACGCATTATACTGTAGGCAGCGTCCCTACCATCAAACAGAACCCTAGCCCACGGCATGAGTGTGGTGTGCCAGTCACTGCCTGGTAGTCCGGCGAGCTCAACTAACATCCTAAACCTCTCCTGGGGACGCAACAGCCCTTCAATATTGCGTCTGCGACGCAACGGACCCTTCCCATGTTGCGTCCTCCAGCACAAGACGCTGGGACGCAACGGCCCTTCAATATTGCGTATGCGACAGAACGGACCCTTCCCATTTGCGTCCTCGATATATATATACATATATATATATATATATATATATTATATATATATATATATATATATATATATATATATATATATATATATACAATGTGGAATATTGTGATAATCATATTTTAATACTTAATGTTACTGCTGAAGAAGCAAGGCGACTAGATAGCCAAAAGTCCAAATGAACTGTAGAAATATAGGGAAGGATCTGGTAAAACAGATAGTGATATTATGATATCGCTTGTTTTGCTGGCATTTTCGGTGTGTAGCAAGGTTTGCTTACTTGCTTGTCAGATTTGGGATATATACATACATATTTTAAAACTCGGTAGTAGGCAGGTTAGTTGTTCCATTCATTTAAATTTAAATGTTGCTGAGGTATGTAACTTCTTCCAATTGTAGGGGAAATATTCAGCACACTGGTGGTGGCCATGGCCGTGATGCTCATACGGACCCCTTGACTCTGCCAAGCCACGGGCGCATTTGGAGTCCGGTAGGGCACGGATAGTAAAAGTTTTTACTTGCACTTGCAAGAGTAGTGGGATTATTGAAGTTAGTGGTAGTGGCACTTAGGGTAGTTCAGAAAGCTCCATCTTGCGTCTCAGACACAGAATTTGAGGGTCGGTAGCATCTCAAGCACAGATTTTGGAGGGTCCATTGCATATATGATAATCTTGGAACTAGATGCATCTTAAGACACAGATGAGGATCTTGGAACTGAATGCATCTCAAGCACAGATTTTGGAGTGTCCATTGCATAGATGATAATCTTGGAACTAGATAGCCTCTTTCAGTGGATTCACAATGGTCGAATGGTAGACCAGATTGCTAAAGAATGAATAATCGGGGGTTCGACTCCTCCGTCGGTCGCTCTTGACGTTGCAGGTCGTCGTCAACCGCGATGGTAGCTTGCCCAGTTGAGGTACGAGGCCGCTCCCCACCCGCATAAGACGGGCTCCCTTAACACCACGCCCCACCAGGCGTTGTGATTACCTTTGGAACTGGATGCATCTCAAGACACAGATGAGGATCTTGGGACTGAATGCATCTCAAGATGCAAATCTTGGAGTCCCCCCTAAACAACCCTTGTAGTGGCCACTGCTTTTCTTTTCGGCTAACAGCAGCAGCTTCTAAGGCAGCTCCCTGAACAACCCTAGCAGTGGCCACTGCTTTTATTGGCGGATACAAGCAGCAGCTTCTAGGCAGCTCCCTGAACAACCCTGGTAGTGGCCACAGCTTTTATTGGCAGATACCTGCAGCAGCTTCTAGGCAGCTCCTTGAACAACCCTGGTAGTGGTCACTGCTTTCATTGTTGGATACCAGCAGCAGCTTCTAGGCAGCTCCCTGAACAACCCTAGTAGTGGCCACTGATTTTATTGTTAGATACCAGCAGCAGCTTCTAGGCAGCTCCTTGAACAACCCTGGTAGTGGTCACTGCTTTCATTGTTGGATACCAGCAGCAGCTTCTAGGCAGCTCCCTGAACAACCCTGGTAGTGGCCACTGCTTTTCTTGTCATCTACCAGCAGCAGCTTCTAGGCAGCTCCCTTAACACCTAGTATGCCACTCTTTGATTTTTCGCACCAGCAGCGCTTCTAGGCAGCTCCTGAACAACCTAGTAGTGGCCACTGCTTTTATTTTTAGATACCAGCCGAGCTTCTAGCACTCCCTGACACCCTGGTAGTGGCCACAGCTTTTATTTGCAGATACCTGCAGCAGCTTTTAGGCAGCTCCTTGAACAACCCTGGTAGTGGTCACTGCTTTCATTGTTGGATACCAGCAGCAGCTTCTAGGCAGCTCCCTGAACAACCCTAGTAGTGGCCACTGCTTTTATTGTTAGATACCAGCAGCAGCTTCTAGGCAGCTCCCTGAACAACCCTGGTAGTGGTCACTGCTTTCATTGTTGGATACCAGCAGCAGCTTCTAGGCAGCTCCCTGAACAACCCTGGTAGTGGCCACTGCTTTTCTTGTCATCTACCAGCAGCAGCTTCTAGGCAGCTCCCTTAACAACCCTAGTAGTGGCCACTGCTTTTCTTTTTGGCTACCAGCAGCAGCTTCTAGGCAGCTCCCTGAACAACCCTAGTAGTGGCCACTGCTTTCATTGTCAGCTACACACAGCAGCTTCTAGGTAGCTCCCTTGAACAACCCTGGTAGTGGTCACTGTTTTCATTGTTGGATACCAGCAGCAGCTTCTAAACAGCTCCCTGAACATCCCTAGCAGTGGCCACTGCTTTTATTGGCGGATACAAGCAGCAGCTTCTAGGCAGCTCCCTGAGCAACCCTCGTAGTGGCCACTGCTTTTATTGTCATCTACCAGCAGCAGCTTCTAGGCAGCTCCCTGAACAATCCTGGTAGTGGCCACTCCTTTCATTGTTGGATACCAGCAGCAGCTTCTAGGCAGCTTCCTGAACAACCCTAGTAGTGGCCACTGCTTTTATTGTCAGATACAAGCAGAAGCTTCTAGGCAGCTCCCTGAACAACCCTAGTAGTGGCCACTGCTTTTATTGTTAGATACCAGCAGCAGCTTCTAGGCAGCTCCTTGAACAACCCTGGTAGTGGTCACTGCTTTCATTGTTGGATACCAGCAGCAGCTTCTAGGCAGCTCCCTGAACAACCCTGGTAGTGGCCACTGCTTTTCTTGTCATCTACAAGCAGCAGCTTCTAGGCAGATCCCTTAACAACCCTAGTAGTGGCCACTGCTTTTCTTTTTGGCTACCAGCAGCAGCTTCTAGGCAGCTCCCTGAACAACACTAGTAGTGGCCACTGCTTTTATTGTTAGATACCAGCAGCAGCTTCTAGGCAGCTCCCTTGAACAACCCTGGTAGTGGTCACTGCTTTCATTGTTGGATACCAGCAGCAACTTCTAGGCAGCTCCTTGAACAACCCTAGCAGTGGCCACTGCTTTTATTGGGGGATACCAGCAGCAGCTTCTAGGCAGCTCCCTGAACAACCCTAGTAGTGGCCACTGCTTTTATTGTCATCTACCAGCAGCAGCTTCTAGGCAGCTTCCTGAACAACCCTAGTAGTGTCCACTGCTTTTATTGTTGGATACCAGCAGCAGCTTCTAGGCAGCTCCCTGAACAACCCTAGTAGTGGCCACTGCTTTTCTTGTCAGCTACACACAGCAGCTTCTAGGTAGCTCCCTTGAACAACCCTCGTAGTGGTCACTGCTTTCATTATTGGATACCAGCAGCAGCTTCTAAGCAGCTCCCTGAACATCCCTAGCAGTGGCCACTGCTTTTATTGGCGGATACAAGCAGCAGCTTCTAGGCAGCTCCCTGAGCAACCCTCGTAGTGGCCACTGCTTTTATTGTCATCTACCAGCAGCAGCTTCTAGGCAGCTCCCTGAACAATCCTGGTAGTGGCCACTCCTTTCATTGTTGGATACCAGCAGCAGCTTCTAGGCAGCTCCCATAACAACCCTAGTAGTGACCACTGCTTTTATTGTCAGATACAAGCAGAAGCTTCTAGGCAGCTCCCTGAACAACCCTAGTAGTGGCCACTGCTTTTATTGTTAGATACCAGCAGCAGCTTCTAGGCAGCTCCTTGAACAACCCTGGTAGTGGTCACTGCTTTCATTGTTGGATACCAGCAGCAGCTTCTAGGCAGCTCCCTGAACAACCTTGGTAGTGGCCACTGCTTTTCTTGTCATCTACCAGCAGCAGCTTCTAGGCAGCTCCCTTAACAACCCTAGTAGTGGCCACTGATTTTCTTTTTGGCTACCAGCAGCAGCTTCTAGGCAGCTCCCTGAACAACACTAGTAGTGGCCACTGCTTTTATTGTTAGATACCAGCAGCAGCTTCTAGGCAGCTCCCTTGAACAACCCTGGTAGTGGTCACTGCTTTTAGTGTTGGATACCAGCAGCAGCTTCTAGGCAGCTCCAAGAACAACCCTAGTAGTGACCACTGCTTTTATTGTCAGATACAAGCAGAAGCTTCTAGGCAGCTCCCTTAACAACCATGGTAGTGGCCACTGCTTTTCTTTTTGGCTACCAGCAGCAGCTTCTAGGCAGCTCCCTGAACAACCCTAGTAGTGGCCACTGCTTTTATTGTTGGATACCAGCAGCAGCTTCTAGGCAGCTCCTTGAACAACCCTGGTAGTGGTCACTGCTTTCATTGTTGGATACCAGCAGCAGCTTCTAGGCAGCTCCCTGAACAACCCTGGTAGTGGCCACTGCTTTTCTTGTCAGCTACCAGCAGCAGCTTCTAGGTAGCTCCCTTGAACAACCCTGGTAGTGGTCACTGCTTTCATTGGCGGATACCAGCAGCAGCTCCTAGGCAGCTCCCTGAACATCCCTAGCAGAGGCCACTGCTTTTATTGTTGGATACCAGCAGCAGCTTCTAGGCAGCTCCTTTAACAACCCTGGTAGTGGTCACTGCTTTCATTGTTGGATACCAGCAGCAGCTTCTAGGCAGCTCCCTGAACAACCCTGGTAGTGGCCACTGCTTTTCTTGTCATCTACCAGCAGCAGCTTCTAGGCAGCTCCCTGAACAACCCTAGTAGTGGCCACTGCTTTTATTTTTGGCTACCACTGGTAGTGGCCACTGCTTTTCTTGTCATCTACCAGCAGCAGCTTCTAGGCAGCTCCCTGAACAACCCTAGTAGTGGCCACTGCTTTTATTGTTGGCTACCAGCAGCAGCTTCTAGGCAGCTCCCTGAACAACCCTAGTAGTGGCCATTGCTTTTATTGTTGGATACCAGCAGCAGCTTCTAGGCAGCTCCCTTGAACAACCCTGGTAGTGGTCACTGCTTTCATTGTTGGATCCTAGCAGCAGCTTCTAGGCAGCTCCCTGAACAACCCTAGCAGTGGCCACTGCTTTTATTGGCGGATACTAGCAGCAGCTTCTAGGCAGCTCCCTGAACAACCCTAGTAGTGGCCACTGCTTTTATTGTTGGATACCAGCAGCAGCTTCTAGGCAGCTCCCTGAACAACCCTAGTAGTGGCCACTGCTTTTATTGTTGGATACCAGCAGCAGCTTCTAGGCAGCTCCCATAACAACCCTAGTAGTGACCACTGCTTTTATTGTCAGATACAAGCAGAAGCTTCTAGGCAGCTCCCTGAACAACCCTAGTAGTGGCCACTGCTTTTATTGTTAGATACCAGCAGCAGCTTCTAGGCAGCTCCTTGAACAACCCTGGTAGTGGTCACTGCTTTCATTGTTGGATACCAGCAGCAGCTTCTAGGCAGCTCCCTGAACAACCTTGGTAGTGGCCACTGCTTTTCTTGTCATCTACCAGCAGCAGCTTCTAGGCAGCTCCCTTAACAACCCTAGTAGTGGCCACTGCTTTTCTTTTTGGCTACCAGCAGCAGCTTCTAGGCAGCTCCCTGAACAACCCTAGTAGTGGCCACTGCTTTTATTGTTAGATACCAGCAGCAGCTTCTAGGCAGCTCCCTTGAACAACCCTGGTAGTGGTCACTGCTTTTAGTGTTGGATACCAGCAGCAGCTTCTAGGCAGCTCCAAGAACAACCCTAGTAGTGACCACTGCTTTTATTGTCAGATACAAGCAGAAGCTTCTAGGCAGCTCCCTTAACAACCATGGTAGTGGCCACTGCTTTTCTTTTTGGCTACCAGCAGCAGCTTCTAGGCAGCTCCCTGAACAACCCTAGTAGTGGCCACTGCTTTTATTGTTGGATACCAGCAGCAGCTTCTAGGCAGCTCCCTGAACAACCCTGGTAGTGGCCACTGCTTTTCTTGTCAGCTACCAGCAGCAGCTTCTAGGTAGCTCCCTTGAACAACCCTGGTAGTGGTCACTGCTTTCATTGGCGGATACCAGCAGCAGCTCCTAGGCAGCTCCCTGAACATCCCTAGCAGAGGCCACTGCTTTTATTGTTGGATACCAGCAGCAGCTTCTAGGCAGCTCCTTGAACAACCCTGGTAGTGGTCACTGCTTTCATTGTTGGATACCAGCAGCAGCTTCTAGGCAGCTCCCTGAACAACCCTGGTAGTGGCCACTGCTCTTTTCTTGTCATCTACCAGCAGCAGCTTCTAGGCAGCTCCTGACCAACCCTAGTAGTGGCCACTGCTTTTATTTTTGGCTACCACTGGTAGTGGCCACTGCTTTTCTTGTCATCTACCAGCAGCAGCTTCTAGGCAGCTCCCTGAACAACCCTAGTAGTGGCCACTGCTTTTATTGTTGGCTACCAGCAGCAGCTTCTAGGCGCTCCCTGAACAACCCTAGTAGTGGGCCATGCTTTTATTGTGGATACCAGCAGCAGCTTCTAGGCAGCTCCTTGAACAACCCTGGTAGTGGTCACTGCTTTCATTGTTGGATCCTAGCAGCAGCTTCTAGGCAGCTCCCTGAACAACCCTAGCAGTGGCCACTGCTTTTATTGGCGGATACTAGCAGCAGCTTCTAGGCATCTCCTTGAACAACCCTAGTAGTGGTCACTGCTTTCATTGTTGGATACCAGCAGCAGCTTCTAGGCAGCTCCTTGAACAACCCTGGTAGTGGTCACTGCTTTTATTGGTGGATACCAGCAGCAGCTTCTAGGCAGCTCCCTGAACAACCCTGGTAGTGGCCACTGCTTTTCTTGTCATCTACCAGCAGCAGCTTCTAGGCAGCTCCCTGAACAACCCTGGTAGTGGTCACTGCTTTCATTGTTGGATACCAGCAGCAGCTTCTAGGCAGCTCCTTGAACAACCCTAGCAGTGGCCACTGCTTTTATTGCGGATACAAGCAGCAGCTTCTAGGCAGCTCCCTGAACAACCCTAGTAGTGGCCACTGCTTTTATTGTCATATACCAGCAGCAGCTTCTAGGCAGCTTACTGAACAACCCTAGTAGTGGCCACTGCTTTTATTGTTGGATACCAGCAGCAGCTTATAGGCAGCTCCCTTAACAACCCTGTTAGTGGCCACTGCTTTTCTTGTCAGCTACCAACAGCAGCTTCTAGGCATCTCCTTGAACAACCCTGGTAATGGTCACTGCTTTCATTGTTGGATACCAGCAGCAGCTTCTAGGCAGCTCCCTGAACAACCTTGGTTGTGGCCACTGCTTTTCTTGTCATCTACCACCAGCAGCTTCTAGGCAGCTCCCTTAACAACCATGGTAGTGGCCACTGCTTTTCTTTTTGGCTACCAGCAGCAGCTTCTAGGCAGCTCCCTGAACAACCCTAGTAGTGGCCACTGCTTTTATTGTTGGATACCAGCAGCAGCTTCTAGGCAGCTCCCTGAACAACCCTGGTAGTGGCCACCGCTTTTCTTGTCCGCTACCAGCAGCAGCTTCTAGGCAGCTCCCTTTAACAACCCTGGTAGTGGTCACTGCTTTCATTGGCGGATACCAGCAGCAGCTCCTAGGCAGCTCCCTGAACATCCCTAGCAGAGGCCACTGCTTTTATTGTTGGATACCAGCAGCAGCTTCTAGGCAGCTCCTTTAACAACCCTGGTAGTGGTCACTGCTTTCATTGTTGGATACCAGCAGCAGCTTCTAGGCAGCTCCCTGGACAACCCTGGTAGTGGCCACTGCTTTTCTTGTCATCTACCAGCAGCAGCTTCTAGGCAGCTCCCTGAACAACCCTAGTAGTGGCCACTGCTTTTATTTTTGGCTACCACTGGTAGTGGCCACTGCTTTTCTTGTCATCTACCAGCAGCAGCTTCTAGGCAGCTCCTTGAACAACCCTAGTAGTGGCCACTGCTTTTATTGTTGGATACCAGCAGCAGCTTCTAGGCAGCTCCTTGAACAACCCTAGTAGTGGCCATTGCTTTTATTGTTGGATACCAGCAGCAGCTTCTAGGCAGCTCCCTTGAACAACCCTGGTAGTGGTCACTGCTTTCATTGTTGGATACCAGCAGCAGCTTCTAGGCAGCTCCCTGAACAACCCTAGCAGTGGCCACTGCTTTTATTGGCGGATACAAGCAGCAGCTTCTAGGCAGCTCCCTGAACAATCCTAGTAGTGGCCACTGCTTTTATTGTTGGATACCAGCAGCAGCTTCTAGGCAGCTCCTTGAACAACCCTAGTAGTGTCCACTGCTTTTATTGTTGGATACCAGCAGCAGCTTCTAGGCAGCTCCCTGAACAACCCTGGTAGTGGCCACTGCTTTTATTGTTGGATACCAGCAGCAGCTTCTAGGCAGCTCCTTGAACAACCCTAGTAGTGTCCACTGCTTTTATTGTTGGATACCAGCAGCAGCTTCTAGGCAGCTCCCTGAACAACCCTAGTAGTGGCCACTGCTTTTATTGTTGGATACCAGCAGCAGCTTCTAGGCAGCTCCCTGAACAACCCTGGTAGTGGCCATTGCTTTTATTGTTGGATACCTGCAGCAGCTTCTATGCAGCTCCCTTGAACAACCCTGGTAGTGGCCACTGCTTTCATTGTTGGATCCTAGCAGCAGCTTCTAGGCAGCTCCCTGAACAACCCTAGCAGTGGCCACTGCTTTTATTGGCGGATACTAGCAGCAGCTTCTAGGCAGCTCCCTGAACAACCCTAGTAGTGGCCACTGCTTTTATTGTTGGATACCAGCAGCAGCTTCTAGGCAGCTCCTTGAACAACCCTGGTAGTGGTCACTGCTTTTATTGGTGGATACCAGCAGCAGCTTCTAGGCAGCTCCCTGAACAACCCTGGTAGTGGCCACTGCTTTTCTTGTCATCTACCAGCAGCAGCTTCTAGGCAGCTCCCTGAACAACCCTAGTAGTGGCCACTGCTTTTATTGTTGGCTACCAGCAGCAGCTTCTAGGCAGCTCCCTGAACAACCCTAGTAGTGGCCACTGCTTTTATTGTTGGATACCAGCAGCAGCTTTTAGGCAGCTCCCTTGAACAACCCTGGTAGTGGTCAGTGCTTTCATTGTTGGCTACCAGCAGCAGCTTCTAGGCAGCTCCTTGAACAACCCTAGCAGTGGCCACTGCTTTCATTGTTGGATACCAGCAGCAGCTTCTAGGCAGCTCCCTGAACAACCCTAGTAGTGGCCACTGCTTTTATTGTTGGATACCAGCAGCAGCTTCTAGGCAGCTCCTTGAACAACCCTAGTAGTGTCCACTGCTTTTATTGTTGGATACCAGCAGCTGCTTCTAGGCAGCTCCCTGAACAACCCTGGTAGTGGCCACTGCTTTTCTTGTCATCTACCAGCAGCAGCTTCTAGGCAGCTCCCTGAACAACCCTAGTAGTGGCCACTGCTTTTATTGTTGGATACCAGCAGCAGCTTCTAGGCAGCTCCCTAAACATCCCTAGCAGTGGCCACTGCTTTTATTGTTGGATACCTGCAGCAGCTTCTAGGCAGCTCCCTTGAACAACCCCGGTAGTGGTCACTGCTTTCAGTGTTGGATACCAGCAGCAGCTTCTAGGCAGCTCCTTGAACAACCCTGGTTGTGGCCACTGCTTTTCTTGTCATCTACCAGCAGCAGCTTCTAGGCAGCTCCCTGAACAACCCTAGTAGTGGCCACTGCTTTTATTGTTGGATACCAGCAGCAGCTTCTAGGCAGCTCCCTGAACAACCCTGGTAGTGGCCACTGCTTTTCTTGTCAGCTACCAGCAGCAGCTTCTAGGTAGCTCCCTTGAACAACCCCAGTAGTGGTCACTGCTTTCATTGTTGGATACCAGCAGCAGCTCCTAGGCAGCTCCCTGAACATCCCTAGCAGAGGCCACTGCTTTTATTGTTGGATACCAGCAGCAGCTTCTAGGCAGCTCCTTTAACAACCCTGGTAGTGGTCACTGCTTTCATTGTTGGATACAAGCAGAAGCTTCTAGGCAGCTCCCTGAACAACCCTGGTAGTGGCCACTGCTTTTCTTGTCATCTACCAGCAGCAGCTTCTAGGCAGCTCCCTGAACAACCCTAGTAGTGGCCACTGCTTTTATTTTTGGCTACCAGCAGCAGCTTCTAGTCAGCTCCCTGAACAACCCTAGTAGTGGTCACTGCTTTTATTGTTGGATACCTGCAGCAGCTTCTAGGCAGCTCCCTTGAACAACCCTGGTAGTGGTCAGTGCTTTCATTGTTGGATACCAGCAGCAGCTTCTAGGCAGCTCCTTGAACAACCCTAGCAGTGGCCACTGCTTTCATTGTTGGATACCAGCAGCAGCTTCTAGGCAGCTCCCTGAACTACCCTAGTAGTGGCCACTGCTTTTATTTTCATCTACCAGAAGCAGCTTCTAGGCAGCTTCCTGAACCACCCTAGTAGTGGCCACTGCTTTTATTGTTGGATACAAGCAGCAGCTTCTAGGCAGCTTCCTGAACAACCCTAGTAGTGTCCACTGCTTTTATTGTTGGATACCAGCAGCAGCTTCTAGGCAGCTCCCTGAACAACCCTGGTAGTGGCCAATGCTTTTATTGTCATCTACCAGCAGCAGCTTCTAGGCAGCTCCCTGAACAACCCTAGTAGTGGCCACTGCTTTTATTGTCATCTACCAGCAGCAGCTTCTAGGCAGCTCCCTGAACAACCCTAGTAGTGGCCATTGCTTTTATTGTTGGATACCAGCAGCAGCTTCTAGGCAGCTCCTTTGAACAACCCTGGTAGTGGTCACTGCTTTCATTGTTGGATACCAGCAGCAGCTTCTAGGCAGCTCCCTGAACAACCCTAGCATTGGCCACTGCTTTCATTGTTGGCTACCAGCAGCAGCTTCTAGGCAGCTCCCTGAACAACCTTGGTAGTGGCCACTGCTTTTCTAGTCATCTACCAGCAGCAGCTTCTAGGCAGCTCCCTGAACAACCCTGGTAGTGGCCACTGCTTTTCTTTTTGGCTACCAGCAGCAGCTTCTAGGCAGCTCCCTGAACAACCCTAGTAGTGGCCACTGCTTTTATTGTTGGATACCAGCAGCAGCTTCTAGGCAGCTCCCTGAACAACCCTGGTAGTGGCCACTGCTTTTCTTGTCAGCTACTAGCAGCAGCTTCTAGGTAGCTCCCTTGAACAACCCTAGTAGTGGTCACTGCTTTCATTGTTGGATACCAGCAGCAGCTCCTAGGCAGCTCCCTGAACATCCCTAGCAGAGGCCACTGCTTTTATTGTTGGATACCAGCAGCAGCTTCTAGGCAGCTCCTTTAACAACCCTGGTAGTGGTCACTGCTTTCATTGTTGGATACCAGCAGCAGCTTCTAGGCAGCTCCTTGAACAACCCTGGTAGTGGCCACTGCTTTTATTGTCATCTACCAGCAGCACCTTGTAGGCAGCTCCCTGAACAACCCTAGTAGTGGCCACTGCTTTTATTGTCATCTACAAGCAGCAGCTTCTAGGCAGCTCCCTGAACAACCCTAGTAGTGGCCATTGCTTTTATTGTTGGATACCAGCAGCAGCTTCTAGGCAGCTCCTTTGAACAACCCTGGTAGTGGTCACTGCTTTCATTGTTGGATACCAGCAGCAGCTTCTAGGCAGCTCCCTGAACAACCCTATTAGTGGCCACTGCTTTTATTGTTGGATACCAGCAGCAGCTTCTAGGCAGCTCCTTTAACAACCCTGGTAGTGGTCACTGCTTTCATTGTTGGATACCAGCAGCAGCTTCTAGGCAGCTCCCTGAACAACCCTGGTAGAGGCCACTGCTTTTCTTGTCATCTACCAGCATCACCTTCTAGGCAGCTCCCTGAACAACCCTAGTAGTGGCCACTGCTTTTATTTTTGGCTACCAGCAGCAGCTTCTAGTCAGCTCCCTGAACAACCCTAGTAGTGGTCACTGCTTTTATTGTTGGATACCTGCAGCAGCTTCTAGGCAGCTCCCTTGAACAACCCTGGTAGTGGTCAGTGCTTTCATTGTTGGATACCAGCAGCAGCTTCTAGGCAGCTCCTTGAACAACCCTAGCAGTGGCCACTGCTTTCATTGTTGGATACCAGCAGCAGCTTCTAGGCAGCTCCCTGAACAACCCTAGTAGTGGCCACTGCTTTTATTGTCATCTACCAGAAGCAGCTTCTAGGCAGCTTCCTGAATAACCCTAGTAGTGGCCACTGCTTTTATTGTTGGATACCAGCAGCAGCTTCTAGGCAGCTCCCTGAACAACCCTGGTAGTGGCCACTGCTTTTCTTGTCATCTACCAGCAGCAGCTTCTAGGCAGCTCCCTGAACAACCCTAGTAGTGGCCACTGCTTTTATTTTTGGCTACCAGCAGCAGCTTCTAGGCAGCGCCCTGAACAACCCTAGTAGAGGCCATTGCTTTTATTGTTGGATACCAGCAGCAGCTTCTAGGCAGCTCCCTTGAACAACCCTGGTAGTGGTCACTGCTTTCATTGTTGGATACCAGCAGCAGCTTCTAGGCAGCTCCCTGAACAACCCTAGCAGTGGCCACTGCTTTTATTGGCGGATACAAGCAGCAGCTTCTAGGCAGCTCCCTGAACAACCCTAGTAGTGGCCAATGCTTTTATTGTTAGATACCAGCAGCAGCTTCTAGGCAGCTCCTTGAACAACCCTGGTAGTGGTCACTGCTTTCATTGTTGGATACCAGCAGCAGCTTCTAGGCAGCTCCCTGAACAACCCTAGTAGTGGCCACTGCTTTTAATGTTGGATACCAGCAGCAGCTTCTAGGCAGCTCCCTGAACAACCCTAGTAGTGGCCACTGCTTTTCTTTTTGGCTACCAGCAGCAGCTTCTAGGCAGCTTCCTGAACAACCCTAGCAGTGGCCACTGCTTTTCTTTTTGGCTACCAGCAGCAGCTTCTAGGCAGCTCCCTGAACAACCCTAGTAGTGGCCACTTCTTTTCTTTTTGGCTACCAGCAGCAGCTTCTAGGCAGCTTCCTGAACAACCCTAGTAGTGGCCACTGCTTTTATTGTTGGCTACCAGCAGCAGCTTCTAGGCAGCTCTATGAACAACCCTAGTAGTGGCCACTGCTTTTCTTGTCATCTACCAATAGCAGCTTCTAGGTAGCTCCCTTGAACAACCCTGGTAGTGGTCACTGCTTTTATTGTTGGATACCAGCAGCAGCTTCTAGGCAGCTCCCTGAACAACCCTAGTAGTGGCCACTGCTTTTCTTTTTGGCTACCAGCAGCAGCTTCTAGGCAGCTTCCTGAACAACCTTAGTAGTGGCCACTGCTTTTATTGTTGGATACCAGCAGCAGCTTCTAAGCAGCTCCCTGAACATCCCTAGCAGTGGCCACTGCTTTTATTGGCGGATACAAGCAGCAGCTTCTAGGCAGCTCCTTGAACAACCCTCGTAGTGGCCACTTTTTTATTGGCGGATACCAGCAGCAGCTTCTAGGCAGCTCCCTGAACAACCCTGGTAGTGGCCACTGCTTTCATTGTTGGATACCAGCAGCTGCTTCTAGGCAGCTCCCAGAACAACCCTAGTAGTGGCCACTGCTTTTTTTGTCAGATACAAGCAGAAGCTTCTAGGCAGCTCCCTGAACAATCCTGGTAGTGGCCACTGCTTTTCTTTCCAGCTACCAGCAGCAGCTTCTACACAGCTCCCTTAACAACCCTGGTAGTGGCCACTGCTTTTATTGTTGGATACGAGCAACAGCTTCTCAGCAGCTCCCTTGAACAACCCTGGTAGTGGCCACTGCTTTTCTTGTCAGCTACCAGCAGCAGCTTCTAGGTAGCTCCCTTGAACAAACCTGGTAGTGGCCACTGCTTTTATTGTTGGATACCAGCAGCAGCTTCTAGGCAGCTCCCTGAACAACCATGGTAGTGGCCCCCCCTTATTCCCGGCTACCAGCAGAAGCTTCTAGGCAGCTACCTAAACAATCCTGGTAGTGGCCACTGCTTTTCTTTCCAGCTACCAGCAGCAGCTTCTAGGCAGCTACCTGGGCTACCATTATGATGGCCGCTGCTTATCCATTTGGCTACCAGCAGCACCTTCTAGGCAGCTACCTGGGCTACCATTATGATGGCCGCTGCTTATCCATTTGGCTACCAGCAGCAGCTTCTAGGCAGCTACCTGGGCCACCATGATAGTGGCCACTGCTTTTCCATTTTGCTACCAGCAGCAGCTTCTAGGCAGCTACCTGGGCCACCATGATAGTGGCCACTGCTTTTCCATTTGGCTACCAGCAGCAGCTTCTAGGCAGCTCACTGAGCCAGTCATTGGGCTAATGCCCAATATTGAACCAGTACGGGGAAAGCTTACGTAACGTGCTGGAACATGACTTAACATGCGGTGACGCGACTTAATGTGATGTAACATGTTATATCGCCTGTCTCTGTTTCCATAGTGTCATAAAATGCCTTAACGCATCATAATGCAAATCCAGGGGTGGGGCCAAGGGGTTGGACACCTTTGCTGGTCATAACATTAATTAAGATGCTGCAATGTGTTATACCGGTAATGTCTCTCTCTGTTTCCATATTTCTTTGTTTATCGCAGATCAGCCCCCCAGCCTATCAGCCCGAGCACAGTGCCGCCAACGACAACAATTGTCTGAAATGTCTGGAGGCTGTCTACAAACACAAACGCATGGTGTCAAAATGCAAATCCAGGGGTGGGGTTGAGGGGTCGGAACCCTAGACAAGTCCTAGAGGAAGTCATCTCGAAGGCATCACGAGTATAACACGACTTAACGTACTGGAACATGACTTAATATGGTGTAACGCGACTTAACATGATGTAACATGGTATACCATCTGTCCCTGTTTCCATAGTTAACAAGCCTGTTTGGCGCATGTCAGCCCCCCATCCTATCAGCCCCAGCAGAATGCCACCAATGACAACAATGGGCTCGAATGTCTTGAGGCTGTCTACAAACATTAACACATGGTGTCAAAATGCAAATCCAAGGGTGGGATCAAGGGGGTGGACACCTAAACAAGTCGTAGAGGAAGTCATCACAAAGTCATAACGAGTCTAACGCCAGCTGGCCCATGTTGGTGCTAGCTGGCCCATGCAGGTGCTGAAGTCATCACGAAGTCATAACGAGTTTAAAGTGCCTTTATGTGCTTTAACATGTTATATCGTCTGTTCATTTTCCCATAGTGGCCCTGTTTAGCGCAAGTTAGCCCCCCATCCTATCAGCCCCAGCAGGATGCCGCCAAAGACAACAATGGGCTCAAATGTCTTGAGGCTGTCTACAAAAACATGAACACATGGTGTCATAATGGAAATCCAGGGGTGGATTCATGGCATAGCGCCTAAGGCCTGTTTAGCGCAAGTCAGCCCCCCAGCCTATCAGCCCCAGCAGAATGCCGCCAACGACCACAATGGGCTCAAATGTCTTGAGACTGTCTACAAACACAAACGCCCATAAGCCAATGACGAGCACCCATGAAGGGAAAGGGCTGATGGCGTAGACGTCAAGGGTCATGCGGAACACGGAGGCCAGGATGAGACCAACAGATGCAGCGTTCATACCTGAGGTGGGGTGGGGTTGGGGTGGGGTTTGGGTTTGGGTTTGGGTTGGGTTTGGGTTGGGGGTGGGGTTTGGGTTTGGGTTGAGGGTTGGGTTGGGTTTTGGGTTGGGTTGGGTTTTGGGTTGGGTTTTGGGTTGGGTTATGGGTTGGGCTATGGGTTGGGTTTTGGTTTGGGTTTTGGGTTGGGTTTTGGGTTGGGGGGTTGGTTGGGGGTTGGGTTGGAGTTTGCGTTAGGGGTTTGGTTTGGTTTGGTTTGGTTTGGGGTTGGGGTTGGGGTTGGTTTGGTTTGGGTTGGGGCCTTTGGGGGGGGGGGGGGGGGGGGGGGGGGGGTAAGGGAGGGAAAGGAGAGGGTTAGGTGTGTGTGTGTGTGTGTGTGTGTGTGTGTGTGTGTATGAAAGGGCTGATGTAAGGAATGCAAATGAGAGTTATATGTGTGTGTATAAAAGGGCTGATGGCTCAGACGCCAAGGGTCATGCGGAACACTGAGGCCAGGATGAGACAATATATACATTTAATGGAATTTAATGGAATTTAAATAAATGCAAATACAGTCAAATACATACACATACGGACAAATAAAAATGTGACTCACCAGGGAGGGCACGCCTGTATATGTTCCCACTTCCTGAATACTTTCCAAAAGGGCATGACGGCGGACATGAGGCTGACACCCAGAAAATAGAGGCAAAACCGAACCAGGAAGGGCACGCATATATATTTAAAAATTAAAGAAAAAGATGACAACAGAAGGCACGAGAATAATAAAAATACAAAGTGGCTCACCAGGGAGGGCACGCCTGTAGATGTTCCACTTCCTGAATATTTTCCATAAGGGCATGACGGCGAACATGAGGCTGACACCAGGGAAGAAGAGGCCAAACCAGCAGATGCAGAAAAATTCTTTACTAGGGAGGGCACCCATTTTAAAAACAAAAATAAATACAAATAAATACAAATACACAAAATAAAATTAAAATGGCTCACCAGGGAGGGCACGCCTGTAGATGTCCCACTAGCTAATAGTTTTCCAAAAGGGCATGAAGGCGAACATGAGGCTGACACCCGGGAAGAAGAGGCCAAACCAGAACATGCAAACAATTATTTATTAAGGAGGGCACGGGTATAAATAAATACATAATAAACACAAATACACAAAATAAAAAATGTGACTAACCAGGGAGGGCACGTCTGTAGATGTTCCACTTCCTGAATATTTTCCAGAATGGCATGACGGCGAACATGAGGCTGACACCCGGGAAAAAGAGGCCAAACCAGCAGATGCAGATTCCAATGAGTGGAAAGTATCCGAAGTTCCAAGCGATGATAGCGCCCAGGTAGGCAGCAAAGTTGAAGAGGGGGCCGGGCATGGCCTGGTGGGTATGTGGGCGTGTGTGTGTGTGTGTGTGTGTGTGAGTGTGGGGGGGGGACAGGTTTGGGCTAGTGTCAGATTTGTGTCAGTAAGTGATGTTGGTTAATGAAATGAAAACATATGGAAGTGTTAGTGTCCGTACAGTGTTGCTGGTAGATCCAAATACAAATGCCAGCAGATGCAGATCCCAATGAGTGGAAAGTACCCGAAGTTCCAAGCGATGATAGCGCCAAGGTAGGCAGCAAAGTTGAAGAGGGGTCCGGGCATGGCCTGGGGAGTGGTATGGGGGGGGATGGGATGTTTGGGGATTGCTGGGTGGGATGTGATGGTGGGTGGGTGGGGTTGCGATGAGAGTGAGGAATCACTAAGGTAAGTGATGTTGGTTAATGCAAATGCCAGAAGATGCAGATCCCAATGAGTGGAATGTATCCGAAGTTCCAAGCGATGATAGCGCCCAGGTAGGCAGCAAAGTTGAAGAGGGGTCCGGGCATGGCCTGGGTGTGTGGTTGGGTGGTGGTGGGTGGGCGTGGTAGTGGTGGTAGCCAGTTCCAAGCGATGATAGCGCCCAGGTAGGCAGCGGAGTTGAAGAGGGGTCCGGGCATGGCCTGGGTGTGTGGTTGGGTGGTGGTGGGTGGGCGTGGTAGTGGTGGCAACCAGATCCAAGCGATGATAGCGCCCAGGTAGGCAGCAAAGTTGAAGAGGAGTCCGGGCATGGCCTGGGGAGTGGTATGGGGGGGGATGGGATGTTTGGGGATTGCTGGGTGGGATGTGATGGTGGGTGGGTGGGGTTGCGATGAGAGTGAGGAATCACTAAGGTAAGTGATGTTGGTTAATGCAAATGCCAGAAGATGCAGATCCCAATGAGTGGAATGTATCCGAAGTTCCAAGCGATGATAGCGCCCAGGTAGGCAGCAAAGTTGAAGAGGGGTCCGGGCATGGCCTGGGTGTGTGGTTGGGTGGTGGTGGGTGGGCGTGGTAGTGGTGGTAGCCAGTTCCAAGCGATGATAGCGCCCAGGTAGGCAGCGGAGTTGAAGAGGGGTCCGGGCATGGCCTGGGTGTGTGGTTGGGTGGTGGTGGGTGGGCATGGTAGTGGTGGCAACCAGATCCAAGCGATGATAGCGCCCAGGTAGGCAGCGGAGTTGAAGAGGGGTCCGGGCATGGCCTGGGTGTGTGGTTGGGTGGTGGTGGGTGGGCGTGGTAGTGGTGGTAGCCAGTTCCAAGCGATGATAGCGCCCAGGTAGGCAGCGGAGTTGAAGAGGGGTCCGGGCATGGCCTGGGTGTGTGGTTGGGTGGTGGTGGGTGGGCATGGTAGTGGTGGCAACCAGATCCAAGCGATGATAGCGCCAAGGTAGGCAGCAAAGTTGAAGAGGGGTCCGGGCATGGCCTGGGGGGTGGGGGAGTGGGATGGGATGTTTGGGGATTGCTGGGTGGGATGTGATGGTGGGTGGGTGGGGTTGCGATGAGAGTGAGGAATCACTAAGGCAAGTGATGTTGGTTAATGCAAATGCCAGAAGATGCATGCCCCAATGGGTGGAAAGTAATCATGCTTCCAAGAGATGATAGATGGCTGAAGGAGACCCAAATCAACCCACAATCTCCAACCAAACCAAACCTGATTCAACTCAACACAAGCCAAGCCAACCCGACCCAACCTGATTCTACCCAAATCAACCCACAATCTCCAACACAACCCAACTAAACCTGATTCAACTCAACCCAACCCGACCCAACCTGATTCAACCCAACTCAACCCAATTCAACCCAACCCAATCAAACCAAACCTGATTCAACTCAACCCAAACCAAGCCAACCCGACCCAACCTGATTCAACCCAACTCAACCCAACCCAACCCGACCCAGCCTGATTCAACCCAACTCAACCCAAATCAACTCAACCCAAGCCAACCCAACCTGATTCAACCCAACTCAACCCAATGCAACCCAACCCAACCAAACCTGATTCAACTCAACCCAACCCAAGCCAACCCGACCCAACCTGATTCAACCCAACTCAACCCAAATCAACTCAATCCAACCCAACCAAACCTGATTCAACTCAACCCAACCCAAGCCAACCCGACCCAACCTGATTCAACCCAACTCAACCCAAATCAACTCAACCCAACCCAACCAAACCTGATTCAACTCAACCCAAGCCAAGCCAACCCGACCCAACCTGATTCTACCCAAATCAACCCACAATCTCCAACCCAACCCAACCAAACCTGATTCAGCTCAACCCAACCCGACCCAACCTGATTCAACCCAACTCAACCCAATTCAACCCAACCCAACCCAACCAAACCTGATTCAACTCAACCCAAGCCAAGCCAACCCGACCCAACCTGATTCAACCCAACTCAACCCAATGCAACACAACCCAACCCAACCAAACCTGATTCAACTCAACACAAGCCAAGCCAACCCGACCCAACCTGATTCAACCCAACTCAACCCGATGCAACACAACCCAACCCAACCAAACCTGATTCAACTCAACCCAAGCCAAGCTAACCCGACCCAACCTGATTCAACCCAACTCAACCCAATTCAACACAACCCAACTCAACCCAACCTGATTCAACTCAACCCAACCCAAGCCAACCCAACCCAACCTGATTCAACCCAACTCAACCCAACCCAAGCCAAGCCGACCCAACCTGATTCAACCCAACTCAACCCAACCCAACCAAACCTGATTCAACTCAACCAAACCTAAGCCAACCCGACCCAACCTGATTCAACCCAACTCAACCCAACTCAACCCAATTCAACCCAACCAAACCCAACCTGATTCAACCCAACTCAACCCAATTCAGATGGTGGGTGGTTGGGGACTTGGCTGTTGGGGGATTGGCGGTAGGCAGCAATGTTGGAGAGGGGTCCAGGCATGGCCTTGGATGGATCGTTGGGTGGTTACGGGGGTTACAGCCCACCTGAACCAGACTTAGGCAATGGTATGACTACTTGATTGTAACTGACTATAACTGACTATAACTGACTATAACAGGCTATAACAGAGTATAATAGACATACTGCTATGCCCACCTGAACCAGCCCCAGCCCAGTGTAGAACTGCTCGGTTGTAAGCCAGCTATTGCTGACTCAAACATAGTGTAACTGACTCTAACTGACTATAACACACAAATCAGCACAACCACCGGAACCAGACCCAGCCCAGTGTAGAACTGCTCGGTTGTAAGCCAGCCATTACCAAGAGGTGTGACCAGAGCTACCGCCACCACCAACACCACTTCCACCACGTCCAATGCCACCACCACCACCATTACCACTATATGATTAAGTATATTCACCGGAACCAGACCCAGCCCAGTGTAGAACTGCCCGGTTGTAAGCCAGCCATCACCAAGAGGTGTGACCAGAGCTACCGCCACCACCAACACCACGTCTTCCACGTCCAATGCCACCACCACCACCTCCACTGCCACCTAAAATGCCACCACCACCACCACTATATGATTAGTCACACCCACCTGTACCAGCCCCAGCCCAGTGTAGAACTGCTAGGTTGTAAGCCAGCTATAGCCAAGAGGTGTGACCAGAGCTACCGCCACCACCACCACCACTTCCACCACGTCCAATGCCACCACCACCACCTCCACTGCCACCTATAATGCCACCACCACCACCACCACTATATGATAAGTCACACCCACCTGTACCAGACCCAGCCCAGTGTAGAACTGCTCGGTTGTAAGCCGGCTATTGCTGACTCAAACATAGTGTAACTGACTCTAACTGACTATAACACACATATCAGCACACCCACCTGTACCAGACCCGGCCCAGAGTAGAACTGCTCGGTTGGAAGCCAGCTGTTGCCAAGAGGTGTTACCAGGGCATCCACACCCCCGTCTGCCAGACCCATCCCAGTGTATATCTGCTGGGTTGTAACAGACTCTAACTTACTATAACTGACCAAAACAAGCATACAACCATAAACCACACTCACCTGAACCAGACCCAGCCCAGTGAAGAAGTACTGGGTTGTAACTGACTCTTACTGACTGTAACAGACATACAACCACACTCACCTGAACCAGACCCAGCCCAGTGAAGAAGTACTGGGTTGTAACTGACTCTTACTGACTGTAACAGACATACAACCACACTCACCTGAACCAGACCCAGCCCAGTGAAGCTGTACTGGGTTGTAACTGACTCTTACTGACTGTAACAGACATACAACCACACTCACCTGAACCAGACCCAGCCCAGTGAAGAAGTACTGGGTTGTAACTGACTCTTACTGACTATAACAGACATACAACCACACTCACCTGAACCAGACCCAGCCCAGTGAAGAAGTACTGGGTTGTAACTGACTCTTACTGACTGTAACAGACATACAACCACACCCACCTGTACCAGCCCCAGCCCAGTGTAGAACTGCTCGGTTGTAAGCCAGCTATTGCCAAAAGGTGTGACCAGGGCATCCACACAGGGGGTCACACTACAGTCCTGGTCCACCACATCCCCAAGGAGCAGGGGCAGAACAACCTGTGGATGAGTGTGTGTGGGTGTGTGGTTCAGGGGGAGGGGGGGGGGGGGGGGGGGGGAGGGGGGGGGGGGGGGGGGGTACCATGTGTCTGTGTGTGTGTGTGTGTGTGTGCGTGTGGGTGGGTGGGTGGGTGGGTCAGTGGCAGGCATGAGTGGCCATCCACACACAGGGGGTCACTCTACAGTCCTGGTCCACCACATCTCCAAGGAGCAGGGGCAGGACTACCTGTTGGTGGTGGTGGTGGTGGTGGTGGTGGTGGTGGTGGTGGTGGTGGGGTGTTGTGGGTGGGTGAGTGTGGGTGGGAGGGGGGGGGGGGGGTCTTGGTGTGTTACCATGTGTGTGTGGGTCTTGTTGAGGTGTGTGTGTGAATGTATGTATGTCTGTATGAATGCATGGGAGGATGAGTATGACTGGGGCATTGAAACACAGGGGGTCACTCTACAGACCTGGTCCACCACATCTCCAAGAAGCCAAAGGGCAGAACAACCAGTGGGGGTATATGATGTGTGGGGTGTGTGTGTGTGTGTGGGGGGGGGGGGGGGGGGGGATAGATGGTGCGTGTGTTTGTGGGGGTATATGATGTGCGTGTTTCTGAGGGTGAAGGATGGGGGGGGGGGGGGGGGGGGGGGGGGGGGGTATGAATGTGTGTGGACATAAGTGCACCCCCCATACCACCCACCCCATCCTCACAAACACACACATCATATACCCCCACAAACACACGCACCATCTATCCCCCCCCCCCCCTCCCCCCCCCCCCCCCCACACACACACACCACACCATCACATGTCCTCCTCCACCCCACCCCCCACCCCACACATCATATACCCCCACATACACACACACCCTCACCTGTCCTCCCCCATAGATAATGGAACCAGTCCTGTAGAACACCTCAAACCAGTCCAGAGGGGGGGGGGGGGGGGGGGGGGGGGGGCATCGATGTGGTGGTTTTAGTTCCACACAAGCACCCCCACCCCCACCACACACACACCTTATATTATCCACCCCCACCCACCCACCCACCCACCACCACCACCACCACCTTCTACCCACACTTACACACACACACACACACACACACACATACACACACATACACACCTGTCCTCCTCCATAGATAATGGGGCCAGTCCTGTAGAACACCTCAAACCAGTCCAGGGGGGTTGCATCCATTCGGTGGTTGTAGTCCAACACACGCACCAACACCAGGGTGGGTACAAGGATGGCTACCCACACAAGAATGATGAAACCACCCGCCCACATGCCGAAGCCCATGTGGCCAACCACGTAAGTGCCTGCTCCCTGCGGGGTGTGTGTGTGGTTTGCGTGTGTGTGTGTGTGTGTGTGTGTGTGTGTGTGTGTGTGTGTGTCGGGGGGGAAGCGTTTGTGTGTGTGTGTGAGTGTGTGTGTGAGTGTGCATGTGTATCTGGGTATGTGTTTCGGTTTGTGTGTGTACATGTGTGTGTGTGCGTGAGTGTGTGTATGTGTGTGTGAGTTTGCATGTGTGTCTGGGTGTGTGTGGGGGAGTATGTTTGTGTGTTAGTGTGCGACCCACCTTGAGTCCCATGTCAACTTTATGACGTTGGATGGTAGTTATCAAGCCACCCACAAGCATGAGTGTGTGTGTGTGGGGTGGGTGGGTGTGGGTGTGAGTGTATGAGTGTGTGTGTGTGTTTGTGTGTCTGAGTGTGAGTGTGTGTGAGTCTGAGTGTGTGTCTGTGTGAGTGTGTGTGAGTGAGGGATTGAACGTGTGTGAGAGAGAGTGTGTGTGTGTATTTGTGTGTGTGTGTACATGTGTATGTGTGTGCGTGTGTATTTGTGTGTGTGTACATGTGTGTGTGTGTCTGCGTGAGAGAGAGTGCGTGTGTGAGAGAGTGTGTGTGTGTGTGTGTGTGTGTGTGTGTGTGTGTGTGTGTGTGTGTGTGTGTATGTTTGTGTGTGTATGAGCGTGAGTGTGTGTGTGCGTTTGTGTGTCTGAGTGTGAGTGTGTGTGAGTCTGAGTGTGTGTCTGTGTGAGTGTGTGTGAGTGAGGGATTGTACGTGTGTGAGAGAGAGTGTGTGTGTGTATTCGTGTGTGTGTGTATATGTGTATGTGTGTGCGTGTGTATTTGTGTGTGTGTACATGTGTGTGTGTGTCTGCGTGAGAGAGAGTGCGTGTGTGAGAGTGTGTGTGTGGTGTGTGTGTGTGTGTGTGTGTGTGTGTGTGGTGTGTGTGTGTGTATGTGTGCGTGTGTGTGCGTGTGTGTGTGTGTGCGTGTGTGTGTTTGTGTGTTTGTGTGTGGGTATGAGCGTGAGTGTGTTTGTGTGTTTGTGTGTTTGTGTGTGTATGAGCGTGAGTCTAAGTGTGCGTGTCCGAGTGTGTGTGAGTAAGGGATTGTGTTTGTGTGATCATGAGAGAGAGTGCGTGTGTGTGTACTTGTGTGTGTGTACATGTGTGTGTGTGTGTCTGTGAGAGAGAGAGAGTGTGTGTGTGAGAGTGAGTGTGTGTGTGTGAGTGTGTGACTCACCGTGAGTCCCATGTCCACATTTCGATGTTGAATGGTAGTGGTCAAGCCACCCACGAGTGTGTGTGTGAGGGTGTTTTTGTGTGTGAGTGTGTTTGTGAGTTTGTGTGTGTAAGAGCGTGCGTTTTTGAGTGGGTGAGTGTGTGTGTGAGAGTGAGTGTGTGTTTGTGAGTGTGTGACGCACCGTGAGTCCCATGTCCACATTGCGATGTTGGATGGTAGTGATCAAGCCACCCACAAGCATGAGTGTGTGTGTGTGTGTGTGTGTGTGTATGTTTGTGTGTGTATGAGCGTGAGTGTGTGTGTGTCTTTGTGTGTCTGAGTGTGAGTGTGTGTGAGTCTGAGTGTGTGTCTGTGTGAGTGTGTGTGAGTGAGGGATTGTATGTGTATGAGAGAGTGTGTGTGTGTATTTGTGTGTGTGTGTATATGTGTATGTGTGTGCGTGTGTATTTGTGTGTGTGTACATGTGTGTGTGTGTCTGCGTGAGAGAGAGTGCGTGTGTGAGAGAGTGTGTGTGTGTGTGTGTGTGTGTATGTTTGTGTGTGTATGAGCGTGAGTGTGTGTGTGCGTTTGTGTGTCTGAGTGTGAGTGTGTGTGAGTCTGAGTGTGTGTCTGTGTGAGTGTGTGTGAGTGAGGGATTGTATGTGTGTGAGAGGGAGTGTGTGTGTATTTGTGTGTGTGTGTGTTTATGTGTATGTGTGTGCGTGTGTATTTGTGTGTGTGTACATGTGTGTGTGTGTGTGTCTGCGTGAGAGAGAGTGCGTGTGTGAGAGAGTGTGTGTGTGTGTGTGGTGTGTGTGTGTGTGTGTGTGTGTGTGTGTGTATGTTGTGTGTGTATGAGCGTGAGTGTGTGTGTGCGTTTGTGTGTCTGAGTGTGAGTGTGTGTGAGTCTGAGTGTGTGTCTGTGTGAGTGTGTGTGAGTGAGGGATTGTTTGTGTGTGAGAGGGAGTGTGTGTGTGTGTATTTGTGTGTGTGTGTATATGTGTATGTGTGTGCGTGTGTATTTGTGTGTGTACATGTGTGTGTGTGTCTGCGTGAGAGAGAGTGCGTGTGTGAGAGAGTGTGTGTGTGTGTGTGTGTGTGTGTGTGTGTGTGTGCGTGTGAATGTTTGTGTGTGTATGAGCGTGAGTGTGTGTGTGCGTTTGTGTGTCTGAGTGTGAGTGTGTGTGAGTCTGAGTGTGTGTCTGTGTGAGTGTGTGTGAGTGAGGGATTGTATGTGTGTGAGAGAGAGTGTGTGTGTGTATTTGTGTGTGTGTGTGTATGTGTATGTGTGTGTGTGTGTACATGTGTGTGTGTGTCTGCGTGAGAGAGAGTGCGTGTGTGAGAGAGTGTGTGTGTGTGGTGTGTGTGTGTGTGTGTGTGTGTGTGTGTGTGTGTGTGTGTGTGTGTGTGTGTATGTGTGTGTGTGGTGTGCGTGTGTGTGTGTGCGTGTGTGTGTGTTTGTGTGTTTGTGTGTGTGTATGAGCGTGAGTGTGAGAGTGTGTTTGTGTGTTTGTGTGTGTATGAGCGTGAGTCTAAGTGTGCGTGTCCGAGTGTGTGTGAGTGAGGGATTGTGTTTGTGTGATCATGAGAGAGAGTGCGTGTGTGTGTACTTGTGTGTGTGTACATGTGTGTGTGTGTGTCTGTGTGAGAGAGAGTGTGTGTGTGAGAGTGAGTGTGTGTGTGTGAGTGTGTGACTCACCGTGAGTCCCATGTCCACATTTCGATGTTGAATGGTAGTGGTCAAGCCACCCACGAGTGTGTGTGTGTGTGAGGGTGTTTTTGTGTGTGAGTGTGTTTGTGTGTTTGTGTGTGTAAGAGCGTGCGTTTTTGAGTGGGTGAGTGGGTGTGTGAGAGTGAGTGTGTGTTTGTGAGTGTGTGACGCACCGTGAGTCCCATGTCCACATTGCAATGTTGGATGATAGTGATCAAACCACCAATTAGCATTTGGGTTTGTGAGTTTGTTTGTGTGCGTGTGTGTGTGCGTGTGTGTGTGGTGGGGGGGGGGGGAGGGGGGGGGGGGGGGGGGGGGTGGGGGGGGGGGGGCGCATGTGTGTGCATGTGAGAGTGTGTGTGTATGAGTGTGCGTGTGAAAGAGATAGTGCGTATGTGTATGAAAGTGTGGGTGTGTCAGTGTGTGGGTGTGAGATAGTGTGTGTGTGTCTGTGTGTGTGAGTGAGGGAGTGTGTGTGTGTCTGTGTGAGAGTGTGTGTGTGTGTATTAGTGTGTGTGAGACTGAGAGTTTGTGTTTGAGAGTGTATGAGTGTGAGAGAGTAAGTGTGTGACCCACCGTGAGTCCCATGTCCACATTGCGATGTTTGATGGTTGTGACCAAGCCACCCACAAGCATGAGTGTTTGATGGTTGTGACCAAGCCACCCACAAGCATGAGTGTTTGATGGTTGTGACCAAGCCACCCACAAGCATGAGTGTTTGTGTGTGTGAGTGTGTGTGTGAGAGTGTATGAGTGTGTGTGTGTGTGTGCGATTTTGTGTGTGTGTGTATGAGCGTGAGTGTGAGAGTGTGTTTGTGTGGGTATGAGCGTGAGTCTAAGTGTGTGTGTCCGAGTGCGTGGGAGTGAGGGATTCTGTGTGTGTGAGAGAGAGTGTGTGTGTGTGTATTTGTGTGTGTGCACATGTGTGTGTGTGTATGCGTGAGACAGAGTGTGTGTGTGAGAGTGAGTGTGTGTGTGTGAGTGTGTGACTCACCGTGAGTCCCATGTCCACATTTCGAAGTTGAATGGTAGTGATCAAGCCACCCACGAGTGTGTGTGTGTGAGGGTGTTTGTGTGTGTGAGTGTGTTTGTGTGTTTGTGTGTGTAAGAGCGTGCGTTTTTGAGTGGTTGAGTGTGTGTGTGAGAGTGAGTGTGTGTTTGTGTGTGTGTGACGCACCGTGAGTCCCATGTCCACATTGCGATGTTGGATGGTAGTGATCAAGCCACCCACGAAAATGGCCAAAGGGAAGAGCCAGGGAGTGGTGGGCCAGTAAATGGCAGCAGCAGCTGCAAGAGCGACAATACCTACGTGAGGATGGGCTGAGCGGAGGGGGGGGGAAAGGGGGGGGGTAAATACAATTTTGGTGGTGGTGGTGGTGGTGGTGTCTAGTTGTTGTTGTAAGTGGGAGTGGTGGGCCAGTAGATGGCGGCAGCAGCAGCAGCAAGGGCAACGATACCTACGTGAGGATGGGGGGGGAGGGGGGGGGGGAAAGGGGGGGGGTTAAAATACAAACTTTGTGGGTGGTGGTGGTGGTTGGTGGTTAGTTGTTGTTGTCAGATGGGCAGTGGGGGCCAGTAGATGGCGGCAGCAGCAGAAGCAAGGGCAACGATACCTACGTGAGATGGGGGGGGGGGGGGGGGGGGGGAAGGGGGGGGGTAAAATACAAACTTGGTGGTGGTGGTGGTGGTGGTTATTTGTTGTTGTCAGTGGGAGTGGTGGGCCAGTAGATGGCGGCAGCAGCAGCAGCAAGGGCAACGATACCTACGTGAGGATGGGGGGGGAGAGGGGGGGGAAAGGGGGGGGTAAAATACAAACTTGGTGGTGGTGGTGGTGGTGGTTATTTGTTGTTGTCAGTGGGAGTGGTGGGCCAGTAGATGGCGGCAGCAGCAGCAGCAAGGGCAACGATACCTACGTGAGGAGGGGGGGGGGGGGGGGGGGGGAAAGGGGGGGGTAAAATACAAACTTGGTGGTGGTGGTGGTGGTGGTTAGTTGTTGTTGTCAGTGGGAGTGGTGGGCCAGTAGATGGCGGCAGCAGCAGCAGCAAGGGCAATGATACCTATTGGGGGGGGGGGGGGGGGGTATGTGGGTTGGTGGTGGTGGTGGTGGGAGTGTTGGTGTGTTGGTTGTTGTTGTTGTTGTTGTTATTGGAGTTGGTGGTGGTTATTTGTTGTTGTCAGTGGGAGTGGTGGGCCAGTAAATGGCAGCAGCAGCAGCAAGGGCAACAATACCTATTGGGGGGGGGGGGGGGGGGGGGGGGGGTATGTGGGTTGTTGTGTTGTTGTTGTTGGAGTTGGTGGTGGTGGTTAGTGTTGGTGTCAGTGGGAGTGGTGGGCCAGTAATGACAGCAGCAGCCAGCAAGGGCAACAATTACCTATTGGGGGGGGGGGGGGGGGGGGGGGGTATGTGGGTTGGTGGTGGTGGTGGTGGGAGTGGTGGTGTGTTGGTTGTTGTTGTTGTTGTTGTTGTTGTTGTTGGAGTTGGTGGTGGTGGTTAGTTGTTGTTGTCAGTGGGATTGGTGGCCCAGTAAATGGCAGCAGCAGCAGCAAGGGCAACAATACCTATTGGGGGGGGGGGGGGGGGGGGGGGTATGTGGGTTGTTGTTGTTGTTGTTGTTGGAGTTGTTGGTGGTGGTTAGTTGTTGTTGTCAGCGGGAGTGGTGGGCCAGTAAATGGCAGCAGCAGCAGCAGCAAGGGCAACGATACCTATTGGGGGGGGGGGGGGGGGGGGGGGGGGGGGGTATGTGGTTGGTGGTGGTGGTGGTGGGAGTAGTGGTGTGTTGGTTGTTGGTGTTCTTGATTTTGTTGGAGTTGGTGGTGGTGGTTATTTGTTGTCGTCAGTGGGAGTGGTGGGCCAGTAAATGGCAGCAGCAGCAGCAGCAAGGGCAACGATACCTATTGGGGGGGGGGGGGGGGGCGGGTATGTGGGTTGGTGGTGGTGGTGGTGGGAGTGGTGGTGTGTTGGTTGTTGTTGTTTGAGTTGTTGGTGGTGGTTAGTTGTTGTTGTCAGCGGGAGTGGTGGGCCAGTAAATGGCAGCAGCAGCAGCAGCAAGGGAAACGATACTATGTGGGGGGGCGGGGGGGGGGGGGGGGGGTTCTGGGGGTTGGTGGTGGTTGGTGGTTGGTTGGTTGTGTTGGAGTTGTTGGTGGTGGTTAGTTGTTGTTGTCAGCGGGAGTGGTGGGCCAGTAAATGGCAGCAGCAGCAGCAGCAAGGGCAACGATACCTATGGGGGGGGGGGGCGGGGTATGGGGTGGTGGTGGTTGGTGGTGGAGTTGGTGTGTGTGTTGTTGTTGTTGTTGATGTTGTTTGTCGAGTTGGTGGTGGTGATTTGTGTGTCAGTGGGAGGAGTGACGTGGGGCAAGTAGATTGCGCCCGGGGCAGCTGGATGAGCAAGGGCAACAATTACATGGGCGGGGGGGTGGCGGGGGGGGGTGGGGGGAGGGGATAGGATTGAGTGTGTGCTGGATAGCTTATGTTAGTTGGTGGTGGGGTGGTGGTGGTGGGAGTGGTGGGCCAGTAGATGGCGGCAGCAGCAGCAAAAGCAACAATACCTATTGGGGAAGGGGGGGGGGCGGTGGGGGTGGGGGGAGGGGGGGGGGGGAGGGGATTAGGATTGGTGATGGTGCTGTAGTCCTAGTGGTGGTGGTAGGTGGGGGGAAGGGGGCGGGAAGGAGGAGGGGACGGCAGCAGACGCAAAGAAAACAATAAAATATTTGGGAAGGGGGGGGTGAGGGTGGGGCGGTGGGGGGGGGGGAGGGGGGGATTATGGGGGTGGTGGTGGTGGTGGTGGGCGAGTGTGGTTCTGTGTTGGTTGTTGTGTTGGTGGGTGTCAGTGGCAGTGGGGGGAAAGTGTTAAATGGCCGGCGCGGCCAGCAGCGAGGGCGCGATACCCTATTGGGTGGGGTGAGGTGGGGTGGGGTGGGGTGCAGTGGATACAAATAAAAGCTTGGTGGTGATGATGGTGGGTGGGGGGGGTGGGGGGGGAGGGGATGCTGTTGTTGGTGGTGGTGTGTACATATTGGTGGTGGTGGTAGTGGTGGTGGTGGTCTCCAATACCCGAGGGGAGGGACGGAAAATAAAACAATTGTTACAGGCACTCGTTGTTTCACTCAAAAATAATTGTTACAGGCACTCGTTGTTTCACTCAAAAATAATTGTTACAGGCACTCGTTGTTTCACTCAAAAATAATTGTTACAGGCACTCGTTGTTTCACTCAAAAATAATTGTTACAGGCACTCGTTGTTTCACTCAAAAACAATTGTTACAGGCACTCGTTGTTTCCTCATCGAAAAAATAATTTGTACAGGCACTCGTTTGTTTCACTGAAGAGAATAATTGTTAGCAGGCACTGGTGTTTCACTCAAGAAAATTGAATTGATACAGGACCACAGTTGTATCAACTAGAAAAATACCAATACATTGTCTAATACGGCCACTCGTTGTTTCCACTCAAAAAAATAATATGTTGGTACAGGCACTCTGATGTTTCACTCAAAAATATCTTGGTACAGGCATCGTTAGTATAGTTTCACTGTGAAAAAGTAATTGTTACAGTGCACTTCGTGTCATGTTTTCACTCAAAAACAATTGTTACAGGCACTCGTTGTTTCACTCAAAAATAATTGGAAAACAAAATTTGAAATCAAGTGAAGAGGAGAGAAGAGATATTGACCATTCGTTTCAAAAAACGTTGGTTGCCATGGGTTACAAAAAGTAGCAAAACATAAATATAGCACAACAAAATAGAAAAATAAAAATCACAAAAAGCATAATAATAATTATTAAAACACAGCAAAAACAAAATAGGTAAAGTGATAAAAATAAACCAAGAACCAAAGCTGAGTGAGCTATCTGCTCCAACAAACAAAGTAAGAGTGCCGGTAAAAAAATAATAACAAATGATTACAAATATCAGAAATACAAAAGGTGACGATACCTATCTGGCCCTTGGTCTCACACAACTGGAAAACGTTTCAAAGATAAATCAACAGTAGGAGGAGAGGAGAAGTAAGGACGAATGGTTACAAAAAGTAGAAGAAGAAAAAAAATGTTAAACGCATAGACTAAAAGTGTCGAAACCTATCTGGCCCTTGGTCTCACACAGCTTCTGAAGGAAGCCCTTGGCAGCATGATAGTAATAACTAATATAAATTTGTGCTGGTGGTGGTCGTGGTGGTGGTCGTGGTGGAGGCCATTGATTACAAAAAGCGGCAAAATCTTTTTAAAAGGGCAGAAAAAACAATTTAAAAGCAAAGAAAAAGGTGACGATACCTATCTGGCCCATGGTCTCACACAGCTTCTGAAGGAGGCCCTTGGCGGCATGATGGTAATAACAAATAAAAACTTGTGGTGGCAATAACTAATACAAACTTGTAGGGTGAGTGTGGAGTGGTGGGGGTGGTGGTGGAATGGTGTGGTGGCGGTTGGTGGTGGTCATGGTTTGGTGGGTGGTGTGGTGGTTATCTGGTGGGGGTAGTGGTGGTGGTGGGTGGTGGTTGGTGGTATGGTGGTTCGGTGGTGGTGGTGGTGGTGGGTGGTGGGGGTGGTGGAGGGGGTGGAGGTGGTGGTGAGTAATGGTGTGGTGGTAATGGTTGGTGGTGGTATGGTGTGGTATGTGTGGTAGTGGTGGTAGGTGGATGGGTGGGTAGTGGGGTGGCTGGTGGTGGTGGTGGTGGTTGGGTCGGTAGGTGGTGGTGGGTAATGGTGTGGGTAATGGTGGTGTATTGGTGGTGGTATGGTGGTGGTGGAGATGGTGGTGGGGGTGGTGGTGGTGTGGTTGGTGGTGGAATCGGTGGTGGTGGTGGTTTGGTGGTGGGGTGGTGTTTATTTGGTGGTGGTAGGTGGTGGTGGTGGTGGTGGTGGTGGGTTGGTGGTGGTGGGTGTTGCTGTTGGTGGTGGAGGTGGTGGAGGTGGTGGTGGTAATTGGTGGTGGTGGTAATGGGTGGTGGGGGGTGGTAATGGTGGTGATGTAATGTGTGGTAGTGGTGGTGGGGTGGTTGGTCGGGTGGTTGGTGGGTGGTCATGGTGGTGGTGTGGTAATGGTGTTGTATTGGTGGTGGTGGTAATGGTGGTGGTGGTAATGGTAAGGGTGTAGTGGTGGGGTGGTGGTGGTGGTAATGCGGTGGTGGTGGTATTGTGTTGGTGGTATTGGTGGTGGTAGTGGTGGTGGTGGTGGTGGTGGTGGTGGTTGGTGGTGGTGTTGGTTGTGGTGGTGGAGGTGGTGGTTGGTGGTGGCATGGTTGGTGGTGGTCATGGCGGTGGTGCTTCATGGTGGTGTGGTAATGGTGGTGGTATTGGTGGCGGTGGTCGTGGTGGTGGTGAGTGGTGGGTCGGTAGGTGGTAGGTGGTGGTGGTGCGTCGGGTGGTGGGTGGTGGTGGTGTTGGTGGTGGTATGGGGGTGGTGGCTAATGGTGGTGGTGGTAATGGTGGTGGTTATTGGTGTGGTAGTGGTAGGGTTGGTGGGTTGGTCGTGGTGAAGTGGTGGTGGGTGGCGTGGTGGTGTGGTGTGTGGTAATGGTGGTGGTATTGTGCAGTGGTACGTGGTGGTGGTGGTGGGTGGTGGTGGGTAATTAGGTGGTGGGGTAATGGTGGTGGTAGTGGTGGTGGTATGGCGGTGGTCGTGGATGGTGGTGGAGGTGGTGGTGTCCTTTTATTTATCTCTTTTTCTGTGGTGGGGGTGCTTGTGGGTGGTGTGGTGTGGTGGTGGTGGTGGTGGTCATGGTGGTGGTGGTCATGGTGGTGGTATTGGTGGTGGTGGTGGTGGTGGTGGTGGTGGAGGCCATTGATTACAAAAAGCGGCAAAAAACTTTAAAAAGGCAGAAAAAAAATCAAAAGCAAAAGAAATGTGACAATACCTATCTGGTCCTTGGTCTCACACAGCTTCTGGAGGAGGCCCTTGGAATCAAAATGGTTGGATATTTTATGGAATAATATCAAAATAATCAGTATTATTACAAAAAGTAGAAAATAAAAGAAATGTGTCGATACCTATGTGGCCCTTGGTCTCACACAACTTCTGGGGGAGGCCCTTGACGGCACGATGGTATCAAATAATACAATAATACAAGCACAAAAAAATAAAAGTGACGATCGGATGCCTATATGGACACTTGGAAAACAAAGGCGGCTGTTTTATATTTCGTTTTGTTATTTAAGAAAACAAAACAAAATAGAAAAATAAAAATTAAAAGCGGCAAAAATGAAAAGGTGTCAATACCTATCTGGCTCTTGGTCTCACACAGCTTCTGGAGGAGGCACTTGGAATCAAAATGGCAACAAATAATCAGTATTATTACAAAAAGCAGAAAATAAAAGAAAAAGGTGACGATACCTATCTGGACCTTGGTCTCACACAACTTTTGGAGGAGGGAGGGCCCTTTGGAACCGGCGGGGCACTGGCAACTTAGGGCCACGCCAAAACGCGCTACACCGGTGGGGGGAGAGAAGGGGGGGAGTTTGGTTTGTGGTTGATTTGGTTTGGTATGGTTTGGCTTGGTTTGGCATGGGTTAGGTAGGGGTGGGGAGCCATCCATGGGTGGAGAGTATGTGGTGTGTGCATAGACTAACACTACACTACACACAACAGGTGTAGCGCAGTGGTGGCCCTAGTTGCAAGTGGGGACCTAGCCTCCCCTCCCTCCCCCACCAGGTGTAAGCGCAGTTGGGTGGCCTAGTTGCAAGTTGGCATAGCCTCCCCTCCTCCCCCCGGTGTAAAAGCGCAAGGTTGGCGTTTGGCCCTAGTTGCATGTGGTGCATAAGCCTCCACTCCCCTCCCCCACAGGTGTAAGCGCAGTTTGCGTGTGGCCCTCCTAAAGGCCAGTGGTGAATAGCTCCCCTACCATCACCCACAAGGTGTAAAGCGCAGAAAGTTGGCGTTGGCCCTAGTGCCCCGTGGTTCTAGCCTCCCTCCCCTCCCACCACAGGCTGTATGGTAAGCGCCGGTGGGTCGACCTAGTTGACAGTGGTGCATAGCCTCCCCTCCCCTCCCCCACCAGGTGTAAGCGCAGTTGGCGTGGCCCTAGTTGCCAGTGGTGCATAGCCTCCCCTCCCCTCCCCCACCAGGTGTAAGCGCAGTTGGCGTGGCCCTAGTTGCCAGTGATGCATAGCCTCCCCTCCCCTCCTACAAAACCAAATCCGCACCGCCGAGCCCACCCACCAGCAAAGCAGCGACACACGTGGGGCATAACACACCACCACCCCCGCACAACCCCCTCCAAATCACAAACAAGTACACCCCCCCCCCCCCGCCAAAGACAAAACACACACACACACACAACAACCCCCCCACCCCGCACCCCCCGTGCCTAGCCTCCGGGCAACCAAGAACGGAGGCACGGAGCCCAAATCCGAAAAGACACCAGCTCCCCACTCCCCAGTACCAGACTCACAAGGGCACAGGGTTAACAGAAGGGTGGGAGTCGGGTTAACACACGTGTGCTGCATAAGCCTAGGCATGAATGCTGAATGGCCAGGGGTATGAACAGGGCCCAATGCAAACACGCATGGGGGGGGGGGGTATTGGGGGGGGGGGGGGGAGGGAGCGAAGGTTTTATAGAATCTTTGCATGAAATGCACCATGTGTACATGTGTGTGTGTGTGTGTGTGTGTGTGTGTACATACGTGAGTGTAAATGTGTGAGTTTATACATGCGTGCTTGTATGTGTGTATGTACGTGTGTATGTGTGTACATGTGTGCGTGTAAGTGTATTTGTATTTGTATGTGTATGTGTATGTGTATGTTTAGTGTTCGTGTGTGTGTACATGTGTGTGTAGTTGTATTTGTATGTGTATGTGAATGCGTATGTGTATGTGTAGTGTTCATATGTGTGTACATGTGTGTGTGTATGTTACTGTGTGTGTTCGACTCACCAAGGATGCCCTTTTTGACGATTCCCAAGGCAAATGAAACTTGTGTTGACGATGGGCCAGGGAGGCATTGACCCAAGGCGAACAACTCCATAAAAACAGAGGCCGGCATCCAATTGCGCTTCTCCACCAACCTCTGCATAAGGTACATGGGTTCGAATTCGAATTAAATTTAAATTTAAATTTAGATTTGAAGTCAAATAAAACAAAAGTGGATCAGGAAGGCATTGACCCATTGAATCAAACAACTCCATAAACACGGAGGCTGGAATCCAATTGCGCTTCTCCACCAACCTCAGCAGACACGCATTCAAATGCATATTCAAATTAAATTAAAGATAAAGAAAAAAAACAAAAATAAAAAAATGGATTGGGAAAGTATTGACCTAAAGCAAACAACTCCAAGAAAACACGAAAGGATGCTATCCAATGCGCTTCTCCAGCAGCCTCAGCAGACACGCATTCAAATGCATATTCAAATTAAATTAAAGATAAAGAAAAAAAACAAAAATAAATGGATTGGGAAAGTATTGACCCAAAGCAAACAACTGCAAAAACACGAAGGCTGGCATCCAATTGCGCTTCTCCAGCAACCTCTGCATACACTGGTTCAAATTTAAATTCAAATTCAATTCAAATTCAATTCAAATTCAAATTCAATTCAAATTCAAATTCAATTCAATCCATCCAAGGATGTAGAACTCAACCACCTCAACCACCTCAATAACCTAATCCACCTCAACCACTCACCTTCTGGAATAGGCCTATATGAGCAGCACCAATCCATCCCCTGCAACAACCTCAACCACCCCAACCACCTCCATCATCTGAAACAGGCCTATATGAGCAGCACCATCCATCCCCTGCAACAACCTCAACCACCCCAACCACCTCCATCCTCTGGAACAGGCCTATATGAGCAGCACCAATCCATCCCCTGCAACAACCTCAACCACCCCAACCATCTCCATCCTCTGGACAGGCCTAAATGAGCAGCCCCAATCCATCCCCTGCAACAACCGCAACCACCTCCATCCTCTGGAACAGGCCTATATGAGCAGCCCTAATCCATCCCCTGCAACAACCTCAACCACCCCAACCACCTCCATCCTCTGGACAGGCCTATATGAGCAGCCCCAATCCATCCCCAGCAACAACCTCAACCACCTCAACCACCTCCATCCTCTGGACAGGCCTACATGAGCAGCACCAATCCATCCCCAGCAACAACCTCAACCACCTCAACCACCTCCATCCTCTGGACAGGCCTACATGAGCAGCACCAATCCATCCCCTGCAACAACCTCAACCACCTCCATCCTCTGGACAGACCTATATGAGCAGCACCAATCCATCCCCTGCAACAACCTCAACCACCCCAACCACCTCCATCCTCTGGAATATGCCTATATGAGCAGCAGGCTCTCCATAACCAATCCATCCAAGCAATCACATCAACCACCTCAACCACCTCAACCACCTACCTTCTGGATCAGGCCTATATGAGGGGCAGGTCCTCTGAAACCAATCCATCCAAGCAACCACACCAACCACCTCAACCACCCACCTTCTGGAACAGGCCTATATGAGCGGCAGGCCCTCCGAAACCAATCCATCCGAGGATGGAGAACTCACGAATGAGTTCATACCATGACACGTCAGCGTACTCCACGACAGGGTCCAAATTAGGATCATACTCGGCCCATCCCTGGACGACCTTCACTTGCCGGTGGGGGCGGAGGAGGTGGGAGGTGTAGGGGGTGGGAGTGCAGGGTTTTAAGGTGTATAGCGTCGGGGCTGTGTGTGCTGGGGTGGTGGGGGGGGTGGTGAGCGGGGGGGGGTGGGGTGGGGGGGGGGGGGATCCTGAAGGACTCAAACTTCGACGTTGGGCGGAGCTGATGGAGGGGTTGGGAGTGTAGGGGTTGGGAGTGTAGGGGTTGGGAGTGTAGGGGTTGGGAGGTAGGGTAGGGGTGGGAGTGTGGGGCTGGAGGGGAATGTAGGGGTGGGAGTGTAGGGGTTGGATGTAGGGGTTGGAGTGTAGGGGTTGGGAGTGTAGGGGTGTGGGAGGGTAGGCGGGTTGCGGAGTGTAGTTGTAGGGGTTGGGAGTGTAGAGGTGGGGCTGTGGGTTGTGTGTGTTAGGGGGGGGGGGAGGGGGGGGGGGGGGGGGGGGGGGGGGGGGGGGGGGGGGGGGGGGGCTCTTGAAGACTGAAACTTCGCAGTGGGGGGATGCTGGGGGGTGGTTGGGAGGGTAGGGGTTGGGGGAGTGTAGGGGGTTGGGTTGGGATGTAGGGAGGGGGAAGTGAGGGTTTGGAGTGTAGGGGTTGGGAGTGTAGGTGTTGGGAGTGTAGGGGTTGGGAGTGTAGGGGTTGGGAGTGTAGGGGTTGGGAGTGTAGGGGTTGGGAGTGATAGCGGTGGGCTTTTGTGGTTGTAGGGGGGGAGGAGGAGGGGGGGTGGGGGGGGGGGGGCGGGGTGGGGGGGGGGGGGCATTCCTTGAAGACTGCAAACTTCGTTAAGGGGGGTGCTGGGTGGAGGGGTTGGGAGAGTGTACGGGGGTTGTGAGTTTAGGGGTGGGGAGTGTTAGACGGTGGGCTGTGATGTGGTGTGGGGGGGGGGGGGGGGGGGGGGGGGCATCCTTGAAGACTGCACTTAGCAGGTGGGGGGCTTGTGGAGGGGGTTGGGAGTGTAGGGGTGGGAGTGTAGGGTGGGAGGGTAGGAGTGTCGTGGTTGGGCGGGTGGGTGTGTGTGGGGGGGGCGGGGGGGACGGGGGGGGGGGGCATCTGAAGACCGGCAAACTGAGTAGGTCGGGGGGCTGCCTGCTGGAGGGGTGGAGTGTAGTAGGGGTTGGGAGTGTAGCGGTTGGGCTGTTGGGATTGTGTGTTGGTGGGGGGGGGGGGGGGTTTGGGGGGGAGGGGGGGTGGGGGGGGGGTGGGGGGGTGGGTGGAGGGGGGGGGGGGCCTCTTGAGACTGAAACTTCGCAGGTGGGGGCTGGGGAGGGGGTTCGGGGAGTGCAGGGTGGGGAGTGCAGGGGTGGGGAGTTGTAGCGGTTGGGATGTGTGTGGTGGGGGGGTGGGGGTTGGTGGTGGAGGGGCGGAAGAATCCTTGAAGGAACTGCAAATTCGCAGGTGGGGGGCTGATGGAGGGGGTTGGGAGATAGCAGTTGGGCTGTGTGCTGGGTGGGGGGGGGGGGGGGAGGGGGGGGGTGGGAGCGGGGGGGCTGGGGGGGGGGGGAGGGGGGGGGGGGGGGGGGGGGGGGCGGGGGGGGGGGGGGGGGGGGGGGGGGGGGGGGCATCCTTGAAGACTGCAACTTCGCAGGTGGGGGGCTGCTGGAGGGCGTTGGAGAGTGTAGGGGGTGGGAGCTGTAGGGTGGGAAGCTGTAGGCCGGTGGTGACGGGTAGGGGTTGGCGATCTGTTAGGGGCTGGGGGAGTGTAGGGGTGGGGGTGTGTAGGGGGTGGGAGCGGTAGGGCGTGTGGGCAGTGTAGTGCGTTGGGGAGGGTAGTGGTCGTGGGACTGTACGGGGTTGGGAGTGTAGACGGTGTGGGAGTGTGTTCACTGTGTTGTAGGTGGGGAGGGGGGGAGGGGGGGGGCGGGGGGGGGGGGGGGGGGGCCGCTGGGTAGGGTGGGGGGAGGGGGGGGGGGGGGGGGCGGGGGGGGGGGGGGGGGGCGGGGGGGGGGGGGGGGGGGGGGGGTGGGGGGGCATCACTTGAATGGACTGCAACTTCGCAGGGGGGGCATGCTGCGAGCGGGTTGGGGAGGTAGGGGTTGGGAGTGATTGTAGCGGTTGGCTGGGTAGTGTTGTGGGGGGGGGGGGGGGGGGGGGGCATCATTGCAGACTGAAATTCGCGGTGGGGGGGCGGCTGCTGGAGGGGTTTGGAACGTGAATGGCAGGGGAGTCAGGGGTTGGGAGTGTTAGCGGTTGGGGATGTGTGTTGGGGTGGTGGGGGGTGGGGGGTTGGTGGTGGGGGAGGCGAGATCCTTGAAGACTGCAAAACTTCGCAGGTTGGGGGGCTGCTGGAGGTTGGGAGTATAGAAAGTTTGGGCTTAGGGTGTGTGTGTTGGGGGGGGGGGGGGGGGGGGGGAGCGGGGGGGTGGGGGGGGGGCGGGGGGGGGGGGGTGGGGGGGCGGGCATCCGGAAGACTGCAACTTCGCAGGTGGGGGGCTGCTGGAGGGGTTGGGAGTGTAGGGGTTGGGAGTGTAGGGGTTGGGAGTGTAGGGTGGGGAGTGGTTTTTTGGGTGTAGGGGTGGGTTGGGATGGTAGGGTGGGAGGTGTAGGGGTTGGGGTGTGGGCGTTGGGAGTGTGGGGTTGGGAGTGTATGGGTGGGGAGTGTGGTGGTAGGGTTGGGAGTATTGTAGGGGTTGGGTGTAGGGGTTGGGAGTGTAGGGCGTTGGGAGTGTAAGGGGGCAGGTTGGGCGCGATGGTGTGTAGGGGGAGGGGGACGGGGGGGGGGGCGGGGGGGGGGGGGGGACTTCGGGCGGGGGGGGGGCGCATCATTGAAGACTGAAAACCTTCGCAGTAGGTGGGGGTGAGGGAAGGGTATGGGAGAGGTGTAGGGGTTGGGAGGGGAGGGGTGGGATTGTAGGGGTTGGAGTTGGAGTGTAGGGGGTGGGAGTGTAGGGTTGGGAGTGTAGGGTTGGTGGGAGTGTTATAGGGGTGGGGAGGTGCAGGGTTGGGGTGTAGGGGTGGTTGGGAGTGTAGGGGTGGGAGTGTAGCGTTGGGACTTGTGTGTGTGTGTAGAGGGGGGGAGGGGGGGGGGGTGGGGGGTAGGGGGCCGGGGGGGGGGGGCATCCTGGAAGCTGGCAACTTAGCAAGTGGGGGGCTGGCTGGATGGGGTGGAGGTGTAGGGGTTGGGAGTGTAGAGGGTGGGGATGTGTGGGTTGTGGTGGGGGGGGGGCGGGGGGGGGGGGGGGGGGGGGGGGGTGGGGGGGGGGGGGGGGGGGGGGGGGGTCATCCTTTGAGAATGCCAAATCGCAGGTGGGTGGGGGGCTGCTGGAGTGGTGGGAGTGTAGGGGTTGGGGCGTGTAGGGGTGTTGGGATGTTGTAGCGGTTGGGCTGTGTGTGTGTGGGGGGGGGGGGGGGGGATGGGGGGGGGGCGGGGGCATCCTTGAAGACTGCAAATTCGAGGTGGGGGGGGCACTGCTGGGAGGTGTTTTGGGGAGTGAGTGTAGGGGTTGGGAAGTTGTAGCGGTTGGGCGTGTGTGTGTGGTGGGGGGGGGGGGGGGGGGGGGGGGGGGGGGGGGGGGGGGGGGGGGCGGCATCCTTGTGAAGACTGCAATTCGCAGGTGGGGGGCTGATGGATGGGGTTGGAGGTGCAGGGGTGGGGAGTGCAGGGGTTGGGAGAGTGTAGCGGTTGGGCTTTGTGTGGTGGGGGTGGTGGTGGGGGGGGGAGCAACCTTGAAGACTGAAACTTCGCAGGGGCGGGGCTGCTGGAGGGTTGGGAGTTACGGTGGTGGGGCTTCGTTGGGCTTGTGTGCTGGTGTGTGGGGGGGGGGGGGGGGGGGGGGGGGAGGGGGCGGGGGGGGGTGCGGGGGGCGGGGGGGGGCATCCTTGAAGACTGAATTCGCAGGTGGGGGGGGATGGCTGGACGGGTTGGGCGTGTTAGGGGTTGGGAGTGTAGGGGTGGGAAGTGGTGTTAGCGGTTGGGCTGTGTGTGTGTTTGGGGGGGGGGGGGGGGGGGGCCATCCTTGAAGACTGAACGTCGCAGGTGGGGGGGGCAGGGGAGGGCGTTGGGAGTGTAGGGGTTGGGAGTTGTAGCGGTTTGTGGGCTGGCTGTGTGTGGGGGGGGGGGGGGGAGGGGGGGGGGGGGGGGGGGGGGGTCGGGGATCCTGAAGACTGCAACGAAGCAGGTGGGGGATGCTGGAGGGCTGGGAGTGTAGGGGTTGGGAAGTAGGGGTTGGGAGTGTAGCGGTTGGGAGGTGTTGGGTGTGGGGGGTGGGAGGGGGGGGGGAGGGGGGGGGGGGGGGTGGGCTGGGGGGGGATCTGAAGTCGGCAACTTCGCAGGTGGGGGGCTGCTGGAGGGGTTGGGAGTGTAGGGGTTGGGAGTGTTCGTAGGGGTTGCGGAGGTTTTAGAGGTTGGGATGTGTGTGTCGGGGGGGGGGGGGGGGGGGGGGTGAGGGGGGGGGGGGGGGGGGGGGGGGGGGCATAATGAAGGACTGAAAACTTCGCAGGGGTGGGGCTGACGGAGGGGTTGGGATGGAGTGTAGAGGGTTGGGAATAGTATGTTTTGTAGGGGTGGTTACGTGTAGGCGTGGGGAGTGTGTGTGTGTGGGGGGGGGGGAGGGGCGAGGTCGGGGCGGGGGGGGGAAGCCTGGAAATCGGACTGCAACTTAGAAGGTTGCGGGGGCTGAGGCGTATGGGGTGGGGAGTGGGTAGGGGGTGGGGCTCAGGGCAGGGGGCGGCGGAGCTCGCGGAGCGTTGGGACCTTGTATTTTGTGGGGTTTGTTTTGGGGGGGGGGTGGGTTGTGGGGGCGGGGGGGGGTTGGGGGTTGGTTGTACGGTTGGGTGGGGTTGGGTTGGGGGGTGGGGGGGTTGGGGGTTTATTGGAGTGTGTGTTTGTGGTGCTGTGAACTCACCGATAGTTTCTACCATGACAATCAGCGTGACCTCACATCAGGATAATATTAGGATTCGATACTGAGGCCATCCTTGAAGACATTCACTTCATCGAGAGGGGGCGTCCTGCTGGTAGGAGAGAGGAGGGGGTGGGTGGTGGGTGGTGGGGGTGGTGGGGGGTAGGGGGCGGGGGGGGGGGGGGGGGGGGGCAATCCTTGAAGACTTCCACTTCGCAGTAGAGGGGGGTGGGTGGAGGGGGGGCTGCTGGATGGAAGGATTGGGTGGGGGGGGTGTTGGGGGGTGGGGGGGGGGGGGGGGGGCAGAATGAAGATTTCACTTGTGGAGGGGGGATGGTGGTGATGCCAGAATGGAGGGGGCGCATGGGTAGGTGTGGGTGGCGTACTGGATGGGGGGTATATGGGTGTGGGTGAGGGTGGGGTGGGGGTGGGGAAGGTGGTGTATGTAGGCCACCATCTGAGGGGACTTTGACATTGCTGGAGGGGTGGAGATGGAGAGAACTAGGGGGCGGCGGGGCGGGATAGGAGGGAGGGGGTGGCGCGGGGAGGCGGGGGGGGGGGGGATTGTGTTGTTGTGTGATGTGGGGGGGGGGGGGGAGGGTGGGGCGGCAGGGGGGGGGGGGGGGGGTGGGGATGCTGGCGGACCGGCGGGGGGGAGTGTGCGGAATCTGCGGGATGGGGCCGGCGTGTGGAGGGGGGGGGGCTCTGGGGCTGGGGGGGGGGGGAGGGAGGGGGGGGGGAGGCGTGGGGGGGGTGGGGTGTGGTGGGAAATTTGGTGTGTGTTGGAGTGTTTGTGTGTGGGTTGTATGGGAAACTGTGGGGCGGGGGTGGGTCTGTCGTGGGTCTTGTGGGTGCCAGGGAGTGGGGGGGTGGGTGGGTGTGGGTGGGGGTGGGGGGTTAGTGGTGTCGTGGGGGGGGTCGGGGGGTGGGGGGAGGGGGGGGGGGGGGTAGTGGTACACCTACACCAAACAACTGTAGCTGGTTAAGTAAGCGGCTGGGCTTTGTCCCCCATCCTGTTGACACGCAACAACTCAAACCATAGACATTACACGCACACTCACAAAGAACTACAACACGACACAGGGACAGACACAGGCACAGCGCCACACAGACACAGAAGCTCACATACACTACACACGAAAACAATCACAAGACAACACACCATGAAAAAACAGCACACAAAAATCTAAGCACACGATAAAACCACCGACACGCCCAAATGACAGGACAAACACACAACAAAAACCAACCGCACAAAAACCCTCACAACAAGATTAACCCACACAAAAACAATAACACACACACTCACACATGCACTAAACACATACGCACGCACGAAACACACACACCACATGTAACAAACACACACAAAACACATACTCACACGAACCTTGGTTAATGCATCACCACCCCCTTGACCGGTGTTGCCTACCAGTACGCATAACATTGACCTTGAGTGGTGTTGCCCAGCAGCAAAAGCACAAGATGCACATTACGAAAACGATTCACACATGCACCACACACACACAAAACACACAAACACATAACATATGCGCACACGAACATCGGTTAATGCATCATCACCCCCTTGACTGGTGTTGTCTAACAGCACAGCCACAAAACACCATGAAAGGCGACCAACACGAAACAACAAAAAAACATGATAAAACACAAAAAAAAGTAAAAACACTAACAAAAGGAATACAGAAACAACGGAAAAAAAGAAAAACAGAAAACACAAGAAAAGGAACACAAAAAGGAAACAGAAAAACAAAAAAGAAAACAGGAACCAGGAAACAGAAAACAAAACTAAAAAAAAAAAGAAAAACAGAAAAACAGGAAACAATAAACAAAAAACAGGAAAGAGATTAACAACCGGAAAACATTTAGAAAACAACAAAAAAACAGAAGAACAAAAATAAAGGGAAAACAGGAAACGGAAACAAAAAGAGGAACAAAGAAACACACAAAACAAAAAAATACAGAAACAGAACACAAATAACATTAAAAATAAAAAACAAAAACTAAAAAATTTTAAAACAAACACGGAAACAAAGAAACATAAAAAATAAAACATAAAACATAAAACAAATAACATAAAACAAAAAACATAAAACATAAAACATGAAACATAAAAAATGAAACATAAAAAATGAAACATAAAAAATAAAACATAAAACATAAAACAAATAACAAAAAACATAAAACACAAAAAATGAAACATAAAAAATGAAACATAAAACATATAACAAATAACATAAAACAAAAAAACATAAAACATAAAACAATAAAACATAAAACAAATAACATAAAACAAAAAACATGAAACATAAAACATAAAAAATGAAACATAAAAGATAAAACATAAAATATGAAACATAAAACATAAAACATGAAACATTAAAAATGTGAACCACACATGCACGGAACACGCACTACACACACACACCACAAACTAAAAACACACGTACACACACGAACCTTGGTTAATGCAAATCACCACCCTCTTGAGTGTTGTTGCCCCACACCACACACCACACACCACACACCACACACACGAAACACACACTCGGACCACACACACCACACACACACATGCGCACACAAACCTTGGTCAATGCATATCACCACCCACTGATTTTTCGCCCTTATCCCCCTTCAGTGCTGTTGCCCAACATCACAGCCACAAGACACAAATAAAAAAACAAAAAACGCACCACACATGCACCACACACACACACGAAACACACAATAAACACCCACACAAAAACACACATATGCGCACACAAACATTGGTTAATGCATATCACCCCCCCCCCCCCCCTGATTTGTCCCCCCCATCCCCTTCAGTGCTAACAGCAAAGGCACAAGACGCACATAAAAAAAAAGATCCACACATGCACCACACACAGAGGAAACACACACACAAAACACATACGCACACAAACCTTGGTTAATGCATCACCACGCCCTTGACTGGTGTTGCCTAACAGTGCAGGCACAAAAAACAAAATAACACACACACACATATGTACCATACACACACACCACACACACACGAAACACACACATACATACGCACACAAACCTTGGTTAATGCATCACCACCCCCTTGACTGGTGATGCCTACCAGCGCAGGCACAAGACACAAATGACAAAATAACACACACGCACACTTACTGACCATATACACACAAAACGCACAACACACACACGCGCAAACACACAAACAGATATACACACACAAACCTTGGTTAATGCAGCCACCACCCCCTTGACTGGCATTGCCTAACAGCAAATTCTTAGGTCCACCAGACTCCACAGACTCAATAGCTGCACTATCCCTGACTGAATTGGCGTTGACGCTGGCCATAGCTGGAGGGGGGTCCTGTGAGAGTAATCAGCGTCAGCCCCCCACAGGTGTGACCCGGTTCCTCATCACTCTTTAAGCTCTCGCCGTCCGGCGAGTCAGGGTTCCGCCAAGCGGCTTTGCGATTAATTAATAGCCGCTGCGGTAGGAGGAATCGGACGCCCCGCATACAGATGCGGAGTGCTCCTACCCGGAAGGCAGAATCAGAACAGACAAGCAGAAGTGCTTACTGGCAGCAGCAAAGACGAGAGGAAATGGTAGGGGGAGCGGCGGATACGCACCAATGGCTTGGAGGCTAAGCAGATCGATAGGCAACGGTTTTGTTCGTTCCCAGAGTTGTAGGGCGTAAAGCAGCCAGCAAGGGGTAATGGAGGAATGGAGGAGGGATCATGGTAGGAATGGAGGAATGGGGGCAGAGGAGGATGGGGGGAATAGAGGGACCCTGTGAGAATGGCGAGGAACCAAGGAAGGGAGGATTGGATGCGCAAACGGAGGAGTCGAAGTGGCAGTGGGCAAAGCTGGGAGCACTAAGGGAAGTGGGAGGTGGGAAAGAAAAGATAGCGTGTCAAATCGGCAGGGGCTTCAAATTGGTCAAGCAGGCCAACCCGGGAGGTGTTGCTGTGTGCTTGACATTGCTTGGGTCAACATCAAAGCCAGTCTAAGCCAATTTAGTGGAATGAGGAAGAGGGGTGGTTGGTAGGTATGGAAGTGATCGTCAAGCCTAGAAGGCTAGATGGGGTGGCGCGTGGCGCGAGGCCTCACTCGCCGAGGAGGGGAGGAGGAGGGGGGGGGGGGGGGGGGGGGCGGGGGGGGGGGATGGGGCGGAGGGGGGAGTGAGCCGCAGGTGCTCTTGATTCGAAGGATCTTCCCCGGTTGGTACAGATGTATGGGCTAATCGTGTGTGGCATTCGGTTGGGTTGTCGGTTGTGGGTAGAGGCTGGTTGAGGAATCGTTGGGAGAAAAAACGAAAATGCGAGGGGGCGGGAGTGAGGGCGAGATGCGGGCGTGTGAGTTGATTCGGTTTTGTGGAATGGTAGTCGGTTTTGAAATGTGATGAAGGCGTAAGTAGGGGTGGAGGCCTCCTGGAATGGTTTGGGAGTCGTTGACATCGGTTACAATCGATAACCGTTGTATAGGAATGTTCGAAGTGATGACGTCATCACTCATCAGGGTACTACACGACGCGCGCGCACGTTCAAGCGAAGCAAGCTAATTTTAGAGTTTTTTCCATCTGCGCGGGAAAGAGACCTCCCCTTTCTGCTTGGTGCTCCCAGCTGTTGCGAAATTTGATTCGCTATTGGAGATTTGGCGGAATGCGCTCGAGAGTGGTTTCTATTGGACCATCCCGATAATGTCATCGCCTCTCACGGTGAAGAGTCGAGCAGTGCATAACTAATTATATCGTGACTGTGCAAGGTGACTGGGTCAGTGGGTTGGTTGTGGGTCGTTTGCGTCTCGGGATGCAGGCTATGGAATTCAGGGGGCCCTAATGGAACCGGTTGCGTCTCAGGACGCAGGCTTTTAGGACCGGTTGACCCCAGCCCCCCAAATATATATACCGGGACCAGCCCCCCCAGCACCCGGCCAACAATCTCACCTAGGTACCGCTGGTTTGTGTAGGGAGACCCACCTCATGGGGTGAAAGACACAACTAAAAAGAAAAAAACTAAGGGTACCATACCAGGGCTAGCCTAGGAACCTCCCCCCCTACTAAAAAGCAGACAATGATGGTGATGACATTTTTCGTCGTGGTGCCCTTCAAGAGTACACTCAACCAATCAAAGTAGAAGTCTGGTGTCCACCTTCAACCTTTCCTCGAATTTGCCTCCTTCATCGTATTGAAGTGACCCCGCCACAATGTTGCAGACGGCCCTAGTTTGTGGGACAAGGTGCAAGGCCCACAGAATTGGCGGCAACCCATCACCAAAAGGTTTCGCCATTTTCTTAGGAGCATGCGGGTATGAAAATTTTTCATTGCGGTACAGGCCTATCCTGGAGACAAACATAATGGCGTAAGTGCTGGTTAAGTTTCTATCTGTCCTAACATATTAAAGTACTTGTTATTCACCGGGTTTTCCAGGGTTTTACTAGCAGTGGCTTAGAGTGCACGGTCTCCCGCCCGTAAGCACTGTAATGCAGCCTCTGCCGCTGCCAGCTATGGCACGGACTCCTGATGGGTACCCTGAGGGTACACTGCGCCATGCAGTACGTCCTCCTAGCGAGTGGATTGAGGATTTAGTTACTTGGCGATCAGATTCTCTGGCTACTTCCCTTCGTAATTGTGCGCTGCATATAACTCCGGAAAACCAAAGTACTCATATAGAGATCCATGTTGTCATGTTGCCCTTCATTAACATCCTGATTCCTTTGAAGGATGGAAATACTGAAATCAATTTATAAAACAATGCGATGTTAATCGCGCACTTAAATTATCATCCTAGCTGAGATGGATTTCATCATACTGCAAGGAAGTGGAAGTTAGAAGTAAAGTAACACTGTGCACGGACTCACGGACCCGTCGGTTTTTTAAATGTGTTGGGGATCAGTTCATCAGTACTTTTCTTTTTAAGCCCTTCCATACTGTGCCAAGTCATTAGCGGATTGGGTCACCCTGGACTGTAACATAAGAAATTAACATACATACATTACATAGACCCCAATATAACGATTATAGACATGTTTTAAATGAGCAGTAACTTGTGTTATAGGTGTTGGAGACCCTGTTTAGGACCCTTGTTGCTCGGACCAAGCACTTATCCCTGGTCAGACCGAAGCCACTGATTCGCCAGTTATCAAGCTACTTATCTTCGCGAATGTGCCTGCTATTCTCGCCGTGCGATTCAAAATGCCTGCAAGCGTTCACCAACTTCTCCCATGGCGTCGGAGTATGAGCCTTCAAGTTCAGGTTGGGTCTGAAGATGGGGAGACTATCAATGCCATGATGTTGATCAATGGTCGTTAGCAGGCGAACTAAGGCATGTGGCCTTGGTGACATTGACGTGAGAAGGGCAATGAAGGTCATGTGCAAGCTACAGAAGACCATTATCAAGTACTGTTCATGGTACAAATGGTTGGGAAGTGCCATCCCCCCTATTGCACTATACTGGACACTTCTGCCCTTCGAGTAGCACTGGAATGGACAACTCATTGTCGCTCTAGAGTAGCATAGTAATGGACAACTCATGCCTTAGCGTAGCACAGTACTGGAAAAACTTTATGCCTTAGAGTCGGCACTAGTAATGACAACTCATGTCTGTTTGTGTGCAAGAGTGCAAGTACTGGAACAACAGATCATGAACACTCAAAATAGAGTAGACAAATCAGTAGCCAGGAAAACTCCAATGCCGTGAGGAGTCGACGACATGTGAGTACTGGACAACTCATCGCCTTAGAGGCAGCAACGAAAGTACGAGGACAAACTCGCGGCTTAGTGTTAGCCACTAGTAAGGACAAACTCAGATGCCAGTAGAGATAGAATAAGGTGTGACTGGACAACTCATGCCTTAGGAGCACAGGTAATGGACAACTCAGGCGCTGAAAGAGTAAGAAGTCAGGGTACACAGGACAACCTCGCTGACTTATAGGGTAGGCAACTAGTACTGGACAACTCTGACTTTGAGAATGTATCATGGTACAGATGTATCATGTGTATCTCTCAAAGTGCCTCCCACTGCTTTCCCATGTCTAATTATGAATGAGTACAAGGAAGATTTCAGCACCAGTGTAGTTCCTATGTAATGAATATTGTGAGGATTAACATGTGATCTTGTGTGCTACTGTGAGTGTCTGTGTGAGCTAAAGTGACTCTCTTGTGTGCTTACATGTGAGTGTCTTGTGTGTGGTACATTGATCGTCGTTGATGCTTGTAGCATTTTGAGTGTCTGGTGTGATACCATGTTACTCTTGTGTGTGCTGCACGGGACTCTCTTTGTGTGCTACAGTGAGTGTTTGTGTGGTACATGATGACTCTGGTGTGGTAAGGTGGGACTCTTTGTGTGCTCCATGTGAGGGTTTGGTGTGCTATCATGACTTCTTGTGTGCTACTAGGAGTGTATTGGGGTGCTACATTGAGTGCTTGGTGTGATACATGGACTCTCTTGTGTGCTACATATTGAGTGTATTGGTGTGTGCTACATGTGAGTCTTTGTGTGCACTGGACTCTTGTGTTGCGACATGTGTGTGTATGGGTGACATGTGCTCTGTGTGTGCTAAGTTGCGGGTCTTGGTGGTGCTAAATGTGAGTGTCTTGGTGATGCCTACAGGTGACTCTCTTGGTGTGCTACATGGGGAGTCGTGGGTGATAAAGGTGACTTTAGTGTGTGCTAAACGAGGACTCTCTTGGTGTGTACATGTGGGTGGTATTTGTTGCCTGCATGTTAGTGTCTTTGTTTGCTTCATGTGAATGTCTTTGTGTGCTACATGTGACTCTTTGTGTGCTACATGTGAGAGTCTTTGTGTGCTACATGTGAGTGTCTTTGTGTGCTACATGTGAGTGTCTTGGTTTGCTACATATGACTCTCTTGGTGTGCTACATGTGTATCTCTTGGTGTACTACATGTGGGTGTCTTTGTGTGCTACATGTGAGTGTCTTGGTGTGCTACATGTGACTCTTTGTGTGCTACATGTGAGTGTCTTGGTGTGCTACATGTTACTCTTGGTGTGCTACATGAGAGTGTCTTGGTGTGCTACATGTGACTCTTGGTGGAGCTAAATGTGATGTCTTTGTGAGTAGCTACATGTGGACTCTTTGTGTGCTACATGTGAGTGTCTTTGTGTGGTACATGTGAGTGTCTTTGTGTGCTACATGTGTGTGTCTTTGTGTGCTACATGTGTGTGTCTTTGTGTGGTACATGTGAGTGTCTCTGTTTGCTACATGTGAGTTGTCTTTGTGTGCCTACATGTAGTGTGTGGTGTGCACATGTGACTGTCTTGGGTGCTACATGGGAGTGTCTTGTGTGGCACATGTGAGTGTCTTTGGAGCTACATGTGGGTCTTTGTGTGCTACATGTGAGTGTCTTTGTGTGCTACATGTGAGTGTCTTTGTGTGCTACATTTAGTGTTTTTGTGTGCTTCAGTGAGTGGATTATGGGTGTGCTAAATGTGACTCTTTGGTGTGCACATGTGAGGTCTTTGTGTGCTCCATGTGACGTCTGGTGTGACTACATGTGAGGTCTTTGGTTCTTAATGTGAGTGTCTTTGTGGTGCTACATGTGAGTGTCTGGGATTTCAGGTGGTGGTCTTTGTGTGTACATGTGACTCTCTGGTGTGCTACATTGTGAGTGTCTTGGTGTGCTACATGTGATCTTTGTGGTGAACATGTGAGTGTCTTTGTGTGTGCTACATGTGAGTGTTTGGTGTGACTACATGAGTGTTTTGGGTTGTTGCACATGTGACTCTCTTGGTGTGCGCTAATGTGACTACTCTTGTGGCTACATGTGGAGTGTCTGGTGTGACACATGTGAGTGTCTTGTGTGCCTAGGGGAGGTCTTTGTGTGCAATGTGAGTGTCTTTGTGTGCTACATGTGAGGTCTTTGGTGCTTCATGTGAGTGTATTGTGTGCTACATGTGATCTTTGTGCTAACATGTGACTCTCTGGGTGTGCTACATGTGATTCTTGGTGGCTCCATGTGACTCTATTGGTGTGATACATGTAAGGTCTTTGATGCTCAGGTGAGTGTCTTGTGGCGTCATGTGAGGTTTGTGTGCTACATGGACTCTCTGGTGTGCCTACCATGTGATGTACTAGTGTGCTACAGTAATCTCTTGGTGTGCTACAGGCTGAGGTGTCTTTGTGTGCTACATGGACTTCTTATGTGTCTACATGTGAGTGTATTTGTGTGCAACATGGAGTGTCTTTGGTGGGGTACATGTGACTCAGGGGCTGCTCCACGTGACTCTTTGGTGTACATGTGACTCCTGGGTGGGTGTGCTACATGTGAGTGTCTTGGTGTGTACATGTGAGTGTCTGGGGGCTACATGCGAGGGTCTTGGTGTGTATACATGTAAGTGTTCTTTGTGGCTAATGAGGTCTTTGTGTGCTTCAAGTGAGTGTCTTGTGTGCTACATGTGGACTCTTTGTGTGCTACATTGAGTGTCGTTGTGTGCTAAAGTGATTATGGGTGTGCTACATTGAGGTGTCTTGTCTGTGCGAAATAGTGAGTTGTCTTTGGGTGGCAAATGTTGAGTGTCTTGGTGTGTACATGTGAGTGTCGTTGGTGTGTACTGTGCTCTTTGTGCTGATTACATGGAATGTTGGTTGGCTACATGTGAGTGTCTTGGAGAGGCTACATGTGGGACATTTGTTGCCCTACATGTGAATTTGTGGGGATGTGCTACATGGAGTTTCTGGTATACATGTGACTCGTTTGGCGACATGTGAGTGTCTGAGGTGCTAATAGACTCTTGGTGATAATGTGAGAGTTTGGTGGTGCTAAATGTGAGTCTGTGTTGGCTAAATGTGAGTGTCTTTGTGTGCTACATGTGGACTCTTAGTGGGCTACATGTGTGGGTATTTGGGGGCGACATGGAGATGTCTTTTGTGAATACGTGAGGGTCTTGGTGTTGTACATTTGACCTTTGGTATATGGGCTACATGTGACTCTTTGGGGGCTACATGTGAGTCTGGTCTGTGTGTGCTACATGTGAGTGTCTTGTGTGGCTACATGTGAGTGTCTTGGGTCTGATACATGTGAAGTTGTCTTTGGGTGCACATGTGAGGGGTCTTTGTGGCTTTCATGTGAGTGTATTGGGTGCTACATGTGACTATTTGGTGATACATGTGACGTCTTTGGTGTGTAAATGTGACTCTATTGGGGTGCATCCATGGGACTCTCTTGGTGTGCTACATGTGAGTGTCTTTGTATTGCACATCGTGATAGTGTCTTTGTGTGCTCATAGATGATCTTGGGTGTGTACATGTGATCTCTGGTGTGATTGTGCAATGTGAAGTGTGTGTGCTACATGTGAATATCTTGGTGTGCTACAAGGTGAGTGTCTGGTTGTGCTACAGGTGACTTCTGTGTGCGTACATGTGAGTGTCGTTGTGGATAATGTGAGTGTCTGTGTGGGGTACATTGTGACTCTCAGGGTGTGTACACGTTGACTCTTGTGTGCTACATGTGACTCTCTTGTGTGTACTGTGAGTGTCTTGGGGTGTACATGGAGTGTCTGGGTGCTGCTACATGTACGAGGTACTGGTGTGTACATGTAAGTCGTCTTTGTGTGCTACATGGGAGTAGGTCGTTGCTGTGCTTCATGTGCGGTCTTTGTGTGCTCCTGTGACTCGTTGTGTGCTAAATGTGGTGTCGTTGTTTGCTCCAGTGACTCTTTGGTGTGCCCCATGTGAGTGTTTTGTGTGATACAGTGAGTGTCTTGTGTGCTACATGTGAGGTGTCTTGGTGGAGACATCGTGTGGAGGTTGGTGTGTACATGTGACTCTTGTGTGCTCCATGTGCCGGTTTGGTGTGCTACATGTGCGTGTCTGGTGTGTACATGGGACTTTTGTGGGTACATGGACTCTCTTGTGTTGGTCCATGTGAGACAGAGGTTGTACACACGAGACCTTTTGTGTGCCCCCGTGAGTGTCTGGTTGTGCTACAGTGGACTCTTTGTGTGACATGTGAGAGTTTTGGCTTGCTTGCTACCTGTGCCTGTGTTCGCTACATGTTTTTTTTGCGTGTCCCCTTGTGGTGCTAATGGAGCGCTTGGCGTGTATATGCGACTGCACCGTGTGCTACATGCGTCGTGTTCAGTGGTGACTATTGTGGCTCTTTTGTAGCTACATGTGAGTGTCTTGGTGCTACAGTTGAGTGCACCTATTCTGTGCTACCCTGGAGCTTTTGCCGCCGCTCCCTGTGCGTTTTTTGTGTGTGTACATGGACTGCTTGCGGCTAGCATATGTGAGAGATGGTGTGCAACATGTGACTCTGTGTGCTTTACAATGTGCGCGTCTTTGTGGTACATGTGAGGTTGGGGTGTACCTGGACTCTCCTTGTGGTACATGTGACTCTTTGGTGGCGTTTTGGGTCTTGGTGGCCGCACGTGCGGTGTTTGCGTCTGTGTGGTCAACAAGTGTACGTGTTCTGACAGGCAGTGTGTTTGGATGGTTTTGGCGGTCAGTACGGGTGTTCGTTGTTGTGTGGTTTTTTTTTTCGGTTTGTGTGACTGGCAGCAGTTTGCATTTGTGTTGGGTGTGAGGTGGCAGTTTGTGTTGTTCGCGAGGGGTGTGTGTGCGGCCACACCCGAAGAACGTGGGTGTGTAGTTGGCCAGATGGTGTGTGCCGTGTCCCTTAGTTGTTTTGGGTTGTGAAGTTGGCATTTTGTGTTGGTGTGTGGGTTGTTTGGTGGCCGTTGTGTGGGTGTAGGGTTTGTGGTTGGTGGCAAGTCTCTGTTGTGCCGGTTGGATGGCAGTTGTGTTGTGGTTTATACTTTTCGTTCGTCATACGTTACCATCGCAGCCAGACAACAGAGGGCTAATAATTCGAACCGTTCAAGAAGCCTTTGTGGGTACTTTGTGGCAGCGAGGAGAACGATGTGGCATAATGCGAGCAAAAGTTACAGTTCACCGCGCCGCAGTGGTACCTAATGAACAGACGACGATGTGTGGGGACCAGGAGTAGCGAGGCCCCGTAATGCTTGCCACGACAAGGGTGCACCAGCATTCGGAATGCTGCCGAGAACATTGCGGTGGCGTGTAGGTAGTCGCAGAGAGATTCGACGAGAGGGACAACCAGCCAAACCTCGTCTGGATAAACATTGCCAGGGAAGGCTTCCTTGATGAATTCGCCCTTATGCGAATAAAGCAATGAGCTGAAAGATGCGTGTTTTGAGCGATATTGCAGTGAATCGCGCCTACCAATTGTGGGCGCGGTTGTTAACCGCTGACCCTGTCGTCTTCCAATCGCGTAATACAAATCCAGTGGTCCAGGTGGGGTAGGGGTCGGGAGGGTGTTCAATTTCCCTTGGTCTCTCATGGTTCCTGGCGGGTTAAATAGCACCCAAACCAAATCGTTAACATCCAAACTGCATTTTCTGACCGACCTCTTAATGTTTACGGGAAGAGCCGTCGAAGACGTCGCCCATGCAAGAGAAGCGGACAGTGTGATGTTGGGCGATGTGCTGGTGTTCGTGATGGGATGTTGAAACCCTTGAGCACTTTGTAGACGCCTTTCATGTAGTTAAGGCGCACACTATCCAGGCTAGAGAGTATCAATTGGATAGCGTGTTCCACCGCTCATTTTTGCCGTTTTTCATTGAATACGTGTTCCCTGGGTTGCATGGCTTTTCACGCACCTTTTGCCAGGGCGTTGCGTGCAACGTAAACTCTAATAGGTATGTGAACAACCCTGGACGCCTAGACAAAGCAATGGAAGCAAGGCTCGGTGGATTTGGAAGATAGTGGCGCAAAGAATAAATAAGCGTGAGACCTTGCTATTAACAACTCGCCTCCAATTCTGGGTGGCTCTTGGCTGCTTAAGATCATCGGGTATTGTACTAAGTACCAGCCATTCCACCCAGTGCATGGAAAGGTATTCAACTGTTGGGTCCAAACAAACGGACAGGTCTCGCTCTAGGTTACATAATGAATTCAAGCATACGGTATCTTCGTAGGTTGGATGCAGCGCAGTCCCAAATTTGATTTGGAGGGCGTCTTCTCGACGGCCTAATGGAAGACCTGTCCTGCTCTGGTAGTCTGCAAAGGAGACAGCTCTGGCCCCCTTCCCCTTGCCCAAGATAACATTTGTGTCTAGATCTGGATTCTTGATTTTGATTAATCATGGAATTAAATGTATACTGAAGCGCGAACTCAGGGCCCCCGTCGGTAAACGATTGTTTCGGGGTCGGCTCATCAGTGCTTTTTCGTGAAAGGCCCTCCTGTCAAGGGTTAGGCAAGTCCCTTTAGCTTCCGGTATTTGGTCTACCCTTGGACAGTAACAACTAACTAACTCTATATGCTTCGCCAATATGGTCGAGAACTCGAGATGATTCTGGTGGCTATTATGACAATGTCGATGTTAACATTTGTTCCTCATCGTGATAGAGAATGAAACCGTATATCGATTGGCAGCCAATGAAACAATGCACTTAGAATTGTAAGACTATGTGCCGCCAAGTTGTATCACCCCGAACGTCCAGGGCATGAATTCTAGTGGTTAAAATGTCGAGTTTCCAGGGTATCCCATTGCCATGTTTTTTTTGGGGGGGGGGGGGGGGGGGGGGGGGGGGGGGTGGGGGGGGGGTGGGGGGGGGTTAGACGGCCATAGGCGTTTTGAACCCTGTTAACAAATAGTATCCTTTACAATGTCAAGGTTCCCTGTTAGGGTCTTAAGACGCAACCTATTTCATAAAATCCTGAGACGCAACCGAATCAGCATAGGCATGGAGGTATAGAAACAATTAAAAGACTCCAGCACTTGGAGCTGTCAACCGAACCGAACCGTGAAATTGCAATTGAGAAGCGCAAACTAATCCTCGATATAGTAAAAGACTCCAGCACTTGGAGCCCTCAACATGAACGTGATATTGCACAACATAATCTGCACACTAATCCTTGATACTGTTTACCCCCCCCCCCCCCCCCCCCCCCCCCCCCCCCAACGATGTGTATAATGAAATAACAGACCCTTATATGCTTGTTCAGGAGCACCCCAGCTGTGCATCCTGAGACGCAGCCAAGTGTACAGTCTGCGTCCCTAGACACAACCTATTTCATAGCAAGTGTCCTGAGACGCAACCGAATCAGCATAGGCATGGAGGTATAGAAACAATTAAAAGACTCCAGCACTTGGAGCTGTCAACCGACCCGTGTAATCACAATTGAGAAGCGCAAACTAATCCTCGATATAGTAAAAGACTCCAGCACTTGGAGCCCTCAACCATACCATAATTCAGACATGGCTTGGCTGATGCAACTCCTAAATTCCCTACCACTCTGAGCTGGTGAGAGCACATTGACAGTACGAGGTCCTTTATTTGCAACCTTTTCTCATAATCTTTAGGGGCCCAATTCATCACAGCGTCTGCCAATGCTCGAGCCAGTTTGGAGACCCCCTCGTCATCATCTTCAATGTTGCACGTAGCAAGCAAGTGCTCCTTGGCAGCTGCCAAATCCATGGGAACCTGTGCTGCACCTTCCACCCCCTCAACAGGACTCTGAATCTCTCCCCCTGTAACCCTCATGTGGAGGGCATACACTATCCCTTTCCAGTAGCAGCGATTCTTATTGCAATTGATCGCAAAGGCCCACATCTTCGTCACTTGCGTGTTTGCCAGCTCGAGGTACCTGAGTGGTGCCACTCTGCCTCCTCCATGTTTAGGCGCAACCTTCAAGCCGTTATCCCAATCGTCAAGGATGCTATCAATAGATGAATCCTTCAAGTGAAGGCCTTTCCATTCCGTCCATTGTCCAACCCCAACCTCGTATGATGGAGGAAATCGTGCATTGGGTATCACCCACGAAGGGTCGTACACAGGTGATGAGGGCAACGTGATCACTTTCATCTCAAGCTTGGTATTGTGCCTGACGTGGACCATTTGAATGATAGTACCGTGCACTTGGTTGACACCAACTTCAGCCTGCAAAACCATTAAATAACAAGATGTGCAAGTGATTTGTATTGCATTTGCGAGAATCGCAATGCTCTGCCTAACCAGAATTTCACTGAAACAAACACATGCTTTGCCCATGTAGCACTACACCTACACCTGCTCCCACACTTGTACACATTTGGGCATACGCACTCATTGGCGCATGCTTTTACAATCCAGCATGACACATACGCATAAACATTATCTAGCCAGCGAGCCCCGCATATATAGCAAACAACTACACGCACATAAATACGCACGACAGACATACATGCCGTCTCATGCACCAAGAGGACAAGTTGCACGCTCTCACACACATGCAAACTCAGAAGCCTGAGGCCATTCAACATAATAGACATGGCCAACAAGGCACATTCATGAACCCTCGCCACTCACCTCGTCAGTTACGGGAACGCCTGTTAATTGGGGAAGTTGTAGGGGAATACTCTTCAATGCCTCTCTTCGGCGACGCACCCTGTCCAATACTGCCTTAGGCGGAGAAGGCAGCGGGTTAGCCCCCTTGTGGCCTAGTATGCTGCTCCTGAGTTGGCCCAAGTCGATGGTGAGGCTGAGCATGGCACAAAGGCTTGTCTTTGCTGAGCCACCATGACAGCTTGAGACTGTTGCAACATGTCACTTTGCAACCATGGCTGAATGGGCTTGAATGGCAACTTTGCTTCCAGCACCATCGTCATCATCTGGTTAACATTGCGGCCTATTTGCATGCTTGATTGCTGCAGGGTATGTCCCTTGTAGGCTAGTTGGTGCTGGTGTGCCAATACTTGTTCCAACGCTTGCCTCTGTTGGTGCTGGTGTGCCAACACTTGCTCCAACACTGACCCTCTGTTGGTGTCAGATTTCAAATGGCCAGTAGCATAATCCATAGCTGCCCCCTTGCTGCCACAGTTGCTGGCCAGGAATTGCCATGGGAGCTGCAGCCACTTGACCCCTTGGGCTGAGGCGCTGACTACCCCATTGCCAACTGCTCCTTGTTGCTTGGCCACAAAAGGCCATGAGCTGCAGCCACTTGAACCCATTGGCTGAGGCTGCATGAGCTAGCCCCCCTAGGCTTGTGCCCTTGGCTGCGCATGTTGCTTGCCAGCAAGGCCATGGAGCTGTCGCCATTCCCCATTGGCTGAGGCGCATGAGCTAGCCCCATTTGCCACTGCTGCACTGGTTGCTGGCCAGCAAATGCCATGGGAGCTGCAGCCACTTGACCCATTGGCTGAGGCGCATGAGCTAGCCCCATAGGCTGCCCTTGCGGCACTGGTTGCTGGCCAGCAAAGGCCATGGGAGCTGCAGCCACTTGACCCATTGGTTGAGGCGCATGAGCTAGCCCCATAGTTTGCCACTGCTGCACAGTTTGCTGGCCAGCAAATGCCATGGGAGCTGCAGCCACTTGACCCATTGGCTGAGGCGCATGAGCTAGCCCCATAATGTCGGCCCCTGCTCACGGCTGCTGGCCGACAAGGCCATGGAGCTGCAGCCACTTGACCCATTGGCTGAGGCGCATGAGCTAGCCCCATTGGCTGCCACTACTGCTGCACTGGTTGCTGGCCAGCAAAGGCCATGGGAGCTGCAGCCACTTGCCTCCATTGCTGAGGCGCATGGCTCCCCCTGGCTGCCCTTGCTGGGCCCTGGTTGCTGGCCAAGCACGGCCATGGGAGCGTGCAGCCACTTGAACCCATTGGCTGAGGCCATGAGCTAGCCCATGTGCCCTGCTGCACTGGTTGTTGGCCACAAATGCCATGGGAGCTTGCAGCCACTTGACCCATTGGCTTGAGCCATGACTAAGCCCATAAGGCTGCCCTTGCTGCACCTGGTTGCAGAGGCCAGCAACGGCCAGGGGAGCTGCAGCCATTGACCATTGCGGGGTGAGGCCATGAGCTAGCCCCATATGCTGCCCTGCTGTCACTGTTGCAGGCCACAAGGCCCGGAGCTGCAGCCACTTGCCCATTGGCCTGAGGCGAATGAGCTACCCCATACGGCTAACCCTTGCTGCAGGGCAGCAATGCATGGGAGCTTGCCGCCACTTGACCCATTGGGGCAGGGAGTTCGGTTGAAGCTTGGAGCTTGTTGCTCTCCCATTTCCATGCGGTGCCTTACTAGTGCCTCAATGCTGCGGGTGTGTTCCTCCAACAGTGCGCCTCTTCGACGCTCCACGCTGGGAAGTCCAGCATCTGCCAGTAAGCCTGCTCCATCCGTCAACCCAATTGCAAAGTCTCCATCTAACAGTTTTGCGATGGCATGCTGCCTGATCAAAGCAGTGTATTTCTGTGCCTGTTCTGTTACCACCAGATGTGAGCCAAGATTCATCTTATGCGTCTGTTCCATGAAGTCACAATAGTGCTTCTGGATCTTGCACCATGCCTTCCACGCACGCGCATGTTTTACAAAAATTGCATGGTGGAATAGAGGGTGGGTGGAGTTGGACCACCAAACGAAAACCAAGTCCTGAAAGTGCACCTTGTGGAAGAGAATTGTGTAGGTCTCCATCATGTGCATACCTTGGAAATCCGTCTGCCCACTTGTATGGCCATAGATTACTGCACGGTTTCCGTTGCGCAGTCCTGATACAAGGCGCTCGCCTGAGCAAATGGCCAATCTTCAGTCATTGCCTTGAACCCGGCCACCTCCTATTTGCCTGCCTCCTCCAATTTGTAGAAGTCTGTGGGGAACAAATCGTTGCGTGGTAGGTAGACATCAGCTCTTGTCAGGAATCCTGCTGCCTGTGCGGCTGGCAGCCGATCGATCAACTTGCCATAAGGTACCAGGTATACAAAGCCGCAGGTACCCAGCTGTTGTTGGTGCTCGGATGACAGTCAAATTCCGTTGCATCACGAGCGGGTCCAGACCTCCTTGGATGATGTGTCGCCTTCACATAGCAGTTGTCAGTTGCCGCTTGAGCTCTCCGCACACTCTGAATGTGCACCTAGCGTCTAGGCGCTTATAAGATTGCCCCTCCCGGTGGAAAAGAAGGTGGGTCCCAATAATCCTGTGTCGCGATGTCTTTCTGGAGGCCATTGGAATTGACAATCTCCTCCATTAGGAGGTACATGTAGCACCAGAAAACAGGGGCACACCCATCACTTTCTTGTTGCGCGGGTACGTAGCATACTGAACGTCCTCACCATTATCCTCCTTGTGCTGGTAGACAGCCATGACCAGGGTCCAAAGGCTTGTCTGGTATGAAGAACTCTTCATGAGACTTATACTCCCAGTAGTTGAAGCCACGGGCCGCATCCAGCGAACATGGTCTCCTCGCTGGTAGCTGCAATTCATGAACATCATCATGGAACCATCCCGGACGTTCCGCTGCGCAACTACCAGATCTAGGCTGGGTCGCAACCAAAATCACGCATGTATCCAAGTCTTCCTCTGTGTAGGCCTTGTCCAAACCTTGGTAAGCTTTGCGCTCTGCAAGGCATGGGAAAGGTGACAACATTTGTGTTGGATTACTGGAGAAATTTGTGTATGTTCATGTGTAGTGGTACATGGGTAGTGCAAGGTACTATATTGTGTGTCTCTGTGTGTGAGAGCAAAGGTAAGCTGTGCATGTGCGTGTGTTGAAGGTTGGTAGTTAGTGTCTGTGTGTGAGAGCTAAGCTAAGCTGTGCATGTGTGTGTTGAAGGTTGGTAGTACGTTGTCTGTGGTGATAGCTAACTAAGCTGTGCTTTTTGTCTGCTAAGTTGGTAGTGCGTGGCATGTGTCTTTTGGTAGGTATGTGGTGACTGTATAGTTTAGGTATGGGATGGGTGCATCGCAACTTACCACTGAGAGAGTCACTACAGTCCGTTTGCCCTTCACTCTTATCTTGGACTGGACTCCAGAGTTTCCCTCTTAAGTTCAATGCCAGCATCCGGAGTTTTACCTGGACATCTGGGTGGGTGGTTTTTTGGGGTGGGTGGGTGGGGGTCAGATTCCTAGACCTGAACATGATGGGAGGGTGGTGGGCGGGGTGTGGTGTGAGGGGGATTCAGAGCCCTGGACAACCTGAACAGATGGCAGGGTGTTGGGTGGGGTGTCGAGCCCTGTACAACTTGAACATGATGGAGGGTTGGTGAGTTGGGGGGGGGAGGGGTCAGAGCCCTGGCAACTTGAACATTAATGGATGGTGGTGGGTGGGGTGTCAGAGCCCTGGCAAACGTGAACATGATGGGAGTTGGGGGTTGGTGGGGGGGAGGGTCAGAGCCCTGAACAAACTTGAACATTATGGAGGTGGGGGGTGGGGTTTCAGAGCCCCTGGACACCTTGAACATGAATGGGGAGGGTGGTGGTTGGGGGGGGTGGGGGGTGGGGGGGGGTCAGAGAGCGCCTGCAACTTGAACATGGATGAAGAGGGTGGTGGTTGGGGTAGGTTGGGGGGGGTCAGAGCCCAGGACAACTTGACATTATGGGAGGGTGGGGGGTCCAAGCCCTGGACAACTTGACATGATGGAGGTTGTGTGTTGGGGTGGGTCAGAGCCCTAACAACTTGAACATGATGGGGGTGGTGGTTGGGGGGTCAAGCCCTGGACCACTTAACAGATGGGAGGGTGGTGGTGGGTGGGTGGGTGGGTGGGGGGGGGGGGGGGGGGTCAGAGCCCTGGACGACTTGAACATTATGGGAGGGTGGGGGGTGGGGGGTCAGAGCCCTGGACAACTTGAACATGATGGGAGGGTGGGGGGGGGGGGGGGGGGGGGGGGAGTCAGAGCCCTGGACAACCTGAACATGATGGGAGGGTGGTGGGTGGGGGGGTGGGGGGGGGGTTAGAGCCCTGGAAAACCTGAACATGATGGGAGGATGGTGGGTGGGTGGGGGGGAGGGGTCAGAGCCCTGAACAACTTGAACATGATGGGAGGGTGGGGGGTGGGGGGTCAGAGTCCTCAATCTAGTATCACATTGCAGTTCACCTCCCCATGTAGGAATATCCACACCCACATTTGCCTAACATTTATACATGAGCATACAACCTACCATTCATGAGAAGACTTTGGATTTTTTGCCACCAGGTAGCCGCTGTCACCCAGCCTTCGTAGTTCTTGAAGTTGACGGCAGTAGGAGCTGCTGGCTTGTTTTATGACCCAGAGCCAGCGATGCCCAAGCGGATCACTTTACCCTCCTTCATCCTTCTAACGAACACATTAAGCTTGGCACCAGTCATGTACGTTGGCAGATCCTTAGCTCCCATGGCATCTAGGTCCTCTATGCTGTCTACACCCACATAGGCGTCTTGGTTCTCAATCACGTCCTTCATCACATCGTTGCACTTGTTCACGAATGACCTAAGGCTTGATTCAGAATAAGTGGACATCATTGTTGGAATAACATCTGCCATGGTAGTACGACGGAAGTTAGGCGTGTTGCGATCCCCATAAGCCTTTGCAGGGTCCACACAGAAACTTTGGAAACAGAGATGCATAGTCGCTTGAAATCTCTCGCTGTCCAACTCGTCAGAATGTGCGCCCTTGAGTTCTTCGGCCAGTCGTAGGATCTCTGTGGATTTCAAGCCCACAAATCGAAAGTTCTCTTCATTCTCTTCATCTCTCTGAAAGGCATCCAAGGCATCCCAGATGCTGTCACTGCCCACTAGAGTGTGCATCTCGTGACGGTCTGACAAAACCCTTAACAGGTCCCTCCCAAGCTGACAAATATTGCGCTCATCACCATCATCGTCAACCCCAGCGTCAACCCCAGCGTCAACCCCATTGTCACCCTCAGTCTCATTATCATCCTCGTCGTCAGCACTAGACTGTGAAGGACCAGGCACAGACACCCTAGAAGCTTTGCTCCCCCTGCTTCCAGTACCACAAGTAGTGCAATACCAAGAGCCTCTTGGGACCTCGGTCAACGGAGGGGTTAGACATCTCATGTGGCATCCTACGCACACAGTAGGAAACAGGGATGGATAACCTCAGCAAATAAACTATGTCACAACGTACAGTCAGGTAGACCCAGTAGCGGTTAGGTTAGAGTGTAAGCGGTCGATTCCGAACATCTAATGAAGTTCTTGGGACCCTTTTCTGGGTGATCGCCCCCCTACCTTTTCGCCCCTGACTTTTTCAACCCACATTTTTTTGCACCCTCCCGCAACGTAGTAGAAGTTATATTAAGTGCCCTAAGCATATTTTTGCAACCAACATAATGCAATGCCCATGGCCAAACACGATTCACCCAGACTGGGGTAACAACATGAACAACCAATCTGTTACCTTCATTGCATTTGTCACAAAGCAGCATATTGCCCTCGTCTTCGGGGGAGCTGCACACCTACACATGGTATAAATGTTATGTCATAAAGAGGGTTAGTGGATGTGGTGTCATGGATGGTCAGTGAAGTGTAGTGTTGAGTGTGTACATTAACCATGCACTATCAATTGAGTAATAGCAACACTGTAAAATCTGCCAATCCCCCCAAGCAATTTACCACCTGCAAGCAACTGCACATAACTTCATCACTGCATGCATGTGTGTGCATGTGTGCACAAACAGCTGGTTGGGCAGCACATGTGCCTGCGTTTCTACCATCCTAATTGAAAATATAGATTCACACATACCATGCATCGCTTGTCGTCTTTGTCAATTGCCCTTCTCATGAGCTTCTCCAAAAGATCCAAGTCCCCAAGCTGGTCGACTACAGCCTTCACATCATTAGCCAAGTTGGATGCCAAAGCTCTCACAAGCAGCATCATCTTAGCATCCAGCTCCTGTTGGGATATTTGACAGCCTGCATTTGCTTTGGATACCAGCCGACCAAACTCTGCACGCTGAGAAGATGGACAGGAGAACATCTGCGCCATCTTCCAAGGGGGCTGCATGTGGCACAGATCAGCAGTGAACTCCTCCCAAAAGCCTGCTGCCTCCAGATTCGTTCCCTTGGCTTTGAGAGTTAATAGCTGGACGACCACTTGCGCAAAATCCACTGAAGCTTTGAAACCCTTCGACAGCTTAAGTCCTGAGGTTGAGGGTACCTGCAGCATTCGAAGTCGAAGACGCATCTGAGTCGAGATTGCAGGAAGTCCCGAAGCTACGATTTTCGAAGATTGAAATCAGCACATACAAGAATAGCCTGTGCAGCTGCGTGGTTTGAGGAAGGGAACGCGCGGAAATACCAAGAAGCGAAGTGGGAAAACAATCACCTTCAATGGGATCTTGCAGGTGGCAGGGATGTTCGGGCGTGAGGCCTGCAATCCAGTGCGAATAACACCCTTCAGCGCATTTCTTTCACTCGTGGTCAGGCTCTTCGCAGCTGCAGAATGCAGGAAGGCTTCCATGCCCAACTCAGTCGGCGTTCTCAAGTGTACCAGCGAGCACTCATCGTTGCAGCAGGTCCCATCCGTCAAGGTGCCCCCCCAGATATTTTTAGTCAGACGGCCCATGGCAGGCGCCTGTCTTCTGAGGGACTTCTGCTCACAAAGAAAGGGGTCGCCTCGTATGGAACACCGTGGGTGCGTCTGCGAAAGGAATCGAGCAGAAGGAATCGAGCAGAACCGAGCAGAACTGCACTGCAGAGTGACTCGTGAGACGCCTGGAGCGCCTGGGGCGCCTGGCTATTTTTGCCTTCAGGCTAGAGGAGGGTACATGGCCTGCTAAACCCCATCTATCCTATATATAATAGCGCGTTGGAGGCGGTTTAGCGTGTGCGCGGCGCGTGGTCGCCCCCTTTTGGCCTGGCAACTTGGGGTTTTGGTTCCATATCTTGCCCACCTGTCGCCCAGGTGGCAGCCAGTCTGGGATCTCCATTTCTCGGCGCAGCCACAGGAACGATTGCCTCTCTGCTGCCGTCCACCCACCTGCACCCGCACCCGTCCAAGGTTACCCGGCTTGGTGCGCTGCTTTGCACTGCATTTCCTGAGCCTAGCCGTTATGATACGCGAATTTTCCTTCGCACTTCTGCTATTTTCGGTGCTCGCTGCCTGAGTCCCCCTATATTCAACGGTGTAGCCTCCCTTTGTTCATCTGCCCAAACTGTTTCCCACAAATTTCGCTGCCCCTGTCAATAACTTCGCATGCACCTCCCCCCCCCCCCTCGCAGCTGTTACACCACGATTCGGGTGTGACACAAAGATACACGCACGTAGCGCAGTACAGTCAGATATGAGAGCTTTGAGTTGTAGTTTGGGCGAGGACCTGCGTAAGGTTCCGTCGCAATAGTAGGGGTCCGTCCAATGTTCCCGATCCAAGATCTAGTTGGCCGATGGAATGTTCCGTGGGGGATATTCCTAGGGAAAGGTCCGTTTGGGAGCGACCCTTTGAGAGAAGATCCAATTGGGAATATTCGAAGGAATGTTCGAGGAATGTTCTTTAGGAATATTCCGATGGGAAAAGCTATAAATAGAGTGCCTACGCCTGAGTCTTTAATTATATCTTAATTCACTTGTAACCCCGAGCCAAGAGTCACCCCTGGAGTCCCGTCTCTTGTCCCAGTCTCCTCTACGTGAGTTGTCTTTGATTCCCCGCATCGCCCTGTCGGACATATCCTTGTCGCGACCCGAGACCCTGATTTGCCAAGACCCTGAAGACCCCAGCCCGGCCTCCGCGACATATCCTTGTCCCGGCCTCAAGACCCTGAAGACCCCAGCCGGCCCCAGCGACATATCCTTGTCCCGGCCTCGAGACCCTGAAGACCCCCCCGAAAGTACGTGCTCAGAGGCAGTACCTGTGGCTGGCATTAGGCTTGTATAGTTAAGATATTGAATAGCTGTCCAAAGACCTTCTGTCCGACGATCCGCGGTTGCGCGTCCCTTGACCAAGGACGGTAATTGTCGTCCACTAGACTTGGAATTAGTTAGATTACGGCACTACTTGATTGACTATCAGTCGCTTAGTTGTCAGCCGACACTACCCGACTAAACAGCAGTCGGTGACGTGTGCAGATTGGCCCTACCCTAAAGCGCGCTCCCTAACTCCTTTTCCTGTGTGTTACACTTGGTTTCGGAGCTTTTGGTTCGATCCCACGCTAACGGTAACCTACCCCTTCTCGTATCCTTGCAGTGTCTCCGAAACCCTCGAAGAAACTGGGCCCTGCTGCAGATCCCAAGGCAAAGCCGCTTACTAAGCCCAAGCCTGTACCCCTCCCGAAGCTGCTTACTACGCGGCGCTTACTACGCGGCGTAGTCTACGCCTGCGCTCGCCAGCCAGTCCACGGGAGAATATACGGAAGTGCTGGACATCTCTCTGGCCACATGCCGGTAGCGCGCAGCCCTCTCGCCCTAGCCAAGCCCCCAACCAAGTCTCATGGCCTTCAGAGACGCATGGAGCTAGATATCATTAAAATAGAAAATATGAAGGAATTAGCTAGAGCCCTTGGACTACAAGCCGAGCTACGGCTACAAGTTTACCAGCCTTGGTAAACGTTACTCTCCCCTCCGCTCCTCGTCTCTACACCCCCTGTGATTCAGCATGAAAGACGTGAGCATGAAAGACGTGAATGCTAAGCGATGTCCGCAAGTGGGGCAAACACCTGACCTAGCGCCACTTGTCCGAAACGGTCAACTACTCCAGAACTTCGCCCACATAGACCCAGTCCAGCTAACCCAAATCATGCAAGCCCTGAGGGAGCAATTGATTCTAGACATCCAACCCCGGCAAAAGGATGTCACCATGGATAACATGGAGGATGATGCGCATCAACTTCAACAACATCCACATCAACAATTTTTTCACTTGGATCCGCATCAGATGTTCCAGATCATCCAAGCCGTGAGAGAAGAAGTTGGTCAAGAGATGCACGAGCAATTGAGGCAACACCCAAATGCGAGTAGGCGGGGACAAAACCCAAGCCCAATTCGACAAGGGTACTTCCCAAGCTTAACTAGGCAGGGAGACAGGAACGGGGATGGCACGACCCTTCCTCCTTTGACCCCAGAGGGCAGGGAATACTTGCGGGCCAATGACGGGTGTTTCCGTTGCCGAGAGCTTGGACATTGGACCCAAGAGTGCCCATGTAGGGAGGCCCAAAACCGCCGATGGGGCTATGGGAGGTACAACAGGAAGTAATCTCTCCGGCACGCATTTGGTAGTGAAATCTGAAACTGCCGTCTCGTTCATGTACATGACGTCCGAATAAAGGAACAAAAGAACCATCCACTACGTTCTATCCTCGAGCCAAGAAAGGTACAATATCACCAATATTCCATCCTCAAGGGCAGCATAAGGAACAAAACAACCATCCACTACGTTGTATCCTCAAGGGCAGAGTTGGGAAAAGCGGGTGTTGTGTCCGTTTTGTCTATCCGCAAAGGTAGAAAAAACGTACTACACACTTCTGTCCCTTGACCCATCTCCCGAAATATCCAGTTGTGCGTTCCAAGCCATCAGTCCTAGGGTAGTAGGGTGTACAAAGTCCCTAAGGTGTAACCAGTCCAAGCCATCAGTCCTAGGGTGTACAAAGTCCTTAAGGTGTAACGAGTCCAAGCCATCAGTCCTAGGGTATACCAAAACCCTGAGGTGTAACAAGTCACCAAGAAAAACCAAGACCCCGAGGCAGACCTGGCACCACCGGTATCTGGCCATCGAACAACATGAAACCTAGAACCCAAGACCCAAGACCCAAGACCCCGAGGCAGACCTGGCACCACCGGGATCTGGCCATCGAACAACATGAAACCTAGAACCCAAGACCCAAGACCCAAGACCCAAAACCCAAGACCCAAGACCCAAGACCCCGAGGCAGACCTGGCACCACCGGGATCTGGCCATCGAACAACATGAAACCTAGAACCCAAGACCCACGACCCAAGACCCAAGACCCCGAGGCAGACCTGGCACCATCGGGATCTAGTCCTCGAACACATGATTTACCTAGAAGAAGAAAAAAAAATGGAACTAGAGACGTCTAGACCCTGGAAAAAAAAATTGATACGAGCCATGAGTTGTCTTAGAGCCACACTTGCAGCTCAAGCTCCAGTCTTGATACAATGCTTGCCGCACTGCACACCCGGACACTTTGTGCCACCAGGGCCCTACACCAGGGTTACTGAAGAGCCCATGGACAATGAGTCCCCCCTCCGGCCCTTGCTCAACAACCAGCAGGGCGAGGACTACGAGGACACTGATGGTAACAGCCACCAGCGACCTCACCGCCTACCTGGCACCAGCTCACGCCCCAGGCGTGCGCCTTGATGTGGACTACATTCTATTTAGTTTTTTTTGTACTCACCCGTGCCCCCCGAGGAATATTTTTTTGGACTAAATAGAACGGTTGTAGTAGCATAGGACCCTGATACAAGTACCTGCACTTTCCGGTACATAGTAGATAAGTAGTAATAAGTCCGAGTGTCCACGATCCAAGTCCGAGTCCAAGATTTCAAGTCCAAGATCCAAGCCAAGATTAATGTATTTTTTTTTGTTCTTTTCTCCTAGTAGAAAGTCTCAGGGTTCAGTTCTAATGATGAGGGCATCATTTGCTTGAGGTAGTGGGGGTGAGTGTTACACCACGATTCGGGTGTGACACAAAGATACACGCACGTAGCGCAGTACAGTCAGATATGAGAGCTTTGAGTTGTAGTTTGGGCGAGGACCTGCGTAAGGTTCCGTCGCAATAGTAGGGGTCCGTCCAATGTTCCCGATCCAAGATCTAGTTGGCCGATGGAATGTTCCGTGGGGGATATTCCTAGGGAAAGGTCCGTTTGGGAGCGACCCTTTGAGAGAAGATCCAATTGGGAATATTCGAAGGAATGTTCGAGGAATGTTCTTTAGGAATATTCCGATGGGAAAAGCTATAAATAGAGTGCCTACGCCTGAGTCTTTAATTATATCTTAATTCACTTGTAACCCCGAGCCAAGAGTCACCCCTGGAGTCCCGTCTCTTGTCCCAGTCTCCTCTACGTGAGTTGTCTTTGATTCCCCGCATCGCCCTGTCGGACATATCCTTGTCGCGACCCGAGACCCTGATTTGCCAAGACCCTGAAGACCCCAGCCCGGCCTCCGCGACATATCCTTGTCCCGGCCTCAAGACCCTGAAGACCCCAGCCCGGCCCCAGCGACATATCCTTGTCCCGGCCTCGAGACCCTGAAGACCCCCCCGAAAGTACGTGCTCAGAGGCAGTACCTGTGGCTGGCATTAGGCTTGTATAGTTAAGATATTGAATAGCTGTCCGAAGACCTTCTGTCCGACGATCCGCGGTTGCGCGTCCCTTGACCAAGGACGGTAATTGTTGTCCACTAGACTTGGAATTAGTTAGATTACGGCACTACTTGATTGACTATCAGTCGCTTAGTTGTCAGCCGACACTACCCGACTAAACAGCAGTCGGTGACGTGTGCAGATTGGCCCTACCCTAAAGCGCGCTCCCTAACTCCTTTTCCTGTGTGTTACAGCAGCATTCCTTTCTCCTTCTCTTGCGCTCTCACGCACTCTTGCCCGCTCACTGACTGCTTTTGCTGAAGTGGCCAGGGGCAGTGGTTTCAGGATAACCCGTTACGGAGTAACCCGTTTTCGGATCTCGATTTTCCGACACCTGTCGCTGACGTGGCCACAGGGGTGGTCCTCCCGTCGGGACGACGGGCTCAGATGCTAGTATATATAAAGACATACACGGATTTCTGAAAAAAGTTCGATGCCGACGCTAGCTGGCTTTGGCTTAATTACCGAGATACTCGTAGCGAATCACCCACACCGCCTATCGGCTGAATTCGCGGGTTAGAAATAGCTTGTCGTGACTGAGTCGACTCCGAGTGCGTAAAATTCGAATCCCCAGTTCAGCTTTCAAGCAACTTTCACTCCTCCGCATCAAGATCACACCTGCGCGCCATCTCCCTTTCCGCCTTTTTGACTGAGCCGAATACCCATCCAACTCACTACCTAGATTTCGAAAATGACAGAGCAGGTGAATGCGTTGCGATAAATCATCTTCCGCATTCGATCTGAGCGTCAAAACCAAGAATGGCGCTCAGACTAATTGTCTTTAATCTTCTGCTCCTCGACGCCACCATGAATGCGCACAATCAAACAGATTTAAGCAGACGGGCAACGAATACAGCCAGCCAGCGAGCTCTTCACAGCGAAAGGCGAGCTCTACATGCCGAAGAGCATAGGAGCGATGCAAATCAAAGACGGCGTTTGGCAAATGCTGTAGGTCAGCCTGGACGTGCTGGGAATGGAAATGGATACTCGCAACTTTCTCGCAACCCCGGAACCTCAAATCTCTTTCCCCAATCATGCGCAATTCTTTCTCACCAGCGATCATTGTGCCTAGGCATCCATACCTCCCTCCCCTGTTCCTCACCCAGACTCTCGCATGAAGAGCCAGGGGCATTCGAATTCTCAAAATACATTCTGAGTTCTCATTGGGCGCCCATTCGATCCTCAGCGCTCTTCCGCCTGCGAGCGTTGCCACCATTCACTTCACGCATGCGCACTTTCACCATGCCTGTGCATCAATTGTGTCACGGTTGGCAGCCAGTGGATGCGAGCAGCCATTTCCTTCCCATTTCTCACACTTGGACCGCTCCTATCTATGCAATCCTATGTATGCAATCTCTTTTCATTGTATCGATGATCGTCAAGCACGGCGCTGCGATTTTTGATTCAGCAGGTGTTGATCGGACGGAAGTCGAAGATTTCTACCATATAATCGCGATATGGCCCTTGCACCCCTCATCCAATCTCTTTTCACTGTTTCAAGCATTGATACATCGGTAGCTTAGCATGTTGCGATAGAAGACTGCCTGGAACTTCCTGGTCAAAGCAACAGCTGCAGGTTGACCCACCATGGGTGGGGATGCTTGGGGCGAGGGGAGGGGAAAGAAAGAGAAAGTGTGTACATGGGGTGGGGTGAGGGGCAAGGAGGGATTCAGAAATGTGTGGAGGCTGTGGGTCTGGCTTGGGTTGAGTTGGAATGGTTTGTGTGTGATACATCTGGGTAGAGGGGGTACATACAAGGACGTAACCCGATATGTTACCCAGGTCCTGGGGGCTGGGGGTGGGGGTGGGGGGGTATATTTTTAGTAAGGAAAGGAAGTGGGCATGTGTTAGATATTTTGCAAAGGGGGACATATCTTGACTGTGTGCATGTGAGTAAGGGGGGGGCGGAGGGTGTACGTTCAAGGGCGATGCACGTTATGTAACCCAGGCCAGAACAGGACTCAGGACCTGGGTGGGTGGTGTGGCGGGTGGCCTCGGCCACACGGGCAATGTACTAGTACATACATACATACATACATACATACATACATACATACATACATACATACATACATCTATATATAAAAATAAATCATGGTCGTGGTCGTGGTCGTGGTGGTGTCATCGCGTAACCGACTTAACCAACTTCCCGCCCAGCCAATTCCCGCTCAGCCAATTCCCGCTTTTAATCTCTCCTGCTTCAACTTCTGCCTAATTGGCCTCCTGCAAATTCTGCCTTATGCAACCTTCGCCTCCTGCGTATTCTACCTGTTGCGCATCCCGCCCGATTTGTCCTTTTCCCGCCTGAGTTCATCCCCCTGATTTCGGTAGCGCTACAGTTCGTCTTCCTACAAGCTTTTCCCCCTGCATCTCTGCAAGGCCTTTCCCTTGCGTTAAGAGACCTGTCGCTGCGCACAACGGGAGGTAACGTGGTGAGTCAGCTGACCTGTCAGAAATGTCCGAATTGCATCCATCCCATGTCACTAATAACTTGACAGCAAATTCTTCCCACTGCATTGAGAAACATGTCGCTCCGCATTGTGCCTTTGCAAGTACGCATCAAAGTTGTCTGAATGAAAAATCTCGCTGAGCATTCTCGCCCTAACTTGACCGAACATCTAAAATCAGCAACTTGACTGCAACTTCTTCCCAAGGCATCGATAAACATGTCGTCGCTGTGCATTGTGCTATAGCGAGCACGCGGCAAAGTTGAATGGATGAACCTAGCGATGTTTCCAAGTCTCAGATCGAGTTGACTTCGGGAGCAGTTGCGGTGAACAGGATTGTTCTTCGGCCGAACTGAATACATGCTCGCTAAGAAGAAGCTTTAGTTATGTACAGTTGCGATTGCGCAGGTTCAGCTTTTTCAGTGGGGTCGACTATCGATCACAGCTGAGGTGGCAGGGAAGCAGGTCCGATGCTTTTAGCGGAGTCGGATGATGCGCAAACGTTGTCAATGCTCTTCGTCCCGTTTGCCTTTCAGCTATGGCAAAGCCCACAGCTGAAGTGGAGGGAGGCAGATATGGAGTATGTGTGTGCTCGTGGGTGCGTGTAGGAAGGGGGGGAGGGATGAGAGTGGGGAGAGGGTGGGGGCTGGTGGGATGGCTGGGGTGGGGGAAGGGATGGAGTCAGGAAATATGTTAGGAAGAGTAAGGGAGTATGTTTGTGGGCGGGGGTACATGGTTGGATGGGGATAGGGGTGGAGATAACGGGGGGGGGGGGGTGGTTGGGGGGGGGGGGGGAAGCACGGTGGTGTTTGTGTGCTTGGGGTGCACAGGGAGACAACGGCAAGGGATATGCGTTCCGCAATGTTTAAGTTGCAGGGGGGGGGAGGGGGGGGGGCTCCGGCAGATGAAAGAAGAAAGAAAACAACCCTGCACTGCAGAGGGAAAGCAGAGGGAAAGGGAAGAATTGCCGTAGCTGCAGAGGAAAAAGAAGGGGAAAGCAATAAGAGAAAAGAAAAGAGAAAGAAGAAAAGGCAGAAGAGAAGAAAGGGGGAGAGGAAAACAGGGAAGAGGCAAAAAAAAGGAAAAAAGGAAAGAGAGAAAGAGAGAACAGAGGTGAAAACCGTTTTGTTTGCAACCTAGCCCCAAAACGGTGCTGTGGCCAACCTGTGATGGATAGGCGGCGGGCAGGGTATAATATAATGGCCCAAGTAGTATAGATGTTGGGTAGGTGGTGGTGTGTGTGAAATGGGGAGGGGGGGGGGTGGGGGAGTGGAGGGGGGGAGAGGGCGGAGGGGGGGATTGGGGGGGGGCTTCCAGGGGGGGGGGGGAGGGGGGGGGTGGGGGGGGGGGGGGTGGGGGGGTGGGGGGCTCAAGTGTAAACCATTATGTAACCAGCCCCAAATAGGTGTGGCCAAAGGCCAAACGGGCACCGTACTATGATTGGGGGGGGGGGGGGGGAGGTCTTCGTGAGAGTAGGTGTGGCCACCGGCCACACGGGCTACCGTACTAGCACATACATACATACATACATACATACATACATACATATATACATATGTAGATATACCCCCAGGACGGATGTGCATACATACATATGTAGATATACCCTGGGGACAGATGTACAGGCAAACATAAATATGTAGATATACCCCCCAGGACGGATGTACATACATACATATGTAGATATACCCTGGGGACAGATGTACAGGCAAACATAAATATGTAGATATACCCCGAGGACGGATACACATACATACATATGTAGATATACCCTGGGGACAGATGTACAGGCAAACATAAATATGTAGATATACCCCGAGGACAGATGTACATAAATACATATGTATAAATATCCCGAGGGCGGATGAGGCAAGGTTGTGTTGGGTGGATGTCTGCCAAGTGAGCGCACACCCCACATGATGCAGACACCTAGGTCACGTCTCACCATTTGGTGCATCTTCGGAAGCATGCATTGCATTATATTTTTCACGTGCTGTCGCTTGAACAGATTTGCTGCTCATCTGATAGGCTACACAACATACAGACATAGATATACATGTGGCGATGTTTGGTTTTCTTTAGCCCCTGCCCTTGCTAGGTTGTTTACGTTGTGTGCAGTTCCATTATCTGATTATCTCTAACTTGAAACTAGATACCCGTACTTGTGTGTTCAATAATCGGCAGTTCTCTTGGATTGGATCGGATTGGATTGGATTGTAACATGCTTTTTCAGCAAACTCTGGGTAGCTCACCGTCTTTTCATACCAAGTCCCTTTGTGCGATACCCACAGAAACTGGGGGCATGATAAGCGGATTATACAGTTTAAAGAAGTGTCCATATCCTGTAAGTTCTCTTTTCTCCCCTATTTAAAGAATTGTCCAGATCCTGAAAGTTCTTTTATCTCCCCCATTTAAAGAATGACCCCATTGCTTTGTTGTACAATTGTGGGCAGGTCTCTTATTTCCAAGTGTAAAGAAGGTTCCCTTGCTTATCTGGACAAGCTGCTTTGGGCAGTTTTATGTCTAGCCTCAAAGTGAAATTAAGCCCCCTATGGTTAGTTGGGCAAGTTGAGGGCAGTTCACTTGTTTTGTTTTGATTACATGGAAGGTGGGGTTATTCTCTTGTTAGATCCAAAGTTAAATTCCGTTTTGACGAATGGCTCAATGGTTGAGCTCGTTGAAACAAGGTGCGGGGTTCGAATCCCTACAAGTGCGCTTTAGTATTTGCGGTCGCTGTCAACCGCCATGGTAGCTGTGTCTAGGTAAAGTAGCAGCCTGTTATCTACTGTCGTAGTTAAGGCTCCCATAATACCACGCCCCGCCAGGTGTTATCATTATTTGGTTACATAGAAGATGGTGGTATTTCTCTTGTTTTGTTTTGATTACCGGTACATGGAGGGTGGAGGTATTTTTCTTGTTTTGTTTTGATTACCTTTGATTACCTCTACATAGAAGATGGTGGTATTTCTCTTGTTTTGTTTTGATGACGGGTAGATCGAAGGTGGAGACATTTCTCTTGTTTTGTTTTGATGACCGGTAGATGGAAGGTGGAGGTATGTATCTTGTTTTGTTTAGATTACTGGTAGATGGAAGGTGGAGGTATTTCTCTTGTTTTGTTTTGATTACGGTACATGGAAGGTGGATGTATGTATCTTGTTTTGTTTTGATTACCGTAAATGGAAGGTAAAGGTATTCTCTTGTTTTGTTGTGATTACCGTACATGGAAGGTGGAGGTAGTTTTCTTGTGCCCAACTAAGTTCAGAAGACAGTCAGCAGCCCATTCACAGACCATTTAATCACACCAACTTTCAAAGATCAACCTTCGTGCTTGTCCCCATAGCTACCACGGCCTCCTCATGTCAACCTCGGGATGGATGGGCATGTGCGTTAGGGCGTGACCTCTTGGAGGCAGATAGCTCAGAATCATACATTCATCATGTACACTACATTTGTCATTTGGGTTGCTTCAAAAGCTACTACCTTCATTTGGGATACGCTTTTGACTAAAAACGAAAATCTGCGCGCTGCGCTCAGGAGCATGCAAATTTGCATCAACCGCGCAGCCGGGCTCGAAACCTTGCGCGACAGTGCGCAATAGCGCGCATCATGTAGCACACTGACATTGTGCAGAATGCTGGTCATCTGGGTGTGGGAAGGGCTTCCTTTTGGTTTTGAAGATGGAGCCGGGGTTGTTCAGGAGGACCCCCACTCCAGCTCTGCGTCCTGAGACGCAACCAATTTCATAGCCTGCGTCCTGAGACGCGACCGACCCTCAACCGACCCAAGGATCCAGTTCCCCCTCTCACCTGCTCATACCTGCCCTGAAAATTACCCCGCGGGCGGGGTAGCTTCCTCTATTTCCGTTCCTCGCTCGCACGGCAACTTGTGGAGTACAGAAACGTCAATTTTAACTTCGCCAGCGTGTCACTCTTATCCACTCACCGCATGCGAAATCACGAAAAGAGGGTGAAAACTGGTCTCGGGAGGAGAGGTTTCTGATGCTGATGCTCGAAATGAATTCTGTCTGAATGAAGTCTTGCCAAAGGATGTTGGGAAGGCCATGCGCTTAAAATATAGCCAAGCTGTGGCTCGGCGAGTTAAATCGAGTTCATCTAGTTCGGTGGACATGTGCCAAGGCATGAGAGATGTCCACCACGGCTCGCAAGCTCCTGCGCTTCCGAGCGCCCACCCCTTTCAAATCTACGAATCGCAGGTGCAAGATCTACTCCTTTGGCAAAGTTCCTGCTATTTAGCGACCTGAACAGTTTCGCATGCGGCTCGAAATTTGATCGCCCGGAAAACTAAGGGCCAAAATAGGGTTTGTTTGCCGCTGACGGTGCGCTGACGCCCATTTCAGGCCAAATCCCTTGTACTTAATTCAGTACAGCTTCAGTACTCCACAAGTTGCCGTGCGCTCGCCGCTCCATCTAGCGCCTGCGGCGTGGCAGCAAGATTCCCTAGATTCGCTGCTGCCGGTTTCCGAGCTGCCAGCGTCAGCGTCACCTTGTTGTACAGCACGTGGGCACATGGCCAATGAAGTACCAGATGAAACTTGGACAGCCGAAATTTGTCAGGGGAAAGTGGAAAGCACGGAGCCGGCCATCGTTCCTGGTGCAGCGTTCTTTTAAAATCATTCCACTTGGTAGTGCATTGTCCATCCGCTGCTTGTTAAGACCTCCACAATCAGCGAGGCGTATTTGATCCCCCGCCAAGGCGCCAAACCTTGGACGACCTCCGAGCTGGAGCAGAGTGAAGGCTTATTAAGTTGCCATTTCAGCCTATTGTATGAACGGAAGCTCGGGAAAGGAACACGATTGAAGTGACAACCAGACCCAAGGTGCGCTGTTGGGAGCCTGCATATCTGACTTTTGTTTTCGAAAGGATTTCGAAAGGATTTCCAGTTTCCACTCACCCTGCGAGGTGGTAGGGTGGGACCCTTGCACACACAACCAGCGATACAAAGGATTTGGCGAGACAGGCAGGAAGGCATGGCCACTCGTAGGCGTAGCCAGCCAAAGTAGATCGGAGCTTTTTAAATAGGAAAGCATGCACTTGTGTCCCCTTCAAACAAGTAGCTTTGGCCTCACTGAACTGGTCCGATGAAATTGTTTGACCATGATAATCTGGCGAGCAAAATCTTGGCAGCCTTGATCAACATCTAGCAAAACCGATGCTAAGTTAGGAATTTAGGATGCCCCAGACTGAGGAGTAGGGACTAGCTTCCAACAACATCAGTATGGCCGATATGGCAGATCTAAAAACTGATTAAGCTGATTGCCTAACTGATAGCATTTCTAGCTTTCTAGCTTTGTGTGTGCTTTTATATTCTAGCCAATGAAGGCCTAGCCAAATTGGCTAAATAGGCTTGCCCAACCTCAACATTGGGAAGGGCTGTATGTAGAACAAGCACGGGTGAACTGAATCCCAACAAATTGTAACATACGAGGGCCAGGAGTGCGTGCTTTATTTGACGAGGATTTAACTTCAAGTTAACGGACAGAAATCCTTACTATTATGAATGCATTGATCAATATGTCATGTATCTTCATCATACCAACTCATCAACATTTAGCATGTTCTGATATTGTTCAAATATACATCATATGGTATCAACATCCGAACAAGTGTATCTGATTATCAACTATACTCCGAAATTTCAGAACAATTCGGATCAACCACTTTATTAAACATTTCCAACAGCTTTATTATTATTTTGTTTCTTAAAATTGGAAAGTATACAAGGTCACGCAAGTGCACATAGGGAGTTGAAGCTGATGATCGATAGCAACCTGGTGGGTTGTGAAGTTGGCTAGGGCAGGCCACCTGCCAAAATACCATACACAGTAGCAGTAAGGATGTGGGTTCTTTTCAGGCTGTTACATGCAGCAGAGATTATACATGTGTAAGTAAATACAGATCAGCAATGCTTTGTATAATAGCTAGGGGTATGTATATGATATTAGTGAATAAATAATATTATACGGATTTGTACTGCCTGTACTTCGGGGCGTTTTCCTCTTTTCTTCGCGTTCTTTCTTCTTGCGGCATTGCGCTTTCATTCTGTACTTGGCAAAGGGGTCTATGGCTCTGACTGTCTCAAGCTCGGACTTGAGATCCAGTTGGCAAAGGGTCTTATGTTATTGTTACATTTCCTTGGTACATGTTCACCAAGTAGTCTGCCCAAGCTTGCTGTAAAACCATGTAGCAATTCAAATCAGGAACATTTATCTCGCTAGGGCTTAGAAGACAGAGTACCATGGTAACCGTAACTTGGCAAAAAGCCAACCACCTGGAGTGGTCTCAAGCTGGGTCCCTAATCCGGTTTGGCAAAGGGTCGTTCGCCAAACCGTTTGCCAATACTTAAGGTGCATACAGTAATCTATATGGCATCAACATCTGTTCAATGGTCTCTATAACAAACTTTTATCTCCAACTAGTTGCTTTTCAAAAGTTCATATTGAAGTTCGCTACTCTGATTAGTGGATATACATATATTGCCAGCATCTACTACTGCCAACACATACAAGACATGCATGACTGCGCACAGTTTTCCGTGTTTCGTTTGTGCATACATACGGATATGGTTGTTGAATTCCCAGTACTCCATGACATTGCCTTCTATATATTATATAGACGCAGAATCTACGCTCATCGCGCTCTTCAGGGAAGGAAGTTACCCAACGCCGCTCTTGCCGGTGAGAAGTCAACACGAAGAAAATGCATCATAGCCTAGATACACAACTTTGGCACGCGTCCCGAAGGGGTGATGTCAATGGGGTGGTTTCTTTATTGGAGCGAGGAGCCAATGTGAACAGCACCGTGGATTGGAGCATTAGCATGGGTTGGACCGATAGCATACCTCTGTTTGAGGCTGCACGGAATGGGCATGTGGAGTGCATCAAGGCTCTCTTGGATAGCGGTGCTGATGTGAACATTAAGGATATCGATGGCATCACCTCTTTGCAGGGTGCTGCATTGCATGGACACGATGAGTGCGTCAAGGCCCTCCTTGGCCACGACGCTGATGTGAACGTAAAGGATACTCAAGGGCACTCAGCACTAGATCAAGCGTTGCGAAGTGGTCCCAACAACGTCGTTGATGCCATCCGCAATCTCATGAGCCGGAGGTCTGTTGCCCAACAAGATGGGGACCAACGACCTGCTCAAAACTCAATTAGAAACCTGCAAACTGAAAAGAAGAAATTGAGTACCCAGCTAGCAGGAGCAAGATCAAGGATTGATGATTGCGAGGAGCAGCTTTCTATGTCTAAATTGAGGAATGATGAGCACGAGGCGCAGCTAGCAGCAGCAAGATCAAGGAATGATGAGCACAAGGTGCAGCTAGCAGCAGCAAGGTCAAGGATGGATGAGCATGAGGCGCAGCTAGCACTTGCAGGGTCAAGGAATGATGAGCATGAGGTGCACATCGGTTGCATGACAGGCCAGGGAGATGTCCTAGCGTCCCAAGACGTTGAAACATTGGAGCGCTTGTTGGCCAAGGTGGACAAGGAGTGCCTTAGAAAGGCCATATTTGACAAGTGTTTGCAGAGAGATACTCAAAAGGCACGTGACGCAGCTGCTGAGTGTGGTGTATGCCTATCTGCCCCAAAGGACACTTGCTTGCATCCTTGTGGCCATACGATGTGTCGACCTTGTTCAGACCTCATCAGACACTGTCCGATCTGCCGCCAGCAAATTGCGGAGAGGAGACGGGTGTTTCTCTAGTCATACATACATCTTTAAGAACTGAGCCTGCAAGCACAGCCACAGGATCTGCCTAGGGTGTCCGACAAGCTCAACGGCGAAGCCGAAATGCCATTGGGGTAACCGTGGTGGCCGTGGCGACCTGGGTACCCAGGGTGGAAGTGATAGCAATGGTGGCTGTGGTGAGAATGGTTGCTATGTCGGCTGTGTTGGGCGTTGCAGCTGTGAAGGCTGTGGAGGACGTGGTGGCCGTTCAGAGGTTTTATTTCAGCCAAATGCAGCAGCTTCTAGGCGGCTTCCCTGACTGGCTATTCAGCCAAAGCAAATGCAACTTTGTGTGTCTGGGAGCTGACAGGATCCTCTGTCCAGAACTGTCGAAATATTGGGGCTTAGCCCAGTGGCTGGCTCAGGGAGCTGCCTAGAAGCTGCTGCTCATAGCTGAATATAAAAGCTATGTGGCCGTTGCGCCTACCTGGTCCAAGGAGCTGCCTAGAAGCTGCTGCTCGCAGCTGAAAAGAAAAACTATGTGGCCGTTGCGCCTACCAGGCTCAGGGACCTGCCTAGAAGCTGCTGCTCGTAGCTGAAAAGAAAAACTATGTGGCCGTTGCGCCTACCTGGCTCAGGGAGCTGCCTAGAAGCTGCTGCTCGTAGCTGAAAATTAAACTATGTGGCCATTGCGAATTTCTGGCTCAGGGAGCTGCCTAGAAGCTGCTGCTCGTACCTGAAAATAAAAGTATGTGGCCATTGCGGCTTTCTGGCTCAGGGAGCTGCCTAGAAGCTGCTGCTATTAGCTGAAAAGAAAAACTATGTGGCCTTTGCGCCTACCTGGCTCAGGGAGCTGCCGCGAAGCTGCTGCTTGTAGGTGAAAAGAAAACTATGTGGCTGTTGTTCCTACCTGGCTCAGAGAGCTGCATAGAAGCTGCAGCTCGTAGCTGAAAATAAATGGTACTTCATTTTTTTGTTGAAGCTTAATTCACTTGTCTACGCAGGCATCCATAGCTTAACTCCCCCCGCCCCTTGCTTAGGCAATAGACTTGGGCTCTCGTGACAGAGGATCAGCTGTGCTATGGTGAATTAGGTGGAGATCAGACGAGGTAAACCACTTTTATGGAGGGATTATTTTGCTTCTGACCCGATTCTGGTCATGTGTGATCTGCAGAACACAACTTCCTACAGTATTGCTTTTCTCTCCACTCTTGAAGTGTATAAGCTGATACCCTCTTGGGATTTATGGGTCAAGACTATCCTAAATGAGATATGTCTGGGTGTCTGGTTTTGGTATGGGGGTTCCCCTGATGCTATTTGCGAGATCTCAGGGTTAATTGTGTGCATTTAATCTGAACTTTCCTTCAGCCACTTCGGACACTTTTAGACACTGGGTATAAGCAACATCCTCTAGTAAGGGTGCTTATTTTTATCTGTTCAAATATGCAGGACTAGTGAGAATTTTCGGTTGGGATGTACCTCTTGCTATCTCTGCGTCTTGCTACATTGGCAGTGGACCAGATGGACGGTTACATTCTTCCAATGTTTTGCCTCTGAGATGTCGTTTTTAAAGTGGCTGAATATGTTAGACAGTTGAGCATATGGTGTGAATTTAGCCCTTGGCACTGTGAGGCCTTGGGGAATTACATCTCCGATCTGCTCTGATGATTGTTTTCTTTTACATACCGGTAGCCTGTTGCCATCCACCGTAGACAGCATTCAGGCTTTGGTGTGTATTGTTCCTTTCTTTAGGGCAGTTTGTTTTATAGTGAAAGCAGAGACTCCAGACTCGTGCAGGTCCAATCTCTTTTAAAAAGAGGAATAAGATAAGTAGCATGAGGGACACAGGGATTATCAAGGAGATCGTAGCAGGACAACTGGTACTGCAGCTGTAGTGCGCAGAGAGGCAGGCAGCTTTGCCTACTGCCGGACTAGCGGAGTAGCAGTACAAAGACCCGTAAGGACTTAAACCGAGAGCGTACTTGGCCACTCTTGATACGACGTGTAAGTCGTATTATGACAGCTTGTAATAGGTGGAGTGTCAGCGATAGCTGTCTGTTGCCTTCTCTGTCCTATTGTTGTCCGGCTATACCGAACCCTAAACCCCGCCTCCATTCTGGAGGCGCTGCTCTTCCCTCTAAGGGTTCGCCCTAGTCCCTGTAAGTTGTCCTTTGTCTCTCCTTCCATCAACTTGGTGACCGAGTTCCGCTGACAGTGAATAAAAATAATACGAATAGAACAAGAGTAATACCAAGCTCGAATTCCAGTTTGATACCGTAGTTCCATTGCATCACCTAGTTCACGACAGCGAACCTGGGCCGTGGGCACGTCTTTGATACGTCCAGCAGCAGCTAGCCATGTCACCAAGTTTAAATTCTTTTGAGCTGTCAACATCAAGTTGATACAGAAAAGGGAAAAAACGCGTACCCTTCCCGGAATCCCGGTGATGGTGAGCAGCCGGAATACTGACAGACAATGGAACCAAAACAACAACTTGTACTGTTTACATTTATGTACATGGTGATAGCGTGTGGCTAAAGGTTAGGGATCGGCATGTCATATGATGGTCATATGAGACCAAGAGGGAGGATGATATCATATGATATTACGGCAACAGCATCATATGATATTGTATATAAATGGTAACTATAGCCTAGTCAAACTGCCGGTATCATATGATGGCATGATATCATATTGCCGTCCCCTACCACATGTGCGTGTGTATAATTAAATCAAATGTCAATTGAAACGGAAGTCATTCATAAAATTGTCATAGAAGAGAGAGAGAGAGAGAGAGAGAGAGAGGAACTCCAAACAGCCCACAATACCATTACTGGAGGTACACATTCGGGACAGGCAGTAGGCTTTCCTGCTTCTCTGTTTTGCTGGCGGCGAGTCCACAATTGACTTGGCCTCTCCCATGCCAAGGGCATGGAATGCGACAAGAGCTAGGGCACACCCCTCAGACCTTGCCTCTTGCTTAGCTGGTGGTGAGTCCACAATTGGCTTGGCCTAACCTACGCCTCATACATGGAATATGACACAAGCTACGGCACACCCATAAGACCTCGCCCCTTGCTTTCCTGCTCCTCTGCTTAGCTGGCGGTGAGTCCACAATTGGCTTGGACTCACGTATGCCTAGTACATGGAAAACGACATGAGCTACGGCACACATCTCAGACCTTGCCCCTTGCTCAGCTGGCGGTGGGTCCACAATTGGCTTGGCCTCACCTATGCCTCAAACATGGAATGTGACACAAGCTACGGCACACCCCTCAGACCTTGCCCTTTGCTTTCTTGCTCCTCTGCTTAGCTGGCGTTGAGTCCACAATCGACGTGTCCTTGCCCACGCCAAGGACATGGGATGCGGCAAAAGCTATACTCCTCAAGCCTTAGCCCATGCTTTCTTGGTCCTCTGCTTAGAAGACAGAGAATATGTAATTGGGATGAATCCCCAATTCGGCGAATGGTTCAATGGTTGATTATTTCGCTGGACTGAAGAAGGTGCTGGGTTCGAATCCTACGGGTGTGCTTTAGTGTTCGCGGTCGCTGTCAACCGCCATGGTAGCACTGTCCAAGTTCAGTAGCAGCCCGTTCTCTACCGCCGTTAGACGGGGCTCCCTTAATACCACGCCCCACAAGGCGTTATCATCATAATTGGGTTGGTCTCACCTATGCCTTAGACATGAAATGCGGCACAAGCTATACCCTCAAGCCTTACCCCTTGCTTTCTTGCTCCTCGGCTTAGGAGGCGGAGAGTCCACAATTGGCTTGGCCTTGCCCCCCTTGCTGCCCCTCTCAAGTGCCCTATTCTTCAGATCCATTAGCACATCAGCCTCTGCGTCATCTGCCATCTCCCCGTCACCACCGTGCTCCTGCCCCACGCCCCCCTTGACCACAGGACCCCCTTTTGCGGTGCCCTGAGCCGCCCCCTTGCCAGTGTCGCCCAGCCTGTCGCCTATGCTCTCATGAAGCTGATCAGCATTGAGTAGCTGGAGCTGGAAGGGTGCGTCAGGAGTGTCGCCTTTATGGATGTCTACGTTCCTGTGGGGGTAAGAAGGGCGGTGTGTGTGTTGGTGCATGTGCATGTGCGTGTTTGCGTATATGTGTGGATGTTATTGTCTATGTTTGTATGTCTGTGTATGTTTTTGTATTCTATATTCTATGTTTGTATATTTGTGTATGATAGTCTGCCTGTCACCCATGCTCTCATGTAGCTGACCAGCTTTGAGTAGCAGGAGCTGGAAGGGGGTGTTGGGAGTGTGGCATACCACTCTTTGAATTACCCTCTCACCTATTCTTGATCAGCTGAACCACTGTAGAGAACAATCGGGATAAAAGCACAAGAACGCAAGGCACCCTGAACTTGGTGATACACACACAAAAGGGCAAGAAAGAAAATAATGCAAGGCACCCTCAACCTATCAGTGATTCAATCAAATTTAGTAACCCAATTACATTTGCCTTCTGCCAAAGCAGCGCCTGACTTTGCCTTGAGGGCAAGGAGTTCACGCACAAATAACACACAAATGACTATGCCATCCCTCGAATCACCATCTCCCCTACCGTTGATCAGCTGGACCACTGAAGAGAACACACGGGATACACACACAATAACGCAGGGCACTGTCAGCTTCGTGATACACACTGAAACAAGCAAGCCACAACCATAACGCAAGGCACCCTCAGCTTCGTGATACACACACAAAAGAGCAAGCCACAAGAATACCGCTAACACACCCCCAGCTTCGTGATACACACACGAAAAAGCAAGCAAGAAGCATAACGCAAGGCACCCTCAGCTTCGTGATATACACACAAAAGAGCAAGCCACAACAATAATGCAAGGCACCCTGGACTTGGTGATTAAAACACAAAAGAGCAAGCAACAAAAATAATGCAGGACACCCTCAGCTGCGTGATACACACAAAAAGGCACACGGAAAAAAAGGCACACGAAAAATAATGCAGGACTTGGTGATTAATACACAAAAGAGCAAGCAACAAAAATAATGCAGGACACCCTCAGCTGCGTGATAAACACAACAAGGCACACGAAATGGCACACGAAATGGCACACGAAATGGCACACGAAAGAGCAAGCCACAACAATAATGCAAGGCACCCTCAATCTATTGGTGATTTAAGACAAATTGAGTAACCCAGTTTCATTTGCCTTCTGCCAAAGCAGCGCCTGTCTTTGCCTTTGCCTTAAGGGCAAGGCGTGATACATGCATGCATAACACACAAATGACCAAGCCACCCTTGAATCACCATCTTCCCTATTTTTGACCAGCAGGACCACACTAGAGAACAATCGTGATACACACACAATGACGCAAGGAACCCTTCGACTTTGTGATTGTGACACATTACCACAAACCACTATTTGAACGAAGCTTCCACCTACTGTTCATTAGCTACAGCACAGCGCTCAAGATAAGTAAAAAATCATACAAAATACCCCCCCCCCCCCCCAATCACCTAGTGTTTGAAAACTAATATCATTATAGATGTACCCGAGATTTACAATAATATCAGTTTGTCAAATTTCAAATTCAAAATTATGCTGAGACGGCTTGTCCGTCCAATATTAACCAACATTCACTAATAGCAACTAACTTAGCCTGCCCCCACCTATTATTGATCAGCAGGACCACTGTAGATACACAAACAAAGGACACACACAAAAAACGAGCCAAGCCACCCCTTGAATCCTACTCCCTACTTATTGTTGAGCTGGAACACTGTAGATACACACAAAGCACACACAAAGAACAAGCCAAGCCACCTCTTGAATCCTGCCCTTACTTATTGTTGAGCTGGAACACTGTAGATACACACAAAGCACACACAAAGAACAAGCCAAGCCACCTCTTGAATCCTGCCCTTACCTATTGTTGATCAGCAGTACCACTGTGGATACACACACAAGACACACACAAAAAACAAGCCAAGCCACCCCTCGAATTCTACCTTAACCTTGTGTTAATGAGATGGACCACTGTAGATACACAACAAAACAAGCCAAGCCAACTCTTGAACCCTTCCCTTACCTATTGTTGATGAGCTGGAGCATAGCGGAGAACAATCGAGACACCTCGTACTTATGCAACCGACTGGTAATAGAAGAGAAGTCGGTTGGAACAGCTGGTGCATCTTCAGCCTCTGGCGATGTATTGTTGGCAGCGTCAACATCCTTATCCTGTGTGTGTGTCAGTGTGTGTGAGAGAGTGGTGTGGTGGTGGTGTGGAGTTTGGTTTGGTCTGTTGGCAAAAGTTGCAAAGTCGGTTGGAGCAGTTGGTGCCTCTTCAGCCTCTTGCACTGCATTGTTGACAGTGTCAACATCCTTGTCCTTCTTGTGTGTCAGTTTGTGTGGTGTGGTGGTGGGGAGTTTGGTCTGGCTTAGTCTAGTCTGTTTTTAGTTTACTTGTGTTGTGTGGTATCATTCTGGTTTGTGTGTTGTGTGAGATCTTCATGGTTTTATATTGTTAGTTTTGGTTTAATCTGTTTATTGTTTGGTGTGGCCAATCTTGTCTTCTCAGTGGTTTGGTATATTTTGTCTGTTACGGTATTTAGGAAAGGGTTGGTATGGTTTATGCTTCCTTTGATCCTTCCACTCTCTCTGCTCCATTGCTTTTCTTTTTGGCTACTAGCAGCAGCTCCTAGGCAGCTCCCCTGGCTGGCTATTTCACCCATCCATGACATTGCCATAGACAGGCCGTAGTTAACCAAAGACAAGCCTGCTCCACAGCATGCATGGGGTTCTTCCAACCATCCTCAATTAGACAAGCCATAAACAAAAAATGATAACGCCTGGTGGGGCGTGGTATTAAGAGGGCCTCGTCTTATGGCGGTAGGGAACGGGCTGCTACTTCAACTGGACAAAGCTACCAGCGGCCGCGAACGCTAAGGCGTAACCTTGGGGATTTGTACCCGGCACCTTCGTAGTTCAAGGAGCTCCGCCACTGAGCCATTCGTTGAACGGGGATAAGCTTTACACAACCTAGAGGATCCCTCTGGAAGTAACATAGCGTAATGTAATGTAGTGCAACGGTCCGCAATGAAATATAATGTAATATCCTCCAGGCCTGCACTAGCTCTCCCTTGGCCTCCTGTTAGCCTGCCCAGAATCTTATCAGCATACACATGGATGTCCCTAGCTGTCCCTAGGCTAGTTTTAAGCATGACATTAAGTAGTGCAATGTAACGTAGCGGAACGCAACGCTATACAATCTGATGCAATATCCTCTGAGCCCACACTAGCTCTCAGATGGCCTCCCGTCAGCTTGCCCAGAATCTGATCAGCACACACTTGGATGTCCCTAGGCTTGTTTTAAACATGAGATAATGTGGCAGAACGTTATGAAATATGATGGAATATCCTGCAAGCCCACACTAGCCCTCACCTGGCCTCTCGTCACCTTGCCTAGAATCTTATCAGCATACAAATGGATGTCCCTAAGCTAGTTTTAAACATAGCATAACACAGTGTGATGTAACGTAGCGCAACGCAATGAAATCTGATGTAATTTTCTACAAGCTCACGTTAGCTCTCACCTGGCCTCCCGTCAGCTTGTCCAGAATCTGATCAACATGCACGTGGATGTCCCTAGCTGTCCTTAGGCTAGTTTTAAACATAACATAATATAACTCAGTGTAATGTAACGTAGCGGAACGTTATGACATATAATGTAATATCCTCCAAGTCCACACTTGCTCTCAATATAATCTCAAATCGGATCTCATACAACGATATTTTTGCCAAGACGGGGACAAATCTAGCGATCGCTATATACAGCAAAAAAAGCCCTGGCTCTCACCTGGCCTCCCGTCAGCCTGCCCAGAATCTTATCAGCATACACGTGGATGTCAAACCCTGAGCGTGATTCCTCATACTTGAGGACTGGGTCAATGCGGGACCGCCAGCCGCTGACCCGTACTGCCAGCTCACTCTGCACTACACGTGCTGCTGCTGCTGATGTCATCGCCTCCATGTGAGATCGGCACAGGTCCTCGTAGGAATTGCCATCGCCAGCAGCGGTATGACCAGCCAGCACGTCTAGCTCCATACCATGCCGACCGCCTGTTGTCAAGCAGGGTTGGCTTGGCTTGGGTTATGTTGGGTTGGCTTGGATTGGCTTGGGTTAGGTCGGGTTGGCTTGGATTGGCTTGGGATAGGTTGTGTTGGGTTAGGTTGTGTTGGGATAGGTCAGCTTGGGTTGGCTTGGGTTAGGTCGGGATGGTTTGGGTTAAGTTGGGATGGTCTGAGTATGGATGGTTTGACTTGATATGATATGGTTTGGTTTAGGCTTCTCTGTGTGGGCTTCGCACATTTGCCCGTAGGAGTTGCCACCACCGGCAGCGGTACGACTGGCCAGCACGTCTAGCTCCATACCATGCCGACCGCCTGTTGTCAACCAGGGTTGGGTTGGCTTGGGTTATGTTGGGTTGAGTTGGCTTGGGTTAGGTTGGGTTAGGTCAGCTTGGGTTGGCTTGGGTTAGGTCGGGTTGGTTTGGGTTAAGTTGGGATGGTTTGGGCATGGATGTTTTGACTTGGTATGATATGGTTTAGTTTAGGCGCCTCTGTGTGGGCTCCGCACATATGCCGATGGAGTTGCCACCACCGGCAGCGGAATGATTGGCCAGCACGTCTAGCTCCATACCATGCCGCACGCCTGTTGTCAAGCAGGGTTGGCTTGGCTTGAGTTAGGTCGGGTTGGTTTGGGTTACGTTGGTTTGGATTGGGTTAAGTTGGGATGGCTTGGGTAAGGTCGGGTTGGCTTGGCTGAAGTTGGGATGGCATGGGTAAGGTCGGGTTGGTTTGGGTTAAGTTGTGATGGTTTGGGCATGGATGGTTTGACTTAGTATGATATGGTTTGGTTTAGGCGCCTCTGTGTGGGCATGGCACAGGTCCTCGTTGGAGTTGCCATCACCAGCAGCGGTATTTGGGTAAGGTGGGTTTGGTTCAGCTGTTGTTGGTTCGGCTTGGGTTTGGTAGGAAATGGTTTGACTTGGTATGATATGGTTTAGTTGGATGGAGTTGGTATCATATGGTTTGATTTTGCTGCAGATGGTTTTGTAAGGGATGGTTCGACTTGGTATCATATGGTTTGGTTTAGCTGGAGTTGATTTGGCTTGATTTTTGTAGGGATGGTTTGACTTGGTACCATATGGTTTGGTTTGGGCGCCTATTTGTGGATGCACAGATGCCCTTAGGAGATGCACGCACAGTGTTGCTCCGCACAGATGCCTTTAGGAGTTGCCCCCACCGGCAGCGGCATGGCCATCAAGCACGTCTAGCCCCTTACCATGCTGCACACCTGTTGTTAAGTTTGGTTTGATTGGGTAGGGATGATTTGGGTCAGGTTGGTTTGGTTAGGTAGGAAGAGAGAGAGAGAGACAGAGAGACAGAGAGAGAGACTCACCATACATATCCCTGCCATCGTCGTCGTCATCATCACCTCCAAATCCGTCAGCCCCAAATCCACCGCCACCGCCATCACTGTCATCATCAGCGCCACCCGTGGCGCCTGTCTCTCCGTCCCGGTCCACGCCAGTGCTAGCTGGATCCTGGTCTGCAGCAGGATCCCCTGCCAGGTCAGCTGCTGCTGCTGCAGCATCCTCCCAGTCAAACATCCCTTGGGGCATGGCTTGGCCTCCCTTGCTAGAAGCCTTGGGGGCCCTGGGGTGTTTGTAGCAGTTTTATACTAGTCAACTATTGTGTAAAGCACTCTTGTAGTAGCTGCATTCAAGTTGCATCGTACTTTTAGCCTGTGTGTGTAGTAGCTGCAGCATCCTCACAGTCAAACATCCCCTGGGGTATGGCTTGACCACCTTTGTTGGGAGCCTTGGGGGCCTTGTGGTGTTCGTACACACACACCACCACACACCCACACCATCACAACCACCCTTGCCCTCCTTCAAGCAAACACACACACATGTGTGTGTAACTTGTAGCTGCAGGAGTCAAGCTGCATAGGAGAACTCTTGATGACACAGGCCAGCTATTCCCTCCCCACAAACACACCGCCTAACTACACCACCACAACCACCCTTTCCTCCCTCCAAGCAAACACACAAACACATACTTTTGTGTAGCTTGTAGATGCAGGAGCTCAGCTGCATAGGAGAACTCTTGATGACACAGGCCAGCTAGCCCCCCCCCACCACACACACACCACCTAACTACACCACAACCACCACTGCCCCCCTTCAAGAAAACACACAAACACATACTTTTGTGTAGCTTGTAGCTGCAGGAGCTCAGCTACATATGAGAACTCTTGATGATAGAGGCCAGCTAGCCCCCAAACACCCACCCACCACATACGTACATCACCACAACCACCCTTTCCCCCCCTTTAAGCAAACACACAAACACAAACACGTACTTCTTTGTAGCTTGAAGATGAAGCAGCTCAGCTGCATAGGAGAACTCTTGATGACAGAGGCCAGCTAGCGGCGCCACACCATCCATGGTACGCTCTTTTTTTAGGAAGCAGGCCCTGCGCCCCTTCACAGGTCGACGTGCCTAAATTGGATCGCATCGCAGATAGTGAGTGAAGAGTGAGGCAAACTGTCAAACATGACTGTATGGAGAGATTGGATCAAATTTATTTTTTGATTTGAATAAAGAAATAAAATCAACAAATTGTAAGCCTAATTACAAGGCGCGAGGTTGAGGGGGCCAGCCCGTTTGCTTGCACTGGGGCCAACCACACATTTAATTTGAATTGATAATGTTCCTGCCGAAGATGGTGAGCAGCCAAATTGCTGGCTGGAGCCATGTAACCAAATTGAAGCTGAATTTGAAGTAAAAAAGAAAAATGTGACATGAAACAAAATGTGACATGAAACAAAATGTGACATGAAACAAAATGTGACATGAAACAAAATGTGACATGAAACAAAATGTGACATGAAACAAAATGTGACATGAAACAAAATGTGACATGAAACAAAATGTGACATGAAACAAAATGTGACACTATCTCAGCTACGATATACATTTGAACAGGCAGAAAAAAGTAATAATAACACCTGGTGAGGCGTGGTATTAAGGGAGCCCTGTCTTACAGCGGTAAAGAACGGACTGCTACTTAACCTGGACAGTGCTACCATAACGGTTGACAGCGCCCGCGAATACTAAAGCGCACCCACAGGGATTCGAACCCAGCACCTTCTTCAGTCCAGCGAAATGATCAACCATTGAACCATTCATCAAACCGGGATCAACAGGCAGAACAATACAATACACAATACACGGTGAGCAGAGCAACGTGAGCCTTACAAAGAAAATTGGTTGTGTCTCTGGTAATTAATTTATCTGGCGACGACGGCAAGCAGCCAAATTGCTGGCTGGAGCTATGTAACCAAGTTCAAGTTGTAGTCCATAGGTGAGTGGTTATGTATACAAATGTTGAAAAGTACATACTGGTATACACCCTTCCACCCATCCACCTGTCCCGACACACTTTCACCCATTCATGCAGCTACCTGCAATGGCTTGATAGACAGGTCACCAGGGGCATCATAGTCCAGAGTCCATAGGCTCCTCTGTCCACCTTACCACACACCCTTTCTCCCATCCATCCATCCTCTCACCCATCCATCCACTCACCCATCCATCCATCCAGCTACCTGCGGTGGCTTGACAGGTAGATCACCAAGAACATCGAAGTCCAGAGGTTTGTAGGCTCCTCTGTCCACCTTACCACACATCCATTCTCCCATCCATCCACCTGCCCAGACACCCTTTAACCCATTCATGCATCTATCTGAAGTAGCTTGATAGGCAGATCACCAGGGGCATCTAATTTCAGAGTCCATAGGATCCTCTGTCCACCTCACGGCCAACACATGATTCCATCCATCTGCCCAGACACATTTACACCCATCCATCCATCCATCCACCTGCCCAGACACCCTTTTGTGCAACCTCCAACCCATCCATTCACCCATCCATGCATCTACCTGCAGTGGCTTGATAGGCAGATCACCAGGGGCGTCAAATTCCAGAGTCCATAGGCTCCTTTGTCCACTTTACAACCCACCTATTCACCCAACCATCCATCCATCCACCTGCCCAGACACCCTTTGTCCACCCTCCGACCCATCCATCTGTTCACCCATCCATGCACCTACCTGCAGTGGCTTGATAGGCAGATCACCAGGGGCGTCAAAGTCAAGAGGTTCGTAGGCTCCTATGCCCACCTTACCTCACATATATTCTCCAATCCATCCATCCATCCATCTGTCCGCCTGTCCAGACACCCTTCCGTCCAACCTTCCACCCATCCACCTGTCCAGTCACCCATTCACCTATGTGTGCATGTACCTGAAGTGGCTTGATAGGCAGATCACCAGGGGCGTCAAAGTCAAGAGGTTCGTAGGGGTCAAAATACTTCTGCTCTGCCACCTCAGCAGAAGCAGTGGCCAAGCTGGCCCCTGGCACCTCCACAGCAGGAGGGGGCATGCCCTGTAAAGCCCCACCTATGGAAGCAATTGCAACGCATAGCGTGTGAGGGCGAGGTCTGCCAGTCTGTGTGTATGTATGGTGCAGCCAAGGGAGTGGCCAATTAGGCTAAAGCAACTTGCCCAACAACAAACAATCAAGAGAATAACACATAGTGTGTGTGGGCGAGGTATGTATGCATGTATGGTGCAGTCCAGGAAGTGACCAATTAGGCTAAAGCGACTTGCCCAACCTCAAACAATCAAGAGAACAACAAATAGTGTGTGTGGGCGAGGTTTAATCTGATGCCAACTATATAACCTGCTAGGATACCTATTACGTACCTACCTATTATCCACCTAGAAATGTGCGTGGTAATTGGATCCATATAATAACTATATATGGGGTACTAGGATATATATAAGTGGTCATCGAATATATATAAGTGGTAATTGGTTATATATAAGTAATTATTGAATATATAGAAGTGGTAACTGAATACATACAATATCTATATATAGGGTACTTGGATATTATATATATGAGTGGTAACTGGATCAATATAATATCAATATAAGTGGTACTTGGATATTATATATATGAGTGGCAATTGGATCCATATAATATCTATATAAGTGGTGCTTGGATCCATATATTAAATATATGAGTGGTGCTTGGATCCATCTATTATCTATAGAAGTGGTAATTGGATCCATGTACTATATCTATGTGGTAATTAGATCCATACAATATCTAGATAAGTGGTACTTGGATATATACAATATCTGTATAAGTGGTTATTGGATCCATATATTATGTACATTTAAGTGGTAATCAGATCCATATAATATATATATGAGTGGTAATTGGATCTATGTAAGATCTCTTTAGGTGGTATTTGAATCTTATATACTACGCATATATCAAAATAGCTGGTATTAGAATACCGTATATACAAGCTGTACATACCAATGCACAGTAGTATAATAAATGCCTTATAAACAACGTAATACCTGGACTTAGGATGTATACGACGCATACATCTTGATAGGTGGTATTAGCATGTATACAGCCTTTATATTATAATAGCTTGTACAATAGTACACACCCCAAGCTCTCTCACCTTTATCCTTCTCTTCCGCCCCTGCCATCACCGTATCCTTCACCTCCACAATCACACTGGTGACGCTAGGGGGGGGCAGCACTTGAGCAGCACCAGGTGCACCCGCAGCTCCCTCCACTGGCTCTTTCCCAACACCCACAGCACCCACAGCATCATCATCGTCGTCATCCTCCCCAAATCCACCAGCTCCAAAACCACCCCCTTCTTCATCCTCATCATCATCAAGGCTGGGCTCTCCGCCAGCCCGGCCCTGCCCTCCTAAGGGGGCCCCGCCCAAGGCCATGAACTGGCGGTCCCCACTGGCCTGGTCCCCCAGCTGGCCTGCCACTCCACGGCCTATCCAGTTAAGAGACTTGTCGTAGTTGTCTCCATCCCGTGCATCTAGGAGCAGGGCTCCGGAGCAGTGGACGTGGCAATGAGCAAGGTGGAAGACGCCAGCGTCGCCATCTCCTGGATGGTGTGTGTGGGATGGTGTGTGGTGTGTGTGGTGTGAGGTGGTGGTGGTGGGGGGCAGTGGGGGGTGGGAAGTAGTTGTCTCCATCCCATGCATCTAGGAAGAGACCCTTTGAGCAGTGGACGTGACAATGAGCAAGGTGGAAGAAGCCAGCGCCACCATCTGCTGGGTGGTGTGTGTGTGGAGGGGTTGGGGTTGGGGGGGGGTCGGTGGGGTAGGGGGGGGCGAGGTTGGGGGATGGGGGGTGGGGGGGGAGTTGTCTCCATCACGTGCATCTAGGAGGAATGCCTTGGAGCAGTGGACGTGAGAATGAGCAAGGTGAAAGACGCCAGCGTCACCATCTCCTGGATGGTGTGTGTGTGTGTGCGTGGTGTGTGGGGGGGGTGACAGTGGCGGCGGTGGGGGTCGTGGGGGTAGGGGTGGGGGTGGGTAGTTGTCCCCATCCTGTGCATCTATGAGCAGAGCTCCAGAGCAGTGGACATGGCAATGAGCAAGGTGGAAGACGCCAGCGTCGCCATCTCCTGGGTGGTGTGTGTGTGCGGTGGGGTTGGGGGGGTTGGGGGGGGGGTCGGTGGGGTAGGGGGGGGGAGGTTGGGGGAGGGGGGGGGGGGGGGGGGGGGGGGGGGTAGTTGTCTCCATCCCGTGCATCTAGGAGGAGAACCCCGGAGCAGTGGACGTGACAATGATCAAGGTGGAAGAAACCAGCGCCATCATTTTGTTGAGGGGAACAAGAGGGTTGGGATGGGATGGGATGGGTCAGGTGTGTAGAAATGTAGAGAAGTGAATAAAGCAATTGACGGGGCGGAAGAAATTGCTGTCACCTGATAACAGCACCGCCACCACCGCCCCTACGACAATCACCACAACCACCACCCCTGCGACAATCACCACCAACACCACCACCACCCCTACGACAATCACCACCACCACCACCACCCCTACGACGATCACCACCACTTACACACCCACCACCACCACCACCACCACCCACACTCACAACCCCCACCCGCCCGCCCAACCTCTACCCGCCTGCCCCCCCGCCCCCTGAACCCCTAAACCAAAAAAAAACCACCCACCCCCACTAACCCCACCACCCAAACCGCCACCCACTAACCCCACCACTGCCCCCCCACTAACCCCACCACCGCCACCTACACTCACCCCACCACCCTCCCACACCCCACTAACCCCAACACCGCCCCCCCACCACACACCTGCATTGTTCCCCTGGTCCTCAAGAGCAAGCAGGGCTGCCGGGGGACGGATATATGCAGGACCCCCTGTCTCGCCATCCTCCACATCCAAATCCACGCCGCCTCCGCAGCCATTACTGTTGTTCATGTCTTTCTTGTAGTCAGCAGTGAGGGACCTCAGGACAGCTGCTGCCGCCAGGAAGCCCTCTACAGTGTCGTTGTCCTCTTGTGCGTTTCGATTAGCACGTCCTGAGCGCGACTTACCCCCTCCTGCTCCTCCGCCCCCTTCATCGCCTGCTCGGACAAGAGGTGGGTGTGACTGATGATGCTGGTGATGGTGGTGGTGAGGAGGAAGAGGAGGAGGAGGGTGATGATGATGATGATGATGATGATGATGATGATGATGATAATGACCATGATGGTGTTGATGATTACACTATCCTGGTCCCCTGCTGGACTCCAAATTTGGACCCAGTTGACACAGTCAATGGGGACTTCTAGGAATCACAAATACGTGAATAAATAGTGTGCCTAATTATGAGGCGTGAGGTTGAGGGGGCCAGCCTGTTTGCTTGCGCTGGGGCCAACTATTAATAGGGGGGGGGGGGGGGGGGGGCTAGTTCATTTTCAGATGCCGAACGTTACCCAAATTGTATTGCAAGACAATTGACTCGAAACCAAAAAAATGTCGGCTGCACGCAACAATGGACCGGAAGGAGACAGTGGCATGGGTCTATTTGATGCAGAGCTTAAGGGCAGCAACTTTGGACTTCTGAGCTCTAAAAAGACAGTTAAGAGTTATGTTGCACAGGGCATGCAGGTTGCAGAGTGGATGCAAGCATAACAGGTAACACAAGTAAGAGACTCCCACCTCAGGGTTTTTTTTTCAAATCTGAAAGTGGGGGTTTTCAAGCTTTCCGGTGTTAAGCCTCTCCCAAGAACAACGTCCATATAGCTATTTCTGGGGGGGGGGGCGGGGGGGGGCAGTAATCTCAAATCAGATCTCATATGGCGATATTTTTGCCAGAACGGGGTCACAACTAGCGATCGCTGTACATAGTGGGGTTAAAAAGCCCTGGCCCACCTTCGTCCCCATCAGAATGCCTACACTCCCACCTGTTGATGCAAGCACAACTGGAACACAAGGAAGAGACTCCTGCCTTCGTCCCCATTAGAATGCCTACGCTTTGAACAAATAACCCATCCCAACCACACTACCATGCCCCAACCACACTACCTTCTCCTTACCTCATCACCTTCTACCAACTTCACCACCATGTCCCAACCAACCAACCAACCAACCATGTCCCAACATTTTCACTACACAGGTTAAGCTGGTTGGTAAGAAGAGGCTGGTCTTCGACCCACCTTCGTCCCCATCAGCCTGCCTACGCTTTGAGCGAACAGCCTCAAGGGCCTGATATGCTAGGTTGTGCAGGTGCTCCACCTTTTTGCTGTACACGCATGCTGAGCTCTGGATCACGAGGGCGGCCTCCGCAAAGTCAAGTGTCGGCCCGCCTGTAGGAAATGTTGGGCAAAGTGATGAGGAGGAGCAGGAGGAGGGTGGTGGTGATGATGATGATGATGATGATGATGATGATGATGATGATGATGATGATGGTGATGATGATGGTGAGAAGGAGGAGGAGGGTGGTGGTGGTGATGATGATGATGATGATGATGATGATGATGATGATGGTGATGATCATGATGATGATGGTGAGAAGGAGAAGGAGGAGGAGGAGGAGGAGGAGGAGGAGGAGGAGGGTGATGACGATGATGATGATGATGATGACGATGATGGTGATGGTGATGGTGATAGTGAGAAGGAGGAGGAGGAGGGTGATGATAATGATGATGGTGATGATGATGGTACAAAGGAGGAGGAGGAGGAGGAGGATGGGGGATGAGTGTGCTGGGTCGTGTGGTGCATGTAAGTGTGGTATGCTATGACGTGGGGTGTCAGTGTGCTGTGTTGGTATGTTGCATGTGAGTTTATTTATTTTGTGAGACGTGTCTGTATCTGGCCGTCTGGCATGCATACACTGTAGTGATGAGGTTCATGGGACTGCAGTGTGTTGTTTTGAATTTGTGTATGTGCGTAAGTTGAATGCACGACGCCATTGTTTCCGCCTCCCCTCTTTCTCTCTCTCTCCCTCCCTCTCCCTCTCCCTCTCTCTCTCTCTCTCTCTCTCTCTCTGATACAGCTGCTTGTTTCCTCACGGAGACGCTTTCTGTCCTCATGAATGCCCTTAAGACTCTCCTGAGTAAGCATGCAAAGTTGGGCTCAGACATGTCCCCCCTCCTTTCCCTATCAGCATTGTCAGGGGGGTGGTCTGGTGCTGAAGTGTGATCTGACCTTGAAAAGAGAAAGCCGTTCTGTCCAAGTGAGTCAAGTACTCTTCCAGCTCGGTGGCCACATCGATATTCCAGTTCTCAGCCAAATCTCTGATTGGCTTTAGCAAATGAGAGAATTTGCTGTCGCGCAATGCGTCATCCATCTCGTCTGTCGCCATGGACAAGGAATTAATAAGGAGTACGCTAGGAGTTGTATCTTAACAGAGCAGGAGTCGCCAACGACAATTGATGACCAGCCGTTCAACTAATTATGAAAAAGGAGTAGATGAAAACCCTCGGAATAGCTAGTTGCGTAAAACTCGAAGCTTCCACAGGAACAAGGACAAAGTAGAGCGCGCACATGCAAACAGGTAACGGATGCTACGGGGATTCAAATTCGTAGGTGTACCTCCCCCTGAAGTACAAGTTTGGGGCAGGTACTGGTGAATTTCACGCGAAAACGAAGAGCTCGGAACAGCTATACGCGTCCATAATGCCCGTATGGCACAACGCTGCATAACGTATAGCCGTGTGGGGGCTTGCAGGGGACGTCGGGGCCTGGGGCCTGGGGGGCGGGCCTGGGGCCTGGAGGGCGCTACGAAGGGGCCTGGGCCCCTGGGCCTGGGTCTGGGCCTGGGGCGCTATGATAGGTCACATCGCGGTCGCACCTGATAGCCAATTCCGCTTCACCTACAATAAATTGTTTCTTGCTGCATTACGACATATCCTGCAGCATTGCGACAGGTCCTCTGACCAAAAGACCTACCAACCATGTTACCATCGTCATGAGCCTCTGCACTGCCATCGACTGCTACGCTATTTCATGCTTCCTGCGCAATGCGTGAGCTCGTGGCGCAAATGTAATCGCGCATGTGTAGTACGAGCATATCCCTGCTGCTGCGGGCTCTGCTGCCACAGGAGAACGGATCGCTGACCATCCCATGCGGCCATGCCCATCCATCTCGAGGTTGACATCAGAGGGCGAACTGGTGGAGGCCCCGTGGCGTGGTAGCTATGGGGACAAGCAAGGAGGTTGGTGTTTCGAATTTTTGAGCGTTTAATTGTCTGTGAATGGGCTGCTCACTGTCTGCAGGCATGAATCCAAACATTACATGGGATATTGTCTTTAATAACCCCGACAAACCTTGGAATAGGTATGGATTGAGTATGAATCCAAACATTACATGGGACATGGTCGTTTCCAATCCTGATAAACCTTGGAACTGGTGCGGATTAAGCACAATTAATTTAGCGGAAAGTGAAATTGAAAAATTCAGAGCTTTTGAAAACTTTATTCATTATTTCAATATGCAGAAACGTATACCAACATTTCATATGATGTTCCGAATAAAACAGCCCATGCAGATGCGTAGTATGAACACACCCACACCACACTACAGGGCAGGAAGCGATCACATGGGTGTAGGCAGTGCTTTCCTTTTCGTCTACAGGTAGCATCTTCTAGGCAGCTCCCTGAGCCAGCCTCTGGGCTAAGCCCCGAGATTTCAGAAGTGCTGGAAAGCAAATTACACCAGCTTCCAGTTGCACTATGTTGCAATAGGATTAGCTGGGTAGTACTCCAGGGAAGCTGCCTAGAAGCTGCTGCTTGTAGATAGAAACAAAAGCGATGTTGATAGGCGTGCCCGGGTTTGCAAGAACAAGCAAGCCATAAGGGCGACTGGAAACTGAGGGAGGGAGATTGGGCCACGAGGATGACTGGGCGAGTGGCACTGGGGGAGGGAGACTGGGCCATGAGCCATGAGGGGGACTGGGCACTAAGGGAGGGAGACTGGGCAATGAAAGGGAGCTGTCTAGAAGCTGCTACTTGCAGCCAAACAAGAAACAGTGGCAACGGAGCTGTGGGTGTGGGAACACTGAGAGGTTACCCAAATAGGTTTGATTGGATTGGATTGCTTCATGTCTTTCAGCAATCTCTGGGCCGCTCACCGTCTTCAAATTCCAGCCCCCCCCCTTCCCCCCCCCCCCCCCTTGTGTAGTACCCACAAAAATCAGGGAGCATACTTAACAGATTACCTTGGCAGGGAGGTGCATACTAGCCGCCCCCCAAGATTCAAGACAAGTGTGTATTATATGGTGTGGTTTATTCAAGAGTTTCATCTGGAGGAGATTACATAAAGGATATAACATTCCTTTTCCGCTACCTGTAGCAACTTCTAGGAAGCTCTCCTGGCTGGCTACCCATCCAAACCTACGGCAACATAGTGCATATGAAAGCTGACAACGTGACTTGTCCAATACGTTTGAGATCTTGGGGCTTAGTCCATTTGATAACCCAAGGAGCTGTCTAGAAGCTGCTACTCTAAAAGCAGTGAGGAAGGATTGTAGATATGAGGGGGTCCTCATCCCTCCTACAAGGGGTGGAAAGCCAACTTGTGTATCTTTACAATGCAACCAAAGATTTAGTATTTCAATTAGGTATTATTACATGATATTACATGATATTGTCACCATCAGGCCATTGTTGACCCAAGACAAGCCCACTCCACTATATTCGAGAGGGGTCTTCCAACTAATCCTCAAAATAACTGCATATCAATTATTTACTACCAGGACCTTTGAGAAGACAGAATTGAGTGCCAACAATTTGACCACCACCACAACACCACCACTGGCTCATGGAGCTGCCTAGAAGCTAGAGAGAACTGAGTGCCAACAATTTGACCAAGCAAGGTGATCTTTTCAACTTCGTTGGACAGAAGAGAAAAAATCCCACCTTCCATGTAATCAAAACAAAACAAGAGAACTGCCCCCAACTCGTAGAACTAAGCATGGTGAGCTTAATCACACATTGAGGCAAGAGATCAAACTGCCACAAAACAGCTTGTCCAGCTAAGAAAGGGAACCTCCTTTAAACTTTGAAACAAGAGACCTGCCCACAAATTGTACAGCAAATCAACGGGATCATACTTTAAATAGGGGAGTCAAGAGAATGACGAGGTCCTACAACTGTCTAATTCCACCCATTATGCTCCCAGGTTTCCGTGGGTATCGCACAGACAGACTTGGAAGATGGTAAGCTGATCAGAGTTGGCTGAAACCATGTAACGATCCAATCCAATCCAGTCAAATCCAAGAGAACTGCCCACATATTGCCCAGGCAACTATCTATCGGGTATCTGGTTTCAAGTAAGAGATCATCAGACAATGGAACTGCCCACAACGTAGACAAACCAGCAGGGGCGGGGTCTTCAGAAAACCATGCACCACTACATGGAATCCTGGAAGTGCTGGCAGTCCAGAGTGCTTTCTGATCCGGCCCCTCCTGGTAGTGCTGGCAGTCCAGAGTGCTTTCTGATCCGGCCCCTCCTGGTAGTGCTGGCAGTCCAGAGTGCTTTCTGATCCGCCCCCTCCTGGTAGTGCTGGCAGTCCAGAGTGCTTTCTGATCCGGCCCCTCCTGATATTCCAGAGTGCTTTCTGATCCCTTGATGATAATTCGAGGTTGAACAAGTCCCTTTGGCCTAATTGGCTACCTCTGGACTACAACATACATACAAGACTTGGAACAACTGATGAGTAATGAAACAAACAACTGATGAGTAATGAAACAAACAACTGATGAATAATGGTACAAACAATCGATGGGTAATGAAACAAACAACTGATGAGTAATGAAACAAACAACTGATGAGTAATGAAACAAACAACTGATGAGTAATGAAACAAACAACTGATGAGTAATGAAACAAACAACTGATGAGTAATGAAACAAACAACTGATGAGTAATGAAACAAACAACTGATGAGTAATGAAACAAACAACTGATGAGTAATGAAACAAACAACTGATGAGTAATAAAACAAACAACTGATGAGTAATAAAACAAACAACTGATGAGTAATGAAACAAACAACTGATGAGTAATGAAACAAACAACTGATGAGTAATGAAACAAACAACTGATAAGTAATGAAACAAACAACTGATGAGTAAGCAAAGGGCACTAGATAGAAACAAGTTCAATACATGTTCACTAACTCCACATATGTGTTGTCCAAGCAAAGGGCGGTCCCTTCAGCCTAATTGGCTACCTCTGGACTACAACATACATACAAGATTTGGAAAGACTGATGAGTAATGAAACAAACAACTGATGAGGAAGCAGAGGGCACTAGGTAGATATAAGTTAAATAAATGTCCACATATGAGTTGTCCAAGCAAAGAGCGGCGGGGCTGTATTTATACCCAATATCACTCCATATGGTATCTCTGACACCAACGGCCAAGCAATAATGCTAGCCGGCTAAGCTATGACTAAAGAAACACCCGTCTCCTCTCTGCAATTCGCTGGCGGCAGACCGGGCAGTGTCGGATGAGGTCTGAGCAAGGTCGACACATTGTATGGCCACAAGGATGCAAGCAAGTATCCTTAGGGGAAGATAGGCATACACCACACTCAGCAGCTGCATCACGTGCCTTGTGAAGCTCTCTCTGCACACACTTGTCGAATATGGCCTTTCTAAGACTCTCCATGTCCACATTGGCCAACAAGCGCTCCAACGTTCCAATATCTTGGGAAGCTAGGACACCCGCCTGGCCTGTCATGCAAGCCATGTGTACCTCATATTCATTAAGCCTTAACCTTGCTGTTGCTAACTGCTCCTCATACTCATCATAACTTGACCTTGCTGTTGCTAGCTGCTCCTCATACTCATCATACCTTGACCTTTCTGTAGCTAGCTGCTCAGCACACTCATCATGCCTTGACCTTGCTGTTGTTAGCTGCTCCGCATAATCATAGATCCATGACCTTGTTATTGCCAGCTGCGCCTCATGCTCATCATTCCTCAATGTAGCTATGGCAAGCTGCTCCTCACACTCATCATTCCTTGACCTTACTGTTGCTAGCTGCTCCTTATACCCTTCGATCTCTGACCTTGCTATTGCCAGCTGCGCCTCATGCTCATCATTCCTCCATTTAGCTATGGCAAGCTGCTCCTCGCACTCATCATTCCTTGTCCTTACTGTTGCTAGCTGCTCCTTATACCCTTCGATCTCTGACCTTGCTATTGCCAGCTGCGCTTCATGCTCATCATTCCTCCATTTAGATATGGTAAGCTGCTCCTCGCACTCATCAAACCTTGACCTTGCTGCTGCTAGCTGCGCCTCTTGCTCATGATTCCTTGATTTTGCTGCTCCTAGCTGGGTACGCAATTCCTTTTTTTCAGTTTGCAGGTTTCTACTCGAGTTTTGAGCAGGTCGTTGGTCATCATCTTGTTGGGCATCAGAGCTCCGGCTCATGTGATTGCGGATGGCTTCAACAACGTCATGGCGGCCTAATCGCAACGCTTGATCTTGTGCTGAGTTCCCTTCAGTATCCTTTATGTTCACATCAGCACTGCGATTCATGAGAGCCTTGATACACTCCTCTTGTCCAAAGGATGCAGCCCAATGCAAAGGGGAGCTGCCATTATGATTCTTGATGTTCACATCGGCACCGCGATCCAGGAGAGCCTTGCAATCCCTGTGCCCTCCATTTGCAGCCCAATGCAAAGGCGTGCTGCCACAACGATTCCCTTTGTCCACCTCAGCACCGCGATCCAGGAGAGCCTTGATGCACTCCACATGTCCATTCCGCGCGGCAACATGCAGAATGGTGCCATAGGTCCGACCCGCGGTGCTGTTCACGTTGGCTCCTCGCTCCAATATAGAAACCACCCCAATGACATCACCCCTTCGAGACGACTGCCAAAGTTGTGTATCAAGGCTATTCTGCAATTGGGGCGCGTCGACTTCCCACCAACAAGAGTGGCGTTGTGTCATTGGGTGACTTCCTTCGCTGATGAGCGCGGTGAGCATAGATTCTGCGTATAAATAGAAGGCAATGTCATGGAGCAGTGGGAATTCAACCACCATATCCTTATGAATGCGCGCACGCAAAACACAAAATTGTACGCAGTCATGCATTTCTTTTGGTGTAGGTGTGGGCAATAGTAGTAGAGGCTGGAAAGTCGTTTACATACGGTATCCACCAATCAGAGAAGTGGTACTTCTGAACTTTTGAAAAGTAACTCATTGGAGACAAATGTTCATGTTGGAGACCATTGAACAGAAGTTGTTGCCATGTAGATGATGTAGTTCGGCACTATTAGATCATGCTAACTTCTTGATAATTCAGTGTTGGAGAGATCTGAAGATAGAAATATTGTATAACCAGCGTATAGCTAGCTTTTTTCTTATCTGAAAGTGAGTTTGTCACCCAGACCTCCTTACAAGGACTGCTGGCTTAGTGGCTTGCCTCGCAATTGGTCCAACAATCAGCTATCCAACAAAGCATTGTACGTTGATCATTAGTAGCCGTTATTCAGTATTCATTGCGAATTTATTATCACTGCTGCATTTGCTTGACAGCTTGAAAAAAAGCGTACATCGAGTTTTGGGGTAGCCCGTTTGAGCGATACGATTGGTCTAGTGGTACACCAAATCGCTTAAACGAAGCGGGGGTCGGGGGTTCAATTCCGCTTACGGTCACCCTAAGCGTTGCATGTCGTTGTCAACCGTATGGTAGCTTGTCCATCCGAGGTGGTCGACCGTTCTCTGCCCGCGTACGTCGGGTTCCCTATATACCACGCCTCTCCAGGCGTTTCATTTCGTTTCGTTACGTACGATGGGTTCCGTTTATACTACGCCCCACCAGGCGTATCATTACTTTATTTTGGGAGGTGGCCTGCCCTTGCCAACTTCACGACCCACCAGGTTGATATCGGTCATCAGCTTCAACCCCTCTCTACCCTTTGGTGCCCTTGTATCTTTCTCAATTTATAGAAATAAGATTATGTTATATAGATTATGTTATTAATAGCTAGGAAGCTAGCAATAATCTCAGTCAGGCAATCCGTTGAATCAGTTGGTCGGCCCCACTAGGGGGACAGACCTATACGATACTTACGTTGGTCGGTTGGTCGGCCCCCTTCGGAGGACAGACCTATGCAATACTTACCCGATATCGTGCTGTTTTTTCAAATCTTCACATCTTTAAGTTTCCCAAGAAAGCCGGTCAAATAAGCCGGTCAAATCAGTATTCTGCAGTCTAAGGGTGTGTTTCCACTATAGTAACTGACTGTTATAGTTAAGACCAAATAGTTCAACTGTGGGCGCCAGCGTGGCACGAGTGTTTCCAGTGGGCACAGTTCAACTTCAACAGTTCAACTTTTTGCCGATGTGGCACGCCAGGTGGGCAGCCACGTCAGGGTTTGTCCGTCGCCCTCCCCCCTCAACAGTTCAACTGTTGAGCAATCCCGACCCCCCCCCCCCCCCCCCCCCCCCCCCCCCCCCCCTGTTCGGGATTGCTCAACAGTTCAACTATTTTGGGGGGAGGGTGATGGACAATTTCGAGGGAGGGCGTTGGACAAAATCACAAAAGTGATACAGCAGCGAGCATATTCGCAGATTCTCCCCGAGATCTGTCAACACGCCCCGAGTTGCGAGTATTTGGGAGCCAATTTCAAGTTGGATGGGCGAAGACATGAAAGAAAGGCGGGAATTAACCAGTTCGAATGATGATAGCGAGAGCAACAGATTCGACCGAAATCTCAATCTGACCACCCGATCCATTCGACTGGACGGAGCAGATGCAGAAGCGGCAGCGGCAGGAGGAGCAAGAGAACAGATGGAAGTGAAGAGCGCAGCGAAATAATACACTGGCGGTGGTAAGCGGTGGATGCGGTGATTTGAGGAAACTTCGAGCAAGCTGCATGCACTTGCAGCGAGGGGGGCAAGGGACCAGAACGCGCTCGAGGGGCAGCCGTGATGACAAGGCACTTCTTGAGGTTTTAGGGCCCAGCTCAGCACTCGAACTTGAACTGTAGGGTTGAGTGGTCTACTATTCACATTACATTACATTACATTACATGTTAAAGTCTACTTGACACCGCGAGGGTGTATGAGACTCTGTGCTTTAAACAAAAAGAAAAAGCACCCACAAAGCAAAAAACCCCATTACATCAGGGGTGTGTCGAGGACAAACAAACCAAACTCCCAACCACCGTTTTGGTGGCGTAGGTATTAAACCCGTTAGAGCAGGACCCAGATCTCAACCACTTACAGTGGCGGAGGTAAGAAGCTAACAAATGAGAAGTCTCAAGAAGAAAAAAAAGGGATAATAAATTACGGTGCCACTAAGCAGTCCAGGGCTTCCTGTCTTGCTCTTCTACAAGTAGAAAGATAGTCGGCTAGGTTGCTCCAAAAAGACTTAGTGCCATTTCCATTCATAAAGGTTCTGAATGTGGAATCGCAGAATTCCACATTCCATACGGTTAAGTCGGTATCCTCATGGACATGCCTATAAATATCTGTAAACAGATTCTGGTAGCGGAGGCGAATATCATTATAAAAAGGGCACTCAAACATATGCATTTCATCCTCAGTTTTTTGGAACCCACACATTTGACAGTGTCTCATTGAGCGAGGGATGTGTGCTCTATCCACCACCCTCATTCTTCCTGTGTTCAGCCAATGGGAACCCATTCTAAACTGTGCTATAGAACGAATCTGATCCTGCTTATGTAAGGCGGATGTAAAGGGAATCAAGCCATTCTCATCATTGCTGTTGGCTGCGAACCATTTTTGGTATCGGAGGCGTTTAAAGCCAACCCTTCTCTCATCAGGGATGTCTCTAACTGCATTGGTGTCACTTGGGTACTTAAACCTCCATGACTCAAAAACTTCAGACATAATACCTTCGACATCGACAGCCTCCAAAATGTTGATGTTTTTACTGGATCCTAGCTTGTGGAGAGCACAACGCAAGTCATGAACCCAGCCAGTGTTGGAGTCAAAAGATTCCTCAAGTGCCATTCTAATGAGATCCTCAGGTTCTTTATGTATGGTCTTGTTCCAGAAGCGCAAAGCTTGTTTAAGCCAAGCAAAACACAACGGGGTTCTACCCAGCTCTTCCATGATAATATTAGATGTAGTAGATTGGCAAACACCCAACATTTGTTTAAGTATACCTCTATGCCATTTCTCACAAGCATGGTCATTTGAGATAAGTGTGTTGTTCAGAATAGAAGGAGCCCACACCTCACAGCCAAAATTCAGGATAGGTTGTACAAGAGAATCAAACAGGTGGGTGAGAATATCAATATTGTATATCTCCATAGTATGGCATCGCCTACGGAGCATGTGGTGTGCCTTTTGGGCCTTAGTGAGCATCCTAGAAAAAGCAGCTTTTGCACGATTGCTTGAGTCACCATCCACAAAGAGGGATCCCAAGTAGATAAAAGATAACTTTGTAGAAAGTTGTGCTCCATCATAGACAAATTTGTAATCAGGATCCATGCGGGCCTCATCACAGAATTGTTTGTTGAAAACGACAATCTCAGTTTTCTTTATATTATTTTATTTTATTTTATTTTATTTTATTTTATTTTATTTTATTTTATATTATTTATTATTATTATCACAGTTGAACTGTTGGTATTTATCTAATCTACTGATCTATAACAGCGCGCGCGCGCGCGCGGAAACGCGCTGTTATAGGTCTTTTCGTACTTTGTACCGCACTTTAGTCTACTTATATGTGGACCAAACATGATTTAATTAATTTTTTTAATTAATGTTTTTTAATTTTGCGAATTGCGATGCTTAGATGTGCTCTTGTGAGAATGTGACCTGGCTGTATAATATTTATTATTGCTTTTCGAAGTACATTGAGTGCTTAAATGTACTCACAAAGGTTTCAAATCGTGAGAAAGAGCATCAAATGTCCGATTTTGTGCTACAATGTTTTGCCAGGTCTTTTCGTACTTTGTACCTCACTTCTCGATACTTACATGTGGCCAAAACATGATTTCCTTAGTGCTAAATACCATAGAATTTCAAGGCGTTTCCGAATATGCAATAAAATTTACATTTGGCGAATATTGGGGCAAAACCTTATTTTTGTCCTTTTCAGGGTGTGTTTTTGTACTTTGTACCGCCATTTACGATGCTTATATGTTGGCGAAACACGCATAACAAAATGGAAGGGTCATACAATTTCAAGGAGAGTCCGAATATTCAATAAAAATGAGGTTTGGATAATTGTGGAGAAAGTTTTTTTTCATGTTTGTTTTGGTCGGTAACGAATCCTTAGCGATAATCCCTTCAGAACAGAAAATGTACAATTTTCGTGTTTTTCCGGGTGTTTTGAAACGTCCTATAATAGAAATCACTGATCTATAGCAGAACAGTTATCCCATATACACCTATACTATAACAGTCAGTTACTACCGGACCCTTAACACGCCCTTAAACGCCTTAAACGATATTGCTGACGTCAGCAAGGCTGGGGGGCAGTACATAGTGCAGCAGCTTAGGACTTGGTCGAATTCCGTTGACTTGGCACTTGCGCGAATTTCAATTGCGCAAATTAAGAGAGCTGAAAGTGGTGGGTTTGGTGCGATTGACCCACTAGTAGTCCTGCCGTGGTATGGAGGCAGCGATATGGGAGTTGCCAGGGCAGCTGCTTGAAAGCGCTTCTAGGAGGCAGGGAAATCAGATGAGAACAAGTCATGCGAGTAGCTTCTACAATATATGCTTGGTATTTTCCAGCATTTTCCCATACGTCATCCATTAAATTAATTAAAAGCTTCGCCAGGCGCCGTGTCCAGGAGCTGGAGTGTCATGTCAACGGAATTCGCCGAAGTGCTGCGCTGCGGACCCCTCCTGGCACATGTACTTCGCTAGTTCCAGAGGCCGCGACGAGCGAAGACCAGATTCAAGCAGATACACAATTCCTGAAGCTATTCGGCAGTACACCTAAACTAAACCGACCGCAAACTGTGGACGCAAAACCCTGCGTCAAGTAAACCCAGACATTACTTTTCCTAGACATTGACGTCAGCAGGTAGTTTAGGGTTAACCGACGCCACGCTGTGCCGACTCGCCATGCTGTGCGTACGAAGTTACTCACGAAGCCACTCACAAGCTCTCACAAAAGCGATTGTTTTTATCTGTTATTTTTCGTGCATACCATGACTTTTCGCTCGCTAGCTCTCTTTGAAGCACTTATAGCAGTCCAAGCTTCGTACTTGAACTTGGCAACCGAAGATGTCTCGTCCACGAGGTTGTTGCCCACACCGAATTCCATATTGGTTTGGGCAGTATCAGTGTAGCCCCGTATGTTGCGGCGCAAGGAGCTACTATCCCTGTGGACGCAGCATTTGTCGATAAGTACCTTTTGAAGGCGACAGGCACTGCTTTCGGCTTTGACGCTAAACACATGATGGCAATGGTACCCTTCCCCAAGGGTCACTTCCTCCCCTCCTTCAGTAAACCAAAAGAACCTGCAGGTAAGATCAGACTCCTTATGCACGACAATATGCAAGTCAGTGTGTGTGTGTGTGAGGGTGTCGGTGTGTGAGGGTGGGTGGGGATGGTGGTGGGGTGGGGTGGGGGGGAGGGGGACTCATGAGGGCAACGCGTTGAGCACCTGAATCTGTGTGTTCGTTTGTGTGTCTGGGGGGTGGGGTGGGGTCCCGGGTGGGGTGGGGGGGTTGGTGGGGTGTGGGGGGCTCATGAGGGCAACGTGTTGGGCACCTAAATCTATGTGTGGTGGTGCAGAGCGGGTGTTAAGTGGTTGCTTCTCATATTCTACCCCCCCCCCCCCCCCCCCCCCCCCCCCTCACACAAATGGACCAGCAAACCACATCCCACCTGTATGACAAGGGCCCCACCCCTCAAACACATGCCTACACACGCAAACACACCCCACACATGCCTACACCCTACACATGCACTCACTCACCTGCTCTATGCACAACATGATGAATGCCCATGGGCCAGGAAAGTACCCCACCCATCACACACATGCCTACACACACAAACACAAGTCACACATGCCTACACACACACATGCCTATACCCCACACATGCACTCACCCACCTGCTCTATGTACAACATGACGAATAATCATGGGCCAGGAAAGTACCCCCACCCCTCACACACATACCTACACACACACACACGTCACACATGCATCCACACACAAACACACACCACATATGCACTCACCCACCAGCTATATACCCAACACATGATGCATGATCACGGACTAGGAAATTGCCCCACCTCTCACACGCATGCCTACACACAGAAACACAAGCCACACATGCCTACACACACATGCCTACACATACATGCTTACACACAAACACATGTCACACTTGCCTCTATCTGGGAAGATCCTCTCTCATACAAGAACACACTTTTACACACTTCTGAAGGTTTGAGTGCCAATGGCTGGGGTGAGCCTATCAAGGAATGACTCAAGGTCCCTAAGTTTTACGAGTTCACAGCGAGCCGTTTGTATGCCAAGGAGAACAAGGTCCACTCAGAGCAGCATGGTCCTACAAATTTGCATACGGCAAGTGAGATGTTGGCTGCCAAAATGCTGGCATCCTGTTTCAACACCGGGATACAAAAGATCTACATGTCTACACTTCAAGTACCCGAATGCCAGCATATCATATGTACTGAGGTCTAAGGTAGGACACATCAGACTCATTTGGGGGGATGGGACTTTCAGTGACATTAGACATGTTCAAATACCTACTCATCCATACTACTTTCATCCACATTGGCCAAAATTAGTTTCCCAGCTCTGTGTAGCCCCCCCCCCCCCCCCCCCCCATCATGCCCGCATTAGCACAAACTGTGCGTACTTAGGACCTGGGTAGGACCCATCAGACTCATTTTGGGGGGATGGGACTTTCATTGCCATTAAATATTTTAAAATACCAACTCATCCATACCACTTTCATCCACATTTGCCAAAATTAGTTTTCAAGCTCTGTGTAGCCCCCCCCCCCCCCCCCCCCCCCCCCCTCCTCATGCCCGCATTAGCACAAAACTATGCGTACTTAGGACCTAGGTAGGACCCATCAGACTCATTTTGGGGGGGGAGGGGGAGACTTTCATTGCCATTAAACATTTTCAAATACCGACTCATCCATACCACTTTCATCCACACTGGCAAAAAATAGTATGTGTTTTTTAATGTATGAAACAGTTTGTTTCCCATGCTACATTTGACAGCCTCTACTATTGCCATGCCATGTACTTATGTAGGCCAAAGACTGACCAACAGATGCTGGCTCTAGCGCGGCGTGAAGCACAATACCAAGAGAGCCTGCTGTAGACATGCCACAACCAGGACATGTAGCAGGTGGAACTTCCATGTATGCAAAAAGTGTGACTAGGGAGCGGAGACTTTGTCATATGTAGCACCCTAACATGCCATTCGAAGCTGGGTAAGGAAGTGCACTGCGATTATTGTTTGTTCACTGCCCCCCAAAAGTTGTTGCACAGCTAAGGGTCACAACAATCATCCATCTAATCCGGAGCATCAGCCTAAGTCTCAGCCTGAGCAACAACTTCTATCTTTGCCCCAGTCCCAGCTTCAGGCTCAGTCCCGGTCATAGCCTCATCAGCTCCAGGCTATGACTCAGCAGGCTCAGGGGTAGGCTCAGTCCTGAACACAGCCTCATATGTTCCAGGCTATGCTTCAGCAGGCTTGGCTTCAGGCGCAGTCATGGTCACAGCCTCATCACATCGAGGCTACGTTTCAGCAGGCTCAGCTTCAGGCTCTGTCCGGGTCACAGCCTCATCACCTCCAGGCTATGACTCAGCAGGCTCTGCTTCAGGCGCAGTCATGGACACAGCCTCATCAGATCCAGGCTATGAATCAGCAGGCATAGCTTTAGGCTCTGTCCCAGCCACAGCCTCATCAGCTCCAGGCTACGTTTCAGCAGGCTCAGCTTCAGGCTCTGTCCTGGCCACAGCCTCATGAGCATCAGGCTATGTCTCATCCAGAGCACCAGGCTCAGTCCCGGTCACAGCCTCATCCCAGTCCATGACTTATGTATTTAAGGGTATTCCCCAACCTAAGCTTTCCTTGCTGTTGTCTCAGCCTTAACCCTCCATTGAGCAGATTTTTGAGGGTCCATTGCATCTCAGAGGGTCTGGGTGCGTCGCTCACGCAGATCTCCAGGGGTCTGTTGGGTCGGAGACGCAGATTTCGAAACCAATTTAGGATTGTTTTAGGATGAGTTTTAGATAGGAAATTCAAATGCAGCTGAAAGCTTGGGGCTTGCCCTAGTGGCTGGCTCATGGAGCTGGCAAGAAGCTGCCATGAGTAAAATAACTTATATTACTTACTTAGATATTGTCATCTGTTTTTAGCGGGCTTGATTTGCCTCACAGCCTCACAAGCATCAGGCTATGTGTCATCCAGAGCACTAGGCTCAGTCCCACGACGTATAGTTATGCCCAGGCTCACAATTACGAAGTGACAATCATGATCTTCAACTTAGTTACATGGCTACAGCCAGCGATTCGGCTGCTCGCCGTCTTCGGTAGTAAAACAAAACTTCCTTGAGTACAGAATGTTCTAATGTGGATCTGGACAATTTAAAGTTATGCCCAGGCCTACAATCAAGAACTTCAACTTTGTTACCTGGCTACAGCCAGCGATTCGGCTGCTCGCCATCTTTGTTTTGCAGTAAAACAAATATTTCATGAGTACATAATGTAATCATCTGAACTTGGACAATGTAAAGTTATGCCCAGGCCCACAATCAAGAACTCGAACTTTTTTACATGGCACCAGCCAGCAATTCGGCTGCTCTTGGTCTTCGGCAGTAATACAAAACTTTCTAGAGTACCTAATGTAATCATGTGAATCTGGACAATGTTAAGTTATGCCCAGGCCTACAATCATGAACTTCAACTTTGGTAAATGGTTCCACCCAGCGATTCGGCTGCTCTCGTCTTCGGCAATAAAACACATATTTATGGAGTCTCTCTATAGATGATTTACATAATACTCCAGCATTGAATTCGTCACACGAGTCAGCGGCATATGTAGATAGTTTACAGAAGTATCCAGCATTGTATTCGTTACCCGAGTCACCCGTATGTACATATATGTTTCAGAAGTCTCCAGCATTGAATTTGTCTCGCAAGGGGGGTCCGCAGTGCAGCAGCTTAGGACTTGGTCGAATTCCGTTGACTTGGCACTTGCGCGAATTTCAATTGCGCAAATTAAGAGAGCTGAAAGTGGTGGGGGTGGTGCGATGACCCACTAGTAGTCCTGCCTTGGTATGGAGGCAGCGATATGGGAGCCGCCAGGGCAGCTGCTTGAAAGCGCTTCTAGGAGGCAGGGAAATCAGATGAGAACAAGTCATGCGAGTAGCTTCTACAATATATGCTTGGTATTTTCCAGCATTTTCCCATACGTCATCCATTAAATTAATTAAAAGCTTCGCCAGGCGCCGTGTCCAGGAGCTGGAGTGTCATGTCAACGGAATTCGCCGAAGTGCTGCGCTGCGGACCCCTCCTGGCACATGTACTTCGCTAGTTCCGGAGGCCGCGACGAGCGAAGACCAGATTCAAGCAGATACACAATTCCTGAAGCTATTCGGCAGTACACCTAAACTAAACCGACCGCAAACTGTGGACGCAAAATGCTCGTGTGCACGATTTTGCATCAGTTTAGGGTTCAGGCCAGCGTGGACGCCGGGACCCTAAACTTTCCGGTTTAGTGGCTAAGCTAGACCTTACGCTAAACCGGCTCGCGTGGACGACCTCTGCGGTCACGGCGACTTCGCCGTAAGCTTCTTCTCTTTTCGGCCACGCCCGTGCCGAAGGTCTTAATTTCACACACACACACACATATACACACACAAACTCACTCGCAAATTTACCTCTTTCACGACGTTCCCACGGTCTTTCATTCTACCAAGCAGAACAGTCCGCCTCTTGAATCAAGTTCACCTGCGAATGCAAGTCCGTGTAGTGCTAGTCAGGCACACCCGCTTCACCCCCCTCATCCGTGAAGTGCGTCGTCTCTTCTAGTTTTAGTCGTGCATGGCCTCCTTCGTCACGCTGATCCAGCCGGCAACCCCGAGTTTTTGTTTTGTAAGTTGCGCTTCTGCCACGCACTCATAAATGGGCATTCTGGGCATGTATCGAGTCTAGGCTGCCAATCAGCAGACGACTGCCTATAGTCGCCTACCTGGATGCGACACGTCTTTTGAGTCTAGTTTTTTGCCACAAGGATCAGATGCGCACTTCGTTTGATTGGCTGCGAGTTGGAAGTCCAGAACTTCGCTGCGACGCTGCCCCAATCCCTTCGAATCCGAATGTCAAGTTTCGTTGTGACCACCGGTATCAGTGTATCACGTGTGCTAGAGTCCTAGAGGAGAAGAACTGCTAACCTGCCCGGGCCGGCTCGGCCGGCTCGGCTGATAAGGCTTATCGAATCGACAACACTCTTACCCGAAACAACCTTTCAACAAGAGTTGACAGCCCTAGTGTATCATAATCCAGGACATGAGGTGCCCAAGCCCAAGATGAGGCCAATTGGTTTATTCAGATATATTCAGATTTATTCGTATTTATTCTGAGAATGGGGCTATAAAGGGATTAATAGCAATTCATTGGAATATTTTGAGCCATTTGTCAAGTCATTCTGTCCACCTCATTTTGTGTGAGTGTGTGTGGGTGGGGTGGGGGTGGGGGTGGGGGTGGGGTGGGAGGGGTAAGCCCTACTCAGATTTTTCCATCTTTTTACTCAGACCTCCAAATGACATTCCGAGACCACCACAAACATATTGTTGACAATGGCAGTTCATTGGCACCACTTAAAACCCGGGTGGGTGTATGGGTAGGTGAATGGGTGTGTAAAGGGTGGGTATGGAGTGGGTATGGATGGGTGAATGGGTGGAATGGATGGGTGTATGGGTGGGTGAATGGGTGAGTATGGGTGGTATGGATGGGTATGGGTGGGTGGATGGGTGGTTAATGTAGGTGAGTGGGTGGGTGGGTGAATGGCTGGGTTAATGGGTGAGTATGGGTGGGTAAGGTGTGTGGGTGATTGGGTGGGTGGGTGAATGGGTGAGTAAGGGTGGTATGGATGGGTATGGATGGGTGGTGGGTATGGGTGGGGAATGTTAGTGGGTGTGGGTGAGTGGATGGGTGGGTGAATGGGTGGGTAATGTGGGCGGGTGCATGGGTGAAAGTAGTGTATTTGGCATAGTGAGTGAGTGAGTGAGTGAGTGAGTGAGTGTGGGTGGGTGGGTGGGTGAGTGGGTATGGGTGGCATGTATGGGTGTGGGTGGGTGGGTCTGGGTGGCATGTATGGGTGAATAGTTGGGTATGGGTGGGTATGGGTGGGTTTACAATAATCCGTGGAGGCAAGGTTGTCAACTTGCCATCCTAATGTGCCGACTTGCCGGCTCTAAACAAATGCAATATACTTAGTGAATTATCTCGTCATGATCTTGCCTGGTATTCAGCACTCCAAGAAGACCACCTAACTTGGCTGGGTGGCTATGGGCTATTTATGAACAAATTGAATGTTATGTTTTCTATGGTTCCACTCAATATTATGTTTTTTTACAAATACAAGTGAATGAGGAGATCATTTGCTATCAAATGAACACATTTCTACATAATTTCATGGGGTCAGGTCTCCCCCCCACCCCTCCCCTTCATACATATTCAAAAAATTTAGGCCCCATCAGTTTATTTTTTTCAACCTCACGCATAATTAATAAAATATACTACCACTGTCAGTTCATGGACAATACTTATCTAGATGGACTTGTCTTTATATTGGCTCCAAAGTTAAATGATCCGCAAAGCATTAGCATTATGCATCATAGGTGGAATTTTGATCGGCAATTTTGCTAAATCCCAGCGATATCAACCAAGTGTTTTGTGGTTTCACTGCATAGGTCTGGCAGCCTGCGGGCCAACCAACTGGCTGCAAAGTTAAATGATCTACATAGCACTTGAAATGAGGTCCTCAAACGTTAACTAGCGCTTTTTGGGGAACAAGTTCATCAAGTGTTTACTAAACTCAGCCCTTCTAGGACTAATCTGTATTTTTAGGAATGAACAATTCATATTGATTCGTCGAGGTTGGGCGAGTCCCTATAGCCAAACCTGGCTACCCCTTGATTGACTGTGACACACATACATCTAAGTGTGTGTGTCATTTAAGTACCAGTATTTGTCATTTTACTCGTGATACAATTTGTAGTTGCAAGTGCACTCTTTGCAGTGCTGGCACTAAGCAACTGTTTGGCCTGGACATGTCTTTGAACTGTCTACCTCCATGTGAATGCATTCTGTGCTTAGGGATGTGGTGATTGTACAAGCCATGCTTGCTCCGCCGGCATACATTGGGCAGTCTGAATGCTTGGACCATACATATATACAATCACACCAAACGTGCAGTTGTTTGCCAATATAGTGATCACAATTGTTAAAAAACCTTACGCAGGTCCCTTCAAGGAGCCCTTCATGCTCTTCCTCATTCTCCTGGTCAGTTGTTTCAACACTGTGTGCCCCAATGAAAATGAGGGGCACAAGGCCTCTTCTTCTCTCAGACAGCATCAAGGAATCATGTTTGCTGATTGGGCCAGTGAGTCCAGTTCCCCACTAAACGGCAGCAAGTTGGCCAACAACAGGAATTCTGACCGACAGCTTCTATCAGATTCTCCCAATAGTGTCACCTTCAAAGTGTCCGACTATTCTGGACTTCTGGAGGCTGCGAGGATGACTTCAGATGTGTGGAGCAATGCGGACAATGAGTCCGCAGTCCTCATCCACATTACTGCCTCCACTATCTTTGTGCCACTTAATTTTGCAAGCCATGCTGCAGTCTTTAAATGGTCTGTTCCAGCACAACCAGATGGGAGGCATTTGGAAATCCGTGGCCAAGGATCTGGTGTAACAGTCATTGATTGCCAACATAGCGCCTCAACTGTATTCATAATGCTATCTGTTGGCCGTATTCTCATTAGAGGGATCGCGTTCACGCAGTGTGCTGGAACTCCTCTTGTGTTTCAATCATCTGTTGATGGGTTGAAGAACCGTGATGCAACAGCTATTATTGGAGCCACCGTTAACATCTCAGATTGCATGTTCTCGCACAATGAGGTGAATGCTTCTGGCCCATTTGGAAGTCCCGGTATTGCAGCTGATGGCATAGTTCACAGCATGACCATCGACAACTGCAGTTTCAAGTCCAATATCTGCCACCCCAGCAACAACCCAGAAGGCCTGGGCTGCTCAAGTGCCATGGTTCTACAGAACATCCACACAGTTACTATCTTGAACTGCACCTTCGCTAACAATACACACCGGGGATATAATTCTGGAGTACTCCTCCTCAATTCGATCCAGGGTTCAGCCTTTGTGCACGGTTCTACTTTTGAGGGAAACAAATGCACACATGGCGTTTATTTTGACTCTCCAGACTACCAAGATTCTCCAGACTGCCAAGATTCTCCAGACTATCAAGGCCCTCCAGGCTATCAAGGCCCTCCAGACTATCAAGGCCCTCCAGGCTATCAAGACCCTCCAGGCTATCAAGGCCCTCCAGGCCCTCCAGGCCTTCCAGGCTACCAAGGCCCTCCAGGCTATCAAGAGTATCAAGGCCCTCCCGGCTATCAAGGCCCTCCAGGCTATCAGGGCCCACCAGACTATCAAGGCCCTCCAGGCTATCAAGACCCTCCAGGCTATCAAGACCCTCCAGGCTATCAAGACCCTCCAGGCTATCAAGACCCTCCAGGCCCTCCCGGCCCTCCAAGCCCTCCAGGCTTACAAGACTATCAAGGCCCTCCAGGCTATCAAGACCCTCCAGGCTATCAAGACCCTCCAGGCTATCAAGACCCTCCAGGCCCTCCCGGCCCTCCAGGCCCTCCAAGCCCTCCAGGCTTACAAGACTATCAAGGCCCTCCAGGCTATCAAGACCCTCCAGGCTATCAAGACCCTCCAGGATATCAAGACTATCAAGCCCCCCCAGGCTTTCAAGACGATCAAGAACTTCCAGGCTATCAAGACCCTGTGGACTACACCATGTGGTGGGTACCTGACTTGGTTGAGTTGAAACTTCTTATATCCGAGTAACAAGTTGGTTGGCTGCTCTGCTGGTTGTGTGCAAGTTTACATTTTTGATAGCTAAAAAATCTCCACTGAAATGGTCAACAACAATGTGGACGATGTGAATGAAGTGGACATGGAATGGTGTGTGCCTTGACTGAATAGGTATACACCCTACGCAATTGATGGAGGCTACAACATTCGTGCACATCCCCATTTTTATGTTGAGTGCATGCAGGCAGTGTCTTGCTTCTTGTGCACACATTTCAGTTATAGCTAGTAGTCACTTACACCATGCCTATATATGGCCCATATCCCTAGCTGTATTGCTGTATTTCTGTATTGCTTGTTTGTTGGCAGGTAGTTGGAAGACGTGCCCCGACTCCCCCCCCCCCCCCCCCCCCCCCCCCCCCTCCCCCCCATTCTCTGAACCCACCATCCCTCCCCCCGTGCACCACCTTTAACTCACATTCTCCACTACCTGCCCCACGAATGTTCGCAATACCAAACCCGCTGAGTAAACCGAACATGCGCAAGCAATTGCAAATCTACATGCCTGAAGCTTGTTCTTCGTGTACGTTTAGCTAGGCAGGATTTGAAGATGTGGGGTTGACAAGACAAATCCTGGTAGTATGCGCTTCACGCCTGGGCTGGTTGTGTGTGGGGCAGAAGCAAACGTTTTTAGATAGATGGAATGAGCGCCGCAAGCGCGAGAGCGCGCAGATGGAAGGAATGCCCATGACGACGTGAAGAAAGTCAAATTAATTACTTGCAACAACTGCCTGCAAACCAAACAAATGCGATGCGATGGCAAGGCAAAAGAGCGCATGTGTTATATGAATGATGGCAAGGCTCACAGGCGGGGAGATAAAATCATCAATGATCTGCAGCATCGGCTAAATTCGACGCTGGCTGGCATGGCTTCTTTCCTCGTCGCTTCAAGAGGTCGCCTTGCTCGCTGAGTGGCAGTGTTCGCTGCTCTTCTGGCATCTAAAATCGGTTGCCGGTGCGGCATCATGGTGGCCTCAAGGAGCAACAGATTGTAGACGATGATTCTAAGCCCCACGTGTGCTTACGTTTTCAAAGAACCAAGCACATTAGATGAAGGATTGAAAGTACTAGATTTTTGTTTGGGGCATGGATGTGGAAGGAAGATCACGATCAAAAGCAGCGGAGCAACTTTGTGGTGCGAGAGGTACTAGGGCTTTGTGGGAAGCAAGTAATCAAGCGAAGAAGCGCAGTGAACTGCTGAGAAGCGATAGAGAATGAATTGGTGGGGTGGAGGAGCTGAGCTGGGCTTGAATAGTTTGAAAAGTGAAGTTTTAGGAAGGAAGTACGAAGTCAAGTTGTTGCGTGGTTTTCGTGTAGCTACGTATTTTGATTACACAGCGAAACGTTTGCGAGAAGTTCTCAAAAATCCCTGTATATTTATATATATATATATATATATATATATATATATATATATATATATATATATATATATGTGTGTGTGTGGATTTGGAACCATGATGCATGGCAAGATGCATGGTAGCTTTAGATCCATAGCTTGGGCAAGGGGAAGGTATCAAAATATGTTGCGGGTGAGCTCCACACCAAGTGGTATTTATTTAGCCATTAGGTACTGAGCTGGTTAGCAAAACACACAACTTGAAATGACACCCTTCTTGATGCCCAGTTCCCACCCACCCTCCCATATGCAGTGATCAAACATCTGGAGGTATCCATGCCACTGGAGTATTCAACTTGACTGTGGGCAGTTCTTCATTTGTCCAAAACCATGTTGAAGGTTCAGGGTGCGTTGGTTCATTTATATGTAGATGGTATTCCCAGCCGACAGTCAAGCTGTGGGAACATCTGGAGTCCACGAGGACACCAGGACAATGCAACCATCATCCTTGTTGTATTCAGTTGCTTCCTTTACTTGGCCCTGGGATCTCCTTGCTGCATTTTACAATACCCACATTTTCCTTGTACAAACATAAAAGAGCGCAAACAAATCAACAAATGTTTTTTTATATTACCGGGATGTACACCTGCTATATAAGTAATGCATCTTTTTTCCTTTGTAGTGCCTTCGTTTTGTCATGATTGTCCATGCACATACACATCGTCGCTGTACTATTTTTCGCACCTCAATGAGAAATTATGGTGGATAAAACTCCATCAAAATGTGATAGTAATTGCACTTACAGATTATCATCCCAGATGAGATGATGATTTAATTATATTGTAGAATTAAAAGATCACTGTCAACTGCCATACAAGTGATGACTGGAATGTTGTGCAACAGTGTGTGCATTCCTATATTGTTGTGCAATCATGTATACATGACAGTGTGTGCGCCATTCTGGACAGACATATTCATTTCAACATTGCAATCCTAGATATTTGGCAGTGTCTCATTGATGGGCACATCCTTTGATAGCCACTGCAAATTTAGAGGGTCGTCGGCACCCTTTCACCTATATGACACTCTTCCCACCCAGAATGCACCCTACTATGCTATGTAAAAGGGTGCCAAAGACCACCCAAATTAGTAGCGAGCGCCAATGTGGAATCCCACTATATTATTGCTTGCAGGGCTGGAGGAATTTACCTTGTTTCCGGCAGTGTTACAGTGACTGAATCTGACTTCAGTTACAATGAGGTGTCAAATGCAGTGTCTGGGTGAGTTTTAATTTTAAGGCCCAACATTGTCATGGTACTGTCCCATTTCTGTCCATGTATAATATGTGTTGCACCGAGTTGGGAGCAAGATGCTTTTGAACTCAGGTAAGCTTTATATTGTTTTTAGGGTTGGCATAAATGTGTATACTGCAAAAAGACACAACAGTATATTACACATATGGTCAGATCAAACACAAGTGCCACAAAAGTCAGTAGGATGCACAACAACACTTACTAAACATATGGCACCTTTCTGTTTAATTTGCTACATTTAAGATAGTTGTTCAGTCCTAAGCGCTGACCAAAATAGGACTAAGACAGTCCTAATAGGAGTAGACTAATTAACTAAACCAAACGCCGCAAAACCCCATAAAAGTTGCCATAATTTCAGTCAAGTGTTGCTGTGCATCCTGCTAACTTTTGATGCAATTATGTATGATCTGACCATCTAGGGGAGAATTGTCAAGGGAGGGGAGGATGTACATGGAAGGTGAGGATGGTCAGGGGAGAGGACATGAGGACAGTCATGGGGGAGGGGGGGGGGGGGGGGGGGGGGGGGGGGGGGATACGGGGGGGCAGTCAAGGAAATGGAGAAGAGGATTGTCAAGGGAAGGAAGGTTTTTCGGGGGAGGGGAGGACTGAAAGATGAGGGGGGGACGGTAATGGAAGGTGAGGGGAGGAGATGAAGTACATGGTTAGATAGGACAGTCAGGGGAGGGGGGGGGGGGGGGGGGGGGGGGAGAGGGAGAATGTTCAGGGAAGGGGACTAACTCCTAGCTTGGTATAACGCAGATATCTGGTGCTTTCTTCCTTTTAAACGTCAGGCTGGCTGGATGCTACAATTGCCTTCTGGAGTATGCTTAATTATTGTCAACACTTGTTTTGTAGGTTCTACTTGCGTGGGTCTGTGTACGTTCTTGTAATCACTTTGTCCAGCAATACAAATCACATGTATTGCTCGGGCATCACTATTCCTCACTCATGCGTGGCCCAACAAGTCTCCCAATGTGGAATGCGGCTGGGCTGGTGGAATTATTCTTGAGACTACTTAAGACAAAGTCGTAGTGATGAGCTCCTAATTCACTAACAACAGTGTGTCAGCATTAGTAGGAGGCTTAGTTGATTGTGATAAAGCTGCCACATAGTGTAATCATGATCCCTTATACCAACATTTATAGTTATGCACTCTTTGTTGACACAATAGTTATGGTGTGCGTATTGTGTGTCTTGCATGTATGTTTGTATGCGTGGTTTGTGTTGTGTGTGTGCACGCGTGGGGTAGGTGGGTCGGTGGGAGGGTTGCCAAATTAAAACCTTACATAAATGAAACATTACTGTTATTTTATACTCTCTAGTAAATGACTTCTACATGCTACATTTTTTATATTTATACTCAAGGGTGGCCAGCATCCTTTCATCAAGGTCATCATGCCAACAATGTGCACGCTGCCTTGACACTGTACATAGGGTGTATGTGGTGGGTGTTTGTATGTGTTATTAATGTTTGCATGCTGTATTTTGAGATTGTGTACAACTGATGAGGAAGCAGAGGGCACTAGGTAGATATAAGTTAAATAAATGTCCACATATGAGTTGTCCAAGCAAAGAGCGGCGGGGCTGTATTTATACCCAATATCACTCCATATGGTATCTCTGACACCAACGGCCAAGCAATAATGCTAGCCGGCTAAGCTATGACTAAAGAAACACCCTTCTCCTCTCTGCAATTCGCTGGCGGCAGACCGGGCAGTGTCGGATGAGGTCTGAGCAAGGTCGACACATTGTATGGCCACAAGGATGCAAGCAAGTATCCTTAGGGGAAGATAGGCATACACCACACTCAGCAGCTGCATCACGTGCCTTGTGAAGCTCTCTCTGCACACACTTGTCGAATATGGCCTTTCTAAGGCTCTCCATGTCCACATTGGCCAACAAGCGCTCCAACGTTCCAATATCTTGGGAAGCTAGGACACCCGCCTGGCCTGTCATGCAAGCCATGTGTACCTCATATTCATTAAGCCTTAACCTTGCTGTTGCTAACTGCTCCTCATACTCATCATAACTTGACCTTGCTGTTGCTAGCTGCTCCTCATACTCATCATACCTTGACCTTTCTGTAGCTAGCTGCTCAGCACACTCATCATGCCTTGACCTTGCTGTTGTTAGCTGCTCCGCATAATCATAGATCCATGACCTTGTTATTGCCAGCTGCGCCTCATGCTCATCATTCCTCAATGTAGCTATGGCAAGCTGCTCCTCGCACTCATCATTCCTTGACCTTACTGTTGCTAGCTGCTCCTTATACCCTTCGATCTCTGACCTTGCTATTGCCAGCTGCGCCTCATGCTCATCATTCCTCCATTTAGCTATGGCAAGCTGCTCCTCGCACTCATCATTCCTTGTCCTTACTGTTGCTAGCTGCTCCTTATACCCTTCGATCTCTGACCTTGCTATTGCCAGCTGCGCTTCATGCTCATCATTCCTCCATTTAGATATGGTAAGCTGCTCCTCGCACTCATCAAACCTTGACCTTGCTGCTGCTAGCTGCGCCTCTTGCTCATGATTCCTTGATTTTGCTGCTCCTAGCTGGGTACGCAATTCCTTTTTTTCAGTTTGCAGGTTTCTACTCGAGTTTTGAGCAGGTCGTTGGTCATCATCTTGTTGGGCATCAGAGCTCCGGCTCATGTGATTGCGGATGGCTTCAACAACGTCATGGCGGCCTAATCGCAACGCTTGATCTTGTGCTGAGTTCCCTTCAGTATCCTTTATGTTCACATCAGCACTGCGATTCATGAGAGCCTTGATACACTCCTCTTGTCCAAAGGATGCAGCCCAATGCAAAGGGGAGCTGCCATTATGATTCTTGATGTTCACATCGGCACCGCGATCCAGGAGAGCCTTGCAATCCCTGTGCCCTCCATTTGCAGCCCAATGCAAAGGCGTGCTGCCACAACGATTCCCTTTGTCCACCTCAGCACCGCGATCCAGGAGAGCCTTGATGCACTCCACATGTCCATTCCGCGCGGCAACATGCAGAATGGTGCCATAGGTCCGACCCGCGGTGCTGTTCACGTTGGCTCCTCGCTCCAATATAGAAACCACCCCAATGACATCACCCCTTCGAGACGACTGCCAAAGTTGTGTATCAAGGCTATTCTGCAATTGGGGCGCGTCGACTTCCCACCAACAAGAGTGGCGTTGTGTCATTGGGTGACTTCCTTCGCTGATGAGCGCGGTGAGCATAGATTCTGCGTATAAATAGAAGGCAATGTCATGGAGCAGTGGGAATTCAACCACCATATCCTTATGAATGCGCGCACGCAAAACACAAAATTGTACGCAGTCATGCATTTCTTTTGGTGTAGGTGTGGGCAATAGTAGTAGAGGCTGGAAAGTCGTTTACATACGGTATCCACCAATCAGAGAAGTGGTACTTCTGAACTTTTGAAAAGTAACTCATTGGAGACAAATGTTCATGTTGGAGACCATTGAACAGAAGTTGTTGCCATGTAGATGATGTAGTTCGGCACTATTAGATCATGCTAACTTCTTGATAATTCAGTGTTGGAGAGATCTGAAGATGGAAATATTGTATAACCAGCGTATAGCTAGCTTTTTTCTTATCTGAAAGTGAGTTTGTCACCCAGACCTCCTTACAAGGACTGCTGGCTTAGTGGCTTGCCTCGCAATTGGTCCAACAATCAGCTATCCAACAAAGCATTGTACGTTGATCATTAGTAGCCGTTATTCAGTATTCATTGCGAATTTATTATCACTGCTGCATTTGCTTGACAGCTTGAAAAAAAGCGTACATCGAGTTTTGGGGTAGCCCGTTTGAGCGATACGATTGGTCTAGTGGTACACCAAATCGCTTAAACGAAGCGGGGTCGGGGGTTCAATTCCGCTTACGGTCACCCTAAGCGTTGCATGTCGTTGTCAACCGTATGGTAGCTTGTCCATCCGAGGTGGTCGACCGTTCTCTGCCCGCGTACGACGGGTTCCCTATATACCACGCCTCTCCAGGCGTTTCATTTCGTTTCGTTACGTACGATGGGTTCCGTTTATACTACGCCCCACCAGGCGTATCATTACTTTATTTTGGGAGGTGGCCTGCCCTTGCCAACTTCACGACCCACCAGGTTGATATCGGTCATCAGCTTCAACCCCTCTCTACCCTTTGGTGCCCTTGTATCTTTCTCAATTTATAGAAATAAGATTATGTTATATAGATTATGTTATTAATAGCTAGGAAGCTAGCAATAATCTCAGTCAGGCAATCCGTTGAATCAGTTGGTCGGCCCCACTAGGGGGACAGACCTATACGATACTTACGTTGGTCGGTTGGTCGGCCCCCTTCGGAGGACAGACCTATGCGATACTTACCCGATATCGTGCTGTTTTTTCAAATCTTCACATCTTCAAGTTTCCCAAGAAAGCCGGTCAAATAAGCCGGTCAAATCAGTATTCTGCAGTCTAAGGGTGTGTTTCCACTATAGTAACTGACTGTTATAGTTAAGACCAAATAGTTCAACTGTGGGCGCCAGCGTGGCACGAGTGTTTCCAGTGGGCACAGTTCAACTTCAACAGTTCAACTTTTTGCCGATGTGGCACGCCAGGTGGGCAGCCACGTCAGGGTTTGTCCGTCGCCCTCCCCCCTCAACAGTTCAACTGTTGAGCAATCCCGACCCCCCCCCCCCCCCCCCCCCCCCCCCCCCCCCCCTGTTCGGGATTGCTCAACAGTTCAACTATTTTGGGGGGAGGGTGATGGACAATTTCGAGGGAGGGCGTTGGACAAAATCACAAAAGTGATACAGCAGCGAGCATATTCGCAGATTCTCCCCGAGATCTGTCAACACGCCCCGAGTTGCGAGTATTTGGGAGCCAATTTCAAGTTGGATGGGCGAAGACATGAAAGAAAGGCGGGAATTAACCAGTTCGAATGATGATAGCGAGAGCAAGAGATTCGACCGAAATCTCAATCTGACCACCCGATCCATTCGACTGGACGGAGCAGATGCAGAAGCGGCAGCGGCAGGAGGAGCAAGAGAACAGATGGAAGTGAAGAGCGCAGCGAAATAATACACTGGCGGTGGTAAGCGGTGGATGCGGTGATTTGAGGAAACTTCGAGCAAGCTGCATGCACTTGCAGCGAGGGGGGCAAGGGACCAGAACGCGCTCGAGGGGCAGCCGTGATGACAAGGCACTTCTTGAGGTTTTAGGGCCCAGCTCAGCACTCGAACTTGAACTGTAGGGTTGAGTGGTCTACTATTCACATTACATTACATTACATTACATGTTAAAGTCTACTTGACACCGCGAGGGTGTATGAGACTCTGTGCTTTAAACAAAAAGAAAAAGCACCCACAAAGCAAAAAACCCCATTACATCAGGGGTGTGTCGAGGACAAACAAACCAAACTCCCAACCACCGTTTTGGTGGCGTAGGTATTAAACCCGTTAGAGCAGGACCCAGATCTCAACCACTTACAGTGGCGGAGGTAAGAAGCTAACAAATGAGAAGTCTCAAGAAGAAAAAAAAGGGATAATAAATTACGGTGCCACTAAGCAGTCCAGGGCTTCCTGTCTTGCTCTTCTACAAGTAGAAAGATAGTCGGCTAGGTTGCTCCAAAAAGACTTAGTGCCATTTCCATTCATAAAGGTTCTGAATGTGGAATCGCAGAATTCCACATTCCATACGGTTAAGTCGGTATCCTCATGGACATGCCTATAAATATCTGTAAACAGATTCTGGTAGCGGAGGCGAATATCATTATAAAAAGGGCACTCAAACATATGCATTTCATCCTCAGTTTTTTGGAACCCACACATTTGACAGTGTCTCATTGAGCGAGGGATGTGTGCTCTATCCACCACCCTCATTCTTCCTGTGTTCAGCCAATGGGAACCCATTCTAAACTGTGCTATAGAACGAATCTGATCCTGCTTATGTAAGGCGGATGTAAAGGGAATCAAGCCATTCTCATCATTGCTGTTGGCTGCGAACCATTTTTGGTATCGGAGGCGTTTAAAGCCAACCCTTCTCTCATCAGGGATGTCTCTAACTGCATTGGTGTCACTTGGGTACTTAAACCTCCATGACTCAAAAACTTCAGACATAATACCTTCGACATCGACAGCCTCCAAAATGTTGATGTTTTTACTGGATCCTAGCTTGTGGAGAGCACAACGCAAGTCATGAACCCAGCCAGTGTTGGAGTCAAAAGATTCCTCAAGTGCCATTCTAATGAGATCCTCAGGTTCTTTATGTATGGTCTTGTTCCAGAAGCGCAAAGCTTGTTTAAGCCAAGCAAAACACAACGGGGTTCTACCCAGCTCTTCCATGATAATATTAGATGTAGTAGATTGGCAAACACCCAACATTTGTTTAAGTATACCTCTATGCCATTTCTCACAAGCATGGTCATTTGAGATAAGTGTGTTGTTCAGAATAGAAGGAGCCCACACCTCACAGCCAAAATTCAGGATAGGTTGTACAAGAGAATCAAACAGGTGGGTGAGAATATCAATATTGTATATCTCCATAGTATGGCATCGCCTACGGAGCATGTGGTGTGCCTTTTGGGCCTTAGTGAGCATCCTAGAAAAAGCAGCTTTTGCACGATTGCTTGAGTCACCATCCACAAAGAGGGATCCCAAGTAGATAAAAGATAACTTTGTAGAAAGTTGTGCTCCATCATAGACAAATTTGTAATCAGGATCCATGCGGGCCTCATCACAGAATTGTTTGTTGAAAACGACAATCTCAGTTTTCTTTATATTATTTTATTTTATTTTATTTTATTTTATTTTATTTTATATTATTTATTATTATTATCACAGTTGAACTGTTGGTATTTATCTAATCTACTGATCTATAACAGCGCGCGCGCGCGCGCGGAAACGCGCTGTTATAGGTCTTTTCGTACTTTGTACCGCACTTTAGTCTACTTATATGTGGACCAAACATGATTTAATTAATTTTTTTAATTAATGTTTTTAATTTTGCGAATTGCGATGCTTAGATGTGCTCTTGTGAGAATGTGACCTGGCTGTATAATATTTATTATTGCTTTTCGAAGTACATTGAGTGCTTAAATGTACTCACAAAGGTTTCAAATCGTGAGAAAGAGCATCAAATGTCCGATTTTGTGCTATAATGTTTTGCCAGGTCTTTTCGTACTTTGTACCTCACTTCTCGATACTTACATGTGGCCAAAACATGATTTCCTTAGTGCTAAATACCATAGAATTTCAAGGCGTTTCCGAATATGCAATAAAATTTACATTTGGCGAATATTGGGGCAAAACCTTATTTTTGTCCTTTTCAGGGTGTGTTTTTGTACTTTGTACCGCCATTTACGATGCTTATATGTTGGCGAAACACGCATAACAAAATGGAGGGGTCATACAATTTCAAGGAGAGTCCGAATATTCAATAAAAATGAGGTTTGGATAATTGTGGAGAAAGTTTTTTTTCATGTTTGTTTTGGTCGGTAACGAATCCTTAGCGATAATCCCTTCAGAACAGAAAATGTACAATTTTCGTGTTTTTCCGGGTGTTTTGAAACGTCCTATAATAGAAATCACTGATCTATAGCAGAACAGTTATCCCATATACACCTATACTATAACAGTCAGTTACTACCGGACCCTTAACACGCCCTTAAACGCCTTAAACGATATCGTTGACGTCAGCAAGGCTGGGGGGCGGTACATAGTGCAGCAGCTTAGGACTTGGTCGAATTCCGTTGACTTGGCACTTGCGCGAATTTCAATTGCGCAAATTAAGAGAGCTGAAAGTGGTGGGTTTGGTGCGATTGACCCACTAGTAGTCCTGCCGTGGTATGGAGGCAGCGATATGGGAGTTGCCAGGGCAGCTGCTTGAAAGCGCTTCTAGGAGGCAGGGAAATCAGATGAGAACAAGTCATGCGAGTAGCTTCTACAATATATGCTTGGTATTTTCCAGCATTTTCCCATACGTCATCCATTAAATTAATTAAAAGCTTCGCCAGGCGCCGTGTCCAGGAGCTGGAGTGTCATGTCAACGGAATTCGCCGAAGTGCTGCGCTGCGGACCCCTCCTGGCACATGTACTTCGCTAGTTCCAGAGGCCGCGACGAGCGAAGACCAGATTCAAGCAGATACACAATTCCTGAAGCTATTCGGCAGTACACCTAAACTAAACCGACCGCAAACTGTGGACGCAAAACCCTGCGTCAAGTAAACCCAGACATTACTTTTCCTAGACATTGACGTCAGCAGGTAGTTTAGGGTTAACCGACGCCACGCTGTGCCGACTCGCCATGCTGTGCGTACGAAGTTACTCACGAAGCCACTCACAAGCTCTCACAAAAGCGATTGTTTTTATCTGTTATTTTTCGTGCATACCATGACTTTTCGCTCGCTAGCTCTCTTTGAAGCACTTATAGCAGTCCAAGCTTCGTACTTGAACTTGGCAACCGAAGATGTCTCGTCCACGAGGTTGTTGCCCACACCGAATTCCATATTGGTTTGGGCAGTATCAGTGTAGCCCCGTATGTTGCGGCGCAAGGAGCTACTATCCCTGTGGACGCAGCATTTGTCGATAAGTACCTTTTGAAGGCGACAGGCACTGCTTTCGGCTTTGACGCTAAACACATGATGGCAATGGTACCCTTCCCCAAGGGTCACTTCCTCCCCTCCTTCAGTAAACCAAAAGAACCTGCAGGTAAGATCAGACTCCTTATGCACGACAATATGCAAGTCAGTGTGTGTGTGTGTGAGGGTGTCGGTGTGTGAGGGTGGGTGGGGATGGTGGTGGGGTGGGGTGGGGGGGAGGGGGACTCATGAGGGCAACGCGTTGAGCACCTGAATCTGTGTGTTCGTTTGTGTGTCTGGGGGGTGGGGTGGGGTCCCGGGTGGGGTGGGGGGGTTGGTGGGGTGTGGGGGGCTCATGAGGGCAACGTGTTGGGCACCTAAATCTATGTGTGGTGGTGCAGAGCGGGTGTTAAGTGGTTGCTTCTCATATTCTAACCCCCCCCCCCCCCCCCCCCCCCCCCCCCCCCCCCCCCCCCTCACACAAATGGACCAGCAAACCACATCCCACCTGTATGACAAGGGCCCCACCCCTCAAACACATGCCTACACACGCAAACACACCCCACACATGCCTACACCCTACACATGCACTCACTCACCTGCTCTATGCACAACATGATGAATGCCCATGGGCCAGGAAAGTACCCCACCCATCACACACATGCCTACACACACAAACACAAGTCACACATGCCTACACACACACATGCCTATACCCCACACATGCACTCACCCACCTGCTCTATGTACAACATGACGAATAATCATGGGCCAGGAAAGTACCCCACCCCTCACACACATACCTACACACACACACACGTCACACATGCATCCACACACAAACACACACCACATATGCACTCACCCACCAGCTATATACCCAACATGATGCATGATCACGGACTAGGAAATTGCCCCACCTCTCACACGCATGCCTACACACAGAAACACAAGCCACACATGCCTACACACACATGCCTACACATACATGCTTACACACAAACACATGTCACACTTGCCTCTATCTGGGAAGATCCTCTCTCATACAAGAACACACTTTTACACACTTCTGAAGGTTTGAGTGCCAATGGCTGGGGTGAGCCTATCAAGGAATGACTCAAGGTCCCTAAGTTTTACGAGTTCACAGCGAGCCGTTTGTATGCCAAGGAGAACAAGGTCCACTCAGAGCAGCATGGTCCTACAAATTTGCATACGGCAAGTGAGATGTTGGCTGCCAAAATGCTGGCATCCTGTTTCAACACCGGGATACAAAAGATCTACATGTCTACACTTCAAGTACCCGAATGCCAGCATATCATATGTACTGAGGTCTAAGGTAGGACACATCAGACTCATTTGGGGGGATGGGACTTTCAGTGACATTAGACATGTTCAAATACCTACTCATCCATACTACTTTCATCCACATTGGCCAAAATTAGTTTCCCAGCTCTGTGTAGCCCCCCCCCCCCCCCCCCCCATCATGCCCGCATTAGCACAAACTGTGCGTACTTAGGACCTGGGTAGGACCCATCAGACTCATTTTGGGGGGATGGGACTTTCATTGCCATTAAATATTTTAAAATACCAACTCATCCATACCACTTTCATCCACATTTGCCAAAATTAGTTTTCAAGCTCTGTGTAGCCCCCCCACCCCCACCCCCACCCCCTCCTCATGCCCGCATTAGCACAAACTATGCGTACTTAGGACCTAGGTAGGACCCATCAGACTCATTTTGGGGGGGGAGGGGGAGACTTTCATTGCCATTAAACATTTTCAAATACCGACTCATCCATACCACTTTCATCCACACTGGCAAAAAATAGTATGTGTTTTTTAATGTATGAAACAGTTTGTTTCCCATGCTACATTTGACAGCCTCTACTATTGCCATGCCATGTACTTATGTAGGCCAAAGACTGACCAACAGATGCTGGCTCTAGCGCGGCGTGAAGCACAATACCAAGAGAGCCTGCTGTAGACATGCCACAACCAGGACATGTAGCAGGTGGAACTTCCATGTATGCAAAAAGTGTGACTAGGGAGCGGAGACTTTGTCATATGTAGCACCCTAACATGCCATTCGAAGCTGGGTAAGGAAGTGCACTGCGATTATTGTTTGTTCACTGCCCCCCAAAAGTTGTTGCACAGCTAAGGGTCACAACAATCATCCATCTAATCCGGAGCATCAGCCTAAGTCTCAGCCTGAGCAACAACTTCTATCTTTGCCCCAGTCCCAGCTTCAGGCTCAGTCCCGGTCATAGCCTCATCAGCTCCAGGCTATGACTCAGCAGGCTCAGGGGTAGGCTCAGTCCTGAACACAGCCTCATATGTTCCAGGCTATGCTTCAGCAGGCTTGGCTTCAGGCGCAGTCATGGTCACAGCCTCATCATATCGAGGCTACGTTTCAGCAGGCTCAGCTTCAGGCTCTGTCCGGGTCACAGCCTCATCACCTCCAGGCTATGACTCAGCAGGCTCTGCTTCAGGCGCAGTCATGGACACAGCCTCATCAGATCCAGGCTATGAATCAGCAGGCATAGCTTTAGGCTCTGTCCCAGCCACAGCCTCATCAGCTCCAGGCTACGTTTCAGCAGGCTCAGCTTCAGGCTCTGTCCTGGCCACAGCCTCATGAGCATCAGGCTATGTCTCATCCAGAGCACCAGGCTCAGTCCCGGTCACAGCCTCATCCCAGTCCATGACTTATGTATTTAAGGGTATTCCCCAACCTAAGCTTTCCTTGCTGTTGTCTCAGCCTTAACCCTCCATTGAGCAGATTTTTGAGGGTCCATTGCATCTCAGAGGGTCTGGGTGCGTCGCTCACGCAGATCTCCAGGGGTCTGTTGGGTCGGAGACGCAGATTTCGAAACCAATTTAGGATTGTTTTAGGATGAGTTTTAGATAGGAAATTCAAATGCAGCTGAAAGCTTGGGGCTTGCCCTAGTGGCTGGCTCATGGAGCTGGCAAGAAGCTGCCATGAGTAAAATAACTTATATTACTTACTTAGATATTGTCATCTGTTTTTAGCGGGCTTGATTTGCCTCACAGCCTCACAAGCATCAGGCTATGTGTCATCCAGAGCACTAGGCTCAGTCCCACGACGTATAGTTATGCCCAGGCTCACAATTACGAAGTGACAATCATGATCTTCAACTTAGTTACATGGCTACAGCCAGCGATTCGGCTGCTCGCCGTCTTCGGTAGTAAAACAAAACTTCCTTGAGTACAGAATGTTCTAATGTGGATCTGGACAATTTAAAGTTATGCCCAGGCCTACAATCAAGAACTTCAACTTTGTTACCTGGCTACAGCCAGCGATTCGGCTGCTCGCCATCTTTGTTTTGCAGTAAAACAAATATTTCATGAGTACATAATGTAATCATCTGAACTTGGACAATGTAAAGTTATGCCCAGGCCCACAATCAAGAACTCGAACTTTTTTACATGGCACCAGCCAGCAATTCGGCTGCTCTTGGTCTTCGGCAGTAATACAAAACTTTCTAGAGTACCTAATGTAATCATGTGAATCTGGACAATGTTAAGTTATGCCCAGGCCTACAATCATGAACTTCAACTTTGGTAAATGGTTCCACCCAGCGATTCGGCTGCTCTCGTCTTCGGCAATAAAACACATATTTATGGAGTCTCTCTATAGATGATTTACATAATACTCCAGCATTGAATTCGTCACACGAGTCAGCGGCATATGTAGATAGTTTACAGAAGTATCCAGCATTGTATTCGTTACCCGAGTCACCCGTATGTACATATATGTTTCAGAAGTCTCCAGCATTGAATTTGTCTCGCAAGGGGGGTCCGCAGTGCAGCAGCTTAGGACTTGGTCGAATTCCGTTGACTTGGCACTTGCGCGAATTTCAATTGCGCAAATTAAGAGAGCTGAAAGTGGTGGGGGTGGTGCGATTGACCCACTAGTAGTCCTGCCTTGGTATGGAGGCAGCGATATGGGAGCCGCCAGGGCAGCTGCTTGAAAGCGCTTCTAGGAGGCAGGGAAATCAGATGAGAACAAGTCATGCGAGTAGCTTCTACAATATATGCTTGGTATTTTCCAGCATTTTCCCATACGTCATCCATTAAATTAATTAAAAGCTTCGCCAGGCGCCGTGTCCAGGAGCTGGAGTGTCATGTCAACGGAATTCGCCGAAGTGCTGCGCTGCGGACCCCTCCTGGCACATGTACTTCGCTAGTTCCGGAGGCCGCGACGAGCGAAGACCAGATTCAAGCAGATACACAATTCCTGAAGCTATTCGGCAGTACACCTAAACTAAACCGACCGCAAACTGTGGACGCAAAATGCTCGTGTGCACGATTTTGCATCAGTTTAGGGTTCAGGCCAGCGTGGACGCCGGGACCCTAAACTTTCCGGTTTAGTGGCTAAGCTAGACCTTACGCTAAACCGGCTCGCGTGGACGACCTCTGCGGTCACGGCGACTTCGCCGTAAGCTTCTTCTCTTTTCGGCCACGCCCGTGCCGAAGGTCTTAATTTCACACACACACACACATATACACACACAAACTCACTCGCAAATTTACCTCTTTCACGACGTTCCCACGGTCTTTCATTCTACCAAGCAGAACAGTCCGCCTCTTGAATCAAGTTCACCTGCGAATGCAAGTCCGTGTAGTGCTAGTCAGGCACACCCGCTTCACCCCCCTCATCCGTGAAGTGCGTCGTCTCTTCTAGTTTTAGTCGTGCATGGCCTCCTTCGTCACGCTGATCCAGCCGGCAACCCCGAGTTTTTGTTTTGTAAGTTGCGCTTCTGCCACGCACTCATAAATGGGCATTCTGGGCATGTATCGAGTCTAGGCTGCCAATCAGCAGACGACTGCCTATAGTCGCCTACCTGGATGCGACACGTCTTTTGAGTCTAGTTTTTTGCCACAAGGATCAGATGCGCACTTCGTTTGATTGGCTGCGAGTTGGAAGTCCAGAACTTCGCTGCGACGCTGCCCCAATCCCTTCGAATCCGAATGTCAAGTTTCGTTGTGACCACCGGTATCAGTGTATCACGTGCGCTAGAGTCCTAGAGGAGAAGAACTGCTAACCTGCCCGGGCCGGCTCGGCCGGCTCGGCTGATAAGGCTTATCGAATCGACAACACTCTTACCCGAAACAACCTTTCAACAAGAGTTGTCAGCCCTAGTGTATCATAATCCAGGACATGAGGTGCCCAAGCCCAAGATGAGGCCAATTGATTTATTCAGATATATTCAGATTTATTCGTATTTATTCTGAGAATGGGGCTATAAAGGGATTAATAGCAATTCATTGGAATATTTTGAGCCATTTGTCAAGTCATTCTGTCCACCTCATTTTGTGTGAGTGTGTGTGGGTGGGGTGGGGTGGGGTGGGGTGGGGGTGGGGGTGGGGTGGGAGGGGTAAGCCCTACTCAGATTTTTCCATCTTTTTACTCAGACCTCCAAATGACATTCCGAGACCACCACAAACATATTGTTGACAATGGCAGTTCATTGGCACCACTTAAAACCCGGGTGGGTGTATGGGTAGGTGAATGGGTGTGTAAAGGGTGGGTATGGAGTGGGTATGGATGGGTGAATGGGTGGAATGGATGGGTGTATGGGTGGGTGAATGGGTGAGTATGGGTGGTATGGATGGGTATGGGTGGGTGGATGGGTGGTTAATGTAGGTGAGTGGGTGGGTGGGTGAATGGCTGGGTTAATGGGTGAGTATGGGTGGGTAAGGTGTGTGGGTGATTGGGTGGGTGGGTGAATGGGTGAGTAAGGGTGGTATGGATGGGTATGGATGGGTGGTGGGTATGGGTGGGGAATGTTAGTGGGTGTGGGTGAGTGGATGGGTGGGTGAATGGGTGGGTAATGTGGGCGGGTGCATGGGTGAAAGTAGTGTATTTGGCATAGTGAGTGAGTGAGTGAGTGAGTGAGTGAGTGTGGGTGGGTGGGTGGGTGAGTGGGTATGGGTGGCATGTATGGGTGTGGGTGGGTGGGTCTGGGTGGCATGTATGGGTGAATAGTTGGGTATGGGTGGGTATGGGTGGGTTTACAATAATCCGTGGAGGCAAGGTTGTCAACTTGCCATCCTAATGTGCCGACTTGCCGGCTCTAAACAAATGCAATATACTTAGTGAATTATCTCGTCATGATCTTGCCTGGTATTCAGCACTCCAAGAAGACCACCTAACTTGGCTGGGTGGCTATGGGCTATTTATGAACAAATTGAATGTTATGTTTTCTATGGTTCCACTCAATATTATGTTTTTTTACAAATACAAGTGAATGAGGAGATCATTTGCTATCAAATGAACACATTTCTACATAATTTCATGGGGTCAGGTCTCCCCCCCACCCCTCCCCTTCATACATATTCAAAATTTTTAGGCCCCATCAGTTTATTTTTTTCAACCTCACGCATAATTAATAAAATATACTACCACTGTCAGTTCATGGACAATACTTATCTAGATGGACTTGTCTTTATATTGGCTCCAAAGTTAAATGATCCGCAAAGCATTAGCATTATGCATCATAGGTGGAATTTTGATCGGCAATTTCGCTAAATCCCAGCGATATCAACCAAGTGTTTTGTGGTTTCACTGCATAGGTCTGGCAGCCTGCGGGCCAACCAACTGGCTGCAAAGTTAAATGATCTACATAGCACTTGAAATGAGGTCCTCAAACGTTAACTAGCGCTTTTTGGGGAACAAGTTCATCAAGTGTTTACTAAACTCAGCCCTTCTAGGACTAATCTGTATTTTTAGGAATGAACAATTCATATTGATTCGTCGAGGTTGGGCGAGTCCCTATAGCCAAACCTGGCTACCCCTTGATTGACTGTGACACACATACATCTAAGTGTGTGTGTCATTTAAGTACCAGTATTTGTCATTTTACTCGTGATACAATTTGTAGTTGCAAGTGCACTCTTTGCAGTGCTGGCACTAAGCAACTGTTTGGCCTGGACATGTCTTTGAACTGTCTACCTCCATGTGAATGCATTCTGTGCTTAGGGATGTGGTGATTGTACAAGCCATGCTTGCTCCGCCGGCATACATTGGGCAGTCTGAATGCTTGGACCATACATATATACAATCACACCAAACGTGCAGTTGTTTGCCAATATAGTGATCACAATTGTTAAAAAACCTTACGCAGGTCCCTTCAAGGAGCCCTTCATGCTCTTCCTCATTCTCCTGGTCAGTTGTTTCAACACTGTGTGCCCCAATGAAAATGAGGGGCACAAGGCCTCTTCTTCTCTCAGACAGCATCAAGGAATCATGTTTGCTGATTGGGCCAGTGAGTCCAGTTCCCCACTAAACGGCAGCAAGTTGGCCAACAACAGGAATTCTGACCGACAGCTTCTATCAGATTCTCCCAATAGTGTCACCTTCAAAGTGTCCGACTATTCTGGACTTCTGGAGGCTGCGAGGATGACTTCAGATGTGTGGAGCAATGCGGACAATGAGTCCGCAGTCCTCATCCACATTACTGCCTCCACTATCTTTGTGCCACTTAATTTTGCAAGCCATGCTGCAGTCTTTAAATGGTCTGTTCCAGCACAACCAGATGGGAGGCATTTGGAAATCCGTGGCCAAGGATCTGGTGTAACAGTCATTGATTGCCAACATAGCGCCTCAACTGTATTCATAATGCTATCTGTTGGCCGTATTCTCATTAGAGGGATCGCGTTCACGCAGTGTGCTGGAACTCCTCTTGTGTTTCAATCATCTGTTGATGGGTTGAAGAACCGTGATGCAACAGCTATTATTGGAGCCACCGTTAACATCTCAGATTGCATGTTCTCGCACAATGAGGTGAATGCTTCTGGCCCATTTGGAAGTCCCGGTATTGCAGCTGATGGCATAGTTCACAGCATGACCATCGACAACTGCAGTTTCAAGTCCAATATCTGCCACCCCAGCAACAACCCAGAAGGCCTGGGCTGCTCAAGTGCCATGGTTCTACAGAACATCCACACAGTTACTATCTTGAACTGCACCTTCGCTAACAATACACACCGGGGATATAATTCTGGAGTACTCCTCCTCAATTCGATCCAGGGTTCAGCCTTTGTGCACGGTTCTACTTTTGAGGGAAACAAATGCACACATGGCGTTTATTTTGACTCTCCAGACTACCAAGATTCTCCAGACTGCCAAGATTCTCCAGACTATCAAGGCCCTCCAGGCTATCAAGGCCCTCCAGACTATCAAGGCCCTCCAGGCTATCAAGACCCTCCAGGCTATCAAGGCCCTCCAGGCCCTCCAGGCCTTCCAGGCTACCAAGGCCCTCCAGGCTATCAAGAGTATCAAGGCCCTCCCGGCTATCAAGGCCCTCCAGGCTATCAGGGCCCACCAGACTATCAAGGCCCTCCAGGCTATCAAGACCCTCCAGGCTATCAAGACCCTCCAGGCTATCAAGACCCTCCAGGCTATCAAGACCCTCCAGGCCCTCCCGGCCCTCCAAGCCCTCCAGGCTTACAAGACTATCAAGGCCCTCCAGGCTATCAAGACCCTCCAGGCTATCAAGACCCTCCAGGCTATCAAGACCCTCCAGGCCCTCCCGGCCCTCCAGGCCCTCCAAGCCCTCCAGGCTTACAAGACTATCAAGGCCCTCCAGGCTATCAAGACCCTCCAGGCTATCAAGACCCTCCAGGATATCAAGACTATCAAGCCCCCCCAGGCTTTCAAGACGATCAAGAACTTCCAGGCTATCAAGACCCTGTGGACTACACCATGTGGTGGGTACCTGACTTGGTTGAGTTGAAACTTCTTATATCCGAGTAACAAGTTGGTTGGCTGCTCTGCTGGTTGTGTGCAAGTTTACATTTTTGATAGCTAAAAAATCTCCACTGAAATGGTCAACAACAATGTGGACGATGTGAATGAAGTGGACATGGAATGGTGTATGCCTTGACTGAATAGGTATACACCCTACGCAATTGATGGAGGCTACAACATTCGTGCACATCCCCATTTTTATGTTGAGTGCATGCAGGCAGTGTCTTGCTTCTTGTGCACACATTTCAGTTATAGCTAGTAGTCACTTACACCATGCCTATATATGGCCCATATCCCTAGCTGTATTGCTGTATTTCTGTATTGCTTGTTTGTTGGCAGGTAGTTGGAAGACGTGCCCCGACTCCCCCCCCCCCCCCCCCCCCCCCCCCCTCCCCCCCATTCTCTGAACCCACCATCCCTCCCCCCGTGCACCACCTTTAACTCACATTCTCCACTACCTGCCCCACGAATGTTCGCAATACCAAACCCGCTGAGTAAACCGAACATGCGCAAGCAATTGCAAATCTACATGCCTGAAGCTTGTTCTTCGTGTACGTTTAGCTAGGCAGGATTTGAAGATGTGGGGTTGACAAGACAAATCCTGGTAGTTTGCGCTTCACGCCTGGGCTGGTTGTGTGTGGGGCAGAAGCAAACGTTTTTAGATAGATGGAATGAGCGCCGCAAGCGCGAGAGCGCGCAGATGGAAGGAATGCCCATGACGACGTGAAGAAAGTCAAATTAATTACTTGCAACAACTGCCTGCAAACCAAACAAATGCGATGCGATGGCAAGGCAAAAGAGCGCATGTGTTATATGAATGATGGCAAGGCTCACAGGCGGGGAGATAAAATCATCAATGATCTGCAGCATCGGCTAAATTCGACGCTGGCTGGCATGGCTTCTTTCCTCGTCGCTTCAAGAGGTCGCCTTGCTCGCTGAGTGGCAGTGTTCGCTGCTCTTCTGGCATCTAAAATCGGTTGCCGGTGCGGCATCATGGTGGCCTCAAGGAGCAACAGATTGTAGACGATGATTCTAAGCCCCACGTGTGCTTACGTTTTCAAAGAACCAAGCACATTAGATGAAGGATTGAAACTACTAGATTTTTGTTTGGGGCATGGATGTGGAAGGAAGATCACGATCAAAAGCAGCGGAGCAACTTTGTGGTGCGAGAGGTACTAGGGCTTTGTGGGAAGCAAGTAATCAAGCGAAGAAGCGCAGTGAACTGCTGAGAAGCGATAGAGAATGAATTGGTGGGGTGGAGGAGCTGAGCTGGGCTTGAATAGTTTGAAAAGTGAAGTTTTAGGAAGGAAGTACGAAGTCAAGTTGTTGCGTGGTTTTCGTGTAGCTACGTATTTTGATTACACAGCGAAACGTTTGCGAGAAGTTCTCAAAAATCCCTGTATATTTATATATATATATATATATATATATATATATATATATATATATATATATGTGTGTGTGTGGATTTGGAACCATGATGCATGGCAAGATGCATGGTAGCTTTAGATCCATAGCTTGGGCAAGGGGAAGGTATCAAAATATGTTGCGGGTGAGCTCCACACCAAGTGGTATTTATTTAGCCATTAGGTACTGAGCTGGTTAGCAAAACACACAACTTGAAATGACACCCTTCTTGATGCCCAGTTCCCACCCACCCTCCCATATGCAGTGATCAAACATCTGGAGGTATCCATGCCACTGGAGTATTCAACTTGACTGTGGGCAGTTCTTCATTTGTCCAAAACCATGTTGAAGGTTCAGGGTGCGTTGGTTCATTTATATCTAGATGGTATTCCCAGCCGACAGTCAAGCTGTGGGAACATCTGGAGTCCACGAGGACACCAGGACAATGCAACCATCATCCTTGTTGTATTCAGTTGCTTCCTTTACTTGGCCCTGGGATCTCCTTGCTGCATTTTACAATACCCACATTTTCCTTGTACAAACATAAAAGAGCGCAAACAAATCAACAAATGTTTTTTTATATTACCGGGATGTACACCTGCTATATAAGTAATGCATCTTTTTTCCTTTGTAGTGCCTTCGTTTTGTCATGATTGTCCATGCACATACACATCGTCGCTGTACTATTTTTCGCACCTCAATGAGAAATTATGGTGGATAAAACTCCATCAAAATGTGATAGTAATTGCATTTACAGATTATCATCCCAGATGAGATGATGATTTAATTATATTGTAGAATTAAAAGATCACTGTCAACTGCCATACAAGTGATGACTGGAATGTTGTGCAACAGTGTGTGCATTCCTATATTGTTGTGCAATCATGTATACATGACAGTGTGTGCGCCATTCTGGACAGACATATTCATTTCAACATTGCAATCCTAGATATTTGGCAGTGTCTCATTGATGGGCACATCCTTTGATAGCCACTGCAAATTTAGAGGGTCGTCGGCACCCTTTCACCTATATGACACTCTTCCCACCCAGAATGCACCCTACTATGCTATGTAAAAGGGTGCCAAAGACCACCCAAATTAGTAGCGAGCGCCAATGTGGAATCCCACTATATTATTGCTTGCAGGGCTGGAGGAATTTACCTTGTTTCCGGCAGTGTTACAGTGACTGAATCTGACTTCAGTTACAATGAGGTGTCAAATGCAGTGTCTGGGTGAGTTTTAATTTTAAGGCCCAACATTGTCATGGTACTGTCCCATTTCTGTCCATGTATAATATGTGTTGCACCGAGTTGGGAGCAAGATGCTTTTGAACTCAGGTAAGCTTTATATTGTTTTTAGGGTTGGCATAAATGTGTATACTGCAAAAAGACACAACAGTATATTACACATATGGTCAGATCAAACACAAGTGCCACAAAAGTCAGTAGGATGCACAACAACACTTACTAAACATATGGCACCTTTCTGTTTAATTTGCTACATTTAAGATAGTTGTTCAGTCCTAAGCGCTGACCAAAATAGGACTAAGACAGTCCTAATAGGAGTAGACTAATTAACTAAACCAAACGCCGCAAAACCCCATAAATGTTGCCATAATTTCAGTCAAGTGTTGCTGTGCATCCTGCTAACTTTTGATGCAATTATGTATGATCTGACCATCTAGGGGAGAATTGTCAAGGGAGGGGAGGATGTACATGGAAGGTGAGGATGGTCAGGGGAGAGGACATGAGGACAGTCATGGGGGAGGGGGGGGGGGGGGGGGGGGGGGGGGGGGGGGATACGGGGGGGCAGTCAAGGAAATGGAGAAGAGGATTGTCAAGGGAAGGAAGGTTTTTCGGGGGAGGGGAGGACTGAAAGATGAGGGGGGGACGGTAATGGAAGGGGAGGGGAGGAGATGAAGTACATGGTTAGATAGGACAGTCAGGGGAGGGGGGGGGGGGGGGGGGGGGGGGGGGGGGGGGGGGGGAGAGGGAGAATGTTCAGGGAAGGGGACTAACTCCTAGCTTGGTATAACGCAGATATCTGGTGCTTTCTTCCTTTTAAACGTCAGGCTGGCTGGATGCTACAATTGCCTTCTGGAGTATGCTTAATTATTGTCAACACTTGTTTTGTAGGTTCTACTTGCGTGGGTCTGTGTACGTTCTTGTAATCACTTTGTCCAGCAATACAAATCACATGTATTGCTCGGGCATCACTATTCCTCACTCATGCGTGGCCCAACAAGTCTCCCAATGTGGAATGCGGCTGGGCTGGTGGAATTATTCTTGAGACTACTTAAGACAAAGTCGTAGTGATGAGCTCCTAATTCACTAACAACAGTGTGTCAGCATTAGTAGGAGGCTTAGTTGATTGTGATAAAGCTGCCACATAGTGTAATCATGATCCCTTATACCAACATTTATAGTTATGCACTCTTTGTTGACACAATAGTTATGGTGTGCGTATTGTGTGTCTTGCATGTATGTTTGTATGCGTGGTTTGTGTTGTGTGTGTGCACGCGTGGGGTAGGTGGGTCGGTGGGAGGGTTGCCAAATTAAAACCTTACATAAATGAAACATTACTGTTATTTTATACTCTCTAGTAAATGACTTCTACATGCTACATTTTTTATATTTATACTCAAGGGTGGCCAGCATCCTTTCATCAAGGTCATCATGCCAACAATGTGCACGCTGCCTTGACACTGTACATAGGGTGTATGTGGTGGGTGTTTGTATGTGTTATTAATGTTTGCATGCTGTATTTTGAGATTGTGTGTATGCATGAGTGATTGTTGGTTGGGTGGGGGGGGGATGCCCATGTGAAACCCTACATAAATGCAACACCATTGTGTGTGTTTTGTGAAAGTGTTGCCACTACTACATGTTTGGGTAGGCATACTCAACAATGGCCCCTCTTTCCTTCGAGGTCAGTCATGGTCTCATGCATATTACTTTGCCGCCATATTGCTCTCTTGACGAACAGTCCTTGAACCGTTCAATTATATTGGGGACAGGATTGGAAACAGTAAGCATAAGGTTTTTAGTCCTCCTTCCAGTTTTAGCTCATAGCTCCTTATTGCTATTTTCAAATTAGTCATTTCCATGCCATTGACCATGCCATTGAAATGTGCTTTTACCCAGGGGAAATATTGATCAAACCTTCTATCCAGCAAGCAATGTCCCAAATGCAATCCAACAGCTCAGTGGCCGTCCAAGGTGATAGTGGCAGTAATGGGCCACAATGTCAGCATGTCTGCATTTATGGACTAGTAGACCAATCCTACATGTTATCTTTTGTTTTTTATATTCGTGCCCTTCTCACATTCCCGGTTCCTATGCAATTCATGTTTAAAAACACGTCCCTTACAGTACAAAACTGTTGGGCCATTTAATTACATTGGATGAAGGATTGAATCAAGTAAGCGTTCACAAGCCAGCCTCAAAAAATGGAATGCTTGCAGGGCTGGCGGAATCTTCCTTTTGAATGCAACAGCAGGCGATGTTCAAGTGTCAAGCTCCAATTTCACCCACAACGATGTGTCAGCTAAAGCTGGGTGAGTTGTAATTATGCTGCCCAGCCTTGTTATCATGTTCATCAGGCCAACCATCATGTACGTACATTTTAGTTACTGTCATATTGCACGCCTCAATGCGCAATTACCATACAAGTGTAATTGTATAGAAGGGGAGAGGTTGGGTGAGGGTACAAGAGTATCGGAAAATATTAAGTATATCAGTTTGTTTTATTTTAGGTATCTTGTTATGCACTTTAATGAATCGTCATATGCAAATACTTGATGATATTACCGTCACTAACTCCTAGTTTGGCATCACCAAGGTATCTAGTTTTTTTTATTTTACACTAAACTGGCTGGATGCCACATTTGCCTTTAGGAGTATGCTTCATTATTGTTATCTTAGTTCGGTGGATTCTACTGGCTTGGGTATGTCTCCATTTTTGTAATCACTTCGTCCATCAATATATTTCTTTGTTACATGTTGTCTGTGTGAACGCAAGTTCACATGGTGTGTTTCTTGGGCCCTGCAGTCCGCAGTCTGCAGTGTAAAACCATGTAAACAAATGCTGGTCCATAGTCATATTGAAATTATGATAAGAGGTGAAACATGCTTTCTGGAGCCATGTAACCAACTAAGTTTAACTTCAAGTAAAATCAAATGAATAATAGTCTTTCATGAGGGAATGGGAGAGCTAATGGGATAGCTACTTTATTGTCATGTACTGGGTAGCCCAAGTAAAACCCCGTAGCAATGTGATGGTACACTGTGATATTGCACTATTAGACCACTACTACATGTTTATATTCGATTCTCAACATTGCACCTCTAAAATTACACCTTATTCTTGGACTCATGCAAAACATGTTGTCACCACTCACATCCCTTGCTAAAAATAGGTCATAGGAGAAAGCATTGCATTCATAAGTATGCACTCACAAGCCTGAGCCCGTTGCAGCGATATAGATTGGTCTAGTGGTACACCAAATTGCTCAAACGAAGGAAGTCGGGGGTTCAATTCCACCTACGGTCGCCCCGAGCGTTGCATGTCGGTTTCAACCGCGATGGTAGCTTGTCCAATCAAGGTGGTAGATTGTTCTCTGACGGGTTCCCTTAATACCACGCCCCACCAGGCGTTATCATTACTTTTTCACTCACAAGCCCGAGCCTAAACATGGAATGCACGCAGGGCTGGTGGAATTGTTCTTCGGAATGCAGCAGCATGCAATGCTCACGTGACAAGCTCCAAGTTCTTCTACAATGATGTGTCAGTTAAAAAAGGGTGAGCTGATTGTCAATGCGGTGCCACATCTAGTCATCATGGCCCTTAGTAAACCAATCGTGTAATGGATGCGTTCAGAGATCAGATGTTTTCTCTGGTATTTTTCAAGATAATCAGACATCACTGAGCAAGATTGACTTAGTAAAAAATGATGAAGGCATCTCAAAAATAACATTGACTGGCAATCCCTGAGTACATTGACCCCCAGGAATCTTGGTGATAACCAAGGAATCGGTATTCAAACTATTATGTATGCGAATTGGACGATGTCAGAGGATAGAAACCATACTTCAACGTACAATAGCTTATTAAACAATAGGGATGATATTAAATGCATAGCAAGACTACGTCTTTGAGTCCACAACTTCAATGTCAAATCATGAAGGAGTACCTCTCGTTCTGGTAGAATTTGATGGTGCTCCGATATGGTGGTTGACAATAGAAGAGTAGTCGAAGATGAAACGCATGTGACATTAGAATGTCCGTTATACGCTGAGGATAGAAAAATATTTTTTGAGAAAATGAACATTCAACCTGAATTGGTGGATAAAAACTCCAGTATGAAGCTAGTCATGAATCTTGATTCCTTTGGAGGATGGAAATACTTCATTAAACTTATAAAAAATGCGATACTTATCGCACAATTAAATTATCATCCCAGAGGTACGAGAGTATTACAAGTATACACTAATGAAAACAAAACACGTTGGGCATGATGTGGTCGTGATGCCTCAACTCAACCCTCTCTCCCAGACTGAGTTTGAAGACAACCATGTTCAATGTGGTACCAAGTGGAACTTATGTGGAGGGTCAGCCTTCCAACTTGCACAAGGCAGCCGCATGTTGGTCAAAGATTGTACATTCAAAAGGAACAAGGCACATTCTGGACTCAGCTATGGAGGGGCCATCTTCATTAATGGTGGATCAGAATTGATTGTGACTAGCAGTTATCTTGAAAACAACTCTGCCGCATTTGGGGGGGCTATTGGAGCCCAGAATAATAGCATCTTGAGCATTGATCCGCCCTGGTTTGATACGATGTGCGGATGTGTTGGACATGCTCGCAAATATCTTTCTAACTGGAACCCATTCAGCAAGGCTGTGGACAACCATTGGGGCAATGGATACTACTTCGATGTATTGAAAGAGGAACCACTCATCAACTTGGAACACTTCCGCCCCAAGAAAGAAACAGAGTTTTCCTTCAATTCTGCATTTTCTGGGGGAGCCGTGATGGTGAGACCAAGAGTTTGTTTTTTGTTTAGAAATGGACACATGTTTCTGTCATGGAAACATTTTAGTCATGATCATATCTTAACCCTTGGTCACATCTGTATTCATGTACACATGTTTACATTTGTTAAGTCCCCCCCCCCCCCCCCCCCCCCCCCCCCCCCCATCCCTCTCATTTAAAAGACATTATACAGGAAGTGCACCTGCACATCTTATGCCTATCAATACATCATTTGAATTGCAAGATAATAAGCTTGACATTGAAGTGTTCAATTGAATCCATTAGCTATTTACTCATACACCAAACACTTGTAGATCTTCCATGCACTAGTTATGCGATGAGATAGTGTAAGAAGTAAAATGTGCTATGACTACACTTTGTATTGTTTAAGTGGTGATGAGAGTAGGAATGAGGGTTTGTAAATCATGATTTGTACACATTTCTTCACTACCGGTGCCCATGTGATTATTTGTCGGAAAGCCACAATAAACAAGTGCAAAATATTAACTACTCCACTATTACCAATTTAGTGTAGAAGGTGTATTTCTGACTTGATGATTACTTGAGAATTACCTCAAATACAAGAGGCATTTATTTTTCAACATTGCAAAACAAATGTTTATGTGTCCCTACCCCACCCCACTATTATAATACCTTTTTTAACCCATGTTGCTTATGAAGATGGTTTACTGATATTACTGCATATCTTCCTTTATGTGACTCATATTGTTTTGAAGTCACTACATTGTCACTACATTGATTTTTTGAAGCGCCCACCTCTTGCTTAGTTCCCCCTTATTCACTCATATTGTGATTATATATATATGGTCCATCTAGTGAGTTGCTAGCTATTGGCAGATGCATCTTTTATAGGGGACATGGGACCCCATGTTCAACACATGATTAAGCCACCTTCCAAGTCGTGGGCACTTCAATACTTTGTTGTGGAACTCCCTACAATTTCTGCGATGCCACTTTTCCATTGCTCATCTTGCCTAGGACTTGTTTGTTCGCATTGCTGTATTATCTCACATTTACTATGGCTGTACTATCTCCCTTTTTTGTTTCACCACACCTTTTGTCTAACTATAACTTGCAGGTAGCCTATTCAAGTATGTTTATATCTTCCATGAATATCGATCGCAACATTCCATGCGGATGTATGGGGAGCCCTACTAAGTTGAGCACAAGGTTTGAAGGCAATGTTGCATTCACAGGCGGTGCCATCACCTCCCTTGGCTACAAGGCTTACACAGTTCTCATGAACGTTGCTATCTACAACATCACAGCTTTTGGGGCCACATCCGAGAGTTTTGCGTACATGGAAACTATTACCAATATTGGCTACAACGATTACATTGCTGCACATGAGAGCTCAAGAGGTGGATGCGGTTTTGGAGGTGGAGGTGGCATGTGTTTGTCATGCGGTGAAGACAGGTGCGACACATACGGTGTTGGATTTTACTTCGCCCAATTGTCTGCATAATTTGGGAATGCGCAATCCTTTCTTTTACATAAATAGTAAGGGGTCTTAGTGTGTGTACACCAGGCTCATCCCACATGCATGGTTGCGACTCCCACCTATAAATAATGTATGATGGAAATAAAAATGCCAATGGACTTAACTCATCTTTAAGCTTTCAAAGTGACCAACCCACTTAGTAAAAAGTTAGAAATACTTGGAAAAGTTTAAAAGGGTATGGGCGTGTGTGTGTGTGCGGTCATGATGGTGGTGTTGTGTGTGTGTGTGTGTGTGTGTGTGTTGGGATGGGGGGGGGGGGGGGGGGAGGGGCCAAAAAGGTTCTATAATTTGGGGGGGCAGTGGGGAGGTTGCTCATGTATGTACCGCACATTGAAATCCGGGGCACCAAGGGTCGTAAGCCCAGAATCCATCAAAAAGTAAAAAAATGGCCGAGGGGGGGGGGGGGGGGGGGGGGGGGGGGGGGGGGGGGGGGGGGGGGGGGGGGATATCCGACGACTTTCACAAATTTCTTGAGGACTTAGTTTCTGATAATTATAAGCAGACCTATGAAACAAGCTCGACAAGATCTTTCTGAATCCGAATTGAATCTGAATTCTAGGTAACCGCCAAGCTTGTAGGTGTCACGCTAGCAGATAGTACTGAAGTCGAGCCGGTTTCGGAAATATATTTGTAACTTCCTCACCAAACGGAATCTGACGAAGTTAAGCATACTCACGAAAATTGTATGACGAAAGCATTCCGAATCCGTGCTGCATGCATATTTACATTATACATATATGTGTCAATGCAGGGCACAGACTAGCTATGGGTCCAAGTGCATGGGCTCTATTTCAGCAACAAGGTTTGAGGGCAACAACGCTGAGTATGGTGGTGGCTTGTACGTGACAGCTGATGGAAATGCATGTGTTGACCCAGATCAGTGCTACACCATTCCAGTCACACGGATCATCAAAACCTTTCCAACACCCTCTAATTATAATCTCACATTTATCCCGCCTACCACTTCTTTATTGATGCCCTATCAGTTTTCAAGCAATGCTAGTAGGGACGCCTTTTTCAAGCGCACTATCTTTATTCCAGTTTTCCCCGATAACCAAGTTACTTGGCAAGTCATTTACCGATACCAACTACGTACCGAGTCGGACTTTGGAACTTGGAATACTAATTATATGAGCCTCAAGGATGATAATTTTATTTATCCTGGTCATATTTATGACAATAACTACACGGAGTGGAGGAATTACACTGAGGAGGTAGATGGCAGCGCGACCCTTTTCACCCAAAATAAGGTTGTTGGAGGTGGTGGAGGCGCCATCTATATGGAGCAAATGGGAACTGTCAACATAACGTGTGGTGCGGTGGAGGCCAGATTGAGAGCACAGAATGGCACCTTCTTGCCTTGCCACTCTTGGAGTGGGAATACAGCGAAACTGGGTTTTGGTGATATTGACGCCACATCCCCTACCATGATAAACATCTCTATCTCTCCGAAACCTTACCAACACCGTAGTGGCAATGGCTCTTACGAAGTTACTTCGGGAGATGATTTGCACTTCAATGTCTCATGGTTGGACTTTGGAGGTCAACAATACCTTCCAAGTGTACTCAGCGACTGTGATGACCTTGACATTCTCTGCCCAAGCTTACTCAGCAAGCTCTTTTGGGCAAGCTACATTAACATATATGACATTGCATGTAAGTGACATCATGATTTTCACACATGACATGTTATTTTGTATGTATGTATGCATGTGTATACCAATATATTGCATGTGTGGCTAGTGGCCACACATACACACATTACTCACACCCCAATCATAATAGGATGCCCCTGGGGCAGGGTTACATTATGAGCTACACATGTGTCCTCACCTCCACCCCTCTCACTAACACATTCATCATGTTTCCCCCATTTCAAGTGCTGACTCATGTGTACCCCCCCACCCCCCACCCCCCACCCCAACTCTTCCCAAACCTTGACCCACGCCCACTGTCAAATTAGCCTCACCGCTTTACCCGCACGTACTTCCCTGCTTCTCCTCTCCTATTAATCTGATCTCCACTCGGGCACTTAAGCAGTTGGGTTTAACACATGCGATTATGATGTTTCTAGCTGAGTTCGAAACTTAGCATACGTTAGGAAAAGCGAAGACATTGGCAAATGCAAACGAATGTCTACGCTGTTTCAGACTGAGCTTGAAACATCTGAACTTGCACAATAACAAAGTTACTTACCTGTAGCTTCCTCTTTGTGCATAGATACCTAGTTGGGCATGCAAGCTGTTTCCTTAAAAGGCCTTAGTTCAGTTAACTCTGTCACGCACTCACTACGGCTCAGCGCAAAGATACCTTATCTTTGCTAGTGGGAGTAGGGTACTTCCAAGCGCGCATTTGCGGCATTCTGGCACTCTGCCTTTTTGAGCCCCACTGTGCATTTCCCGCAGTTTTTTGCAACCCCCTGTGGGCGCAGCAAGCAACTTTTGCGCGATTTGCACTACAAAGCGCAGTTTGTTTTTCAAGTGCGCTAAAGCGCTGGTCAATTTTGTCAATGGAAATACCCTTGGTGGAAGTGGTGTGGTGTGGAGGCGAGATCTTGAAGAGGTAATGCAAGCGGTGCAAGGAGCACGCAGTAAGAAAGAAGCTTGAAGATGGTCGTAGGTTTGCAGGGTCTAAGATCGTGCAGAGATACCATGAGCCATGCAAGTTTCTTAGCTTGCAGCAAGATGAATGTATCAATATAGCCTGCAGGATGGCTGGAGAATGGAAGTCAAATACCTCCAATCACGAATCAGGCGATAGCGATGCGATAGCAAATCTGGCGATGCGATAGCATACTGAGGTGACAAATATAAAGGATAGAATGAGCACTCAGGATATTTGGGCGCTCGGGATGAACGGGTGCTCATGATGAATGAATAAGTGCTCAGAATATATTGAATACTAAGGATAGAATGGGCGCTCAGGATGAATGAATCAGTGCCCTGAATGAATAAGCGCCCGGAATATGATGAGCAATCAAATCAAATTGGGCGATGAGAACGAAGCCGCACCGGAAACAATAGGATAGGACTCAATATAGCGGTTGTCTGACATGTATGTCAAAACGTTGGCGTGGCGTACCACTTGGTATTGCCAGAAAAATCGTACAATACTGCATTTGTCAGGGGTCCCTACACACCAATGAACGAACGAACGAAAGAAAGCCTAACTTTTCACCTAGCCACCATGTATTTTTACATATATATAGATGTAGGTTACAGTCTATGGGTGGGCCCAATAATGATAAGAAGGGCTTACAAATAAACAACATTGATGAACTCAACCTCAAACAATTGTTTGGGTGCTTTTGATGTGTTTCAGTCCCTTGAATGATTTAGAATTCCATGGCACTGAAATACTTGTACTCTGCGGGCTTTTACCATAATAATGGATAGGGCTTGTGATTTATGGCGGGGGGCCTATGACCGCTTGACTGCTCATTGACCACATATAAACGACTTATATGGGCCATACCTTTGGATAATGTGGATATGTCTAAAATGCTTGTTAATGAAGCTCGTAGATGGTTAAAATGAAAGTTTGTACAAATTAAATAAATTCAACACTTACATCCGTACCTGACGTCAATATGCATATGTTTTGATGCTTAGTTGTAGGCTCAATGCAGCATACATAGGCTAAGAAGGGGGAGAATAAACCGGACAGGGTGCATTTGATTAAATATCAAAAGTTGGGCATCTCAATATGTTTTTTAAACATTTGCAAGTAAACTCTATCTCTTGGATAGAACCACCACCAATGTAATGCCCACCATACATAGTCACAATTCAACATCCCAAAAAAGTATAGCATAGCATGTTGCAAGTAAATATTTATCAAAAAGGGAAAGTCATTATTTAAGCATGCATAATTGTGCGTATCATTATGTTAATTGGCTGTCCATCAATCATTGAAGGAGTGTGTATAGTAGTGCATATAATTAAAATGTCAACAATCACACTTGTCATGTGTCCTTCAGGCCGGGAAGTCCATGGGTACCCTTGATGACCTTCCCACCTTCAGCTTCATGGCACCACCAGGCCCATTCTCGGTGACTGTGACACCAGAAGCACCCGCTCTGGGGCGTGACTTCATCCCGGAAGTGTTCAATTTTTATGTGCTCCCCTGCAAATTGGGGGAGTATGACCCGGTGTGGGATGCAGGCCCTCGATGTGTGCCGTGCGATGTTGGCTACTACCGTGTTGATGAGGATCTGACAGAATGCAAGGTGGGTTGAAAATTGTATTATTGTCGCCTTGGAAGGGGTACAACCAAATGGTGACCATTGCAATCACACTTATGAGTTGTGGAGTTGAGGCAGAGAAAAATGTCGAATTGTACATATAGGAACACAATGATATCTACACCTCTGATCATGCTCAGCCTTGAGCTTATCTAAAATGATTGTTGACTCCCTTACAGTGCATTTTTATTGGACTAGACTTGACCACTCCTCTTGAGTTAGGCGCCTATAGTTCACGTGTTGTACAAGAATTTACTAAAAAGTAAATAGAAGGTTCCAAGTCGATTTTATGGCATTCAAGTCAAGTCGCTTTTGGGGCTTGACTTGATGCAAAATTGGCATCCATACTATTGTTTGACAGATTATTGGATTCGTTGACCCATCTTGATGCCATTACAACGGCATTTATCTGCATGATAGGTTTGTACAGTCTTTATTCAAGGAACCTCCAAATAACCCCTTGAGGGGAAGAAAGATGGGATGTAATATAAGGAAATAACAAACCGTTAGAAGGGGCCAAGCCAACATGCTAAGCCGCAATGGCATGTCGTAGGGGTATGATATAAGAAATACAAGAGACTTGACTTGAGTTAGATGTTGTAAACCATAAGTCAAGTAGCGTGAATGCTAAGTCGAGTCCGTTTAAGTCAAGTGGTCCAATAGAAATGCATGGTCGGTAAATGGGTGATTCCAACATGAACATGCACCACATGAATTATGTATTACACCGGCACGTCGTGACTTATGTATTACACCAACACTTCCTCATTTATAATTCAAGACAATACCTTTCCCTTGCAGGTATGCCCAGATGATGCCACATGTGTAAAAGACACATCCTTGCAACCAAATGCCGACAACCCCATCATCGTTCCCGATGATAAGTTCTTCCACAGCAATCCTTTCAGCACTCAGCTCTATGAATGTGATGATCAAGCGGTTTTCAGCCCTTGTTCATACCCAGGCCGGCACAATCGCATTGTTGAATACCAAGTCACACTTTTGAGAGACCCAAGCAAGTAGGTAGAAGAGGTGATACCAAGGAACTGTATTTCGTTTTATAATGGTTTGCATATGTCTTTGGCCTATGTAAACTGCTTACATATACAAAGGGCACTTAGAGTCATGTCCCAAATGAAATGATCAGATTTATGAATTTAATTAATTTTAATATATTTTCATTGAATTATTTTGAATTTAATTTGTTATATTTTAAAAAACATTTTTTTAAGTGAATTGAATACATTGATTCATTTAAATTGAAATTATATTCATTTACTTGGATTTAATCAATGGATGTATAATCAATAGCAATGTTGACATTTGTAAGCAGTATTGAATGTGTAACGAAAAGCATATATATATGATGGCTTCATTTGTATGAATTTGATCGGGATTTGATGGAAAACCTTACATACAAATAAGAGGTTATATTCATTTTAGCGAATGTTTATAAGTTATTGCATGTTCGGGTTGGGCGAAATTTACCGGCCGGGTCTGGGCAAGGCAGAACGTCTGGTTTCGGAAGGTTGTGGCCACCAAGCTTCCACACAGAAGTAGGTTAGGTGCTTGTGGCCTGTCCGCCTAGGGGCATCCGATCTTGATCAGCGCTCCAGCACCAAGGTCTGCAGAAGCGCCAATCAATTTAGCAGACACATTAAAGGTATTGCACTTGCGGAAAGAAGTGTTATTTGCATTTCATGTGAAAATATTAGTTGATGCCCGCGGGAGTACCTTCCTCTGCTTAGATTGATGTCCTTGGCGGACCCACAGGGCCCCCACCCGACCCACTAAAGTGTGGATAAGATTTGTGCTAATTACTACCCAGATGTCAAGGGGAAGTTTTCATGGACTTTGATGCTTGGATTGATTCTTGAGAACATTAACATTCAAAATCTACTTATACACACATGTTTGGATGATTCAAATTTGAAGTGTTATCTTAAGGCACCTTTAAATCAAATTGTCAACTAATAATTGTAGTTGTTCGGCCTAAACTGGGCCCATTTTCGTGAATTGCGATGAATTGCGATGAATTGAGGTGTTTTATTACTAATTGACGCTTTACGTTTGACATTTTTTTGAATAGGAATATAAATTGACGGCACACATTTGACGGTTTCTATTTTAATAAAATCCATGTATGCAACAGAACGTATCATGTTACGTTCAATTGTTTTCACTAACTCGTAAAATCATATGTTGCTCAGTTAATGTCATAAACATAAGCATAATATATGTTTATGTATTACTCAGCGACCTAGAAGGGCCAAGGGCAAGTTATCCTCATTGCTAGCATCCAGATCAAGCCCACTCTCTTCACATGGGTCATACATTGAACACGGGAAAGTTGAGTTTGAGGCTCTTCACATTGGGCTCAATGCTTCCCAAATGGAACCTTTCATTGGAAGGTCCACGCAATCAGTAGGAGTTGAGAGTTGTGTGACTTTCAACTGCCAAAAGCTTGTGAAAGAGCTCGTTGGTCACACACTTCTTCTTGTGGGGTCTAGTTTTGAGCTCGGACCTGTCTATGAGGTAACCCAGCGTTTGCATGAAATGCACTGCCCTCTTAGTGAAACACTTGTTGCTCATCTTCGCGGAAGTAGTCGATGGGTTGCGGACGACAGCATCTCGAGGTTCGGCAGCAACTTGATTCACCTATTTGTCGGTTACGGCTATCTGCCCTTGCTCTAGCCGGTCGAACCCCCCCCACAAGGTCCTTTGCTTATGAGTGGGAGCTATTAGAGGGCGTAAACGTCCCTATGGGGATCTGTATGAAATGAGAAAGGCGGCATTGTCGAGCACTGCTGCGATTTGTCTACTCGAGAGGAGTCTACGTTCGTTGCCGTTAGTAAGCCCTATGTGGAGTCAAAGCCCTACCCAAGTAATATCGCACGTGATTTGATGTTGACGGCTTTTTTGTTTCGTAATATACCGTATGCAACGATTTGACGGGTGTTCCTGCCAAATTCAACCGTTATATTTTGAGAACAGTCCATGTGTTTTATTGGTACTTGTTGTTTACTACTAGTATTGCTGGCTCATCATTTGAATTGATATATACATATTACATATCGTGTGTATGCGTGCTTGTTTTTGTGTGTGTGTACATAAGCAAAGTCTCATAACTATGTGTTTTCACTTTTACAGGTACAATGAGACTACATACTACATGATTCTATGTGCCCCCGGGTATTCAGGAATATTGTGTAGCGTTTGTGCCGAGGGATACGGACTCTCCACTGGCGGTTGTGAGAAATGTATTGAATCAGATTGGAGAATTGCCCTTTACTCTCTTTTCTGCATTATGTCAACCGTCCCCCTCTTCTTGTTGTTGCACGTAAGTAGTGTGTCGTTATCAAGTCATCTCCTTTCACAATGTATTTTGGGTTTATGGTTTGTCCTTGCAAACAAGCAAGTTTGTCGCCATGCTGCAGCTGCCTCCCTTCCTTCATCTGCATGTGCTCCCTTTGTTGTGGCATTGTGTGTGAAACAAACACTTTAAATGATTGAAGTGTGTGCTCGAAAGAGGAACAATTTGGGGAACATTCATAGGATGTGTTGTCATCTACACTTGTTGCCAAACATGTTGAAATATACATTATTTAATTGGTTACTCCCACGATCTACAAGGATCACCTACAACTGCAACTCCTAATGTACGGTAGAGTGAGTTTGCTATCCCTCCACATTATACCATAAATGACACCTTGTGTACCTATAATTGTACACATATGTACTTATGCACCTCGTTTTTTGTTGTATGTGTTATGCAGGCAACTCAAAAAGTGTCAAACGTCATAGTCAAAGGTATTCAAGAGAAACAAACCCCATCCTTGGAAAGGGCACAACAAATTGGTGTATGGAAAAAAGATGCACAAGAGACCCGTGAGGAAGGAGAGACTAAGCATGCATCAGCTGGTGAGGATCTCGACAACGCCGAAAATAAAACTCTAGGGAAGCTTAAGGCAGGACCACGTGTGGCACATAATTCCTCAACCCTGTAAAGGAGACAAAGAATTGGGTCACGGGAAAAAGACGCACAAGAGGCTGGCTTCATCACCTTGGCAGCCACCTTGAAGGTCCTCCTCTCATACCTCCAGACACTACTCATGATGCAGTGGATAAACAAAAACAATCCCATTTTACCAGCGTCATTTTCAAAAGTGATTGAGACTGTACGATCTGTGTTGTCATCATCATCGTCTTTTTTTTCCCAAGAGTGTGCCGTAAGTGGCAGCTATGTTGTGGATAGGAGAGTTATGATGTCTATTTTAGCTACAACCTTTCCTCTTATGGTGTACATAGTGATCGGCATGTACTACCTCCTCCACCCAATGTTCCACCGATTATCAGCTTGGTTGAAAACGAGTTCCTCAAGCATCAACACTGATCGTAAGCCTGCCCTCTTTATGTGGAGGGACTATGTGACCAAGATGATCACGTCTGCCATTGTTGTGCTCTTCTACTACTATCCCACCTGGGTTCAAGTCTTTCTTGAAATGTTCCTTTGCTACACCATTAATTTCGAGGACAATGAAGAGGAGAATGAACTTGCAAGGGTGGCAGGTCTTCACTATGGCCAAAGGTGGTCATACAACTTCAATCTCCAATGCTACAAGGGGCAACACGCAGTGTTAGTGTACACCCTGGGCATTGGTGGCATCATCTTAATAGGAGCAGCTCCTATATTTATGGCATGGTATTTGTTCGCCAATGCCTATCAGCTGGATAGCCCTCTCTTCCGTATGGAATACGGATTTTTGTACGAGGAGTACCACCACAGGTACGTTTTGTCAAACAAATAGAGGAAAGGGAAATGTTACTGCAAGGAATGTCAAGATCCAAATTGTTGAATATTTGATAATAACATATACGAATGAAATATATTGTGTTGACATATTATATGTATAGTGCTTCTCAATGTTTTTCCTCAACACAATTAATTGTTTTTGTACGAGTGAAATGTTCCATCGTTTTCTCAAGTATGGGTTATGTTTTCAAGCTCACTTACCCTTTGCTTGGGAATCGTTCATGAACGATTATTAATGTTTCAAGTCGACCTAAGTGTTGGCTACATCATTGATTGTGTACTAAGATTATTGTTTTTTTGCATCATGAATTGTGCATCCCACACCAAGAAATAATGTCTATATTGGATATGGAACCCTTGGCACTTACTTGTTGTTACGCCACTAACAAGCCTATCACCAACATAATATCTTTCCTTTCCTTCTCAACTGGAGAGACCAAGGTCGCCAACACTCCGTGCCATGGGATACCACTTGCCACCACTCATCATACCATCATTCTCTGGCCACCCAGTATGTGTGCAACGATGGCTTTTTATTAGCTGTCCACCAAAGCGTGTGTCATGTAGATTTGCCCTACCACTCAACAACGTGCTCACAAGCTAGGATTGCCTTTGGGTGCACCCCTAACTCTATACATATTCGCCTCCGCTACCAGAAGCTGTTTACAGATATTTATAGGCATGTCCATGAGGATACCAACTTAACCGTATGGAATGTGGAATTCTGCGATTCCACATTCAGAACCTTTATGAATGGAAATGGCACTAAGTATTTTTGGAGCAACCTAGCCGACTATCTTTCTACTTGTAGAAGAGCAAGACAGGAAGCCCTGGACTGCTTAGTGGCACCGTAATTTATCATCCCTTTGTTTCTTCTTCTTGTGACTTCTCATTTGTTAGCTTCTTACCTCCGCCACTGTAAGTGGTTGAGATCTGGGTCCGGCTCTAAGGGGTTTAATACCTACGCCACCAAAACGGTGGTTGGGAGTTTGGTTTGTTTGTCCTCGACACACCCCTGATGTAATGGGGTTTTTTGCTTTGTGGGTGCTTTTTCTTTTTGTTTAAAGCACAGAGTCTCATACACCCTCGCGGTGTCAAGTAGACTTTAACATGTAATGTAATGTAATGTAATACGCAAGGTGTTCCGTGGAGGCCTTCTGCTTGACTTCCTTGATGGTGTTGCATTAGATTGTGCTGTCCAAAATTGCCAAGAGATTCATTCGCCTTACCACACAGGGACTGGCCCAGGACGAACAACTACCAGGATGAAGATGCTTGCACCCCTTTAACCGCAATTTGACTGCATTGACCCCCCCCCCCCCCCCCCCCCCCCCCCCTCCCCTATAAGAATCAGTTGGGTGAGGCGCACATCAACGTTGTTGTGTGTGTTTTGTCACGCGCCGCATGTTCTCATTTACGCAAGTGTTTGAGCGTTGGATTGAGAAGTGCACGCGAAGGAATGTACTCATGTAGGCAGTAACTTGGATACAGGGCCGGCGGCTCACCCACTTATAGCATGTTCTCACAACTTGGTTAACATTTGGGAGCAAGTGTTTCACTGCCATCCCCAGCCACCCTATGTAACTCTGGCTGCCTAAGCACTACAAAAGCACGGTTGAAACTCCATGTGTGTGGTTGGTTGCCACACGTCACATTGATTTGAGGGATATCCTACATGCATGTTTGCATGTGCTATGCATGGGAGGCATTCATCATGTTGAGGAAACTGATATTTGCAGCATCACTGATGTTCCTATCAAACCCGTACCATCCAGTTGGTGCTCAGATTTTGACTGCTTTGGCCATTGCAAGTTTGGGCTTTGCAGCCCATGTCATAACCCGCCCCTACGTGAGCATCTACGTCCATAACATGGAGGTTTTGTCCCAAGTGTCCATCTTAATATCCCTACTCATCAGGTATGATGTCACTAGTTGAAGCACAAACATGTATGCATGAACAATTATTAGCAAATTTACGCTAGGTAAGGTCAAAATTAGGGTGGCCGGGGGGGTGGTAATAGTAAACAAAGTGTTCAATACCTATCCATAATTTACTCACTATACAACCTTATTTCATGTACTCTACACACTATCCACTCTAACACACCCCACAACCAAGGTGTCAATACCATGTCAAGCTTGACATACTTAACAACCCTATTGCATAAAGTCATTACTATGTCCATTATAACACTCCAAACAACTTTATTGCATGTATTTTAATACCTTGTGCACTCTCACACACCCAACAACCTTATTACAAGTAGTCAGTACAATGTCCACTCTGACAAACCTAACAAACTCTTTGTAAATAGTAAGTACAATGCCAAGTCTGACACACCAACCAACCTTATTACATGTAGCCAGCACTATGTCCAATGTAACACACCCAACAACCATACTGCAAGTAGTGAGTAACGTATCTACTTTGTCCAATGTAACACACCCAGCAATATATTTGCATGTAGACAGTAACATGTCCACCATGACACCCAACAATCTCTTTGCAAGTAGTCCGTACATTGTCCAATGTGACACAACCAATAGCCTCTTTGCATGTTGTAAGTACTATGTCCACTCTGACACACCAACTACCTCATTGCAAGTAGTCAGTACCATGTCTACATTGACACACCCAACAACATCTTTGCATGCAGTGGATACCTTGTCACTGCTGACTATGTGCCTTCTGGGTATGACATCCTAAAGGTTCTTCTGACCACCATCACTATAACCACAATTGCCATAATACTGATTGGCATGGTCAATTTGTGGTGTGATGGGATGCTCCTAATGGTGAGTGATGTAGCTTGAGGTTACTCTTTTCTAAGGCTCATGAAGATGTCGAGCACTTAGGAGGACTGAACTTGCCTCTTAGTTGTGGTGAATGTTTCACATGCTATGCCTAGAAAAGAGTATATGGGCATTCTCTAGCTGCATGTAGTATTCTTCTTGGGAAGGTGTGACACAAGTGATCTTCACGGGGCAACCTCCCCCTAGGTACACAAAATCCGTTTCTCCATGAAAAGCAAATAAGAAGTATTTAATAAGTGTTCATATGTACATAGTGTTGGTAGAAGGGGCACAATACCATAAGCAAAGTAGGAACCATTGTCAAGAGTGCGTGCACGGCTATGCTGTTGTTGCGTGTAGCAAACCAATCCTATCATCATGCAATGACTAAACATGTATTACTTGGTTGGAGGAGTATTACAACACTAATCATATTGAGTGTATTTGAGACTAGAAATATCCAATCCAATATTGTTATTATCACACGGCTGTGAATGGCTTATACTACGTAGGTTGGCCTTAATCCAGAGGAAGCTATGGACCTTCAATGGAAGCACATCCTCAAGATCATGCTTCCCGCATACGAGCACAAGTTTAAGTTCATAGGTCGCCCATTGGCTATCTTGTTTCTAGCTGGTGGGCGGTTTCAAATGCATGTGAAGAAGGCTGCTAAGAGATTGGGCATATGGATGAAAGAAGGTGCCTCATCCGCTTTGGATGCACTAAGACCTCACCAAAACGGTCACACCAAGACTCACTCAAATCATGCATGTGAGCTTCATGGAAGGAAAAAGGATGTTGGTGCTACTTCCCATCCTCGGGTATTTTTGTCATTGCATGCCATTGAAGAAAATGGGGATGTGAAGGGTGTTTAAACATCCCCTTCTCTGCCCTTCATTTGCACATCCACTAGCCATGTCCTTGTTGTGTGTTTGTATGTGTATAGGGATAATGCATCCTCTTAATAAATCGTTATAATAAGGAGGAGCCCAAGCCTCTATTTCCTAGTCATGCCGATCGATTTTTTCTGAGAAAGGGCTGTTATCGCATGTATCATAGCGATATTTAAAGTTACTTTTGGGGTCATTCTAGCACCTCATCTAGGGGGGGGGGGGGGGGGGGGGGGGGGGGGGGCCCTCATTTTATTTTTTGCTAACTTTTTACTCGGACCTCCAATTGACATTATAAGACCACCAATAAGTAGGCCTTGGTAAGGGTAGTATATTGGCACCACTTTGGACCTCGTGCAATAAGTGTTTACCCCCACCCACCCACCCAACCCAACCCAACCCAAACCCCTGCCATGCCAAGAATATGAATGGGTGAATGGCTGGGTATGGGTTGATTATGTGGGTGGGTGAATGGATAGGTACTATGAGTGAGTATGGGTGGGTGAGTGGGTATGAGGGTGTGGGTGGGGAGGTAAATCCCGAGTCCCCCCCCCCCCCCCCCCCCAACCAACCAACCCCAACCCACCCAACCACCCAAGGTACTTAGGCAACCCAGAGGGGGTGCATAACTTATTTTTGACTATCACGCAATCTCTAAGTGGGAATTCCGAGGATGCCATTATTTGTAGGGGTCGGCAAATCATATTATTTTTTATTTTGACCAATATGATATCATATGATATCATACTTTTATATGATATCATATGATTTTTACAACAAAAGTTGGCAGAAAAAATCATTAGTTTTAGGGGACATAGAGGGGACATATCTAAGTCTACCAGTAGCTTTTATTCTTCATGTACGCCATCCAGGAAGTCACAATAATATGGTGGTGTACAGGTGAAGCGCATAATTCCTGATTACGCCTTGCTGCTGACTGAGAGGCACTCCATATGCTGGCTGGACCTTGGACCTTGTGTTCTTTGCAGGTGAGGGAGTACCCTCCTCGAACTCATCCTAGGCGGCCCTCTTCTTTGATGGAGACATGAACTCCTCCACCACCTTTTTAGCTGCTTTCTCCCTCAGCTTAGGGAAGGCTAACAAGTGTTGTCCGTAAGTTCCGTGCGGATTCTTCACGGAGTACTCCTCGAAGCACTCCTTGCAGGAGAACATGCAGGCGCCCTTGCTTGCGTGTTTGTCGCTGATGGCCGGAGTGAACAGCCCAAGATAACGGTGCTTCCCCGTACTCAACTGCAACCGAAGCTCCTCCGGATCCCATTCCGCGTTTTGATGCGTTTGAGTACCGCCACTGTTCATAGGATTTTTAATGGCACGCGCCCCTTAAGTGGAGGCATGTATGGTTTAATCGTCGAGTCGATAATCGAAAAGGGCAGGATGATAAACGTGCAGTAAAGAAGCAGGGGCGCGAAGCGAATGACGGAATTAAAGCCTGCTGTACAGGCATGTGCGCTGTCACGTGTGCCAGTACATCGAGCGCATCATATGATGCCTGCGACCGACCGCGAGAAAATCATATGATTCAGACGGTTGACTCAGATACCTTTACAGTTGCTTTTCATATTTCCAATACATATAATTTACCCTTAAAGGTTGAGGAAATAAGCACGTGCAGGCTTCATCATTGTCAGTACTTATATTTGCAAAAGTAGGGGGCCTGCTTGCTGGACATTGAGATACTGCCCGAGAGGTCCAGCGATCTTTCAGATGGGGCCCCCATTGGTACAAGTGCGAGAAGACATATTTAAGGTGTATGCTGGGCCTTGTAAAGTTTTAGCTTTGTGTGCGATATTTCCCTTAATTAGGGGGTATATCACAACACTGGCTGGCTTTACTGGTCTTATCAGCTTTTACCATTAAATAAAGTCAACTGCACTATCTAGCTTGTAAGTCCATACTGTTCAGGTCTGTCTTTGTGCTACTACCATATGCAAGAGTCACTGCAATTTCACACACACGTGCTCTCAGGATAATAAAAATCAGTCCCACATGTAAAGAAAAGGAGTGTAAAGGGGGACTGGGGGAAAGGTGTAGGAGTAAGGAGCATGTACAGGACAGCAGGCTTGGCTAAGTGACGGGGTATCAAGGGAAAGAAGGAAAGGAAAAGCTATGCTCAAAGGCTGGAGGCAAAGTTCAACTTGACCGAGATGACTAGGATCACATATGCCTTAATGGCATCTGATATCCACCTACCTTGAGTTCTAAGTCTCTAGAAGTGCCCCATAAGCCCAAGCTGCTACTACACCTTCCCGTCTGAGGCTGTGCAAGGCAAACCTAGCTGGATCTATGTCCAGTTGGGGTAAGAGTGTGCAATAGCAGTGAGAAAAGACTTCAGTCAACAGGACAAAGCCTGACCTGAAAGAAGGGGGGACTACACTGACAAAAGTAGAGCAATAAGCTCACTCCTCCTAAGGAGGTCAAAGAAACCCATCACTAGCCAAGCTGCAGCTCTAGTAAACACGTCCTCCATGTGGGGCAGCAGGGTTTTCAGCTTCCTCATGGTCTCCAGACACTTAAACATGAGGGACTTACAACACTGCCATCTTTGCCAGATGCAACTCCCTTAGGCCCTGGAACACCCTAAAGGCCTTAGAGATCTGTCCCGCAACACTGGAAACCAGAGTGCTAAGGGTCCAGTCCGTAGGGCCTGTGCCATTCAGCTAGTGCTGACATGGTTGTAATGGTGGTAGGTTAGTTATGACCTGCTGCCCAACCCATGACCAGCTTTAACTAGCATCAAAGGCACTTGTTCCTTGGGGCCAGGAGGGAGTGCATTCTGCTCAGTAAGCAAGTAACTTCAGCCATGCACTTGGTGTCGCTTAAGATCACTTGCATAAGTGTCTTGTGAGCTTCCACAGCATACAGCCAAGGTAGAGCCCTCCAACATCCCTAACCCCCTGGCCTTTGTTGGCCTTGGAAGCTAGTGATGTGGACAGATACTCTTATAGTGTGCAGGCTGAGCACTTGAATGTACCACAGGACATGGCATTCCGGCCCAAGCTGATGCACTGGGGGTGGCTGTGCTGGCTTTAGCTGGTGCACCGGAGCATCCTTCCCTTGGTGCCTTGGTAGATGGTACATCCTATGGGGGGTGGGAGGAAGATATGAAAGGGGTAAGCTTCTGGGCAGGTCTGATCACAAGCAAAGTGTGTCAGTGGGTGAGGCCACCCAAGCATATAGGAGATCCACAGTTTTTCCTAATGCCGATAATGGGATGTTATCATCCCTGATGCGTGTTATCCTGGAACCCCCCTTATACACAGCTGAGACAGCTTGGACCTTCTCCATGTAGCACAAAGCTGACGTTCCTGCCGGTCAATGTGCCCAGTGCTGCAAGCAAATCATGCAAGCTTCGAGTTCCAGGACACCTATTGTGCACATGTACCCCTACCGACTCATGCCACTCCAGCTCCAGAGCCTTGTCCCAGACTCCAGGTCACTTAGTGTGCCCTTGTTAGAATTATTTAAAGTGTAGGCTGGACTTAGTAACGTTTTAGCTCTTGTATGTGATATTTCCCTGAATTAGGGGGTATATCACACCATTGGCTGGCCGTACTGGTCATATCAGCTATGTTACCATTTAAATATCTATGGGATTTAAGCCTGTGCCTTGTAAGTGGTATGGTAGGTGGTGACAGGGTATAGGGCATCAAACAAGAGTTGGATAGTGCAGGTATCCCCAAGGGTGTGACCTTTGGGGAAGGGCTATCCATCTACCTATTTTTTACCTGTCACAGGGTTGTTTCAGGGGTGGTGAGTGATCAAGGTAACTTGCTCATACAACCATTTATCCCAGTGAAGGAAGTGTCTACTAGAAACCTAGGACAAGGGACACCTAATTCATCTGCCAAGTATTGCCATCTCTCTATATTCAGCTTGGTTCCAGTTGAGTTGAACCACTTTTCCCTGTCTTCCAAGTCATGGGGTTGGAACATCTCAACCATCACTCTCCCACAAAGGGTTGTGATTTGAATGCAGCTATGAATGTGAGTGGGTACTGTAGGAAGACAAATTCTAGCAAAAGCTGAACGACGCAAACTTCAAGGCGAACAGGGCTGCTGTGCAAAGGCACTGAGCAGAAAAGGAAGGCAAAGAAGGAGATCGCGATGGTCGACTACGATTCGCGGAGCAGAGGGGGAGAGGGAAGGAACTCAATACTCTCACCTTTCTTCTCGATCTGGCTGGGAGGGAATCTAGCGGCATAGGCATAGGCGCTAGAGGATTGGAGGTCTTGGGGGCATCAGGAGCTATAGGATAGGTCGATGAATGCAACTCCCGTTGCCCGCTCATCTTGCGATGGGTTGGGATTACGGTGTAGCTTTTCAGAGCGAGCCTTGATCGGAGGCCCGTGCGCCATCTTCGATCGTTTTGCGGGAACTGCGGGATGGAATCTCAACGCAACTCGAAAAATTTGAAAGATCAAGGCATTGGCAGCTTGGGGCACCAAGATTTTAGTGCCCCCAGTGACTGTGCACTTGATTATATACCGGGCAGGACAGTACTGCTGGGAAAACACTGGCGGTGGTTACTCCTGGTTTTGCCCGGGGGGTTACGGGTATTTGAAATATGAAGGCGTCCTGCGGAATCTTACGTCGCGCGTCTGAATACTCCATTTCTCCCACAACTGTGTGGGAAATGCGGCATATCATGTCGCCGACCCCTAATTATTTGCGCCATCCGGTCAACCCCTAAAATCCATATCTAAGTTTTTCAAAAGGGGGTTATTTCTATTAAAAAAGGGGGGGGAGGGGTCAGCCCTCCCCAATTTTTTTAGGCATGGTGTGAGCCAAGTGTGAGCTATCTTTTTTTTCTCCTCAGTTGAATGTGTATTTTTGTTACTTATTACTTGGCCAACAAACATAGATGAGTAATGGTACCAAGAGGAAGGGCTGAAATGAAAGCTAATGCAACTTAGCAATGGCTTACATGAGGTCGAGGCATGGTTGTTAAACACATATGTGTTTGAGTGACAACTAACAAGACCCAAAATCACGCAGTGTCAAGGAGGGGGGGGGGGGGGGGGGGGGGGGGGGGGGGGGGGGGGATGCTTTCACACACATTTTGAAAGATTTGTGCGAGAATCATGCATATCCCAGCCCCGAAGTGTGTGTTAGTTCACATCCGAATAATCCCCTAGAGTGTACTAAACATAATAAAATGGTTGTCTATGTGAGTGTATAATCAGCCAATGCATTCATGCTCGCATTCTTGTGATTTTTATATATATACAATAATGCCCGAATAATGCCTTGAAATTTAGGTAGCAGCCAAATAGACTAAAAGTTTGATGTGTTGGATACCGGTATTATATCACTATAAATTATGCCTTATATTAATGCTTACAAAAATACTCATCTCCTGATTGATTTTTTATTCTGCGAATGGGGCTAAAATAGTAGATGCGATGTATTGAGACATTTGTAGGTCATTTAGAGCACCTCATTTTGTGGGGTGGGTGTGTGTGTGTGGGGGGGGGGGGGGGGGGGGGGGGGGCTTCCACAGGTTTTTTATATGGCTCCATGGTCCGTTTCAAGACTTAGTAAGTCGTTAGACATTATTTTATCTGAGTTACAGCCGAGAGGACAAGAGAAGAGAACAAGTTTGGAGAAAGGTTACGACTGCATCAGTCCAGGGGATAACCCTATGTTAAACCCAGAGCAAGTAACAAGGCATGAGCTAGGCTAATAAATGAAACTTGCCTCCATTGCCGTCCCATGCATGGATGCCCAACCTAGAGTGGCTGGACAGGTGCATCAATCTTAAGACCGGATATACATTAGTTAAAATAAAAGGAGAGGTTCTAATTGTACTCGGATCAGTTAAATAGATAGAAGTCTAGATTAGGGGTAAGTTTTATCCTAGAACCCGGGTGTAATTCAGAGGTACACAATATACTATAATCCAGGTATGTTTCGGGGAAAGGTATCGTACAATGGGATAAGGGGGTTAGTATAATGGTGTACGGGCGAATTCCAAATGAAGGGTATCGTACTTTGGTATTGGGGTATAGTAAACTGCCTTTGGGGGATTGCAGAACGTTTGGAGCGACATTCCTAAATAAGTACGAGGGGGTAGTACTTTTTCAATTTACGATATGTGCAACAAAATATAATAGCTAGTAGAATCCGGTTGATGCCTTCTTGCTTGATTGATGCTCTAGAAAATTCGAATCTTCGGAAATTGACGAACTGACTAGAGCTAGCGTTGCCGATAAATCTCACAGATCAGAAGCCAAAATAACTCAACGAACTACATAACCATAACTTGTAACTAGGGGGAGGGGGGGGGGGGGGAGTTATGGTTATCGCGAAAATGGCCTAAAAACACCTAGCCTATTTCTATAGATGTAATCTGCTGTTAGTACAAGGGACAACTGTAATGTTAGTACTAATAGTAAGTACTAACAGTGGACACAAGTGTCCCGGAGCTACGGGCCAGTGCCTTACTGGTCCGGAGCTAGGGTGCTGTCCGGCGGAAGTCACTGACGTCCCGGAGCGGAGTAATGTCCCGGGAAGAGGAGCGGAGCTAGCTATGTTACTCGGGTCGTCTCATCACTCAGCGTATCTCACTCAGCATTGCTGATTTGTTGGGGGCTTAGGCAACCTTTTATGTGGCCTTAAAAGGTGCATGTGTGTGTGTGTGTGTGTGGGGGGGGGGGGGGGGGGGGGGGTCTGCAGGGGGGCGGAAAAGGGTGCCAAAGACCTGCCAAAGACCGCCTAAATTTGCAATGCAGATCATCTCATTCAGCTTGTCTCATCCCTTAGCCCAGAAAATTAGCGTATCTCACTCATCTCATCTCTCTCAGTTCACCTCCTCACTTAGCGCATCCTTCTTAGCTCAGCTCATTACTCAGCCCAGCTCGCTCAGCTCATCCCATTCAGCTTATCTTCTCGCTTAGCTCATCTCGCTCAGCTCAGCTCATCTCGCTCAGCTCATCCCATTAAGCTTATCTCCTCACTTATCGCATCTCGCTCAGCTCAGCTCATCAATCAGTGCATCTCACTCATTTCATGTGACCTAGCTCATCTCATCACTTTGCGCATCTCATCACATAGTGCATTTCACTCAACTCATCTCATCTTATCGCATGATCTCACTCAGCTCATCTCATCACTCATTGCATCTCCTCACATGGTGCATCTTACTCAACATGTTTCAACGCTTAGCGCATCATCTCACTCAGCTCATCTCATCACTTAGCTCATATCTTCACTCAGCACATTGATCACTCACAGCATCTCACTCAGCTCATCTGGTCCCTCATTTATGTAGGGAGATTTCCAAGTGAAGGACGTGGTCTACACTAAGTGGGATACTGGGGCTACTGATGCCTCCGAGAGGTTGCAGTCCCATCTACTGAAAGGTAGGATACATCTTACGCTCTTGCCTGCCCATGGGCATCAATATAATTTCATTATTTTGATACTGAGTTCCATGAGTCAACCAGACTGTACGGGGTTAGTCATGCATGTATTGTCATGCATGGGAATGCTCTTAAGAGATAGCTCACCCCATGCTCAGATAGCCTGCTTTCAATTGCTGGTCCCTGCCCTAGCTCATGTAGCCAGCCTTCTAGTGCGGGTCCCTCGGCCTGGCCCCCTCTCATACATATAGCCTGCCCTCCATTGATGGTCCCTGTCGTCACTCGTGTAGTCTACCTTCCATTGCTGGTCCCTGCCTCCGCTCTCGTAGTCTGCCCTCCAATGCTGGTCCCTACCTCCACTCATGTAGCCTGCCCTCCATTGCTGGTCCCTGTCTTCACTCATGTAGCCTACCTTCCATTGCTGGTCCCTTCCTCCGCTTATGTAGCCTGCCGTCCAATGCTGCTCCATGCCTGTGCTCATGTAGCCTGCCCTCCGTTGCTGGTCCCTGTCTTCACTCGTGTAGCCTACCTTCCATTGCTGGTCCCTGCCTCCGCTCATGTAGGCTGCGCTCCATTGCTGGTCCCTGCCTCTGCTTATGTAGCCTGTCCTCCATTGCTGGTCCCTGCCTCCGCTTATGTAGCCTGCGCTCCATTGATGGTCCCTGTCGTCACTCATGTAGCCTGCGCTCCATTGCTGGTCCTTGCCTCCGCTCTCGTAGTCTGCCCTCCAATGCTGGTCCCAACCTCCGCTCATGTAGCCTGCCCTCCATTGCTGGTCCCTGTCTTCACTCATGTAGCCTACCTTCCATTGCTGGTCCCTTCCTCCGCTCATGTAGGATAGCCTGCCGTCCAATGCTGGTCCATGCCTCCGCTCATGAAGGCTGCCCTCCATTGCCGGTCCCTGCCTCCGCTTATGTAGGCTGCCCTCCATTGCTGGTCCCTGCCTCCGCTCATGTAGCCTGCGCTCCATTGCTGGTCCCTGCCTCCACTCATGTAGCCTGCCCTCCATTGCTGGTCCATGCCTCCGCTCATGTAGCCTGCGCTCCAATGCTGGTCCCTGCCCTCCAATGCTGGTCCTTGCCTCCGCTCTCGTAATCTGCCCTCCATTGCTGGTCCTTGCCTCCACTCATGTAGCCTGACCTCCATTACTGGGCCCTGCCTCCGCTCATGTAGCCTGACCTCCACTGATGGTCCCTATCGTCACTCATTTAGCCTACCTTCCATTGCTGGTCCCTGCCTCTGCTCTCGTAGCTGGCCCTCCATTGCTGGTCCCTGCCTCCGCTCATGTAGCCTGCCCTCCAATAATGCTGGTCCTTGCCTCTGCCCATGTAGCCTGCCCTCCAATGCTAGTCCCAGCCTCAGCCCATGTAGCATGCCCTCTATTTTTGGTCCCACAACCTGTCTTAGTGTATATAGCCTGCCCTCCCATGCTGGTCCTTGCCTTAGCTCACGTAGCCAGCTGACGAACTACTCTTCCAATTTATAAGTAGCCACCTGACTGACATATGGATGCCTAACTAGCTGAATGACTGACTCAAAAACTGGCTAATTAACTGACATAATATATTTGGTGCACAATTCCAACATGAAAAAACTTCCCATATGCTTTGTTCATGTGCTTACATCAAGGATGCTTCCATTGGGACGTGGGAGGACTTGATCAAGTATTGTGGAGGCAATTGGTGCCATGGATCGCGTGGCAATAGCTTGGCCCATGGAGTGCTTGGCAATGAAACCGACTGCCAAGGATGAGGGTAGCCCATTAAGGCCAACCGACTGCCAAGGATGAGGGAGCTCGGTAAAGAAGAAGGTAGCACACCTGGGTAGCATCTACGGATGGGATAAACCTACGGCTGCTCCCACCTCATCCACCGTACCATAAGATGGTACTGCCATTGGTGTCAAGGCTCCCGATGCATAACCTACTGGCCGGGACATGAGAAGAAAGGCCACCTAGGTAGATAGCTAGATAGGTATTGGAGTCTAAGAGTAGGGCTAGCTGCTCTAAAGAGGGCTAGCTGTTAGGCACTCTTCAGGGATGGGATATCTTGATACTTTATTACACATAATCGATGCTGCATATTCCTGAGTGTCGTGGCTTCCAATTCAAAACCTACAAGCCGAGGCCTGGGCAGGGGGAAGAAGGCCCCCTAGGTATTTAGCTAGATAGGTACCAGAGTGTAGGAGCAAGGCTACCTGCTATAAAGAGGGCTGGCTGTTAGGCACTCTTGAGTCTTGAAGGATGGGATCTCTTGAGACTTTATTACTCACAGACATAGTAGGATTAGAAGCTAGTGAAGGTGCGGTCCCAAGCATATAATTCCCATATAAGGAGTATGTGTCTTGTAGCTAGTTGCCTTGCTGACAATCTAATGGAGTAATGCACTGCCATGTATCACAAATTGTACAACTGGTAGGATGAGGGGTGGCACGTAATTTGTGTGGTTGCTTGCAGGTTGCTTGCTTATTATAATTTGTTGATTTATTTTTGGTCAGAAGAGTTAGAAATGTTATGAGTGGGGTTTGCGTTACATCAGTGGGTCAGTTTGCCTGTATAATGGTGTTTTATTGTAGCTACCTGTCTATCAAGTTGTTGAGAAGTACAACTTTACTTAATATACATGTAAACTAACTCATGGGATGATTTTAAGATCACCATGAACAATTTGTAATGCAATTTCGAGATTATCTGAAGAGCATCCAGATACGTATCTGCTCATTTCAAATTATTATCTTAGATATTTATCTCAGATATTGCACAGATACTATTTAGATGTTATCTAGCTACCACAGGTACAGGCGCATGTACGGTTTCAGGTATTGTTTAGACGCTATCTAAACAGTATCTAGTATTACAGATAATGCAGTTAGAGACATCCCTGATGAGAGAAGGGTTGGCTTTAAACGCCTCCGATACCAAAAATGGTTCGCAGCCAACAGCAATGATGAGAATGGCTTGATTCCCTTTACATCCGCCTTACATAAGCAGGATCAGATTCGTTCTATAGCACAGTTTAGAATGGGTTCCCATTGGCTGAACACAGAAAGAATGAGGGTGGTGGATAGAGCACACATCCCTCGCTCAATGAGACACTGTCAAATGTGTGGGTTCCAAAAACCTGAGGATGAAATGCATATGTTTGAGTGCCCTTTTTATAATGATATTCGCCTCCGCTACCAGAAGCTGTTTACAGATATTTATAGGCATGTCCATGAGGATACCAACTTAACCGTATGGAATGTGGAATTCTGCGATTCCACATTCAGAACCTTTATGAATGGAAATGGCACTAAGTATTTTTGGAGCAACCTAGCCGACTATCTTTCTACTTGTAGAAGAGCAAGACAGGAAGCCCTGGACTGCTTAGTGGCACCGTAATTTATCATCCCTTTTTTTCTTCTTCTTGTGACTTCTCATTTGTTAGCTTCTTACCTCCGCCACTGTAAGTGGTTGAGATCTGGGTCCGGCTCTAAGGGGTTTAATACCTACGCCACCAAAACGGTGGTTGGGAGTTTGGTTTGTTTGTCCTCGACACACCCCTGATGTAATGGGGTTTTTTGCTTTGTGGGTGCTTTTTCTTTTTGTTTAAAGCACAGAGTCTCATACACCCTCGCGGTGTCAAGTAGACTTTAACATGTAATGTAATGTAATGTAATGTAAGATATCCGTATCTAGATATTGTTTAGATACTCTCTAAGCAGTATCTAGAAATACAGATATCCGTATCTAGATATTGTCTAGATACTCTCTAGGCAGTATCTAGATACTACAGATATCAGTATCTATGCACCAGTATCTGTGATATCTAGATACCGTCTAGATAGTATCTGTTCAGTATCTGAGATAAATATGTGAGATAATAATTTGAATTAAGCAGGTACGTATCTAGATACTCCTCAGATAATCGGTCGGTTCCCTGAGTGTTGCATGTAAGTCAGAACACGGGGAGGAGCAGATCCTCTTATGCTAATGTTCCCCATTTCCCTTTCATCTACTGATAAGTTATCCGATGCCTACAGAAAGGCGTACTGCCTTGATGTGCCTACGGCTGGTGGGCTGGGAGAACAGGGGGTACGTGGATGTGTGTAGATGAGTATGGATGAGTGTGATTCTGATGCAAAGCTCAGCGGTGTTGGCATGAGCCTGGTGCTTGTTGTATTCAGGTGGAAGAGGTGGGACACGTGTTTGGGTGAGTACGGTGGTGAAGGTGTGATCCCAATCAGTTGAGATTGATGGGGTTATGTTGTCACTCTTGTGGATGACGGGAATGCAGGCCGTGGTTGGCATGATGTCTTGCTGGGTGGAGCAGGATGAGATACCTGTGGTGGATGGTTCTGTCTTGGAGGTGGATGTGTGGTTTATGTTCAGATCCCCCTCATGCAAGTCATCAGGGTTGGCTTGAGGGCTAGGTGAAGAGGAGGCATGAGTGACAGTCCGTGAAATGTTATCATGGGCTACATCAGGTACACTTGTATGAGGGATGACAGGATTGTCAGACAGTTCCCCCCCATGCAAGTGTTCAATGTCAACGACAGTGGATCTGGGGCTGTTGTCCTTAATGGTTGCATTGGCAGACATAAGAGGGACGGGTACAACAGCAGGCACAGGTGTGCAGGCAAGAGCAACAGTCGGGGCAGGTGTGGCTGGCTGTGGGTGGTGAGAGATGTAAGAGGATGTATATGCAGTTGTATGGACATGGTGGAAAGGTGCGGGATCATCCTCGCTATCATCATCGCTATTATCCTCGCTATCATCGTCAGAACTATCAGTATCGTGTGGATCAGCATCGTCGGGGAAACCGAATATGCCCCCACCGAAAGAACGGCGGAGGTACCGCAGTGCTTCTGCAGCATTGTTGGTATGTGCGGAGACTCGAACTGCCAGGCCAGGTGAAAGACGATCGATGATGTAGTTGAAAGCAATGTAGTTGCTAGAGGTGGATATCCTGGCATTTGCATCACTACTATAAGTCCATCCATTGATAGGTTCACCATCTCGTCTTCTGTCAAAAGATCCATCCTCGACAGAGTAGCGGCAACTGTTTTTGAGAAGAGGGGTAACAGTAGTTATGTACCAGCGTATGAAAACTATTGTGCCCCTACCATCATATGTAGTCGCAGTCGTGGTTGGTCTTGGTAGTCTTGCAGACATTGTCGAGTGGGAGGAGGTGACGACGGGTGAAGGATTTCCAGGTAGATGGACACTTTGGCGATCAGGAGATGCTCCCCATCAGGCGAATGCCGGATATGATCCGTCAAGTGTGGCCACGCAGCAGAAGCTCAAGTAGGTGCGAAAGGCGGGATTAGGGAGTAGGAGATCTGAGTACGATAAAGGAACTCGAGATCTGGGAATGGGTATTTGGGGAGGAAAAGGGTGGGGTGAAGTCCAACTGGGGAGGGGGCTGGAGGGTTTGATAGGTCAGGCGGTGGTGGAGAGACGGCTGAGGCTGCGTAAGCAGCGGGAAGTGGGAAGGTGGTGGTGGGGGCGCAGTGGAGGTAGAGATTGTTGTCAGGGGGGGGGGGGGGGGGGGGGGGGGGGGGGGGGGGGGGGGGAGGGGGGTTACTTGGCGGAACAGCTGGATGCTCAATGGAGCAGGAGTTGGCTGGCGGAACAGCTTGATGCTTAATGGAGCAGAATCACCGGAAACGCGGCTGATCTTCGCACAAGAGTTGTGTCCCAATGGGGAGATTCTTGTCGGTTGGAGCTTTCTTCACTCCTTTCAATTGAAGCACGTCGGGACAACAATCAAAATGTCCTTCAGCTCGAGATACGCCGAGCAAGGACAATCTAACGCGAAGGGACCGTAACCTGTAGTATTCCGGAGCGTGTGCAAAGCACAGAGACGAGGGGAAGACGGTAAGGATAAGGTCTTTACAATTAGATAAGCATTCGATCAATGCGCTAGGAGGAAGTACTGAGATGGCGCGGCACCTTAGGGTACCGGCGTCAGAGTCCGTGCCATAGCTGGCAGCGGCATCACAGTACAGTGCAGCAGGGAGGTAGTCCTGTGCACTCTAGGTGAGCCGGTGAAACCCGGTGAATAACAATTCCTGAGGTCTTGGCACGCAGTGAGTGGATGAACAATGTACCAAGTGGAATGATGTTAAAATAAGGAAAACTGGAATGATTGTTAAGTCAGGAAAGCTGAAATGATTTTAAAGTAAGGAAAGCTGAACCAGGAATGGCCAACTCGGTGCTTTCCACTTATATTTATTTATTGGGCAGGTTCACAATCTCCCAAAACCGACCAGGCAATAACGGCCAACAGACAGCCGCTCACGCACTTTTGAAATGTGTTTGATACTTGGAACGCCTTTCAGACTGCGAGTCCCTTGATCGGGCACTTCATACTACGACGACATAGTGTTTCTGTATTTGTTTTGCTTCCCATGTCCTTCCCGGCTCCTTTATTTATATCATCCTCCTAATAAAATATGCACTTGTATGTGTGTTACGGTCCAGCGGTAGCCACATCAAACCCACCCAGACCCCTCCCCTACCCCCCCGAGCCCTGTTATCTGTGGGGGCGTGTAGGGGGCGTGGGGGCCTGGGCCTGGGGGGCTCGGGGCGCTATGATAGGTCACACCCGGTCACACCCGTCACACCGCGGTCGCACCTGACGGCCAATTCCGCTTCACCTACAATAAATTGTTTCTTGCAGCATTGCGACAGATCCTTTACTAAAAGACCTGCCAACCATGTTACCATCGTCATACACCTCTGCACTGCCAGCTACTGCTACGCTATTTCATGCTTCCTGCGCAATGCGTGTGCTCATGGCGCACATGTAACCGCGCATGTGTAATACGAGCATACCCCTGCTGATGCGTGCATTGCTGCCACAGGAGAACGGATCGCAGACAATCCCATGCGGCCATGCCCATCCATGATGAGGTTGACAAGAGAGGGCGAACTAGCGGAGGCCCCGTGGCTATGGGGACCGGAGGCCCCGTAGCTATGGGGACAAACACGGAGGTATGTGTTCGAAAGATGGTATGATTAAATGGTCTGTGAATGGGCTGCTTACTGTCTGCAGGCAGAGTTCATACTTATGGGTAGTATACACACACCCTTTCAAGAGATAACTTGGTTACATCAGGAGCCTGGGGGCTCACTGGTACAGCAAACTAGGCTAGGTCATACTGCCGGCTGCCAGTAGGGTAGCTAGGGCATACCGGCAGCTAGTTAGCTAGTGTGTGCACTCGCGCATACTGTGCTATGAATACATATTATAACATTCCCCCCAACCCCTGGTATTATGCATTGTCAGAGTTCCTAGGATAAGGAGTCTCAAAAGAAAAAATAAATACTTTTGCCCGGGTAAGAAACCTCGCAGGGGAAACCCATGGGAAGATTGAAGATCCCAGCTTGGTAGAACTCAACAGAGCTTGATGCTGTAGTGCAGGGCTTTTTATTCCCGCTATATATAGCGATCCCTAGTTTTGACCCCGTTTTGGCGAAGTTATCGCAATAAAAATATAAACAAATAGTTTTTTTGTGTGCCCTAAATGGCCTCTACAGCTAGAAAAGTCTATAACAGCTATACAAAGCTGTAAAAGGCACTAAAACGCTGTTCCCTAAGGTGGCCTAAACCCACTTTCATATTTGAAAACATAAGCCCTTCTGTAGTGTCCTTATATATGCCATGGAAAAGGGTATGGACTAGAAAGGACACACTTCGGCACCTCATACAACTTTGTTATGATAAAATACAGCCTGTCATAACATTTGTTATAAGGATGTACAGCATAGCATAACACTCAAAAATTGCCTTGTCCTGGGGTCATTTACTAGCAATGATAACGCCTGGTGGGGCGTGGTTTTAAGGGAGCCCAGTATTACGGCGGTAGAGAATGGGCTGCTACTTTATCTGGACAGTGCTACCATGGCGTTTGACAGCGACCACGAACACTAAGGCGCACCCGTAGGGATTCAAACCCGCACCTTCTGCCTGATTTCAACGGACTCTACCATTGAGCCAATTGCAAAACGGGATGTATGGTTAATTTTATCATTTACGACCTATCCGCAATGGTTTGTCCTCCACGCCTCTGCAGCTGTCCAATCAGGTAGACCAGCATTGGTGGACCTGTGGCTGGTAGACTATTCCTACGGACAACTCAAAACAACAAAGGACAAGGCTATGTTAGGATCTGACAGGGAAACTGAGGAGTCAGACCTAACGACACAAATGAACGCTGTTATATACCGGTTCTCCCGGTCCAGCTAGAGTGTCTTGGGCCTCCAGGCCTTCCGCCTGGAAGCTTCCATAGTAGTGCCTCTGCCCGTTAGGGCCGGCACCTACCGGCGGCAGTACCCTGAGGTACTGTCGCCTTTTCCCTTCTTATACCTAGCTTGCTGCCTGGCATGCTATCACGATTGTAAACGTAGCACCTTCGCCACTCCCTGTGTCAGTCCTCACGAGATAATACTCCGGAAGCTAAAGGTTATCGCTCACCACGCCGTCCCGTGTTCCACTGCAACAGTCTTCCACGCCTGTTACCCTGTCCGTAGATCCCGAGCTCCCGCGCACCTGCAGTGCCTTCCACAGTTGCCGCCGCAACAACCGAAGGAAAAGGATCTCAGTTGCAGAATCTTCTCTGATTGCTAGGCCCCCCCCGCTGGACCACCAGCCCCCAACAGTCTTCCCAAGACCCCGCTGGACCGCCAGTACGTTGCCCCCGCAACAAACCCCTCTCTGAGTCTACCCAAGACCCCGCTGGACAGCCAGTCCGTTGCCCCCCGCAACAAACCCCTCACCGAGTCTACCCAAAGACCGCCAGTAAGTTGCCCCCGGAAGTAAGTTGCCCCCGCCAGTAAGTTGCCCCCGGAACACAAACCACCCCACTGCGTCAACCCATCATTCCCCCTCTCCCTAATCCCGCCATCCCCTTACCTCTCCGGCCCCGCAAGCCAAATCTCCTGCCCAAAGCCCCCTCCCCCTCCCCCTCCCTTCCAGTCCCCTACTTCCAGTAGGAGATCTCCAATTCCTCCAGTACTCTCACCACCCCTTTTTTCCGCTTCTATCGTCGATCTTCAACTTCCTCACTTCCGCTCTGAGCTCTCCTTCGCCACCATTGCGGACCCTGCTCGGAGCCAGCTCTCCAACTTTACCGATCAAACCCCCTGACTACTTCATATGGGGGGACCTCTTGACCATCGATCTTCATGATTTTTGAGAGAGCCAACAACTCCTGCGAAGCCTCACCTTCTTGATGTCGTGGCCATATCCTGAACGTTTGAGGTTGAGCGAGATTACGCCTGCTCAATTCAACATCTATGAGCCTGGCAAAGATTTCGGTGAGTGGTACTCAATTATCTGTCGGGAAATCGCTAGAGCGCCTTATAGCATGGCGATCAACCAGGACGCTATGCTGAATTGGCGCCCGGACCAAGAGCCCCAGTCTCCCGATGATGATGATAGGTACCCCGACAGAGAGGATTTTCCAGATACGAGAATATGCCGCTCTGCCAACGCAATTGCATTTAGGTTTGTAGTCAACTCCCTGTCTCCCACCCTTGCTCGAATCTTTGTTGCGCACACCAATGTTGCGGCAGAATTACTGCGCAACCTTAGATGGTACTTTGGAAAGATCAGCCCTGCCATGCCCGCACTTCATCTGTCTGTCCCGACTAATGCTCTTGCTTGCACCGCTATGCCCGCTTCAGTAGCCCTGCTAATGTCTTTTAGATCACAGTATGCTGCTCCCTGTCCTCTCACAGACTGTGCTCTCAAAGATGGGGAGGACATTGATAGTGATGATCATGCATCCCTCCAAATTGATCCTATCATTTTCCAAGAAACTGTCCTATCAGCAGACCTCCTTGCTTTGATTGATGATGATACTAATCAGTTCGGAGAGAGGTATAATGTCATGATCAATAAGGCTGTCTATGCCTACTTTGATAGAGTCAGAATTGATGATGATGATCCTGGTGTCACTCCTGCTGGCTACACTGCCATAGCACTTGCAGCCCCGACCGCTGCATTTAAATATGCCACCATCCCACACACGGCCACAGCCACACCTGTCCTTCATCCCATTCGGACTAGACTGGTACCAACCGTGCGTAGTAAGATGTACTTCCATACTCATGCAAATGACAACACCATGGTTAACTCTGAAGTACCTGCCCCTCTCCACACGCAGCCAGTGGATGGATTTGTTCACTTGCATGGGGGGGGACTTCCCCCATACACTGCCATGGAACCTGGCGCACCCCATGCATCTGCCTGCCCCGCACACACATCGACCACACAACACGTCACCACCCCATACATAACATCAGCATCAGCACCACTAGATGACAGGACCATTACCTCCACAGCCTGCCATCCTGCTATTCACGCCATTGGAGTGCTGATCTCATCAATGACAAATGGTAGAGATGACAAATCTAGTCTCACACACCCTTCACCACCTGTCCCACCACTTCCCCCGGAAAATGACAAGAAACAGATTAGTGTTCATGTCACCTACAGTAATGCACCCATCGTTGCATGTTCACTTGCACTACCACTCCCTGATCATAGCACTGGTTTTCCCCACATCTGCTCCACATCTGCCCCTACCAGCATGCGGTACCTGCCCCACCCTTCCTACTACAATAGGAACCGCAAGGCTCTGCGCCTCCCTGTGGGCATTGGGTAAATGCTAACTTAATCTAGAGACAAGGGAACGGATATTGAATGGGGATACGGTGATTTGAGTATCTGTACTGATCTCAGTGATTAATCCTCATAACGTTGATTGGATCTGACCTATATGATCTGTAGAAAGTAATGATCTGACGTGCCCTGTCTTCCCCCAAGAGATGTACCACTCTAGTCACAGATCTGTATATTGTTGCCCTGATCTGACGTTATCATGACTGCTCATTACCATATATGCATTTGTGTACTAACCTCTGAGGTGACTAATGTATATATGATCTGTTCTGACCTGATCTGATCATGGTGCATTCTCATGTACTGATACTTGTATATGGACCATTGCACAAATGTACTGATGTACAGATGTACAATGGTGCAACCACTCACTGATGCTCACTGACATGGGCCTCGATGTACTGCAATGCATTAGTGTATTGCTCATGCTGTGAGCGAGCGGTACCCTCGCTGCACGCGGGGAATACATTGATCTAACACACTCATGATGCACTGATCTGAGTATTATGATCTGACTTCACACTGATCTGATCTGGTCGCAAGACAGCTGTTTCATGTGCACTCACCACGCAATGATTACATTGACCTTTATTCCCATGCAGATCCCCAGACAGTGAGCAATACCCTCGCTTCCTGGATTAAATCTGCATGTGACATAATTGTCTCTCAATTGATCTGCAGCCATCCTGGTCTGCACCTTTCCCTCCCAAAATTCCTACCTACCCAGCAGCTCCCTAGATGTATGCTAATGACCTGCAGTCCCCCAGCAGGCCCTACAAGCTCCCTAGCTTCTCACCAGCCCCAGCAACCTGGCATTAGACTACTGTCCCTGGATGACTCCCCAGCACCTGTGTTTTTTGCGTGTACCCCCTGGCCTGCTTGTCATTTTTTTTTAAATAGAATGAACACTCTAGGAATTTAAATCCCGTCCTGCCATGTACTAACACAGCAGTTTGACTAAATTTGTTTTCTTGCCACCTCTGGCGCCTCTAGTGTGACATGCTGTTTTCAATCTGATTTCTCAGCTTGTACCTCCCATCTGAAAGACAGTCATATGTACTGTCAAGCCAACCTTCTTATATCTTAAAACCGATACTGGAAGTACCTCATCATATCCTTCCATCTGGACTGATAATGATGAACTGGCGGGGGATGTCTACCTTAAGTTATTTCTCATAATGTCACCGTAATTTGTGGATTCATTGAGAGCCCCAAATTATGGGGGGAATAGTATGCTGACCTTGTGTATTTCTCTTCGTTCTGATTCCCTAGTTGTCAAGGCCTTTGGCTGCACCTTCCTGGCAGCTCCACAGCTGGAATCCAGTCTTATCTAGATTTGATCTTGTATAATCTTGCAGCTTCCTGCAGCTCCTAGGAGTCCACCCCAGCTCCCCCCTGCAGTTTGATATCTTAGCACGATACCCTAGCTTGAGATCCTAGCATGACCAGACACCCTTCCTGGCAGCTATCAAGCTGGAATCCAGTCCATGTTAAATGTATCTTGCCTGAAGTGCACCTTTATCCTTGACTAGGATTCCCCTCTTGCTTTGTACCTCAACATGTACATCTGAGCTCTCCTCCTAGTGTGACTACCTTCCAAGCTTGGCCCCATGCTTCTTGGTAATCACATTATTACATAGTCAGAATATTTTACACTCTAGACTTCCCTTTTACTTTGAACCTCCTAAATTCCATGAATTGTTCTGAATGAAGAATACACGGAATTGGGGGGGATGTTATATACCAGTTCTCCCGGTCCAGCTAGAGTGTCTCGGGCCTTCAGGCCCTCCGCCTGGAAGCTTCCATAGTAGTGCCTCTGCCCGTTAGGGCCGGCACCTACCGGCGGCAGTACCCCGAGGTACTGTCGCCTTTTCCCTTCTTATACCTAGCTTGCTGCCTGGCATGCTATCACGATTGTAAACGTAGCACCTTTGCCACTCCCTGTGTCAGTCCTCACGAGATAATACTCCGGAAGCTAAAAACGTGGGTCGGGGCAGGGGTGTGTGGGATGGGGGGGAGGGGGGCACAATTGTCTATTTGTCAACTACAACTACTAAAGATCCTGAAACAGGAGTAGAAGGACAACTAGGGAAGCATAGCAAAACTGTAGAAGGATAGCTTGATACTAGTCTAAAAAGACATGCGCGAGATGTCAAGCTAGACTAGTAGCAGGCTATCCTGCTACAATAACTTTAAGGCAGTCAACTATCTAAAGCAGGAGAGAGGAAAACAAGTTCTATGCTGCGTCGCTTGCGACGCTAAAACATTGCGGAGAGTAATCCCGGCGGAGCGACAGGTGGCAACGAAAGCGAGTTAGTGACGAGACCGTTGGTTGACGTGTCAGGCTTCGTCTCGGTCAGACAGATGGTCGGTCGGTTGGTTGCACAGACGGACAAATGGGTAAGCCTGGGGGTTCCCACCCCCTTAAAGAGGGGGCTCCGCCAAAAGCATGGTCGTAAAGTGTCACCTCAGATGTTGTATTACTCCTCCATGTAACACCTTGTTGAACATGGCGTTCCATAGAGGGGCGGTACAACAAATGAACTGTTACACTAAGCTGAAAGAATCCACTCACACCATTGTCCACACGCATAACCCAGCATAGGATCACCATCATAGCATTTTTAACCCAGCATAGGATATAGCATTTCCAACCCGGCATAGGATATAGCATTTCAGTCGTGCCCCATAGCAGGACACACACACCTAGTCGTGCACCAGCACCTAGTCGTGCTCCAAAACTCCTCCTGATGGGGTAATATGTCAACATCCACTGTCATATCACTAGATAATGACTAGCAAATACAAATATCTTACGTCCCACACATGAGGCCAAAGGCTCCTCCAGACTGAGCGCAACAATAATACATAAGTTAGGAAGTCGTTGATCAATCCATAGTTGATCAAAGGAGAGGCTAATACTTAGGCTATACTATCACAACCCTTTCCTTCACAGTCAAGACAGCTGGGGGGCATGGGTGGTTGTGATTGTGTGTGTGGGTGGTGGTGGTGTGGGTGTGTTGGCTTGAAGGGGGGCAAGGGTCAAGCAAGCTGGGAAGCTATAAAGGAGAGCCTATAAACTAGAAACTAAAACTAGAAACGAACTAGGTCGATCACACAAGCCGGTTTAGCTAAAGGTTTGGCTTTGCCACCAAACCGGAGAGTTTAGGGTCCCGGCTTCCACGCTGGCCTGAACCCTAAACTGCAGAGCTCACTCCAGAGAAAAGCCAAGGGCCAAAGAAAACAAGAAGGGTTCGCCCAAGGCGGTAACAAGGGTTACCAGTCAGCAAACTATTTGGCCACAAATCTCCATTGCTAACAGTCTAGAGAGCTTCTATCCAGCTTCACAGCTCCTCCATAGCCACAAGTCTATCCAACACCTTCAGCAAGGTGACTGGCCTGGTAGATTGCAGTACGGAACAGATCATCATCAACATGGATAGCATGTAGCAACAGTCCCATAGGCAGGCGTAGGTAGGCATAGGTACGCTCGCAGGTAGTCAGGTGGAGGTAGGCTCGAATAGCTAGGCGTAGGTAGGCTCGAATAGCAAGGCGCAGGTAGGCTCGCAGGCAGGCAGGTAGGCATAGGCAGGCTTATAGGCAGGCAGGCAGGCAGGTAGGCAGGCATAGGTAGGCATAGGTAGGCAGGCAGACAGGCAGGCAGGCAGGCAGGCAGGCAGGCAGGCAGGCAGGCAGGCAGGCAGGCAGGCAGGCAGGCAGGCAGGCAGGCAGGCAGGCAGGCAGGCAGGCAGGCAGGCAGGCAGGCAGGCAGGCAGGCAGGCAGGCAGGCAGGCAGGCAGGCAGGCAGGCAGGCAGGCAGGCAGGCAGGCAGGCTTGCAGGCAGGCAGGCATAGAGGGGCACGCAGGCAGGCGTAGGTAGGCGTAAGTAGGCAAAGGCAGACAGGCTGGAAGGCAGGCAGGCAGGCAGGCAGGCAGGCAGGCAGGCAGGCAGGCAGGCAGGCAGGCAGGCAGGCAGGCAGGCAGGCAGGCAGGCAGGCAGGCGTAGGTTGGCTAGCAGGAAGGCAGGCAGGCGTAGGTAGGCTTGCAGCCAACAAGGCTTAGGAAGGCAGGCAGGCAGGCAGACGTAGGCAGGCATAGGTACGCGAACGAAGGCATGCAGGCAGGCAGGCAGGCAGGCAGGCAGGCAGGCAGGCAGGCAGGCAGGCAGGCAGGCAGGCAGGCAGGCAGGCAGGCAGGCAGGCAGGCGTAGGCAGGCAGGCAGGAGTAGGCAGGCAGGCAGGAGTAGGCAGGCAGGCAGGATTAGGCAGGCAGGCAGGCAGGCGGAGGTGGGCATAGGGAGGCTCGCAGGTGTAGGTAGGCATAGGTAGGCAGGCAGGCAGGCAGGCAGGCAGGCAGGCAGGCAGGCAGGCTGGCAGGCAGGCAGGCAGGCAGGCAGGCAGGCAGGCAGGCAGGCGTAGGCAGGCAGGCAGGAGTAGGCAGGCAGGCAGGAGTAGGCAGGCAGGCAGGAGTAGGCAGGCAGGCAGGCAGGCGGAGGTGGGCATAGGGAGGCTCGCAGGTGTAGGTAGGCATAGGTAGGCAGGCAGGCAGGCAGGCAGGCAGGCAGGCAGGCAGGCAGGCAGGCAGGCAGGCAGGCAGGCAGGCAGGCAGGCAGGCAGGCAGGCAGGCAGGCAGGCAGGCAGGCAGGCAGGCAGGCAGGCAGGCAGGCAGGCAGGCAGGCAGGCAGGCAGGCAGGCAGGCAGGCAGGCGTAGGTAGGCTCGAATAGCCAGGCGTAGGTAGGCATAGGTAGGCTTGCAGGCAGGCAGGTAGGCAGGCGTAGGTAGGTGTAAGTAGGCTTGCAGGCAAGCAGGCAGGCGTAGGTAGGCATAGGCAGGCAGGCAGGCAGGCAGGCAGGCAGGCATAGGCAGGCAGGCAGGCAGGCAGGCAGGCAGGCGTATGTAGGCAGGCAGGCAGGCAGGCGTAGGTAGGCAGGCAGGCATGCGTAGGTAGGCATAGGTAGGCTAGAGGAAGGCATGCGTAGGTAGGCTCGCTGGCAGGCAGGCAGGCGTAGGTAGGCTTGAATAGTCAGGCTTAGCCAGGCCAGGCAGAGCAGTTATGCAGGCAGAGACAGACCAGGCCAGTCACAATACAAACAAGTATTTGGTACTTCAAAAGGGTATTATTACATTATATTACATTACATAGCCCCTCTCAGTGATGTACAAAGGATCCAGTAAAAACATCAACATTTTGGAGGCTGTCGATGTCGAAGGTATTATGTCTGAAGTTTTTGAGTCATGGAGGTTTAAGTACCCAAGTGACACCAATGCAGTTAGAGACATCCCTGATGAGAGAAGGGTTGGCTTTAAACGCCTCCGATACCAAAAATGGTTCGCAGCCAACAGCAATGATGAGAATGGCTTGATTCCCTTTACATCCGCCTTACATAAGCAGGATCAGATTCGTTCTATAGCACAGTTTAGAATGGGTTCCCATTGGCTGAACACAGAAAGAATGAGGGTGGTGGATAGAGCACACATCCCTCGCTCAATGAGACACTGTCAAATGTGTGGGTTCCAAAAAACTGAGGATGAAATGCATATGTTTGAGTGCCCTTTTTATAATGATATTCGCCTCCGCTACCAGAATCTGTTTACAGATATTTATAGGCATGTCCATGAGGATACCGACTTAACCGTATGGAATGTGGAATTCTGCGATTCCACATTCAGAACCTTTATGAATGGAAATGGCACTAAGTCTTTTTGGAGCAACCTAGCCGACTATCTTTCTACTTGTAGAAGAGCAAGACAGGAAGCCCTGGACTGCTTAGTGGCACCGTAATTTATTATCCCTTTTTTTCTTCTTGAGACTTCTCATTTGTTAGCTTCTTACCTCCGCCACTGTAAGTGGTTGAGATCTGGGTCCTGCTCTAAGGGGTTTAATACCTACGCCACCAAAACGGTGGTTGGGAGTTTGGTTTGTTTGTCCTCGACACACCCCTGATGTAATGGGGTTTTTTGCTTTGTGGGTGCTTTTTCTTTTTGTTTAAAGCACAGAGTCTCATACACCCTCGCGGTGTCAAGTAGACTTTAACATGTAATGTAATGTAATGTAATGTAATGGTCTAATGGTAGATTGCTGGAGGACGAAGAGTGGGGGGTTCGACTCCCCCTTCGGTCGCTCTTGGCGTTGCAGGTCGTCGTCAACCGCGATGGTAGCTTGTCCAGTTGAGGTAGGAGACCGCTCCCCACCCGCGTACGATGGGCTCCCTTAACACCACGCCCCACAAGGCGTTATCATTACATTACATTGTCACCTCCAGGTCAATGTTGACCCAAGACAAGCCCGCTCCACAATATCTGAGAGGGTTCGTCCAACTAATCCTCAAAATAACTTCTTATCTGATTGTAGAGCAGTATTGCAGCAATATTGTCAACATAGTATGCATCAAATCCCACCAGGACCTTTATGACGACAGAACTGAGTGCCCACAATTTGACCAAGCAAGGTGGTCTTTGCAACTTCGTTAGACAGAAGAGAAATAACCCCACCTTCCAAGTAATAAAAACAAAACAAGAGAACTGCCCCCAACTCGTAGAACTAAGCATGGTGAGCTTAATTACAATTTGAGATAAGTGATCAAACTGCCCCAGAACAGCTTGTTCAGCTAAGCAAGGGCCCCTCCTATAAAATTTGAAACAAGAGAACTACCCACAAATTGTACAACAAAGCGATTGAGTCATACTTTAGATGGGGGAGACAAGAGAACTACGAGGACCGGGGCAAGTCTTTCAACTGTCTAATCCACCTATTAATCTATTATGCTCCCAGGGTTCCGTGGGAAGCGCACAGACAGAATTGGAATTAGAAAACGGAGAGTTGCCCTGAGTTGACTGAAAAACATGCAACAATCCAATCCAATCCAATCCAATCCAATCAAATCATATCCAATCCAATCCAATCCAATCCAATCCAATCAAATCCAGTCAACTTCAAGAGAACTGCCCACATATTGCTCAATCAACTACGGGCTTCAAATTTTAAGTTACAAATAATCAGATAATGGAACTGCCCACAACGTAGACAACCCAGCAAGAGCGGGGGTCTAAAAAACCAAACACCACTACATGTATGTATATATATATATATATATATATATATATATATATATATATATATATATATATATATATATATATATATATATATATATATATATATGTATGTTGCGTAGCCTATCAGCTGAGCAGCTAATCTGTTCAAGTGACAACGGGGGGAAATATAATGCAGTGCATGCTTCCCCAGATGCTCTAGTTGGTGAGACGCGACCTAGGTGTCTGCGCCATGTGGGGTGTGCGCTCACTCAGCAGACATCAGCCACACACAACTGTGAACTAGGTGCCTGCGCCATGTGGGGTGTGCACTCACTCAGCAGACATCCGCCTCACACAACTGTGCCTTATCCTTCAACAAAGTATATCTACATACATATGTATATGTTATAGTAGCGGACAGCTTACGCAAGGTCATATCAGCTTTACCTTTAGCCTATTTGACCTACCCCTGGACTGTAACAACGTACATACATGGCATTATCTATAAGGCTGATGTCTACTGGTGAGCTGGAACCCTACGTCTGAAGACAACACAACCGGGCCTTACTGATACAACACACCTAGGGCACATACCTGCTTTGTTTATTCTGCTTGTTGCACTGCCTGATCTTTCTTGCAACCGGACATCTAAATGTATATGCTATAGTAGCAGACAACTTAGGCAAGCTCCAATCAACACAAGCACCTCAGGAATAACCCCTGATCTTCGCTAGGCTTACTTGCAATGACCAATCAGCATGCTATGTCCTGCCTATTCAAATATATTTAGTAGTCCAGGGGGGGCCTACAATATGTGGCATCCCAGCAACTACTGGCCAATCCGAGGAATAATGTTGGCCGACTAAGCTAGAAATATGGCCTCCATTGTCATCACTACCACCCTGGCTACCCTGGTCACCACAGCCACCACAGTTAACCCAAACTGGTTTGGGCTTTGGCTTTGAGGTTGCGGGGACACCAGACTAGGGCCCCGCCTACAGCTTTGGAAGGCCTATGATGGGCAATTACTTATCTCGCCCCACATCCTTCCGGAAGTTACACATCTCTTCATGGTCAGAGCGCCAACGGGAGTTATTCAGTGACAACACCTGAGGCAGTTTCGGCTTTGGCTTTGAGGTCGCGGGGACACCGGAGGCAGATCCCGCGGCTGCGCATGTAGGCTCAGTTCTTGAAGATGTATCTATGCCTACAGATACACCCGTCTCCTCTCTGCAATTTGCTGGCGGCAGATCGGGCAGACTTGGATGCGATCTGAGCAAGATCGACACATCGTATGGCCACAAGGATCTAAGCTAGTGTCCTTAGGAACAGATAGGCATACGCCACACTCAGCAGCTGCATCAAGTGCCTTATGAAGCTCTCTCTGCACACATTTGTCTAATATGGCCTTTCTAAGGCACCCCATGTCCACCTTGGCCAACAAGCGCTCCAACCTTTCAACGTCTTGCGAAGCTAGGACATCTCCCTGGCCTGTCATGCAACCCATGTGCACCTCATATTCATCAAGCATTGACCTTGCTGTTGCTAGCTGCTCCGCATACTCATCGATCCTCATCCTTGCTGTTGCTAGCTTGGCCTCTTGCTCATCATTCCTCGATTTAGATATGGTAAGCTGAGCCTCTTGCTCATTGATCCTTGATCTTGCTGCTGCTAGCTGGGTACTCAATTTCTTTTTTTCAGTGTGCAGGTTTCCAATTGAGTTACGAGTAGGTCGTTGGTTCCCATCTTGTTGGGCAATAGACCTCCGGCTCATGTGTGATCCACCAATCAGAGTAGGGTATTCTGAACTTTTGATAAGCAACAAGTTGGAGATAAAATTCATGTTAGAGACCATTGATGGATGTGATGCCATATAGATAGGGAACGGCAAATCATATGATGTTGACTAAAGACTACCGGGTAGTATGATATCATATGATATCATACAAAAAGCATATGATATAATATATCATATGATATGATGCCCAGGCCAAAGTTACCTAGTCAGACAGCCGACATCATATGATATCATATGATGACATGATATCATATGATATCATATTGCCGATCCCTACATATGGATGATATAGTTCGGCACTTATAGATCATGCTAACTTATTGATCATAGCGTGATGGAGAGATCTAAGGATGGAAATATTTGATAACTAGCTTTCTGATCAGAAAGAGAGTTTGTCACCCAGACTTTGTTGACGACAGGTGTGGCTCAAGCCACATGTTGGGGTACTGAGGCGCCAAGGGCCAAGCCGGGAAATGGCTAAGGGGCTGGGAATGATCTGAAATAGAGTTTGTCACCCAGACTTTGTTGGCGATAGGTGTGTCCCGAGCCACACGTTGATGTTTGCTATACTGAGGCGCCAAGGGCCAAGCAGAGAAATGGCTACGGGCAATGAAACAGAGTTTGTCACATGTTGATGCCACATGATATTATTGAAAAATTATAGATCATGCTAATTGTTGAAGAATCCGTAAATGCAGATCATTGTTATTTGAAGTACGAATATAAATGATGATTATATTATACAAATGTGATAAACGCCCTGATAAATGTACACTGTAGTTTAATTATCTCTATAGCACGAAATCAGGGCCTCTGTTGGTAAAACAATTTGTAGGGCCCCAACTCATTCATTAGTGCTTGTTTTCGTATCAGTTCCTTCTGAATCGAGATTGGGCAGGTCCTTTCAGCCTAAATGGCTACCCATGGACTGCAACATACACATACATGCGTGCATTATTTCTCCATGTGTCACTGCTAAAATGGACCGGCCAACCCAACCGTTTACATGGCATATACACCCTTGTGCTAACGGTATATGCTCGTGAGCACCCTTGTTTCCCCTAAACCGTTAGGTCCACTTGTACTTGTTCCAATTAACCAGCGAAACACACCGTTGTTGTGCTACCTGGACTCTTGATCCTATGGTTTAGTGCCAACAAGGGTGCGGCCGCCCATTTACTTGCTCTTGCAATCGCGCTTTATTTGTTGGAAGTCGCGCGGAACTGCGCATATTACTTATGTCTCCCATCGTTTCAAATAATAGCTCAGCGCCGAATGTTGAAAAATGACAGATGATTACTATCTTCCAATCTTGCTAGAGCAGCAGGAGTATGTGCTGTCTACGTTGAGAACCTCTTTAGCAAAGAGGGAGCAGGCTTCAGCGAAGCCTCCGACAAATGTCCGCGGAGAGGTAGTGGCCCGTTTGATTATCACGACACCTACAGCTAGCTAGCTAGCGGTAGCTACCGGTGGTCTATGACTGCTCGCTGCGCCTAGGTTAGTGGTGGCGCTGACCAAGACCCCGAGGAAGAGCAAGAAGGATCGGACCCCTGCGTCCGGTCATGAAAAGAAACCTCATCGCTACAGGTGCGACTTTGCCTTGTTAATTACCAGCACATGCACCCTGCTAGCAATCTTGTTGCTGAGTTGGGATTGACGTCGCTCTGCGGCAGATCTGTGTCGACAACATTCCTGCCCTGTTGTTTGCTTTGCTCGGGTCCATAGATCTATAGATGCACCGACCGCCCGTGAAATGCATATTTCTTCAGATAGGCGAACGTTGTTAAAACGCAGGCCGGGCACAGTAGCACTGCGGGAAAAAAACTGGGCTTTCTGTTGGTTGCTTTCTGTTGGTTTCTGTAGGTTGCTGTTTGGGCTGTGCTTTCTGCTGCTTTCTGCTGGTTTCTGCTGGTTGCTTGATGTCAGTTGCTTTCTGTTGGTTTCAGTAGGTTGCTGTTTGGGCTGGGCTGGGTTTCTGTTGGTTGCTAGCTGGTTGGGCTGTGCTTCATGTTGGTTTCTGTTGGTTGCCTTATGTCTGTTTGTTGCTTTCTTTTGCTTTCTGACATGTATACACAACCCATTTCCACCTTTTGTCTTGCAGCTTGCCAGGCGGATTCGAGGGGAGCGTGCTTGATCTATCAAAGTCATACGTGGTGAGTTTCTCCCCAGTGCATGTGTATAGGTGACTGGTCCTGTGTGTGCACGACTACTGTGCGAACCTGCTGCTCTTGCACACTCACACACACCCTGCGCACCGTAACATTGTTAGGTTGCTTGTGCACTGCCCGCGTGTCTGTGGCGCATGAAAGTTCCTGAAGGTGCTTGCCACAGCATGCATGCATGTGTATAGGTGACTGGTCCTGTATGTGCTCGATTACTGTGCGAACCTGCTGCTCTTGCACACTCACACGCACCCTGCGCACCGTAACATTGTTAGGTTGCTTGTGCACCACCCGCGTGTCTGTGGCGCATGAAAGTTCCTGAAGGTGCTTGCCACAGCATGCATGCATGTGTATAGGTGACTGGTCCTGTATGTGCACGACTATTGTGCAAACCTGCTGCTCTTGCACACTCACATACACCCTGCGCACCGTAACATTGTTAGGTTGCTTGTGCACTGCCCGTGTGTCTGTGGCGCATGAAAGTTCCTTAAGGTGCTTGCCACAGCATGCATGCATGTGTATAGGTGACTGGTCCTGTATGTGCACGACTATTGTGCGAACCTGCTGCTCTTGCACACTCACATACACCCTGCGCACCGTAACATTGTTAGGTTGCTTGTGCACTGCCCGTGTGTCTGTGGCGCATGAAAGTTCCTTAAGGTGCTTGCCACAGCATGCATGCATGTGTATAGGTGACTGGTCCTGTATGTGCACAACTATTGTGCGAACCTGCTGCTCTTGCACACTCACACACACCCTGCGCACTGTAACATTGTTAGGTTGCTTGTGCACCACCCGCGTGTCTGTGGCGCATGAAAGTTCCTTAAGGTGCTTGCCACAGCATGCATGCATGTGTATAGGTGACTGGTCCTGTATGTGCACGACTACTGTGCGAACCTGCTGCTCTTGCACACACACATACACCCGGCGCACCGTAACATTGTTAGGTTGCTTGTGCTCTGCCCGCATGTCTGTGGCGCATGAAAGTTCCTTAAGGTGCTTGCCACAGCATGCGTGCACGTGTATAGGTTAACATTGTGCACTACTATAGGACCAACCAACCAACCAACCTTATCACTCCTACACACATACACATACACACTTAAAACTGCGACGTTGCTTGTGCCCACTTACCTGAATGTAACACCTTACCTTATGCAGGGCATCCTCTGGAGGCTGCAACCCCCCGTCCTTTCAGATGCACTACTTGATGATGGGCTGTCTGATGTATGGACTGATGTGTGGACTGATGGCTGCATGATGTATGGACTGATGGCGAGGCTGATGTAGCCATGATGTGAGAGCGTTCGTAGTAGTGGTGAGTTTGCGTTTCTGGCGTAGTTGCTTCTTGCGTGTGTGGGTTGCATGTAGCACTGCAGTGTTGTGCTAATATGATGCGGGGAACCGGGTTTACGTGTATTTGTCTGTCAATGTACAAGAACTAGGAGAATGGAATAGTGTGTTTGCAGGAGTTGAAATAACTCATCGCATGTGCACCTTCACATGTTGCTTGTGCACTGCCCGTGTGTCTGTGGCGCATGAAAGTTCCTGAAGGTGCTTGCCACAGCATGCATGCATGTGTATAGTTGACTGGTCCTGTATGTGCGCGACTACTATGCGAACCTGCTGCTCTTGCACACTCACATACACCCTGCGCACCGTAACATTGTTAGGTTGCTTGTGCACTGCCCGCGTGTCTGTGGCGCATGAAAGTTCCTTAAGGTGCTTGCCACAGCATGCATGCATGTGTATAGGTGACTGGTCCTGTATGTGCACGACTACTGTGCGAACCTGCTGCTCTTGCACACACACATACACCCGGCGCACCGTAACATTGTTAGGTTGCTTGTGCTCTGCCCGCATGTCTGTGGCGCATGAAAGTTCCTTAAGGTGCTTGCCACAGCATGCGTGCACGTGTATAGGTTAACATTGTGCACTACTATAGGACCAACCAACCAACCAACCTTATCACTCCTACACACATACACATACACACTTAAAACTGCGACGTTGCTTGTGCCCACTTACCTGAATGTAACACCTTACCTTATGCAGGGCATCCTCTGGAGGCTGCAACCCCCCGTCCTTTCAGATGCACTACTTGATGATGGGCTGTCTGATGTATGGACTGATGTGTGGACTGATGGCTGCATGATGTATGGACTGATGGCGAGGCTGATGTAGCCATGATGTGAGAGCGTTCGTAGTAGTGGTGAGTTTGCGTTTCTGACGTAGTTGCTTCTTGCGTGTGTGGGTTGCATGTAGCACTGCAGTGTTGTGCTAATATGATGCGGGGAACCGGGTCTACGTGTATTTGTCTGTCAATGTACAAGAACTAGGAGAATGGAATAGTGTGTTTGCAGGAGTTGAAATAACTCATCGCATGTGCACCTTCACATGTTGCTGGTGGACTGCCCGCATTTATGTGGCGCATGCAAGTGCCTTAAGGTGCTTGCCGCAACATGCATGCATGTGTGTAGGTTAACATTGTGCACTATGGTAGGACCAACCAGTCAACCTTATCACTCCTACACAAATAGACATACACACTTAAAAGTGCGACGTTGCTTGTGCCCACTTACCTGAATGTAACACCTTACCTTATGCAGGACATCCTTAAGAGACTGTCTCTCCGCCAAGACCAAGTTGTAGTGTGTGTGGGGGGGAAGGGGGGGGGGGGGGGGGGGGGATATCATCCCCGTGGGGGAAGGTGTTGGGCCTATTCCATATGTCTTCTATCTGCACAATACAATGGGCTGGAAGGAGACAGTGGCATGGGTGTCGGGTTTGGTGTAGAGCTTGAGGACAGCTACTTAGGAGACACCTAAACGGGTGAGGTGAGGTTCGTTGGGAAGAACATTGATAGAAATGGTCCCTGCCCTGTGGTACCCAATTTAACAACTAAGTATATCACTTTATATCCCTGATCTTTCAGAGGTTGTGGTAGGATAGGGTCTTAGTTGTGTTGAATCCCCTTTTCCGCATATTTAACCGAGTGGTTAGTGTCAGAGCAGTAGCCGATGTCATGTTCGTGGATGGGGGGACATGTGGTGGGATTGGAGAATGATTGTTGATTCGGGGCCAAGAGGAGGTCTGATCAAAGATTGTCCCTAGTGTTTGTTGTAACGAATTCAAGGTTGGAGATGTCTGAAACATATGTATTCATACGAGTGACAAGTGTAACGGATACGATGCTGGAGACTTCTATGTTTATTTTCACTCATCATCTCGCTTGTATATAACAATCAAGATCAGGGGTGGACTACGGTAGTCAGCGGATTATGTTGTCAGCTCCTAGACGCACTGTGTTGCATTAGCTCTGGCTAAATAACCAGCCATAGAAGCTGTTGCTTTTAGCTGGAAAAAGAGCATACCGAAATTCAAGAATCAGGTGACTCAATATACGGTAGTTTGCAAATCGTCGTTGTTGTTGTTACATCTTGTTGCACATTCACCAAGTACCCTGCTCGAGCTTGCTGTAATAAAACCACGTGAACATTCAAATCATTCGCTTATTAAGTGGACTGGCTGACCATCCAACATGTAACACTTCAATTCAAATCAAGAGTGATTGTGAAGCTTTCCGGGGTGATACAACTGAAGCGGCACAGGGAATGGACAGGAGGATTACGATAAAAGGTTCGTATCAGCATGTATAGCGGTGCTCTCACGCGTTTTATGACTTGGTGACTACTTATGTACTCCCTTAGAACTATCGGCTCTCCTGAGCCAGCTTCCCGTGGGACTGAGTCATCTTGAGATGACTCAGTGGCAGCTTCCTGTCACCTACGTCTCCGGTCTGATCTGTACCCTGTTAGGTTCCTGTCTACCGCCTCCTTTCACCACAGGTGCCCCTTTATGGGTCTCCTGTGTCTGTAACGTTATCCTTGTCTCCGTGTATAGATTGGTGCGTCTGTTCCGCTGCTTTAATCTACTGTCCACTCTACCGGAGTGATTTCAAGTTGATAGGTTATTGGGCTCCTCATCACTACCACTGCTTTGATAATGCAACTTCCGCGAGGGCCTCCTGCCGGCTTTGTGAAACTTACCAAACTTAATGGTGTTTCATGGGCTCGTGGGATCCGCAGTGTCATTGTGAGCAATGGATGCGACCGAATCCTCCCAACGGGGGTGAAGGTTCCTCTAGATTGGCTAGACGACTGCGCGCCAGCGGCCTCTGCTGCCGGAGAGGAGGGTCCTTCCGCCATCAAGGAAGTAACCCCCCCCGATCAATCCTCCAACTTTACGGTTCCTTCTCTCAATGTTCGACGCCTTTCCTCTGATGTTGAGGATGTCCTGATGAAGCTGTGTTGTGTACAGACACAGATCATCCGTTGTGCATCAGACCCGCAGCCTCCTTTCGTCCCTTTCAATTATGATGAAGACTACTCTACTACTACTGATGATGAGGAGGACTTGAAGAGTGCTACGAGTGCTGACTTCGGTGGCGTGACCCCATCTGCTGCTGCCACTCGTGTCTTTGAGACTTCCGCTGTTTCGCCGGTGTATGAGCCTCCTGATCAGCAGATGCCTAATCGAGAGCTTTCGCCTGTGTATCAGCCTCAGCCTTCGTCGGCGCCTCCCTTTGAGCCTGTTCCCCCGGCTTACCCGGAGGTGGCTAAGCCCACTTTCTTGAAGGGCTTGGCTTCTTTTTCCTCTGTGCATCTGCCCCCATGGAGCGTGGCCTCCCTGGCTACCACACTCGCTCTCGCGAGGCTGCTGTTTCCTCTGCACGCACCTCTGCTGCTGGTGCCTCCCTGGAACCCCCTCCGCCTCCGCCGGTGGAGCTGCCTCCTGCCCCTGGCCCTCCTCCTATGCTGCATACGCGGTCTTGCGCATCTTGGGAGCATCTGCTCACTGGCGGATCTCCTCCGACTTTGAACCTTCGGGACTACCGCCTGATCAACATGGATCGACGGGATGGTGAGTCCTTGAACCGCTCTTTGTACGGTCGGATGGATATGCAGGCTACAATGGCAAATGTTAGTGTGAAGCTGAGGCATCGCCGAGTGATGGCTTTCTCTGAGCTTGGTACCAGGTGTCGTTCTTTTCTTGGTCCAGTCACTTCTGGGATTCTGTATCCCCCAGATCATGGTGTTTCCTTTGGTGGTACGAGGCGTAGTGATCACGAGAAGCTTGGTTATCAGTTTGTGCGAGTGCCTGTCCCTCTGTGTCCTGTTAGCCCAGATTTCGAGCTGCTTATGAGTGTTGCGAGGTCCATTCCTGTGATTAGGAACATAGACGACCAGCGCGCTCTTGACGCTGGTCTTGCTGCGGAGTATTTCATGGACATTCGTAGGTCTTTGGCTCCTGTCCCTTCTGCGATTGGAGCTGGGTCTAATACCCTCATTCATGGTGAGTCTCGGTTTGATCCTGCACTGTTGGGGTTCAGTGCACTGCCTCTCGAACGTCAGGAGTTCATGTGTTTAACTGTGATGCTCGCGAACATGGAGGACGATATGGTCAAGGTATACCAGGACTTTGCCACCCCTCGGGATATCCTTTTGGATATCCGGAGAATCAGTCTGATGCCCTTGCCTCTAGAGTCCCTCTCATGCGTATCGAACTTCATAATGCGCACATGGGCCCTTCTGACCGTGTCGATGATTTCTTTCGCATGGTTCGCAGTCTGTGCACTGACCTCCGCAGTGCTGGACATCCTGTCACTCAGCGCCACGCCATGGAAACCATTGTGAATGGGATCCGTTTGATCCGATTTGAATCGCTGCGGATCCAGTACGGTATGATGTTGGCTAACAGACAGACTGTAGATTACTGGTCTTGTCTGGAGGCATATCGGTCTCTCGACATTTTGAACATTGCTCTCCCCAGGTCCGACTCCAGGCATCCTGGTTGGTCCCGGGACGCTCCCCAGGTTCCTGCCAATGCTGCGTTTCAGCGTGGGCAGGGATCTGGTTCTCAGGGTTCTGGTTCCAACAAGCGACGTCTGGATTGCACTTGGGGCCCATGCCTCAGCAAGACGACCCACTCGGAGGATCGCTGTTTCACGAAGCATCCGCACCTGCGTAAGACCAAGCCTGGTGCACCGGTTACCAATCCGGTGCCCATGGCCTTGGCCCTTCCAGGTGTGCTTACTCCGCGGCAGCTGGCCTCCTTGCAGGCTCAGATTGATGGGTATGCTTTGGACAAGAAATAGGAGGTACGCTCTGTCCTTTTCTCTTGCACTGCGAAATTTTCAAATGTCTGCAGCCCGAGCCTGTCTGAGGGTGTCTGGCATGTTGATTCTGGAGCTGGGATGTCAATCACAGGTGATATGTCTTTGTTCACTGTGTTTCATGCTTCTGAGACTGGGCCAGCAGTTAAATTTGGTGATGGTGTGGTTCAACGGTCTGTGGGTCAGGGTTCTATTGTGTTAGGTAGTGATTGGTTACCAACACCAATCACTTTAACCAATGTTCTCTACATCCCACACTGTCCGGTGAACCTCATGTCAGTAAATGCTGTTGCCCATGCTCACAACTGCAAGATTTCTTTTGATAGTCTTAGTTGTACTGCCACACAGGGCTCTTCTGTTCTGTGGTCTTTCCCTGCCTCCAGTGATGGTGTGTACAAGTTTGCATGTAGGCCTTGTCACACCCCTCGTGGCCGTTTGTATGGTGCTGAAGATTATCCAGCTTTTGCTCTTGATGTTGATGAGGATGGTGGAGTTGTGATCCCTACCACTCCTGAATGGTTGTGGCATAGGCGGCTGGGTCACCCTGGCTATGATGCCATGCACAACCTTGTAAGGAAGGGTTTGGTTCAGAACTTACCCCTCACTCTCCAACAGGTGCAAAGACTGTCTAAGATCCCATGTGATGCTTGTCAGAAGGCAAAGGGAAAACGTATCCCTTTTCCTAAAGAAAGCAAAACTAGGATCCGTGCCCCATTACAACGCCTTCACTTGGACATCATGGGGCCATTTAATATTAGGGGCTTGCGTGGGGAGTTTTATGTTCTGTGTCTCACTGACCAATACTCTGGCTATGCTGAGGTCTTGTGCTTGAGAACCAGGGATGAAGCTCCCTTAGCAGTTCAAACAACCATCCTCAGATGGATGACTCAGCTGCATGGATTTGTTTTCAAGTGTCTTAGGTCTGACAGGGCTAAGGAATTTATAGTGAAGTGGTTCGAGGATTGGTTAGAATCGGTTGGTGCTGTGCATGAATTGTCCATGGCTTACACTGCTCAGCAGAATGCGACTGTGGAACGGTACAATGGGGTCCTTCAGAACGTAGCTAGGAGCATTCACTTGGAGTCTAAGCTCACTAAGTCCTTCAGGCCCTATGCCTTCCTCGCCGCGTGTTACCTACGCAACCGGCTGCCTAATCAGGGTGACAAGACTCCTTATGAGTTGTTCTTTGGGGTTCTACCTGATGTATCGTTATTGCGCGTGTTCGGGTGCCCATGCTATGTTACCTTAGTGAATGGGAAGAAGCGCAATAAGCTTGACGAAAGGGCGTTATCTGGTAGACTGGTTGGGTATTCTCTGGTGAGTAAGGGTTATTTTGTTTGGGTTCCGAAGTTGCGCCAGGTGGTAGAGAGTCGTGATGTGCTCTTCTATGAACAGTTTAGCTATAACTGTATCCCTGGGCTCTTTCCCTATAATGGATCTCAGTATTTTTCTCGCACCCCTGCCGCTATCATCGGTAAAGGGCTTGATACTACTGACAATGTCCTGGGCCCTTTACCAACCCCGATTGTTGACCGCTTTACTGGTCATGGGATGACGATGCGTCCCAGGCCAGGTAATGATGGTGCTGTATCGCGTGCGGCGGCATTGGGCCAGGGGGAGTCTGATGTTCCTTCAAGCTCTAATTTATTCGAATCTCAGGGGGTCGCCGGGCCTTCCTCTGCGCCACGTTTCGTCGGTGAAGTCGTAGGATTAGGACAGCCTCGGGTCATAGTGGAACCTAGTACAGGTCCACTGCCCACTAGTCGCCACCCCCCGTCCACCTATTCGGATACCTCGCGGGAGTTGTTGATCACTTCACCCCCTGCTATACCTGGTGGTTTATACCGGACCAGGCATTGCGACGATGTGGCCGTCACAGATGATGTGAGTGATGACCTCGAACACTGGTCCGGGTCAGATACTGCGTATGGCTGGGGTGTTCCAGTGTACCCAGGCTTCGACGATTTAGAGGCAAAGGAGGCCGGCCTTGTTCAACCACGCATGAGTGCTGCGCTGGGGGCTTTATTACCGGTTACTGCTGATACTGCTGATATCCCCGCTGCCCATGTACAAGTACACTGCTTGTACGTGGGGGCTTTTATTTCTACCTCTACTGAACTCTCTTATAAAGCTGCAATGTTACCTACCAACCCTAACAGAGATCTCTGGCTGCAGGCTATGAAGGATGAGATGGCCTCCCTCCATGCTCATGGCACTTGGGTCCTCACTCCACAGCCTCCTAGGCAGAGGATTCTATCTGGCAGATGGTTATTTGTCAAGAAACATGGGGCTGATGGTTCTTTGCGTTTTAAAGCTCGTTTTGTAGTTCGTGGTTTTCTGCAACGTCCTGGGCTGGACTACCATGATGTATATGCCCCCGTCTCCTCTAAAGCAGGTCTTCGTGTGCTCCTTGCTGCCATCACTCATAGGAAGATGTTTGTGAGGCAGCTGGACATCAAGACTGCATTCTTGAATGCCAAGCTGGAACCTGGTCTGGACCTGTTCTGTTACCAGCCTGAGGGCTTTCATGAACTTGGTCCTGACAATGTTCCCCTTGTGTGCAAGCTGATTAAATCTCTTTATGGTTTGAAGCAGGCACCCAGGGCTTGGAGCAAAGATGTAAAGCAGGTTTTGGTTGCCCACGGTTTTACCATGTGCAAAGCTGAACCTGCTCTGTATTTCAGGAGGGATTCTACTGGTGGGTGGAGCTATGTCCTGACCTATGTGGATGACTTCATCTGTGCTTTTAGTGAGCTGCATAGGTATGCCTTGCTGATCGAGGCTATGGAAGCAGCTGGGTGGGAAGTCAAGGAAATGGGTGTACCTGTCCAGTTCCTTTCATTGGACATGACTTGTACACTTGATTCTGACGGCAGGTGTGTTAAGATCAACCTCTCCCAGCACTCCTACATTGTTGAGCTGGTGGAGCAGTTTGGTCTCACTGCTGCTACCAAACCCAAGTTTTCAGTTCCCATGGCCAAGTGCACTGTCACTGATCCTCCTGGAGAACCTCTGGCCTCTAATAGCCAGTACCTCTCTCTTGTGGGGGCTTTGCTGTACCTGGCTACCTGCACAAGGCCTGATATTTCTTTTGCTGTGAGCTACCTGTCCAGGTTTTCTGCTCAACCCACTGCCCCCCTGTGGGCTGCAGCCAAGCGCTTGCTTTTGTATTTGAGAGAACATTCCCATCTGGGCCTCACTTACACTCACAGCCCTGGTTTCTCTTTTACTGTCTTTAGTGACTCATCCTTTGCTGATGATGGGTCTGACAGGAGATCTCAGACTGGCTATGCTGTGCTTGCTGGAGGGAGGGAGGTGCAATGGTTGAAAAAGTTGAGAATTGATCTAGGGCTGCCTTGTGACCTGGTCACCATTCAGGGTGACAACTTGGGGTCCTTGAGCTGGGCCAATGACTGTCAGCTGCTCCCTCGCAACAAGCACATTGATGTCATCCATCACTATATCCAGGAGCTGGTGGAAGATGGCCAGGTGGATGTTGCCTATGTTAACACTAAGGACAACTGTGCTGACCCCTTCACCAAGCCCCTTGATCCTATGGTGTTCTGGCGTTTCATTCGCATGTTTGGAATGACTGCTTCTCCTTAAACCAATTTTTTTGGTTACATGTATTCTAGAATTTTGGTTACATGTATTCTGGAATTTTTGGTTACATTTTAGGGTTTCTTTGGTTACATTTAGAGTTTCTTTAAGTTATCATTGATTGGCATTAGGTTCCTATTCCCGGATCGGGTTTTCTATACCGTTGTTACCCGACTTTGATATTTAGTTGTCCTCTTATATCCACTTGGCAATTTTGGTTCTTTGCCTTGCTTCATACCTTCCCTTACACCCTTCGGGTTTCATTTGAAGTTTCTCTCGATTTTTTTTTCCGGAGTTCTTTGATTTTTTTTTTTAATTTGTTACATATAGTTCTATGTCACCAGTGCCATAGGTGGAGTAGTACTATTGTATGTCACCTGTGTCATAGGTGGAGTATCAGCATGTATAGCGGTGCTCTCACGCGTTTTATGACTTGGTGACTACTTATGTACTCCCTTAGAACTATCGGCTCTCCTGAGCCAGCTTCCCGTGGGACTGAGTCATCTTGAGATGACTCAGTGGCAGCTTCCTGTCACCTACGTCTCCGGTCTGATCTGTACCCTGTTAGGTTCCTGTCTACCGCCTCCTTTCACCACAGGTGCCCCTTTATGGGTCTCCTGTGTCTGTAACGTTATCCTTGTCTCCGTGTATAGATTGGTGCGTCTGTTCCGCTGCTTTAATCTACTGTCCACTCTACCGGAGTGATTTCAAGCTGATAGTTCGACACGGGATAGCTAACGGGCAGTAGAGCCCAGCATATAAGATGACGGCAGTACATCATTGTACTGCCGCCGCTGGGTGCAAGCCCTATTGGGCATGAGCACTACAGCAGGTGCAGCCAGGCGGGAAGCCTGGCGCTCTAGGACTCTCTAGCAGGACCGGGAGAACCGGTCAATAACAGATTGTGCATAAGCGGATTGTAGCACAGGTGGATAGGTCAGACGGGGGCTGGGCAGAGCAATTGAATTCAAAACAGGAGCGACAAGTGGTGGACTGACTGGCTGGAACCATGTAACCATATCATATTTAAGTTATGATATGTTGATATGTTTCATTATTGCTTCCAGAGCTATTAATTTGCTACTAGCAGCGGCTTCGGAGCAGCTCCACGAACTGGCTATTTTGACAGAGTTAAGACTGCGAACAGCCAAATTGCTGGCTGGAACCATGCAACCATCTCAAATTGAAGTTATGATATGTTGATATGTTTCATTGCTTCCAGGGCTAGTAATTTGCTACTACCATCCAGCGGCTTCGGGGCAGCTCCACGAAGTAGCTATTTGGACAGTGTTAGGACTGCGAACCGCCAAATTGCTGGCTGGAACCATGTAACCACATCAAGTTGAAGTTATGATATGTTGATATGTTTCATAGCTTCCAGAGCTATTCATTTGCTACTAGCAGCGCCTTCGGGGCAGCTCCACGAAATAGCTATTTGAACAGAGTTAAGACTGCGAACAGCCAAATTGCTGGCTGGAATTGAAATTGAAATTGAAATTGTTACATCCGTGTAATACCGTTACTCACAGGACGTGAAGTTAAGGACACCATAGCGTAAGGCGGAGCTAGCCATAGTCACCGTATGCTGGCTGGAACCATGTAACCACATCAAGTTCAAATCATTGCCGAGACAGAAAACAGATACAGGGTTAGTCAGACAGCAGGGAGAAAGGATATTGCTACCCACTCAGCACAAATAAATTCCAAAACCGAACAGCGCCGGGGGCAGCTCGACCATATGATAACAGTGAGAGTTTGGGCAGCAAACGCCTTAGAAGAGAGAGAGAGAGAGAAGAGAGAGAGAGAGAGAGAGAGGAGAGAGAGAGAGAGAGAGAGAGAGAGAGGAGAGAGAGGAGAGAGAGAGGAGAGAGAGAGAGAGAGGAGGAGAGAGAGAGAGAGAGGGGGTCGTTACACATAAAGAGAGACAGGGATCGTTATGTAAACTCAGCAACCCATTTACTAGACAGGTCAGCACAGAAGAGAGATGGAGGGTTCGTTACATAAACTCAGGAAATCAACTCATCAATACATCAACATATCCTGCCCCCTGCCCCCCTGCCCCCCCCCCCCCCCCCCCCCCCCCTACCATACACATTCACATCCATACATCCTTTGTGTACGGTGGATCGCTGACTCGTCTAGTTATAGTAGGGGCACGGAGTGCGGCCTCTTTCTGTTCGAAGGTGCGGAGAAGCAGGGTTCTAAACGAGCTCTGCCTATGGCGAATTCACGAGCGGAAGCCTCGCGCTGCTGAGCTGGCACACGGAGCATATAACCGCAAGCCAGTAGTGCTCGGTAGTGCTGTTGTCGTTTGCGGTGGTTGTTGGATGGGTCAAACCAGCGGCCGCGGTTGCTTTTCATCCTATGCGAGACAACCCCTGCTCTGCTCCTGTTCAAAATAGTTATCTTTCAACTACGCTACTTTCTTCACCCTGCTCTTTGCTCGTGCTCTTCAGTAGCTGCTCGCAGAGATTCTTCTAACTGCATGGCTGGTATTCTCGATCTTCTTTCCTGTCGCTTGCATCATGGCTCTGTAAGTCGCTAGTATTCACAATCGCATTGCTTATACCCCAGTTAATGTCGAACGCAATGTTCGTGCACGCATTTGTATGGTACAGCCAGAGTTACCCTCGAACGTGCTTGCTCCTCCGACTCTGAGTTTGTTAGATGCGTCCTTACTGCTTGCATGCTAGTTCTGTCAGCCGTTAACGTTCCTATTAGCCTATCTAGTGCTAGGAAGGTCTTCAGACGCATCATCAGCTCAAGCATCGAGTCAATTATAATCTGAGCCAGCACGACTGGTAGCGACAGGACGTTAGCCGCAGGCTTCATCCTTTTGCGCAAGATGGCTCTGAGGCATTGCAGCATCCCGCTTGGCCATTATAATACTATTACCATCCTAACCCAAAATATTCGTACACGCATCTGGCATTTCAGGGACTGCGACTGGTACCTGCCAGTGCTTCTAATAGCGGTACCGGGCCTCTTACTGCCCTGTGTCCCTCTCACGAGGTTATACCTGAATGCAGCTCGAATTTGGGATCCCACTGTCACTTACCGCCCTTCCATCCCCATCGCAGTATCATGGCAAGTCCATCACCTGCGAAGACTGGCTTGCCCTTCCCGCCCGCCGGCCCACCCGCCAATCCTTCGGTTCCACTATCGGCTGTTGCGGAGGGCTCGGTAGCGGAGGGTAAATCCAGATTTGACGGGTGCCATGACTTAACTTGCTGGCGCAGATCATGCCTTGGCCTCAAGTGGTGACTCGAACATGCATTACATAACATGCCTTAACTTAGACCATGCGATTGCCCCCCAACTGTTCTCATGGATGCCTGCCCCTTGCACTGCTCCCTACCTTTAATTGCTCTCTTACGCATGCGCTACCCTACTCTATTCACCTCCCTGCCGCCCCTCGCCCTGCCCCCTGCCCTTCAAAGATCTCTAACACATGCCCTACCCTGCTCTTTTCACGGCCTTACCCCTGCCCTGCCTGATGTGCTCTGGCCTCCAACCTCCAATTTCTAACCTTTGACATCCAACCTCAAACCTCCGTATACCTATGAAGGCTCTGGCCTCCAACCTCCAACTTCCTTCAACCTCCAACATAATTTAATCTCCAACCTCCTTCAACCTCCAACCTCCTCAAACCTGTTCAGGCTCTGGCTTCTGGCTTGCAAGGAACTGGCGCCACTTTGTATTTGTTATTCGTTCCTCCTAGTACCATCGGACCATTAGTATCATCTGCAAATTAAACTAGCAACCAAGCTGCATCAACCCTTAACTACATACTAGTGACACCCATCCAGCTTTACCCTCTAACCCTCCCTCAACCCACTCACCCACCTACCCTCTCATCCATCCAACTACCCTCTTACCCACCCACCCACCAACCCTCTCACCCACCCACCTCACCCACCCAGGTACCCTCTCACCCACACACTTACCCCCTCACCTACCCGCATGCACGCACCCTTATAGGTTGCATTCTTGAAGCTCGAAAGGACGGAGGCAATGGAAGCAGAGTCATGAGCTCAAGAAGACCAACAAGGAGGAGCCCTCTGCAGTTCAGGCACTCAGTTGAGCTAGATTGAAGACGAGGAGGGCGCCCTCCTTGCTAGCAAGACATAATTTATGCATAGATGTGATTATATTATAGCAACATGTCTGTGCCCACATGTTCATCGATATTGATCACCATTAAAGGTGATCAAATCTTGTTTTGGCCTCCTTGTTTCATTTTTGAAGTTCTTTTAATTGGCTGGCACCCTAACGGGTTTGTATCCACCAGTGTAAATTCCCAATCTTTCCCACAACGATTATAATTCATTACGTCTGTTTCATCGAGGCAACAGTCGGTGACAATCTCAATTAGGGGCGACCTGACAGTTTGGACAACTGTTGAATGTAGGGCAGGAAACAGTCGGTGTCAATCTAAATTAGGGGCGACCTAACAGTTTGGACAACTGTTGAATGAAGGGCGGGAAACAGTCGGTGACAAATACAAATAGGGGTTACAAAACAGTAAGTGCGACTGTTGAATGGAGGCAATCAATGGTGTACATATACGGTACACCCACCGTTGTTGTAGACTGTATCACCAACGGTTGTCCAACAACGGTCCATTTAACAGTCTATAGGTGGACCCTTGCTATGCTACAACAACCGGTTAATGTACACTTTTTAACCCTATACTAGACTCTACAGTCAACGGTTTACAGCCTAAGGGTCTACATGTTTTCCAGGCCAAATCAACGGTCTGTTTTCTCTGCCCATTTTACCAGTGTGTGTGTACCGTGTCAAATATTCCTACAGCATACCGAGTTAGCAGCAGGGTTGTTCAAAGCCCTCTGAGAGTTTATGTGGCGCAAGTAGAGCCCCGCCCCACGCACGTCCAACTTATAATGTGAGTGAAAACATGTGACAATCAAGGACAACACACACTTCCCAGTCAAAAACTAAAAACATATGTTACAAAAGTACGTGTCAACACGCATTCACCCCTCTGAAGTGTATGTGGATGTTCACACGCAGCCATGCACATGTTGAAGTAGCCTGGTTAGCAGCAGCATTGCTCATTAATTGCAGGGGTAGTGCATGCAATTCCTACTTCCTTGCGAGGACTGGTGGTGTGCCTCGCAATTGGTCCAACAATCACCTAGCCTACAAAGCATTGTACGTTGATCATTGTTAACCAGTTTCCAGTTTTCATTACGCATTTATTATCACTGCTGCATGTGACAGCCTGGAAAAAAACAACATATATTATTTGGGGAGGTGGCCTGCCCTTCCCAACTTCACAACCCACCAGGTTGTTATCGATCATCAGCTCCAACCCCTCTCTTCCCTTTGGTGGCCTTGCATCCTTCGCAATGTTTATAAATAAGAGAATGTTACATAGCTAGGAAGCTAGCAATACTCTCAGTCAGGCAATCCGTTTAACCCGTTTCCATGTCAGTCATATCGGCCAAGGGTTTTCTTGAAGGTGAGGTACCTTAGTATTTTGGGGGTGCTCAACTAAAGTTTTTTGGGACTGCTTTGGGGGCCCCCAAAAGCTGCTTGATGCACCCCACAGGCTACTACCGTAGGTGCAAGATGGACGATGGTTCTTCGTATCGTGCACTGATTCCTTTCCTTCCCCCCAAAACCCTAATCGCCCATGTTGATGATCTTGTCGTAAGCTAGTCCCCACTTAGTCTGAGGCATCCTAAATTTCTGGATGACATTGCTGGATGTTGATCAAGGCTGCCAACATTTTGCTCACCAAATTATCATGATCATACAATTTCATCAGACTAGTTCAGTGAGGCGAAAAAAAGAACTTTCGTGAAGGGGACACAAGTGCAAGATTTCCTACCTACTTCGTTAGGAGTGGCCGCGCCTTCCTGCCTATCTCGCCGAATTCTTTGGGTCGCTGGTTTTGTGCAAGGGATCCCACCTCGTCGGGTGTGAGTGGAACAAAATAAAACTCATTTTGCAAACAAAATCCTGCAAGCTCCCAACACCGCACCTTGCGTCTGCATGTTTCTTAAAATGTCTTCCTTTCCCCCGCGAAGCCGTTCATACAATTAATAAGCAGGCAACTTACCCGTAATAATCCGCCACGCACACTGCTCTAGCTCGTAAGTCGTCCAAGGTTTGGTGGTGGTCGTGGTGGTGGGGTGGGGTGGGGTGGGGTGGGGGGTAAATACGCCTCGCTGATTCCTGAGGTTTTGGCACGCAGTGGATTGACAATGTACTAAGTAGAGTGATTTTAAGCAAGGAAAGCTGCACAAGGACTGGCCAACTCGGTGCTTTCCGCTTGATTAACTGAGAAAGGTTCCCAAAACCGACCAGGCAGTTATGATAAGGCCAACATACAGGGTTGCTCAAGCACTTTTGAAAACGTGTTTGACACTTGCAACGCCTTTCAAACTGTAGGTCACTTTATCGGGCTCTTCTCGTACAACGACACATAGTATTTCCGTATTTGTGTTGCCTCCCATGTCCTTCTTCCGGACTCCCCTATTTATATTATCCTCTTCATGTATGCACTTCTATGTGTGGGACCATACTGTCCAGCGGTAGCCACATCCAACCCACCCAGACCACTCCCCCCCCCCCGCCCCCCCCCGGACCCTTTTATCTGTGGGGGCGTGAAGGGGGCGTGCCCCCCCCCCCCCCACCACCACCACCACCACCACCACGCGTGATAATAGGTGATACCGGGTCACGCCGTGGTCGCACCTGACGGCCAATCCCGCTTCACCTGCAATGAATTGTTTCTTGCAGCAGTGCCACAGATCCTACGGCATAGCGACAGATCCTCTGACTACAAGACCTACCAACCATGTTACCATTGTCATGCGCCTCTGCACAGCCATCGACTGCTACGCTATTTCATGCTTCCTGCGCAATGCGTGTGCTCATGGCGCACATGTAATCGCACATGTGTAATAATAGCATATCCCTGCTGCTGCGGGCTCTGCTGCCGCAGGAGAACGGATCGCTGACAATCCCATGCGGCCATGCCCATCCATCTCAAGGTTGACATGATAGGGCGAACTGGCGGAGGCGCCGTGGTACCTATGGGGACAAACACGGAGGTTGGTGTTCGAAAGTTGGTGTGTTTCAATGGTCTGTTAATGTGCTGCTCACTGTCTGCAGGCAGAGTACATACAGATGGGTAGTATAAACACACCCTTTCAAGAGCTAACTTTGTTACATCATGAGCTTGGGGGCTCATTTATATAGTACAGCAAACTAGAGTAGGGTAGGTCATAGTGTCATACTGTCAGCTGATAGCTGTTAGCTGATGTGTGCACTTGCGTGCACACGTGCAGATTATGCTATGAATACAGTCACAGCATAGCATTCCCTCCAATCCCTGGTACTCTGCGTTGTCTAAGTTCCCAGGATTAGGAGTCTCACAGGAAAAATTAACAACTTTTGCCCGGGTGAAAAACCTGCTAAGGGGAAACCCATGGGAAGATTGAAGAGCCCAGCTTGGTAGAACTAGGCTCAACAGAGCTTAATGCCGTAGCGCAGGAATTTTCATTTCCGCTTTATATAGCGATCGCTAGTTTTGACCCCGTTTTGGCAAAATTATCGCTGTAAAAATGTAGAAAAAATGGGGGGGGGGGGGGGGGGGCCTAAATGGCCTTACAAAGCTATACAAGGCTATACAAGCTATAAAAGGCTTAGACACTAAAACGCTGCCCCTAGGGGAGGCCTACAACCGCAAAGCTAGAAAAAAAACCACTTTCAGATTTGAAAAAAAACCCTGCTGTAGTGTCCCTATGCCATCGAAAAGGGTGTGGACTATAAAAGACAAACTAGTGCACCTTATAACACTTTGTTTTGATAAAGTACAGCCTCTCATAACATATGTTATGAAGATGTATAGCATAGCATAACACTCAAAAATTGCCTTTTCCTGGGTCATTTACTACCTGTCCACACTGATTTGTCCTCCACGCCTCTGCAGTTGTCCAATCAGGTAGACCAGCATTGGTGGACCTGTGGCTGGTAGACTATTCCTACGGACGACCCAAAACAATAAAGGACAAGGCTATGTTAGGGTTTCACAAAATCTCAGATTTGCTGCCTTGGAAGAGGTAGAGAACTTCCCTCCGTGCTGTAGCGCGGTAGTCGAAGCTCAGGCGGAGAGGGTCTGCGAAACCAAATAAACCCATGGTAGCTTTCTCTAGTATGTACACATGCATGCAAACGGGAGGGTTCCCTCAATATCAAACCTGTAGCATGGTGTACTAATTTCCATTTTCAATTTGTGTTATGGTCTGACAGGGAAACTGAGGAGTCAGACCTAACTACACAAATGAAATAAGGCAAACAAAACAGCAGAAATATAGCCCCAGTCAGGTATGGCAAGGGCTATGGTGGGTACTGGCAGTGAAACTGTGAAGTCAGACCTAAAGAACTACGAAGAGCCAAGCAAAGAAGCAAACAAGTTAGGGGATGGAGCCAAAAGGGGCCCCCATTGGAACCACGCAGGGTGTTATGTTGCGCACACATACACACACACACTTATACATACACATGCACATACACAAACACATACACATTGGCACCCAGTCAGGGGTAACAATGGCTAGGTGAGGTCTCACAGTGAAAAGTGGGAAATCAGAGCTAATAACTGTAAAAATAAAAAAATTATGGGGGGGGGGGGGGGGGGGGGGGCTTGGCTGGGAAACCAGACCTAACAACTATACAAATAAAAAGGGGGGGGGGGGGGGGGGGGGGGGGGGGAGGGGCCTGGCCGGGAAATCAGACGTAACAACTGTAAAAATAAAACAACTATGGGTGTGGGTGTGAGGGGGCTTGGCCTGGAGGTGGCCCTTGTCACCGAGTCAGGGGTGACAAGGGCTAAGTTGGGCAGTGGCAGTGAAATTGGGGTCAGACCTAAAACAACAAACAACAAAAACTATCATTGTACTCTTAGAAAACTTAAGAAGGAGGGGGACATAGGCTGAAAAGATCCAAGCAACACTAACTTCAGGCAAAAAAAAAAAATTAAGACCACGATTGGGTCAAAAAAAGAAGGGGGAGGGGGGGGGGGGGGGGGGGGGGGGGGGGGGGGGGGGGGGAGTGATTGGGTTTGGTTTTGGGTTGTCAGCATGAATTGCGGTGCTCTCACGCGTTTTATGACTTGGTGACTTCTTATGTACTTCCTTAGAACTATCGGCTCTGCCAGTACTGTGCTAGCTTCCCGTAGACTGTGTCATCCTTCTTGACTCAGTGACAGCTTCTTGTTAGCTGCGTCACCGGTCTAGCCTGTACCCTGTTAGGTTCCAGGCTGCCGCCCCTTTCACCACTGGTGCCCCTTGATGGGTCTCCTGTGCTTGTAACGTTATTCTCGTCTCCGTGTATAGATTGGCGCGTCTGCTTCACGCAAGCATCTCTGTCCACTCTCTGGAGTGTATTCAAGCTGATATGGGTGAGGGGTGTGGTGGGTGGCTTCAGACCACGCATGGGTTCAAAGCCAGCATCAGTGCCAACCTTCAAGGGGAAGGGGGGAGAGGGAGGGAAGGTTGGTGTTTGGGTTTGGGTGAGGGATGGGACAAAGGCTGAAAGTATCCAAGCAATACTAACTTCAGGGGGAAAAAAGAAAGAGCAAAACTAAAGAAGAACGCTAAGATAAAGTAATAAGGCCAAGCCTCAGGAGGTCAACATGGGCGGGGCGGGGCGGAGTGGCGTGTGGGGGGGAAGGGGGGCACGATTGTCTTCTTGTCGACTACAACTACTAAAGACCCAGAAATAGGATCAGAGGGACAAATAAGGAAGCATAGCAAAACTGTAGCAGGATAGCCTGCTAGGAGTATAAAAATACATTCTCGAGATGTCAAGCTAGACTAGTAGCAGGCTATCCTGCTACGACTTTTTTAAGGGCAGTCAACTATCTGAAGCAGGAGAGAAATAACAAAAGACATGGTCATAAAGTGTCACCTCAGATGTTGTAATACTCCTCCATGAAACACCATGTTGAACATGGTGTTCCATAAAGGGGCGGTACAAGCAACAAATAAACTGTTACACCAAGCTGAAAGTATCCACTCACACCATTGTCCACACACATAACCCAGCATAGGATATAGCATTTCCAACCCAGCATAGGATCTCCAGCGTAGCATTTCCAACCCAGCATAGGAGATAGCATTTCCAACCCAGCTTAGGATATAGCATTTCCAACCCAGCATAGGATATAGCATTTCCAACCCAGCTTAGGATATAGCATTTCCAACCCAGCTTAGGATATAGTATTTCCAACCCAGCAGTTCATACCCAGCATAGGATATAGCATTTCAGTCCTGCCTCCTAGCAAGACACACACACCTAGTCGTGCACCAGCACCTAGTCGTGCTCCAACACTCCTCCTAATGGGGTTATGTGTCAACATCCACTGTCACATCACTAGAGAATGACTAGCAAATACAAATATCTTGCGTCGCACACATGAGGCCAAAGGCTCCTCCAGACTGAGCACAAGAATACATATGTGATAAAGTCGTTGATCAATCCATAGTTGCCCAAAGGAGAGGCTAATACTTCGGCTAGACTATCACAACTCCTACCTTCACAGTCAAGACAGCTGGAAAGCTATGGAGGAGAGCCTATAAACTATAAACTAAAACTAGAAACGAACGTAAAGAAGCTCGCTCCATAGAAAAGCCATGGGACAAAGAGAACAAAAAAGGTTCGCTCAAGGAGGTAACAAGATTTTCCAGTCAGCAAACTATTTGTCCACAAATCTCCATTGCTAACAAACTAGAGAGCTTCTATCCAGCTTCGCAGCTCCTCCATAGCAAGACACAAGTCTATCCAACACCTTGAGCAAGGGAATTGGCCTGGTAGATTGCAGTACGGGCCAGCTCATCAACAACATAAATAGCATGTAGCAAAAGTCCCATAGCCAGGCCAAGGTAGGTTTGCAGGCAGGCAGGCAGGCGTAGGTAGGTAGGCTTGCAAGCAGGCAGGCAGGCAGGGCTAGGTAGGCTCCCAGGTGTACGCAGGCATAGGTAGGCTCCCAGGTGTACGCAGGCGTAGGTTGGCTCTCAGGCAGGCTGGTGTAGGTAGGCTCCCAGGCAGGCAGGCGTAGGAAGGATTTGACTGACCATAATCCCGAATAGGGGTAGTTAGAGTGGCAGGCAGGCAGGCAGGCAGGCATAGGTAGGATCGCAGGCAGGCAGGCAGGCAGGCAGGCAGGCAGGCAGGCAGGCAGGCAGGCAGGCATAGGTAGGATCGGAGGCAGGCAGGCAGGTATGCAGGTATAGGGCAGCATTGCAGCAATATTTTCAACACATTATGCATCAAATCCCAAAAGGACCTTTATAAAGACGACAGAACTGAGCGCCCACAATTTGACCAAGCAAGGTGGTCTTTTCAACTTCGTTGGACAGAAGAGAAATAACCCCACCTTACATGTTATCAAAATAAAACAAGAGAACTGCCCCCAACTCGTACAGTTTGAGGAAAGAGATCAAACTGCCCCAAAACACCTTTCCAGCTAAGCAAGGGAACCTCCTTTAAACTTTGGAACAAGAGAACCGCCCAAAAATTGAGCAACAAAGCAATGGAGTCATACTTGAAATGGGGGAGACAAGAGAACTACGAGGACCGGTACAAGTCTTTAAAGCAACTAATCCACCTATGCTCCTAAGTTTCCTTGGGTATCGCACGGAGGGACTTGTATTAGAAGATGGTGAGCTGCCCAGAGTTGGCTGAAAACCATGTACCAATCCAATCCAATCCAATCCAATCCAATCCAATCCAATCCAATCCAATCCAATCCATTCCAATCCTATCCTATCCTATCCTATTCAGTCCCAATATTACCCAAGCCACAACGGGTATCTAGTCTCAAGTAAGAGATAATCAGATAATGGACCTGCCCATAACGTAGACAACCCGCCAATGGCCTGGGACTAAAAAAACAAACATCACTACATGTATATCTATATATGAATATTGCAAAGCCTATCAGCTGATGTGGAGTGTGCGCTCACTCAGCAGTCTTCTGCTGACACAACTGTGACCTAGGTGCCTGCCCCATGTGGGGTGTGCGCTCACTCAGCAGACACCTGCTGACACAACTGTGACCTAGGAGCCTGCGCCATGTGGGGTGTGCGCCGACCCAGCAGACATCTGCTGACACAACCTGTGACCTAAGTGCCTGCGCCATGTGGTGTGTGCGCTCACTCAGCAGACATCTGCTGACACAACTGTAACCTAGGTGCCTGTGCCATGTGGGGTGTGCGCTCACTCAGCAGACATCTGCTGACACAGCTGTGACCTAGGTGCCTGCCCCATGTGGGGTGTGCGCTGACTCAGCAGACATCTGCTGACACAACTGTGACCTAGGTGCCTGCGCCATGTGGGGTGTGCGCTCACTCAGCAGACATCTGCTGACACAACTGTGACCTAGGTGCCTGCGCCATGTGGGGTGTGCGCTGACTCAGCAGGCATCTGCTGACACAACTGTGACCTAGGTGCCTGCGCCATGTGGGGTGTGCGCTGACTCAGCAGGCATCTGCTGACACAACTGTGACCTAGGTGCCTGCGCCATGTGGGGTGTGCGCTCACTCATCAGACATCTCCCTTACACAAGTATGCCTCATCCGTTCTCTTAGTATATCTACATACATATGTATGCACACATGTATATGTTATAGGAGCAGACAACTTAGGCAAGGTCAAATCAGCTTTACCTATAGCCTATTGGGCCCACCCCTGGACTGTAACAATATACATACATGGCACTATCTATAAGGCTTTTGTCTGCTAGTGAACCCATACCCTACGTCTGTAGACAACACAACCAGAACTTACTGATACAAACACCTTGGGCGCATACCTGCTTTGTATATTCTGCTTGTTGCACTGCCTTATCTTCCTTGTGACCTGACATCTACATGTACGTGTTATAGTAGCAGACATACAGCTTAAGTAGGGTCAAATCAGCACGAGCACCTCACAAATGATCCTTCATCTTTGCCAGGCTCACTTGCAATGCTCAATCAACGTGCTTTGTCCTGCCTATTCAAATGTATGTTGTAGTCCAGGGGGGGGGCTACAATATGTGGCATCCCAGCTACTCCTGGTCGATCCGAGGAATAATGTTGGCCGAATAAGCTAGGACTATGGCCACCATTGTCATCATTACCACCCTGGTTACCCTGGTCACCACGGCTACCATTGCCATCACTACCGACCTGGTCAACAGGGCCACCACAGTTAGTCAGTTACCCCAATCGGGTTTGGGCTTTGGCTTTGAGGCTGCTGGGACCACGGAGGCAGATCCTGCGGCTGTGCTTGTAGGCTCAGTTCTTGAAAATGTATGTATGCCTACAGAAACACACGTCTCCTCTCCGCAATTTGCTGGCGGCAGATTGGGCAGTGTCGGATGAGGTATGAGCAACGTCGACACATCGTATGGCCACAAGGATGCAAGCAAGTGTCCTTAGGGACAGATAGGCATACACCACACTCAGCAGCTGCATCAAGTGCCTGGCGAAGCTCTCTCTGCACACGCTTGTCCAGTATGGCCTTTCTAAGGCACTCCATGTCCACATTGGCCAACAAGAGCTCCAAAGTGTCAACGTCTTGGGAAGGTAGGACATCTCCCTGGCTTGTCATGCAAGCCAGTTGCACCTCACATTGATCAATCCTTGACCTTGCTGTTGCTAGCTGCTCCGCATACTCACCATTCCTTGACCTTGCAAGTGCTAGCTCAGCCTCATGCTCATCGATCCTTGACCTTGCTGCTGCTAGCTGCACCTTGTGCTCATCATTCCTTGATCTTGCTGCTGCTAGCAGAGTACTCAATTCCCTTTTCTCAGTTTGTAGGTTTCTGCTTGAGCTTTGAGAAGCAGGTAGTTGGTCCCCATATTGTTGGGCATGGGTCCTCCTGCTCATGTGATTGTGGATGGCATCAACAATGTCATGGCAGCCATTGCACAACGCTTCATCCAGTGCTGAGCACCCCCGAGAAGTCTTTATGTTCACATCTGCGCCGCGGCCAAGGAGGGCCTTGACGCACTCCACATGTCCTTTCGATGCAGCAGCATACAAAGGGGTGTGGCTAAAAAGATCCGTAATGTTAACATCAGCACCATGATGCAGGAGAGCCTTGATGCACTCCACGTGTCCTTCCGATGCAGCACCATGCAAAGGGGTGCTGCAATAAAATGTCGACGCGCAGGTGTCCACCCCCGCACCGCGATCTAGGAGAGCCTTGATGCACTCCACATGTCCACTCTTTGCAGCAGCATGCAGAGGGCTGCCGTCGGGCCAACACTCGAAGTTGTTCACGTTGGCTCCTCGCTCCAATATAGAAACCACCCCATTTACATCACCCCTATTGGACGACTCCCAAAGTTGTTTATCAAGGTGTTTCTGCATTTGCGATGCGGCGACTTCCCACCGACAAGAGCGGTGTTGGGTGGCTGTCTTCTCTGATGAGCGCGATGAGCGTAGATTCTGCGTATATATAATATATAGAAGGCAATGTCATGGAGTAGTGGGGATTCAACAACCATAATCTTGTACCCACATGTACGCACACACACACAAAACGGAAAACTGTGCACAGTCATGCATTTCTTTTAGGTGTTGACAGTAGTAGATGCTGGCAATATAATACATGTATAAATCCACCAATTAGAGTAGCAGTACTTCTGTACATTTGAAAAGCAACTAGATGGAGATTCAAGTTCCTTTTTAGAGACCATTGAACAGATGTTGATGCCATATAAACGATGTAGTTCAGCACTCATAGATCATGCTAATTTCTTGAGAATTAAGTGTTGGAGAGTTCTGAGGATGGAAATATTTGATAACTAGCTTTCTGATCTGAAAGAGTGTTTGTCACCCTGACTTTGTTGACGACAGGGGTGCCTCGAGCCACATGTTGGTGTTAGCTATACAAAGGAGCCAAGGGCTGAGCCGGGAAATGGCTACTGGCCTGTGAATGATCTGACAGTGAGTTTGTCACCCAGACAGCATACCGAGCAGGGTTGTCCGAAGCCCAATAAGAGATTACGTGGCACACACAGAGCCCCGCCCCACACACGTCCCTGTTTGAATATGCATGAATACATGTGAAATCAGGGAAAACTCGCACGTCCCAGTAAAAATCTAAAACTGTATGTTTAAAATGTGCGTGTAAGCACGCACTCACCCCTCTGAAGTGTACAACTGTACATGACCATACGCAGCCACTTACACCTTCATGAACTAATCTGTTTAGCCGCAGCATTGCTCGTTAGGGTAGTGCGTGCAATTCTTACTTCCTTGCGAGAACTGCTGGTGTTCCTCGCAATTGGTCCAACAATCAAATATCCTACAAAGTATTGTACGTTGATCATTATTAACCATTATTTAGTTTTGATTACACATGTATAATCACTGCTGCATGTGACAGCCGGAAAAAAACCGTACATGGTACCGGTATTTTGGGAGGTGGCGGCCTGCCCTTGCCAACTTCACGACCCACCAGGTTGCTATCGATAATTAGCTTGAACCCCTCCCTACCCTTTGGTGCCCTTGTATCTTCGCAATTTTAAGAAATCAGACAATGTTATGTAGGTAGGAAGCTAGCAATACTCTCAGGCAGGCAATCCGTTTAATCAGTATCCAGATTTATCATATCGGCCATGGTTTGTTTTGAAGGTGCTACATGTAGCACAAGGGCTAAATTGGCTACCTTGGTATTTTATGGGTGCTAAACTAGTATTTGGGGCCTGATTTGTTTGGCCCCAACAGCTGCTTGATGCACCCCAGTGGCTACTGGGAGCAAAATGGACGATGGTGCTACGCAACGGCACTGAGTCCTTCCCTTGCAAAACATATCCCCGATCGCCCATATTGATGATCTTGTTGTAAGCTAGTCCCACTAATAAGTCTGGGGCATCCTAAGCTGCTGGATGGAATTGCTGGATGTTGATCAAGGCTGCCAACATTTTGCTCACCAGATTATCATGATCATACAAGTTCATCAGACTGGTTCAGTGATGAGGCTCAAGCGACTTGTTTTGGGGGGACACGAGTGCAATACTTCCTATATACTTCAGGAAGAGTGGCCACGCCTTCCTGCCTTTCTCACCGAATTATTTGTGTAGCTGGTTTTGTGCAAGGGATCCAACCTTGTCGGGTGTTCGTGAAAATCTACAAATCATTTCGTAAACAAAATTCTGCAAGCTCCCAACACCGCACCATGCGTCTGCCAGTCGCTTCAGTCGTCCTCCTTACCCCCGCGAAACCGTTCATATAATCGATAAGCTGGCAACTTACCCGTAATAATCCGCCACTCTGCTTCAGCTCGGAAGTCGCCCAAGGTTTGGCGGGGGGTAAAATACGCCTCGCTGATTCCTGAGGTCTTGGCACGCAGTGAGTGGATGAACAATGTACCAAGTGGAATGAGTTTAAAGTAAGGAAAGCTGCACCAGGAATGATCAACTCGATGTTTTCCACTTGATTTACTGGACAAGGTCCACACTCCCCCAAAACCGACCCGGCAGTTAAGGCCAACAGACAGGGTTGCTCAAGCATTTATGAAAACGTGTTTGACACTTGCAACGCCTTTCAAACTGTGACTCAGTGAGTGTCACTTGATCGGGCTCTTCTCGTACTAGGGCAAATAGTATTTCTGTATTTGTTTGCTTCCCATGTTCTTCTTCCCGGCTCCCCTATTTATACCATCCTCTTAATGTATGCGCTTGTATGTGTGTCCCGGTCCAGAGGTAGTCACATTTACTCACATCCAACCCACCCAGACCCTAACTATCTACACCCTTGAATGCAGCTGCATTCTGTACAGTAATCAGGAGTATGGTGTATGAGTGCGGCACCCATGCATGTGTGTTTGTTACAATCCAGAGGTAGCCAAATTGGTTAAGGGTCTCCCATGGACCCTCTAGGTGTACTCTAGGGTGAACATAACTAGGGGCCTAAGGGTGACATAATTTGGGGGACGGGGGGCGAATATCCTTAGGGGGTAGCGGGTTATACTGGTGATGATGATTATATATGTTAGGGCAAGAATTCATATGCACTTGGCTCGTGCTAACAGTATTCTTAACCCACAACAGACAATGAGCAGTTCGAAGTCTTCAATTCAACACTATAATTATCTACCCAGGTATCAGCTCCTGCAGGACAGTGGATCAAGGGTTTTTATATTTTTTATTATTGTTATTATTACTATTATGATTATTATGATTATTATGATTATTATGAGTATTATTATTATTGTGATTATTATGATTATTATTACTCTTATTATTATTCATGGAATTTAAGGTATATTTGAATAGGTCTATCTAGTGCAATACTACCACTATTACAGCCTCTTAGATCTGGGTGCAAGTGTCCCTTGGACGCACAAGTGCCTGTGCAAATCCTTTTGCCACCTAGGGTCAAAACAATGCCACTTTTGATCCCTCAACTTGTTGAACCCTAAAGCTGCAAATGCTGATGCAATAGTTTTTTTGTTGCCCAAAATGTAAGGAGATACGTGCAGCCCGATACTGGAATCGGGCAAGGAGGAAAGGTGGCCCGATATGTAACGTGTATGCCTTCCCACATGTTTCACCTGGGCATCGGGCGCCCGACTTTTAAATGTTTCTACCTTCCCAAATGTTACACCTGAGCACATGGCAGCCCAATTCTTTAAGTACATGCCCAAATCCTTATGCATTTCACTTTGTCTGTGCCAAAGTCTATGTCTACGTATTTTACAGTCCCGGGGGAGCCCAATAGGATGAAGGGACCCGTACACCCCCAACACCCACACCATGAAACAAATTGGGGAAATTCTTCTTGTTCAAATACTGGGATCCAAATAGAAGTTGAATATAATCCAGATCACTGGATGAACTTGCAGCCTAGTTGTAAGTCACTAGCGACAGTCATCAGTGCAGACCTCAGCACGCATTTTCAAACAATTATACTGAGTGCTTACTACAAGGAGCAGAATCATTTCCTCAGGGCTCCCCTCAGCCTATCCAGCATATGTACATTTTGCGTAGTGCATTTTTCAGCGTAATCCAAGCTGCCTAACTATTCCCTTAGGGCACCCCTGCATAGACAGTAGCTTTGAATGCTGTGAGCTCATTGAATTGATCAGAATATGCATATGCTTAAAATTTGTGTCAGAGCATCCTTTAGCATTTCAGGAAGCTTTAACTTTGCTCAGAGAAGCCTTGAGCATGTCAAGCAGCTTTTCATTTTGCTTAGTGCATCCTTCAGCATATCAAGCACCAGCTTCAGCTTCAGCAGATCAAGCAGCAGCTTTAATCGTGCTCAGAGCATCCTTGAGGATATCCAGCAGCTTCTGATTTTGCTCAGTGTATCCTTAAGCAGGTAAAGCAGCAGCTGTAACTTGTGCTCAGAGCATCCTTCTGCATATCAGCATATCCAGCTGCTTTAGATTCTGCTTAGTGCATCCTTTAGCAGATCAAATATCAGCTTAGAGCATCCTTCAGCATATCAAGCAGCTTTAGATTCTGCTCAGTGCATCCTTCAGCAGATCAAGCAGCAGCTTTGAATTATACTCGGAGCATCCTTCAGCATATCAAGCAGCTTCAGATTCTGCTCAGTGCATCCTTTAGCCCATCAAGTAGCAGCTTTAAATTGTGCTCAGACTACTTCATCATATCAAGCAGCTTCTGATTCTGCTCGGTGCATTCTTGAGGATATCCAGCAGCTTTACATTTCGCTTAGTGCATCCTTCAGAATGTCCAGCTGCATCAATGTTTGCTTTGAGAATCCTTGAGCATATCAAGCAGCTGTAGATTTTGATTGGTGCATCCTTCAGCAGATCAAGCAGCTTTAGATTATGATCAGTGCTTCCTTCGGCCGATCAAGCAGCAGCTTTAAATCGTGCTTGGTGCATCCTACATCATATCAAGCAGCTTCAGATTATGCTCAGTGCATCCTTCAGCCGATCAAGCAGCTTATGATTCTGCTCAGTGCATTCTTGAAGATATCCAGCAGCTTTACATTTCGCTCATTGTATCCTTCAGAATATACAGCTGCATCAATGTTTGCTCAGAGAATCCTTGAGCATATTTAGCAGCTGTAGATTTTTCTTTGCGCATACTTCAGCAGATCAAGCAGCAGCTTTAGATTCTGCTCAGGGCATCCTTCAGCAATTCACTCAGCAGCTTAAATTGTGCTGAGAGCATCCTTCAGCATATCAAGCAACTTTAGATTTTGCTCAATGCATCCTTCAGCTGATCGAGCAACAGCTTTAAAGTGTGCTCAGTGCATCCTAGATGATATCCACTAGCTTTACATTTCGCTTAGTGCATCCTTCAGGATATCCAGCTGCATCAAAGTTTGCTCTGAGCATCCTTCAGCATATCAAGCAGCTACATATTTTGCTGTATGCATCCTTAAGCAGATCAAGTAGCTTGTCCATGGAAGGCAGGCTGGGGATATCTTGAGACCAGCAATTGCACAGCCCTCTATGTTTTGTCTTGCCTATTCAAATGTATGATATAGTCCAGGGGTACCGGACAAGATGGGATATTCCAGCCACCCACCACTGGTCAAGCTACATTAGCCGACTTAGCAAAGTCTAAGGAAATACCCGTCTCCTCTCCGCAATTTGCTGGCGGCAGATTGGGCAGAGTTGGATAAGGTCTGAGCATATCGACACATCGTGCGTTGTGGCCACAAGTTGAAGTTGGCGGGAGGGTTCATAGCTGGTGTTGTGCCCACCCTTACGGCGTCATTGTTGTTCTCAGTGGTGGGACCACCATTAGTAGTGTTGTGTTTGGGTTTCAGCTGCCTTGCTTGCTTTAGCCCACTGCGGATGTGTCCTCACAACATAATTTTTGTCACAGTCATCATCATTCCTGGCCTCAGTTTCGCGTTGTCCTGGGAAGTGGTAGGCACAACGGCCAGATAGAGTTTCTTTTCGGCTACGAGCAGCAGCTTCTAGGCAGCTCCCTGAGCCAGGTAGGCGCAACAGCCACATAGTTTTTATTTTCAGCTAGGAGCAGCAGCTTCCAGGCAGCTTCCTGACCCAGGTAGGCGCAACGGCCACATAGTTTTTCTTTTCAGCTAGGAGCAGCAGCTTCTAGGCAGCTCCCTGAGCCAGGTAAGCGCAACGGCCACACAGCTTTTCTTTTCAGGTACGAGCAGCAGCTTCTAGGCAGCTTCCTGACCCAGGTAGGCGCAACGGCCACATACTTTTTCTTTTCAGCTATGAGCAGCAGCTTCTAGTGAGCTCCCTTAGCTAGGTAGGCGCAACGGCCACACAGCTTTTCTTTTCAGCTACGAGCTGCACCTTCTAGGCAGCTACCTGAGCCAGGTAAGCGCAACGGCTACATAGTTTCTCTTTCAGCTACGAGCAGCAGCTTCTGTGCAGATCCCTGAGCCAGGTAGGCGCGACGGCCATATAGAGCCCCAAGATTTGGACAGTTCTGGACAGAGGATTCTATCAGCTTCCAGACACACTAGGATGCATATACTTTGGCAGAATAGCCAGTGAGGGGAGCTGCCTAGAAGCTGCAGCTTTTAGTTAAAAATAAAATCTCTGAACGGTCACCACGGCCGACATAGCCGACCCAGCTGCAATGCCCACCACGGCTGACATTGCCACCATTGTCACCACGGCCACCATTGCCATCACTACCACCCTGATTACCCAGGTTGCCACGCCCCCCACGGTTCCTCCAATAGCAATTTGGCTTTGGCTTTGAGCTTGCTGGGACAACCTAGGCAGCTCCTGTGGCTGTACTTGCAGGCTCAGTTCTTGATGATGTATCTCAGTTTTTGAAGATGACTAGAGAAACACCCTTCTCCTCTCCGCAATTTGCTGGCGGCAGATGGGGCAGTGTCGGATGAGGTCTGAGCAACGTCGACACATCGTATGGCCACAAGGATGCAAGCAAGTGTCCTTGGGGGCAGATAGGCATACACTACACTCAGCAGCTGCGTCACGTGCCTTTTGAGTATCCCTCTGCAGACACTTGTCAAATATGGCCTTTCTAAGGCACTCCTTGTCCACCTTGGCCAACAAGCGCTCCAACGTTTCAATGTCTTGGGACGCTAGGACATCTCCCTGGCCTGTCATGCAACCTATGTGCACCTCTTGCTCATCATTCCTTGACCTTGCAAGTGCTAGCTGCGCTTCATGCTCATCGATCTTTGACCTTGCTGCTGCTAGCTGCAGCTTATGTTCATCATTCCTTGATCTTGCTGCTGCTAGCTGCGCCTCTTGCTCATCATTCCTCAATTTAGACATGGCAAGCTGCTCCTCGCAATCATCAATCCTTGATCTTGCTGCTGCTAGCTGGGTGCTCAATTTCTTCTTTTCAGTTTGCAGGTTTCTAATTGAGTTTTGAGCAGGTCGTTGGTCCCCATCTTGTTGGGCAACAGACCTCCGGCTCATGAGATTGCGGATGGCATCAACGACGTTGTTGGGACCACTTCGCAACGCTTGATCTAGTGCTGAGTGCCCTTGAGTATCCTTTACGTTCACATCAGCGTCGTGGCCAAGGAGGGCCTTGACGCACTCATCGTGTCCATGCAATGCAGCACCCTGCAAAGGGGTGATGCCATCGATATCCTTAATGTTCACATCAGCACCGCTATCCAAGAGAGCCTTGATGCACTCCACATGCCCATGCCGTGCAGCCTCAAACAGAGGGGTGCTATCGGTCCAACCCATGCTAATGCTCCAATCCATGGTGCTGTTCACATTGGCTCCTCGCTCCAATAAAAAAACCACCCCATTGACATCACCCCTTCGGGACGCGTGCCAAAGTTGTGTATCTAGGCTATGATGCATTTTCTTCGTGTTGACTTCTCACCGGCAAGAGCGGCGTTGGGTAACTTCCTTCCCTGAAGAGCGCGATGAGCGTAGATTCTGCGTATATATAATATATAGAAGGCAATGTCATGGAGTACTGGGGATTCAACAACCATATCCGTATGTATGCACAAACGAAACACAGAAAACTGTGCGCAGTCATGCATTTCTTGTATGTGTTGGCAGAAGTAGATGCTGGCAATATATGTATATCCACTAATCAGAGTAGCGAACTTCAATATGAACTTTTGAAAAGCAACTAGTTGGAGATAAAAGTTCGTTATAGAGACCATTGAACAGATGTTGATGCCATATAGATTACTGTATGCACCTTAAGTATTGGCGAACGACCCTTTGCCAAACCGGATTAGGGACCCAGCTTGAGACCACTCCAGGTGGTTGGCTTTTTGCCAAGTTACGGTTACCATGGTACTCTGTCTACTAAGCCCTAGCGAGATAAATGTTCCTGATTTGAATTGCTACATGGTTTTACAGCAAGCTTGGGCAGACTACTTGGTGAACATGTACCAAGGAAATGTTACAATAGCATAAGACCCTTTGCCAACTGGATCTCAAGTCTGAGCTTGAGACAGTCAGAGCCATAGACCCTTTGCCAAGTTAGTTTTGCCATGCTTTTCTGAGACCCACTTTCAGGGGGGGAACGACATTTGCCAATACTTAATCTTGCCAATACTTAAGGCGCGTACCGTATGTAGTTTGGCCCTTAAAGATCATGCTAACTTCTTGACAATTAAGTGCTGGAGAGATCTGAGGATGGAAATATTTGATAACTAGCTTTCTGGTATGAAAAATGGGTGACAAAACTATACAAATAGTTTTGTCACCCATAATTGACGACAGGTGTGCCTGGAGCTACATGTTGGTGTTAGCTATTCTGAGGCGCCAAGGGCCGAGCCGGGAAATGGCTACGGGCCCGTGAATGATATGGAAGATAATTTTTCACCCAGACAGCTAGCAGCAGGGTTGTTCGTAGCCCTATTGGAGTTTACGTGGCACACGCATATCCCTGTTAAAATGTGAACGAAAAGATGTGAACATCAAGTTAAACTCACGCGTCCCAGTCAAAATCTAAAACGATATGTTACAAATGTCCGTGTAAGCACGCACTCACCCCTCTGAAGTGCACATGACCACATGCGTACTTAAACGGATTGCTCATTTATTGCAAGGGTAGTGCACGCAATTATTACTTCCTTGCGAGGACTGCTGGTTTGCCTCACAATTGGTCCAACAATCAGCATTCCTTCAAATAATTGTGTGTTGATAATTATGAACTGTTATTCGGTCTTTATTACAAGGGGGGGGGCAACTTCGAACCAAAATGACCCCATCATCAAACCTTGTAAATATCATTGAGAGGATGAAGAATCCGGTCTTATTTCTTAATTTGGCTCAGTAGACAAAAAGTGCTGGTCCTCCAAAGTTTGGGGCCGCGGGGGGGGGAGGGGGGTGTTGAGGAAAAATCCGACTTTCCAAAACTTAGGTGTTTTTCAGGCACTTTTTTACAGCCCTCAGAATGACATGGGAGTGGAACTAGGGTGATCCCCGGAGTGTTCCTCTACTAAATACCAGTCCATTTATGCTATTGGGGTGGGGATCCACCACATATTATGCCCAGGGCAGAGGGGGGGGGGGGGGGGGGGGGGTCTAGGGTCTCTCTCTCTCTCTCTCTCTCTCTCTCTCTCAACGCCGTAACCGAGTACAACAAAGTACAGAGTGAGACCTCGTGGTAGTTCACTGCTTCTTCTTTTTTTACTGACTTTTTTGACTGACTTTAATTTTTACTGACTGACTGATCTCCAAGCCCCACCAAACAATGTCACATTGGTGATGATGATTTTCTATGCTTCAAACATTCCCAATGGTCTCAAGACCAACCTCGATGGATAGGCCTTCGAAAACCCTGTAGAATGAGCCTAATTAGACACCATAACACTTAGTGGTGGCTGAGATGGTGGCTGTACAGAGGGTTCCGGAGCCTGGGGGGGGGGGGGGGGGGGGGGGGTCTGCAGAAGGGTGCCTCAGCACTTTTTTGTGATGGGGTCTAGCACTTTTTTTTTGTCCCCCCCCTGCTTTCTTACGCGCTTATAATCACTGCTGCATTAGACAGCCTGGAAAAAAGGCCGGACCTGGTATTTTGGTAGGTGGCCTGCCCTTGCAAACTTCACAACCCACCAGGTTGCTATCGATCATAAGCTTCAACCCCTCTCAACCCTTTGGTGCCCTTGTATTCTTAGCAATTTTGAGAAATAAGATAACGTAATATAGCCGGGAAGCCAGCAATACTGTTTGTCAGGCGATCTGTTTAATCAGTTTCCAGATCTGTCATATCGGCCACAAGTTTTCTTGACGGTGCACAAGGGTTCCTAGATATTTTGGGGGTGCTAAACTAAAATCTGTGGGGTCTGTTTTTTGGGGCCCCCCCATGCTGCTTGATGCACCCCACAGGCTACTAGGAGCAAGATGGACGATAGTGCTAGGCAACTACACTGATTATTTTCCTTCCCCCCAAAAACCCTGGTCACCCATATTGGTGATCTTGTTGTAAGGTGGTCTCCACTTAGTCTGGGGCATCCTAAATTGCTGGATAGCATTGCTGGATGTTGATCAAGGCTGCCAACATTTTGCTCACCAGATTATCATGACCAGACAATTTGATCGGACTTCAGCGAGGCGAAAGCGACTTGTTTGAAGGGGACACGAGTGCAAGATTTCCTATCTACTATAGGAGGAGTGGCCACGCCTTCCTGCCTTTCTCGCCGAATTCTTTGGGTCCCTGGATTTGTGCAAGGGGTCCCACCTCATCGGGTGAAAATCTGAAAATCAGTTCGTAAACAAAATTCTTCAAGCTCCCAACACCGCACCTTGCGTCTGCCTGTCGCTTCAATCGTCTTCCTTGCCCCCGCGAAGCCGTTCATGTAATTAATAAGCTGGCAACTTAGCCGTAATAATCCGCCAGTCCGCCACACTGCTCCAGCTTGGAAGTCGTCCGAGGTACGACGGGGTGTAAAATACGCCTCGCTGATTCCTGATGTCTTGGCACGCAGTGGATGGACAATGTGCCAAGTGGAAGGATTTTAAAGTTAGGAATGCTGCACCAGGGTATGCTTTTATTGGAAGGTTCAGAAAACCGACGAGGCAGTGAAGGCCAGCGGGTTAAGGCCACCCCACCCGGATGGGGGGCTGGGGGCTTGCAGGATGGCTTGCAGGTAGAGAACAAGTGCTCTCTGCTTGCTGGGGACGTCAGGGCCTGGGGCCTGGGGCCTGGGGGGTGCTACGGAGGGTCCTGGGCCGGGGTCCTGGGCCCCTGGGCCTGGGCCTGGAGTGGGGCGCTATGATAGGTCACATCGCGGTCGCACCTTATAGCCAATTCCGCTTCACCTACAATAAATTGTTTCTTGCAGCATTACGACATATCCTGCAGCATTGCGACAGGTCCTCTGACCAAGAGACCTACCAACCATGTTACCATCGTCATGCGCCTCTGCACTGCCATCGACTGCTACGCTATTTCATGCTTCCTGCGCAATGCGTATGCTCATGGCGCAAATTGAATCTCGCAAGTGTAATACGAGCATATCCCTGCTGCTGCGGGCTCTGCTGCCATAGGAGAACGGATCGCTGACCATCCCATGCGGCCATGCCCATCCATCTCGAGGTTGACATGAGAGGGCGACGTGGCGAACTGTTGGAGGCCCCGTGGCGTGGTAGCTATGGGGACAAACAAGGAGGTTGGTGTTTAATTGTCTGTGAATGGGCTGCTCACTGTCTGCGGGCAGAGCCCATGCAGATGCGCAGTATGAACACACCCACACCACACTACAGGGCAGGAAGCAATCACATGGGTGTAGGCAGTGCTTTCCTTTTCGTCTACAGGTAGCATCTTCTAGGCAGCTCCCTGAGCCAGCCTCTGGGCTAAGCCCCGAGATTTCAGAAGTGCTGGAAAGCAAATTACACCAGCTTCCAGTTGCACTTTGTCCCAATAGGATTAGCTGGGTAGCATTCCAGGGAAGCTGCCTGGAAGCTGTTACTTGTAGATGAAAACAAAAGCGATGGTTTATAGGCGTTACCGGGTTCGCAAGAACAAACAAGCCATGAGGACGACTGGACACTGAGGGAGGGAGACTGGGCCACGAGGATGACTGGGCGAGTGGCACTGGGGGAGGGAGATTGGGCCATGAGCCATGAGGGGTACTGGGCACTGAGGAAGGGAGACTGGGCAAGTGGCACTGGGGGAGGGAGACTAGGCCATGAGCCATGAGGGGGACTGGGCACTGAGGGAGGGAGACTGGGCAATGGAGGGGAGCTGTCTAGAAGCTGCTACTTGCAGCCAAACAAGAAACAGTAGCAACGGAGGTGTTGGTGTAGGAACACTGAGAGGTTACCCAAATAAGTTTGATTGGATTGGATTGCTTCATGTCTTTCAGCAATCTCTAGGCTGCTCACCGTCTTCAAATCCCCCCCCCCCCCCCCCCCTCCCCTGTGTGATACCCACAAAAATCAGGGTGCATACTTAACTGATTACCCTGGTAGGGAGATGCATACTAGCCGCCCCCCCAAGATTCTAGACACGTGTGTATTATATGGTGTGGCTTATGCAAGAGTTTCATCAGGAGCAGATTACATGAAGGATATAACTTTCATTTTCCGCTACCTGCAGCAACTTCTAAGAAGCTTCCCTAGTTGGCTTACCATCCAATCCTATCGCAACATAGTGCATTTGAAAGCTGACAACATGACCTGTCCGATACTCACGAGATCTTGGGGCTTAGTCCATAGGCTGGTTCAAGGAGCAGTCTAGAAGCTGCTGCTCAAAAATCTATGAGGAAGGATTTTGATATGAGGGGGTCCTCATCCCTCCTCTTAGCAATGGAGATTGGAGAGCGAAATTGTATAACTTTATAATACAACGGGGTATTTGTTTTTTTTATGTATTATTTCATTATATTGAATTATATTGTCGCCGTCAGGCCATTGTTGACCCAATACAAGCCGCTCCACAGTATCTGAGAGGTGTCTTTTAACTAATACTCAAAGTAGCTGCTTATCTTATCATAGGTCTCAGTTTGCAGCAATATTGTTAGCATACTTTGCATCAAATCCCACCAGGACCTTTGAGACGAGAGAACTGAGCTCCAACAATTTGACCACCACCACACCACCACCACCACTGGCTCAAGGAGCTGTGTAGAAGCTAGAGAGAACTGAGTGCCCACAATTTGACCAAGCAAGGTGGTCTTTTCGAGTTGGTTGGACAGAAGAGAAACAAGCCCACCTTCCATGGAATAAAAAAGATGAAACTGCCCCAAAACTGCTTGTGCAGTAAAGCAAGGGAACCTCCTTTAAACTTTGAAACAAGAGACCTGCCCACAAATTGTACAACAAAGCAACTAACGGAGCCATACTTTTGAATGGGGGAAACAAGATAACTACGAGGACCAATTCTTTAAACCATATGATCTACCTGTTATGCTCCCAGGTTTCTGTGGGTATCGCACTGACAGACTTGGAAGATGGTGAGTTGACCAGAGCTGCCTGAAAAGTATGTAACAATCCACTCCAATCCAATCCAATCCAGTCAAATCCAGTCAAATCCAAGACAACTGCCCATATATTGCCCAACTATCTATCGGGCATCTAGTTTCAAGTTAGAGATAATCAGATAATGGACCTGCCCACAACGTAGACAACCCAGCAGGGGCGGGGTCTTAGGTAGACCGGCACCACTACATGTATACCTGTATATGAACACTGTGTCATCCCGTTTCGACGAAAGGGATCGGAACGTAGCAGCCCGTTCTCTACCGCCGTACGACGGGGCTTCCTTAATACCACGCCCCACGAGGCGTTATCATTACTATGTTGTGTAGCTTATCAGCTGAGAATCTAATCAGTTTCAGTAACAGCGGGGGGGAAACTAGAATGCAATGCATGCTTTTCAAGGTGCTCCAGTTGGTGACACGTGACCTAGGTGCCTGCGCCATGTGGGGTGTGCACTCACTCAGCAGACATCCGCCTCACACAACTGTGCCTCATTTGTCCTCCTGAGTATATCTACCTACGTATGTATGTGTTATAGTGGCAGACAGCTTAGGCAAGGTCATATCAGCTTTACCTTTAGCCTATTTGGCCCACCCCTGGACTGTAACAACAAACGTATATGGAACTATCTATAAGGCAGTTGTCTGCTGGTGAGCACATACCCTACACCTGAAGACAACAGAACCAAGCCTTACTAATACAGCACACATTGCTTAGCTTATTCTGCTTGTTGCACTGCATGATCTCGCTTGCAACCTGACATATAAATGTACATGTCATAGTAGCAGACCTGCACCATCGGCAAGGTAAAATCAATGCGAGCACCGACCTCAGGAATAATCCCTCATCTTTGCTAGGCTCACTTGCAATTCTCAATCGACGTGCTTTGTCTTGCCTATTCAAATATATGTTGTAGTCCAGGGGGGGGCTACACTATGTGGCATCCCAGCTACCACGGGTCGATCCGAGATAATATAATAATGTTGGCCGACTAAGCTAAGACTGCGTCCACCTTTGTCATCACTATCACCCTGGTGACTATTGTCACCATAGCCACCACAGTTACCCCAAACGAGTTTTGGCTTTGGCTTTGAGGTTGCGGGGACACCAGAGGCAGATCCTGCGGCTGCACTTTAAGGCTCAGTTCTTGAATATGTAACTATGACCAAATAAACACCCGTCTTCTCTCTGCAATCTGCTGGCGGCAGATCGGGCAGACTTGGATGAGGTCTGAGCAAGATCGGCAAATCGTATGGCCACAAGGATGCAAGCAAGTGTCCTTAGGGGCAGATAGGCATACGCCACACTCAGCAGCTGCATCAAGGGCCTGGCGAAGCTCTCTCTCCACACGCTTCTCAAATATGACATTTCCAAGGCACTCCTTGTCCACATTGGCCAACAAGTGCTCCAATGTTTCAACGTCTTGGGAAGCTAGGACATCTCCCTGGCCTGTCATGCAAGCCATGTGCACCTCACATTCATCATTCCTCGAGCTTGATGTTGCTAGCTGAGCCTCATGCTCATCATTCCTTGATTTTGCTGCTGCAAGCTGGGTACTCAATTCCCTATTCTCAATTTGTAGGTTTCTAATTGATCTTTGAGAAACAGGTTGTTGGTCCCCATCTTGTTGGGCATCAGACCTCCTCATGTGGTTTCGGAGGGCATCAACAACGTTTTTGCGCCCACGTTGCAACGCTTTATCCAGTGCTGACTGCCCTTTAGAATCCTTTATGTTCTCATCCGCGCCGCGGCCGAGGAGGGCCTCGATGCACTCCACATATCCATTCAATGCAGCACCATGCAAAGCGGTGTAGCCATTATGGCCCCTTGTGTCCACCTCAGCACCGCGATCCAAGAGAGCCTTGATGCACTCCGCATGTCCATTCAGTGCAGCAACATACAGAGGGGTGCTGTCAGCCCAACGCACAATGCTGTTCACATTGGCTCCCCGCCCCAATACAGAAATCACCCCATTGACATCACCCTTTTGGGACGACTGCCAAAGTTGTGAATTAAGGGTAATCTGCATTTGCGGCATGTCGACTTCCCACCGACAACAGCAGCGTTGGGTGACTTCCTTCCCTGATGGGCGCGATGAGCGTAGATTCTGCGTATATACAAAAGGAAATGTCATGGAGTAGTGGGAATTCAGCAACCATATCCTTATGTACGCACACACGTAAAACAGAAAACTGTGCGCAGTCATGCATTTCTATTAGGTGTTGGCAGTGGTAGATGCTGGCAATATATTAATGTATCCAGCAATCAGAGTAGCGGTACTTCTGAACTTATGAAAATAAACTAGTTAGAGATCCAAAAAAAAGTTCATGTTAGAGACCATTAAACAGATGTTGATCCCATACATATAGATGATGTAGTTCGGCACTTCAAGATCATGCCAACTTCTTGAGAATTAAGTGAGCAAGAGATTAGAGGATGTAGATATTTGATTACTAGCATTCTGATCTGAAACAGAGTTTGTCACCCAGACTTTGGAACAAATGTTGATGCCACCGGAATGATCTGATGTTGTTGAACAATGATAGATCATGCTAATTGTCGAAGAATCAGTGATTTAAATGCAGATCATCGTCACTTGAAACAGGAGAAGCCCAGGCCTCCCATTTTTGCTTCACGGAGTTCATGCTGATTTATTTATTCTGAGACTGGGGCTATAATGGCATGATACATAGCGATGTCTTGACCCATTTTTCAGGCCATTCTGAGAACCTCAAATAGGTGGTGGTGGTGGTGGGGGGGGGGGGGGGGGGGGGGGGGGGGGGTATGGGTGGCTGAGTATGGGAGGTACAGGTGTGTGGGTGAATGGGTGGGTACCCCTTCCACACACACCACCACCACCCACCACCCACCCACTCACCCACTCCATCCCCTCCCCACCTCAGCTGCTTGAAATCATGATACCTCCAATTTCTGGCCATCCCCCTGCGAAGGTGGAGGGTGACTATGGTACTTGTGCAACCCAAAGGGGAGGCATAACTGAATGTTGACTATCACACAATCCCTGATTGGGATTTATGAGGATGCCATAGTGTGTGCCATAGCGTACGTACCCATAATCCATATATAATTCCAAGGGGGGGGGGGGGCCCTCCTCAGGATTTTTTGAAGGGAGGGAGGGGAGAGTTTTTGTCTCCTCATGCTTGAAGTATTATTAGTATTAGTATTAGTATTATTATTATTATTAATAATAATAATAATAATAATAATAATAATACTGATTATATATATGATTTAAAATGTGATGATAAACGCCCGGGTAACCGTATATTTGTATCATCTGTATAGGACGAAATCAGGGCCTCTATTGATAAAACAATTTGTAGGGGCTCAGCTCATTCATCAGTGCTTGTTTTCGAATCAGTTCCTTCTGAATCGAGATTGGGCAGGTCATTTCAGCCTAAATGGCTCCCATGAACCGCAACTTACACATACATACATGCATTATGTATCCATGTGTGTGTGTGTGTGTACTGGTGTCAAATATTCAGACAGCATACCGAGTTAGCAGCAGGGCTGTTCGAAGCCCTCTGAGTTGACGTGGCACACGCAGAGCCCCCCACCCACCCACCCACCCACCCACCCACACACACACACACACGCATTTCCCTATCAATATGTGCGTGAAAACACGTGAAAATCAAGGAATCGAGGGAAATCAAGGAAAACACGCACGTCCAAGTCAAAATATAAAAACAGATATTACAAATGTGTGTGTAAACACGCACTCACCCCTCTGAGTGTCACGTACGTGTTGAATTACCCTGGTTAGCGGCAGCGTTGCTCATTAATTGCAAGGGTAGTGCACTAAATTATTACTTTCTTGCGAGGACTGCTATTTCGCCTCACAATTGGTCCAACAATCACCGATCATACAAAGCATTGTACGTTACCGTACACGCCTTAAGTATTGGGCTATTGGCAAACGGTTTGGCAAACGGCCCTTTGCCAAATCGGATTAGGCATCCAGCTTGAGACCACTCCAGGTGGTTGGCCTTTGCTAAGTTACGGTTACCATGGTACTCTGTCTACTAAGCCCTAGCAAGTTAAATGTTCTTGATTTGAATTGCTACATGGTTTCATTTTCAGCAAGCTTGGGCAGGCTACTTTGTAAACATGTACTAGACCTTCAACTTGGCCATATGGCTCCAGCCAGCTATTTGGCTGGCTGAAGCCATGAACCGGTCTGGCTACTAAGGCCTAGAAAGTTGAATGCTCCTGATTTGAATTGTTTCATGGTTTTACAGCAAGCTTGGGCAGACTACTTGGTGACCATGTAACAAGGAAAAGTAATCATAACATAAGACCCTTTACCAACTGGATTTCAAGTCTGAGTTTGAGACAATCAAAGCCATAGACCCCTTTGCCAAGTTAGTTTTTCCATGCTTTTCTGAGACCCACTTTTAGGGGGGAAATGACATTTGCCAATACTTAATCTTGCCAATACTCAAGGCGCATACGGTATTCAATATTAACCATTATTCAGTCTTTATTACGTATTTATAATCACTGCTGCCTGTGACAGCCTGGAAAACAGCTGTATATGGTATTTTGGGAGGTGGCCTTCCCTTGCCCACTTCACAACCCACCATTCATCAATGATTTTTCTTTTTAATCCCTTCCTATCACGGTTGGGCAAGTTCCTTTTACCCATTTGGCCTACCCCTTGACTGGAACATATATACAACCCACCAGGTTGGTATCGATTATCAGCTACAACCCCTCTCTACCCATTGGTATCCTTCGCAATTTCAATGCATAGATAATGTAATGTAGCACAAGGGCTAAATGAGGCACCTTGTTAGTTTGGGGGTGCTAAACAAAAGTCTTTGGGAGCTGCTTTTGGAGGGGTGCATAACTAAATTATTCGGGGACTGCTTTTTGAGTTGGGCCCCCCAAAGCTTCTTGATGCACTTCACAGGCTATTAGAAGCAAGATGGACGATGGTGCTACGTTAAGGCACTGATTCCTTTCCTTCCCCCAAAATCTCTGATCGCCTATAATTGATGATCTTGATGTAAGCTAGTCCCCACTTAGGAAGGGGCATCCTAAGTTGCCGCATGGCATTGCTGGATGTTGATCAAGGCTGCCAAGTGCCAACATTTTGCTCACCAGATTATCGTGATCATACAATTTCGTCAGACTAGTTCAGTGGGGCGAAAGCGACTTGTTTGAAGGGACACGAGTGCAAGATTTCCTATATACGTTAGGAGGAGTGGCCGCGCCGTCCTGCCTCTTTCACCGAATTCTTTGGGTTGCTGGTTTTGTGCAAGGGTTCCCACGTCGTCGGCTCGTAGGGTGTGAGTGAAAATCTTATAATCAGTTCGCAAACAAAATTCTGCAAGCTCCCGACACCGCACCTTCAAAAAACAAAGTTGCGTCTGCCAGTCACTTCAGTCATCTTCCTTTCCCTCGCGAAGCCATTCATAAATAATAAGCTGGCAACTTACTCGTAATAATCCGCCACTCTGTTTCAGCTCGGAAGTCGTCCAAGGTTTGGCAGGGGGTAAAAGACGCCTCGCTGATTCCTGAGGTCTTGACGCAGTGGATGAACAATGTACCAATGGAATTATTTAAAAATAAGGAAAGTTGGAATGATTCCAAAGTTAGGAAATGTGCACCAGGAATGGCGAGCTCGGGTGCTTTGATGCTTTCCACTAATTTATTTATTTGACGAACCTTGATGAAGGTTCACGATCCCCCAAAACCGACGAGGCAATTACGGCCAACAGACAGGGTGGCTCAAGAACACTTCAAAACGACACTTGCAACGCCTTTCAAACTGTGATTGTCACCTGATCGCGCTCTTCTTTTACTGAAGCCTCAATGTTCGACCTTCTGTTTTGTTTTGCTTCCTATATATATTCTTCTTCCCGGCTCCCCTATTTGTATCATCCTATCAATGCATCTTTTAATACATCCTCACACTTGTATGTATGTCACGGTCCAGCGGCTGCCACACCCAACCCACGCAGACACCCCCCATACATGTGTGCTTTACTAATTGGTCGTGGGTCTTCATCTCCAGCCAGTTGGGAGAGGAAATTGTTACATACTCAGCTAAAATCAATGCCGAGACTGAACAGCGCCCAGGCAGCTGGACAGTTTTATAACATTGAGGGTTTGGGCAACATACCCCTCAGAACCTGGACCAGGAGGTGACCTCCAAAAAAGCGTACGAAAGAGCAAATAAAAGGCTTGACAACAAGCAATGCGAACTACCAAGGCATAGAGAAACTAGCGAATCAAGTGTATATAGTAGAATGGCTGAGAGTTGCCGAGGCCTAAAAAGCGAGATTATACAAGAAGACGTGAAGGACATAAGGCACAGGAAAATCACCAAACAAACAAGGAGAGAGGCATAGAGCTCTAAAAAGGCGGCCTTAACACTCCCTATCTAAAGGCAAACACAAGGCCAAGCCGTCAGCCAAAACGCCACAAGGAAAAGCACAGCTAAGAAAGGACACTTGACAACCTAAGCAGAACTACTAACACGATAAGAAGCGTGAGGAAAAGCGAAAGACCAAGACCAGCGGGGAAAAGCTAAGAGAGTCCATAGCCTATCTGTCAAGAAACCGTCAAGCTAAAGGACGGAGAGAGGGCACAGGAGGGCAGTTGGTCGGCCCCCTAAGGAGGACAGACCTAAGCGATACTGAGGAGAAATCGTGAAATCCTCACACTGTCACATCTACTAATATTCTCAAGAACGCCGGGCAACATTGCCGGTTAATCTGACAGGCCTGAAATCTTACCGACTCGTGTTCGATTCCCGTCGGAGGCGGATTACCTCTGAGGGCACTTTTTCGCGTACGTATCTCAGGGTTGCGGACTGTGGACGCGGCGTTTTTATTTGTCGTTTCCCTCCTGTCCTGTGGACTCAGTCTAGGGACCTGGAGCATGTCTACGATTTCCCCTTGAAGAATTCGCTTCTTCGTGACTCTCGTAGCTCATTGCATCAGCGCATTGTGCTTGACAAGGAAATCTGCTCTTTCGCACTAGTTCCTGCAGGTTGCGAAGTAGCAACTGTAGCCTCGGGAGTTGCTGCACCTGCCTCCATGGAACTTCGGGAAGTCAGTGAGCTAATAAGTCCATTAGCCTTACAGGCCACCAATTTGAATAATAATGCCATGCCATGCTACATTGATTCTTGCCCCCCCCCAATATTAAATAGTACGGATAAGTAAGCAACTGCTTTTGCATCCATCACCAAGGAGGCTGCCACTGCTGCTTGACGAACATTACACCACCACCGGGGCCGACCTCCAGGAGACTCGCCAGGGCCCCCTACTATTTCTGATATTCGGCGGGAGGAACTTGCCCAGCAACAATGAAGATCAATTGTGGAGTGTGAGGAGGGGCTGGCCGGGGCTGCCAACTGTATAATCTCTATATATAAAGAAATCATGGTCGTGGTCGTGGTCGTGGTCGTGGTCGTGGTCGTGGTCGTGGTCGTGGTCGTGGTCGTGGTCGTGGTCGTGGTCGTGGTCGTGGTCGTGGTCGTGGTCGTGGTCGTGGTCGTGGTCGTGGTCGACGTGGTCGTGGTGGTGTCATCATCGCGTACCCACGTGCCATGGGCGTGCGAAGTGTAACCGACTTGCAACCGAATTTCCGTCAAACCCAACTCGCAACACCCCGCCCAGCGAAATTTTCAAATACCGAAACTGCAGATGCGCAAAGCTAAGCGCGCGCGCTCATTTATCTCCACATTTGCCTCCCATATTATGACTGCAAGCCATTTTGATCCAGAAGGTCCTCTCCTCGGAGGTCATCTGCTGACCCTCGCTTTGTATGGCGCTCAGCATAAGCGTTTCAGTTCATTGCTTCTTCACGGCGCTCAAAGGCGCTAAAAAAAGCGCTCAAGGCGAGCTTGCCTGAGCAAGGAAGACAGGGAAATAGCCAACAAGCGTCGATGTGATGCCCGCGCTGCCCGATCCGAGGAGCTACGACATGCTGGTCATCTCGCTAGGAGTCAGGAACGAGCTACCGCGCCTGAGGAGGAACACGAAGCTACTTACTAAGCCAGGCGCGAAGACTATGCTGCCCAGCCTGAGGAGTTATGCCAGGCTCATAATCAAGCCAGACCTTCAGATCGTGATGCTTTTTTTCTCCGTCTGCGAGCGTTGCCACCATTCATCTCACGCACGCGCAATTTTGCCATGCCATCGCATCACATTCGTCGCGATTGGCATCCAGTTGTTGCGATTAATTACCTTAGTTCAGATCGCCATGGCTATTCTGTCCCTCTGCACACTCTCGCGCTTGCCACGCTCATCCCATCTTTGCAGGCTCTTTTCGTTGTATATAATATGAAGTACGTTGCTGCGATTTTTGCTGTTCTGAGTTGATCGAGTATCGACTGGGGCACTCCACGAGAAGACGAAGCTGCAGGTTTGTAGCCATGCAATTGCACCAGTCCGGTGTTCTCGGTGTAATCGGAATCTGAGCGTTTGCAATGTTGGTAGGTTTAAAGATCAGCGGGCCCCTCTTTCTGCACGATTGAATCCCACTGGGTGAAGTGAAGGGTACGAGGCAGGGAGAAGATTGTGTGTGCGTGTTGGTGATTGGGGGAAGGGAGGTTGGTGGGGGGTAAGGTGAGAGAAAGAGAGTGTGTGTGGATGGGGTGAGGGGTAGGGAGAGGTCAGGATGGGGGGGAGGGGGGGGTGGTATGCGTGTATGACAGGGTAGGAGGCCACACCTGAAGCACAAGGGGTCTAGGTAGGGAGAAGAGGTATGTGTGTGTGGGTTTGGGGGGAGAGGCAGGGGAGCGTCCAGCAAGGGCTAAGATGGCTGATATCTTGACTGTGTGTAAGGGAGAGAGAGGGGGGGGGGGGGGGGGGGGGGGGGGGGGGGGGGGGGGGGGGCATACAAGGGCGTTACCCGTTCTGTAACCCACATCAGACTAGGACCCATGGCCTGGGTCGGGGGGTGGCCACCGGCCACACGGGCTACCGAACTAGTAAAGAATATGTGGAATTTAACTGTTTAACTGTTTACACACTTGTATGCAGCTGCATTCTATACGGTTATCAGGAGTATGGTGTATAAGTGCGGTAGTACCCATGCATGCATGCATGTATGTTTGTTACAATCCAGGGGTAGCCAAATAGGCTAAAGGGACTTGACCAACTCCCATGGACCCATTAGGTGTACTCTAGGGTGAACATAACTAGAGGTCTAGGGGTGACGTAATTTGGGGAACGGGGGCGAAGATCCTTAGGGGGTAGCGGCCTAGCGGTTAATACGGTATTAGTGATGATGATTATATATATGTTCGGGCAAGGATTTATATGCGCTTGGCTCGTGCTATCAGTGTTCTTAACGCACATCGAACAATGAGTAGTTCGACGTCTGCAATTCAACACAGGTATCAAATTCAGTAGGACATTGGGTCAAGGATTTAGTGTTATTATATTAGTCGTAGTGGCATATAGGGATTATTTGAATAGGTTTATCTCGTATAGTCTGCGTCACCAAATCCCTATGCATTTACCTGTGTCTTTGCCAGAGTCTGAACCTAAGTTTTTACAGTCCAAGGGGAGCCCAATAGGATGAAGGGACCCCACTCACCCCAGCACCCCCAACACACACACCATACAATAAATTGGGGGAATTCTTCTTGTTGAAATACTGAGATCCAAATAGAAGGTAAATATAATCATGATCACTAGATGAACTTTCAGCCTAGTTTTAAGTCACCAGCGACAGTCATCAGTGCATACTTCAGCACGCATTTCAAACAATTCCACTCAGTGCTTACTACAAGGAGCAGAATCATTCCCTTAGGGTGCCCCTCAGCCTATCCAGCATATGTGCATTTGTAATAGTGCATTTTTCAGTATATTCCAAGCTGCCTAAGTATTCCCTTAGGGAACCCCCTGCATAGCCAGCAGCTTTAAATTCTATGAGCCCCTTGAATCCTTAAGATTAGTCATCTGCTTTACATTTTTCTCAGAGCATCCTTAGGTCTATTCTATTCTATTATTCTTATTCTATCCACATAATAATTGACTAGAATGTTAGTCATTGACTAGAATGTGGTCATTTGAGTTAGTCATATAACAGGCGGCTTTACATTTGCTCAGAGCATCCTTGAGCATGTCAAGCAGCTTTAGATTTTGCTCAGAGCATCTCCAGCAGCTTTAGATCCTGCTCAGTGCATCCTAAAAAAGATCAAGCAGATTTAGATTCTGCTCAATGCATCCTTCAGCAGATCAAGAAGCAGCTTAAAATTGTGCTCAGAGCATCCTTCAGGATATCAAGCAACTTTAGCTTCTGCTCAGTGCATCCTTGAGGATATCCAGCAGCTTTACATTTAGCTCAGTGCATCTCCCAGAATATCAAGCTGCATCAAAGTTTGCTCAAAGCATCCTTCAGCATATCAAGCAGCGTTAGATTTTGCTTAAATCATTCTTGAGGATATCCAGCAGCTATACATTTAGCTCAGTCTATCCTTCATAATATCCAGCTGTATCAAAGTTTGCTCAGAGCATCCTTGATCATATCAGGCAGCGTTATATTTTGCTTAGTGCATCCTTCAGCAGGTCAAGTAGCTTGTCCATGGAAGGCCGGCTGGGGGTTTATTGGGACCAGCACTTGCACAGCTCACTGTGTTTTGTCTTGCCTATTCAAATGTTTGATATAGTCCAGGGGTAGCCGACAAGATGGGAGATCCCAGCCACCTACCACAGGTCAAGCAATGTTAGCCGACTTACCAAAGTCTAAGGAAACACCCGTCTCCCCTGCACAATTTTCTAGCGGCAGATAGGGCAGAGTTGGATGGGTCTGAACAAGATCGACACATCGTGTGGCCACAAGTTGGAGTTGGCGAGTTGGTTCATAGCAGGTGTTGTGCCCACCTTTACGGCTTCATTGGTGTCCTCAGTGGTGGGACCACCATTAATCCATTAGTAGTGCTGTGTTTAGCGCTACGCTCTCGGGTTTCAGCTGCTTTGCTTGTTTTAGCCCCCTCAGGTTGTGCCATTGCAACATAATCTGCTTTTCAGCTACGAGCAGCAACATCTAGGCAGCTCCCTGAGCCAGGTAGGCGCAACGGCCACATCGTTTTTATTTTCAGGTACGAGCAGCAGCTTCCAGGCAGCTCCCTGAACCAGGTAGGCGCACCGGCCACATAGCTTTTCTTTTCAGCTACGAGCAGCAGCTTCTGGACAGCTCCCTGAGCCAGGTAGTCGTTATGGCCACATAGCTTTTATTTTCAGCTGCGAGCAGCAGCTTCTGGCCGGTTCCCTGAGTCAGGTAGTTGTAACGGCCACATCGTTTTTATTTTCAGCTACGAGCAGCAGCTTCTAGGCAGCTCCCTGAGCCAGGTAGACGCAACGGCCACATAGTTTTTTTTCCAGCTACAAGCAGCAGCATCTACCGTAGGCGCCTGTAATGTTGGCGGTAAATTTGGCGGTTGGGGTACCGCCATGTTCCTGCAAGGTAGGCGTGTAGGCCAAAACCGGTTCGAGCACAAACCGGATCAACCGCCAACGTTCAGGCGCGAGCAGCTGGACTACAGTGCAGTACACACTCAAACATACAGCCTCAGAGAGGGTCAAACACCGGTATGTGGTCTTGCTAGTTCGCTTCTATCAGCTTGAAATCACTCCGGTAGAGTGGACAGTAGATTAAAGCAGCGGAACAGACGCACCAATCTATACACGGAGACAAGGATAACGTTACAGACACAGGAGACCCATAAAGGGGCACCTGTGGTGAAAGGAGACGGTAGACAGGAACCTAACAGGGTACAGATCAGACCGTAGGAGACAGGAGATCAGAACGTAGGTGACAGGAAGCTGTCACTGAGTCATCTCAAGATGACTCAGTCCCACGGGAAGCTGGCTCAGGAGAGCCGATAGTTCTAAGTAGTCACCAAGTCATAAAACGCGTGAGAGCACCGCTATACATGCTGATAGCTTCTGCATATTGTCATAATTGATGGATTCTCCATGGACGTTGGGCCTTCGCTCCTTGTCCCCTCTTCAAGGTGGTGCTCCCCGCCCTATTCCACAACAACGTCCCGGCCAATCTCTCATCTCTTCGTTTTTTAACAAGCTCGACCAGCCTGCCATTGCACTGATGAAGTTGATGGCTCTGATGAGGATTCACAGCCTGATGATTGGGGTTTTAGTGAGGATGCACAGCCTGATGATGACGGGTCGGCAGATGAGGATGCACAGCCTGATGAGGGGTTGTCTGACGCATGGACTAGCGGTGATGAAAGGGGATGGGTTGGCTAGCGAGGATGATGGGTCACATACCATGATGATGGGTCCTACCCTTGGACTGTAATAATAACAACAACTGCTTATGGGGCATAGAATGTGTTTTAAAATGGAGCAGGCATGGCCAAGAATGTGTTTTATTTTAATGTGTCACAGTGCGTCCCATGCATACATGATGAGGGGGCATAGCCTACCGGTACTACCAGCCTAGAGATTCCTTTTTTAGCCCCTCCTTTTGGGTTGGGGAGGTTCCTTTAGCCTGTTTGGCCTACCCTTGGACTGTAATAATAACAACAACTGCTTATGGGGCATTGAATGTGTTTTAAAATGGAGCAGCCATGCCCAAGAATGTGTTTTAAAATGGAACCGCCAGTGCTTGGCACTTGGGCCAATTTATGTTTCTCCCAAATTGTAAATTACCGCCAAAGTTCTGGCACAGAGTCATTTGGTGCAATTTGTTTTTGTGGCCGCCAACAATTAAAAGCGCCAGCAATAGAGGCGCCTACGGTATTCAGCTCCTTGAGCCAGGTCGGCGCAAGGGCCACACAGTTTCATTTTCAGCTACGAGCAGCAGCTTCTAGGCAGCTCCCCAAGCCAGCCACTAGGCTAAGCCCCAAGATTTTGACAGTTCTGGACAGAGGATTCTGTCTGCTTACAGATACACTAGGTTGCATATAATTTGGCAGAATAGCCAGTTAGGGGAGCTGCCTAGAAGCTGCTGCTTTTAGTTGAAAACAATCTCTGAACGGACACTACGGCCGACATAGCCAACCCAGCTGCAATGCCCACCACGGCTGACATTACCACCATTGTCACCACGGCCACCATTGCCATCACTTCCACCCTGATTACCCACCACGGTTCCCCCAATAGCGTTTTGGCTTTGGCTTTGAGCTTGCTGGGACACCATAGGCAGATCCTGTGGCTGTGCTTGCAGGCTCTGTTCTTGAGGATGTATGATGTATGACTAGAGAAACACCCGCCTCCTCTCCGCAATTTGCTGGCGGCAGATCGGACAGTGTCGGATGAGGTCTGAGCAACGTATGGCAACAAGGATGCAAGCAAGTGTCCTTGGGGGCAGATAGGCATACACTACACTCAGCAGCTGCGTCACGTGCCTTTTGAGTATCCCTCTGCAGACACTTGTCAAATATGGCCTTTCTAAGGCACTCCTTGTCCACCTTGGCCAACAAGCGCTCCAACGTTTCAATGTCTTGGGACTCTAGGACATCTCCCTGGCCTGTCATGCAACCGATGTGCACCTCATGCTCATCATTCCTTGATTTCGCTGCTCCTAACTGCTCCTGATACTCATCGATCTTTGACCTTGCTATTACCAGCTGCGCCTCATGCTCTTCGATCCTCAATTTAGCTATGGTAAGCTGCTCCTCACGACCTCACACTCATCAACCCTTGACCTTGATGTCCCTTCCTGGGTACTCAATTTCCTTTTCTTACTACGTTGGGCATCAGACCTCCTGCTCACGTGATTGCGGATGGCATCTGCGACGTCTTGGCCGCCCCTAAGCAACGCTTCATCTAGTGTTGTACGCCCATACACATTTCTGATGTCCACATTAGCGCCGCAGCGAAGGAGAGTCTTGACGCACCCCATGTGGTACTGGTTACTGGTCACAGCCTCATGCAAAGGGGTGCAACCACAACCACCCTTCTCGTCCACCCCAGCACCGCTGACGAGGAGAGCCTTGATGCACCCCGCGTGTCCATTCGTAGCAGCCCCGTGCAAAGGGGTGTGGCCAATCTGATCGGTCTTGTCCACCTCAGCACCGCTGTCAAGAAGAGCCTCGATGCACTCCATGTGTCCATTCAATGCAGCCTCACACAGAAGGGTCCGGCCATTCTCATCAGTCGCGTCAAACTCAGCACGCCTGCCAAGGAGAGCCTCGATGCACTTTACGTGTCCATTCTTAGCAGCAACATGCAAAGGGGTGCTGCCATCAGTGTTCTTCTTGTCCTCCTGAGCACCGTGATTAAGGAAATAAGGAGAGCCTTGAGGCGCTCCGCAGATCCTTTCAATACAGCAGCATGCAAAGGATATACTTCCGCGCTGCGGTCCTGGAGAGCCTTCATGCACTCTACATGACCTTTAGATATGGCCTCATCTAAAGGGGTGATGCAATGGCAATTTCTCTTGTCCACCTCAGCTCCCCAGCTAAGGAGAGCCTTGATGCACCATAAGTGCCCATGCCGTGCAGCAGCATGGAGAGGTGTGCAGGTAGTCCCACTCACAATGCTGTTCACGTTGGCTCCTTCCCTCAACAGGGCATGCACCTCATCGACATCACCCCTTAAGGACGCTTGAAGAAGTAGTTTATAAAGGTTAACTATATTTGCAGCACGTCGACTTCCTACGGAAAAGATTGGTGTCTTCCTTCGCTGATAAGCACGATGAACGTAGATTCTGCATATATAAATAGAAGGCAATGCCATGGATGAGTGGAAATTCAACAACCATATCCTTCCGCACACACGAGCAGCAGCAAACTGTGCGCATTCATGCATTTCAAGGCTGGGCATGTCCCTGTAGCCTATTTATTTGGCTACCCAAGGACTGTAACATAACGTACATAACTACATGGATTAATGTGTGTGTGTGTGGTTACAAATATCCCAACAGCGGACTGACTTAGCAGCAACATTGCTCATTAATTGTAGGGGGAATGCCTGCAATTACGACTTGCATGCGAGGTCTGCTGGTCTGCCTCACAATTGGTCCAGCAATCAGCTATAATTAGGGATCGGCAACTAATATTATTGGGGGGGGGGGGGGGGGGAAGTATATAATATTATATAATATTGAAATTAGTTCAATATAAGTCAGATTTGGTTGTCCAAATCAATATTTTTGAAAAAAGTATCTAATATGTATATCTTGTGAAAGAACTCAGCCTTTAATGGAGCCGGATTTTGTTGTAACCAATCTGGACGCTTACACAAATGAAATAAAGTACCGGTATTTGAAACGCAGAACTATCGTATGAACAGGCCCGTGGCTGAATGCTCAATCAACTTTGTGGCCGAGCATTGTGGGCTAAGGTAAAAGAGGTAGTGTAGCAAAGCTGTGTCAAAAACACTCTAGAAAGCTACAAGCACCAGCTTCTGGGCAGCGCCGAGGTGCACTAGCTCTGGTTTTAGTAGTGATAGAAATTTAATTGTGCCGGTTTAGTTTTTTTGAGCTATGTGTGTTTGGGTGCGCATTTGTGTTTTTATGTGTGTTCGGATGTGAATATGTCTCGGTTAAATTGGGCTACCAGCACCTCTGGCTACACAATGTGCCGTAGTGTTGCTGCATTCCACCATAGGGCAGTTGGTTTTGAAATGTTCTACCGCGCTTGGCCGCCCTGGGCTTCGGCATCGATGCCACGCACAAATAGAAATGAAACTAATCTTACGCGCGTTGCCTAGGCAAGCTGCGAAGTGGTCGGAAGCTGCGAGAAGAATGAAAGCGCAATGCCGCAAGAAGAAAGAACGCGAAGGAAAGAGGAAAACGCCCCGAAGTACAGGCAGTACAAATCGGTATAATATTATGTATTCACTAATATCATATACATAGCCGACCCCTAGCTATTATACACAGCATTGCTGATCAGTATTTACTTAGACATGTATAATCTCTGCTGCATGCAACAGCCTGAAAAGAACCCACATCCTTACTGCTACTGTGTATGGTATTTTGGCAGGTAGGTGGCCTGCCCTAGCCAACTTCACAACCCACCAGGTTGCTATCGATCATCAGCTTCAAATCCCTCTGTACACTTGTGTGACCTTGTATACATTCCAATTTTAAGAAACAAAATAATGATAGAGCTGTTGGAAATGTTTAATATAAGTGGTTGATCAGAATTGTTCAGAACTTTTGGAGTCACTGCTGAAATTTTGGGCATATAGTTGATCATCAGGTACACTTGTTCGGATGTTGATACTACGTGATGTATATTTGAACAAGAGTAGAACATGCTAAATGTTGATGAGTTGGTATGATGAAGATATATGACATATTGATCAATGCATCCAGAATAGTAATGATTTCTGTCCGTTGACTTGAAGTTAAATCCTCGTCATATATAGCACGCACTCCTGGCCCTCGTCTGTTACAATTTGTTGGGGTTCAGTTCACCAGTGCTTGTTCTACATACAGCCCTTTCCAATATTGAGGTTGGGCAAGCCTATTTAGCCAATTTGGCTAGGCCTTAATCGGCTAGAATATAAAACACACACACACAAAGCTAGAAAGCTATAAATGCTATCAGTTAGGCAATCAGCTTAATCAGTTTTTAGATCTGCCATATCTTTAGATCTTCCATATTTTTAGCACCTTGGGTCTGGTTGTCACTTCAATCGTCTTCCTTTCCCGCGCTGCCGTTCATACAATAGGCTAAAAAGGCAACTTAATAAGCCTTCACTCTGCTCCAGCTCGGAGGTCGTCCAACGTCTGGCGCCTTGGCGGGGGATAAAATACGCCTCGCTGATTGTTGAGGTCTTGACAAGCAGTGGATGGACAATGACCTACCAAGTGGAATGATTTTTAAGAAACGCTGCACAAGGGACAATTACCGACTCCGAGCTTTCCACTTTCCCCTCACCTGACAAGTTTCGTCCTATCAAGTTTCCCAGACGAAACTTTGCCGGACGAATAGAGTGTACCAATATCTTATTAGGTGTAAGTGACATGGCATAATATGATTGCAGTGTGCTGCCAGCACACCGCAACGTTGATGAAGCTGAAGAAGCTGGTTGTAGCGGGATTCCTCTCGCGCTTACACTCGACCGGTCTGTACCTCAGATTCCTTCCTCCTGGCAATTCCTTTCTGTCTTCCCCTCCTCCTCCGTCTTACCAAGTAAATGCCGTATGCTTGGTATAAGATGAACCAGTAGTCGACTTGGCGTTCTTTCCTTTTCGTTTCTTTTATCCGCTCCACACGTAGCACTGTCGGTGTTTTCTTTTCGAGACTGTCCGATTGGTTACTTTCTCTGCTGTGATGACGCCGCTGCTCTAGGCGCCGCTCATGCTGACGGGCTCGTCAATGCAGTACCGACAGGCCAGGCGAGGGAAGCTAGTTCCTCCCGTAAACGTAATGATGAAGGATCTGGTGTAGGATCTGATGGGGGACCTGCTCGAGCAGCAGAAACCCCAGTAGGAGCTGATCTCCCAACTCCCTCGTCGGATGTAGACCTCTCTGCCATGAAGGTGGGGGCGGAAGCCTAACCAGTCCTACATGCAACCAAATTGATTCAGTCAGAAGTGGGAGTGGGTGGTATGGATTCCCTACACATTCAGAACCACAGTGCAGCTTCTCTCATCCAATTCTGGCAATTTTCATTTTGGGGAAAGGCTAGGCTCTATGCCATGAAGGTGGGGGCGGAAGCCCGACCAGTCCTACATGCAACCAAATTGATGAAGGTAGAAGTGGATGGGAGTGGGTGGTATGGATTCCCTACACATTCAGAACCACAGTGCAGCTTCTCTCATCCAATTCTGACAATTTTCATTTTGGGGAAAGGCTAGGCTCTATGCCATGAAGGTGGGGGCGGAAGCCCGACCAGTCCTCCATGCAACCAAATCGATGAAGTCAGAAGTGGATGGGAGTGGGTGGTATGGATTCCCTACACATTCAGAACCACAGTGCAGCTTCTCTCATCCAATTCTGACAATTTTCATTTTGGGGCTCTCCGACTCATCCTTCAGGCCCCTTGGAGTGTCCCCCCCTTCCCCCTCCCTATCCCCCACCCCAGTCCCCCAACACATTACCCGTGCAACTACCAAAACACCCCCATGTAGGTCAGCAGCTGTATACTGATGGCAGCCAGATCCCCCAGCCCGAGGGCCCGGCCCTCCTCGGGCCTGCTGTATACTCTCCATTGTCTGGCTTTACAATCAACCCAGCCCCATCTATCATGCATGCCCCATCTGCCATGCATGTCCCATCTGTCATGCATGCCCCATCTGCCATGCATGCCCCATCTGTCATGCATGCCCCATCTGCCATGCATGTCCCATCTGTCATGCATGCCCCATCTGCCATGCATGCCCCATCTGTCAGGCGTGCCCCATCTGCCATGCGTTGCAAGCCCCATCTGCCATGTGTTGCATGCCCCATCTACCATGCATGCCCCATCTGTCATGCAAGCCCCATCTGCCATGCATGCCCCATATGTCATGCCATGTCATGTCATGGGGCACACACACACACACACACCAAAACAGCACTGTGCATGCCCTCCTCGACCAACATATCCGCCGACAAGAATAAGACAGCCTTACCTTATAGGCCAGCTTCCTCCATAATCGCCTCTGCTACTCCACTTGTTTTCGCCTTGAAGTGGACCCGACCATTGGTACCTGCATCCTTCACATCAACAATGTACTTGGCAATGAATGGGGGGTTTCACCATCATCATCCATTGCGGCGTTATGCAAAGCAGTCGCTGAGTCGGGCGTGACTTCAGGTTGCAGAAAAGATAAAAGCAGGAAGGGATCTGAGTTTCAGACCGGTCGAGTGCACGCGCGAGAGGAATCCCGCTTCAACCAGCCTCTTCAGCTTCATCAACGTCGCGGTGTGCTGGCAGCAGAAGTCACCTGACGTGTTGCGATAATAGTAGTAAGTAGTATTAGTAAGTACACTCTATTCGTCCGGCAAAGTTTCGTCCGGGAAACTTGATAGGACGACAAGTTTCGGCTGGCCTAGTTTCATCTGGTACTTCGTCCTCATTGGCCCATTAGCTGTACAACGTCAAGGTGACGCTGACGCTGGCAGCTCGGCCGGCTGCAGCACCGGCAGCAGCGAATCTAGGGAATCTTGCAGCCATCCACGCCGCAGGCGCTAGCCGCTAGATGGAGCGGCGAGCGAGGAACGGAAATAGAGGAAGCTACTCCGCCCGCGGGGTAATCTTTCAGGGCATGTATGAGCAGGTGAGGTATGAGCAGGTGAGAGGGGGCACTGGATCCTTGGGTCGGTTACTCGGTTGAGGGTCGGTCGCGTCTCAGGACGCGGCTATGAAATTGGTTGCGTCTCAGGACGCAGACGGACGCAGAGCTGGAGTGGGGGTCCTCCTGAACAACCCCGGCTCCATCTTCAAAACCAGAAGGAAGCCCTTCCCACACCCAGATGACCAACATTCTGCACAATGTCAGTGTTCTACACGATGCGCGCTATTGCGCACTGTCGCGCAAGGTTTCGAGCCCGGCTGCGCGGCTGAATCAAATTTGCAAACCCTCCTGAGCGCAGCGCGCGGATTTTCGTTTTCAGTTTAGTCAAAAGCGTATCCCAAATGAAGGCAGTAGCGCTTTTGAAGCAACCCAAAAGACAAAATACAGTGTACATGATGAATGTATGATTCTGAGCTATCTGCCTCCAAGAGGTCACGCCCTAACGCACATGCCCATCCATCCCGAGGTTGACATGAGGAGGCCGTGGTAGCTATGGGGACAAGCACGAAGGTTGGTGTTTGAAAGTTGGTGTGATTAAATGGTCTGTGAATGGGCTGCTGACTGTCTTCTGAACTTAGCTGGGCACAATAAAACTACCTCCACCTTCCATATACGGTAATCAAAACAAAACAAGATACTTACATCCACCTTCCAAGTACCTGTAATCAAAACAAAACAAGAGAAATACCACCATCTTCTATGTAGAGGTAATCAAAGGTAATCAAAACAAAACAAGAAAAATACCTCCACCCTCCATGTACCGGTAATCAAAACAAAACAAGAGAAATACCTCCACCTATGTAACCAAATAATGATAACACCTGGCGGGGCGTGGTATTATGGAAGCCTCAACTACGACAGTAGATAATAGGCTGCTACTTTACCTAGACACAGCTACCATACATGGCGGCTGACAGCGACCGCAAATACTAAAGCGCACTTGTAGGGATTCGAACCCCACACCTTGTTTCAACGAGCTCCACCATTGAGCCATTCGTCAAAACAGGATTAAACTTTGGATCTAACAAGAGAAATAACCCCACCTTCCATGTAATCAAAACAAAACAGGAAAACTGCCCCCAACTTGCCCAACTAACCATAGGGGGATTAATTTCACTTTGAGGCTAGACATAAAACTGCTATAAGCAGCTTGTCCAGCTAAGCAAGGGAACCTTCTTTACACTTGGAAAAAAGAGACCTGCCCACAATTGGACAACAAAGCAATGGGGGCATTCTTTAAATGGGGGAGATAAGAGAACTTTCAGGATCTGGACAATTCTTTTAATAGGGGAGAAAAGAGAACTTACAGGATATGGACACTTCTTTATAGCAATTCAGCGGATGATTTGGGTTCAAAGTTTCTGAAGAACCCTGACTTCGTACATGACATCGAGAATTTGGCCTGGAAATCTGAGAATTCTCGCGAGAATTCTCGATAATTGGCCTGAGATTCTGAGAACCAAGTCCAAGGTACAAAGTGTGCTTCCCAAATCATACCCTGAATTGCTATAAACTGTATAATCCGCTTATTATACCCCCAGTTTCTGTGGGTACCGCACAGAGGGACTTGGTATGAAAAGACGGTGAGCTGCCCAGAGTTTGCTGAAAAAACATGTGACAATCCAATCCAATCCGATCCAATCCAAGAGAACTGCCGATTGTTGAACACACAAGTACGGGTATCTAGTTTCAAGTTAGAGATAATCAGATAATGGAACTGCCCACAACATAAACAACCTAGCAGGGGCAGGGGCTAAAGAAAACCAAACATCTCCACATGTATATCTATGTATGTATGTTGTGTAGCCTATCAGATGAGCAGCAAATCTGTTCAAGCGACAGCACGTGAAAAATATAATGCAATGCATGCTTCCGAAGATGCACCAAATGGTGAGACGTGACCTAGGTGTCTGCATCATGTGGGGTGTGCGCTCACTTGGCAGACATCCACCCAACACAACCTTGCCTCATCCGCCCTCGGGATATTTGTACATATGTATATATGTGCATCCATCCTTGGGGTATATCTACATATTTATGTTTGCCTGTACATCTGTCCCCAGGGTATATCTACATATGTATGTATGTACATCCGTCCTCGGGGTATATCTACATATGTATGTATGTATGTATGTATGTATGTATGTATGTATGTATGTATGTATGTATGTATGTATGTATGTATGTATGTATGTATGTATGTATGTATGTATGTATGCATGTATGTATGTATGTATGTATGTATGTATGTACATCCGTCCTAGGGGTATATCTACATATGTATGTATTTACATCCGTCATCGGGGTATATCTACATTTGTATGTATGTATGTATGTATGTATGTATGTATGTATGTATGTATGTATGTATGTATGTATGTATGGATGTATGTATGTACATCCGTCCTAGGGGTATATCTACATATGTATGTATGTACATCCGTCCTGGGGGTATATCTACATTTGTATTTATGTATGTATGTACATCCGTCCTAGGGGTATATCTACAAATGTATGTATGTATGTACATCCGTCCTAGGGGTATATCTACATATGTATGTATGTACATCCGTCCTGGGGGTATATCTACATTTGTATTTATGTATGTATGTGCATCCGTCCTAGGGGTATATCTACATATGTATGTATGTACATCCGTCCTGGGGGTATATCTACATTTGTATGTATGTATGTATGTACATCCGTCCTAGGGGTATATCTACATATGTATGTTCATATGTACATCCGTCCTCAGGGTATATCTATACACGTATGTATGTATCTACACACGTATGTATGTATGTATGTATGTATGTATGTATCTATGTATGTATGTACGTATGTATGTATGTATGTATGTATGTATGTATGTATGTATGTATGTACACATGTATGTATGTACGTACACATGTATGTATGTATAACCGTCCTGGGGGGTTATCTACATATGTACATCTACATATGTATGTTATGACCTGAGGACACGTAGGGCACTATCTGTAAGGCTGTTGTATGTTGGTAAGCCGTTCCCCTACGTCTGCAGACATCACAACCAGGCCTAACTGATATAATCACCTTGAGAGCATACCTGCTTTGTTTACTCTGCTTGTTGCACTGCCTTTTCTCGCTTGCAACCTAACATCTGAAGGTATATGTTACTGTAGCAAACTATTTCGGCAAGGTCTGATCAACACGAGCACATCAGGAATAATATCCCATCTTTGTCAGGCTCACTTGCACTGCTCAATCAGCGTGCTTTGTTTTGCCGATATATTCAAATGCAGTCCAGGATGAGCCTACAGTATGTGAAGTCCCAGCTACCACTAATCGAGAAATTATATTTGCCTCAAAGTCTAGATAAACACCCGTCTCCTCTAGTCAGTTGTTATGCACAGTCCGGGGGTAGACCAAATAGGCTAAAGGGACTCGCCCAACCATGACAGGAGGGGCTATAACGAAAAGGCACTGATAAACAGAACCCCCCAAAATCATTTTACCGACAGGGGGCCTGAATTCGTGCTACACCTCTGTTATAGCCACCATTGTCATCACTACCACCCTGGCTACCCTGGCCATCACATCCACCACGGTTACCCCAATCGGGTTTCATCTTTGGCTTTGAGGTTGCGAGGACACCGGAGGCAGATACTGCGGCTGCGCTTATAGGCTCAGTCCTTGAAGCTGTATGTATGTCTGCAAAAACACCCGTCTCCTCTCTGCAATTTGCTGGCGGAAAATCGGGCAGACTTGGCTGCGGTCTGAGCAAGATCGACACATTGTATGGCCACAAGGATATAAGGAAGTGTCCTTAGGGACAGATAGGCATACACCACACTCAGCAGCTGCGTCACGCGCCTTTTGAGACTCTCTCTGCACACACTTGTCAAATATGGCCTTTTCTAAGGCACTCCTTGTCCACCTTGGCCAACAAGCGCTCCAACGTTTAAACATCTTGGGAAGCAAGGGCATCTCCCTGGCCTGTCATGCAAGCCATGTCCACCTCACATGATTAATCAATCCTTGACCTTGCTGTTGCTAGCTGCTCTGCATTCTCATTGATCCTTGACCTTGCTGTTGCTAGCTGGGCTTCATGCTCATCGATCCTTGACCTTGCTGTTGCTAGCTGGGCTTCATGCTCATCATTCCTTGATCTTGCTGCTGCTAGCAGGGTACTCAATTCCCCTTTTTCTACTTGAGTTTTGAGAAGCAGGTCGTTGGTCCCCATCTTGTTGGGCATTTGACCTCCTCCTCATGTGATTGCGGATGGCATCAACAACGTCATGGTGGCCTGATTGCAACGCTTGATCAAGTGCTGAGCGCCCTCGAATATCCTTCATGTTCGCATCAGCGCCGCGGCCAAGGAGAGCCTTGATAAACTCTATGTGTCCCCATATTGCAGCCGAATGCAAAGGGGTGCTGCCATCAATAGTCTTAAGATTCACATCCGCTTGGCGATACACGAGTTCCTTAACGCACTCCATGTGTCCTCCCAATACAGCACTATGCAAAGGGGTCATGCCAATGATATCCTGAATGTCCACATAAGCACCGCGATCAAGGAGAGCCATGATGCACTCCACACGTCCATACATTGCAGCCCGGTGCAAAGGGGTGTGGCCTAAACAAACCTCTTTGTGCACCTTAGCAGCACGAGCCATGACGCCCTCCACCTGTTCATTCGATGCAGCATTACACATAGGGGTGCTCGTGCTAAGGGTCCAGCCATCGGTGCTGTTCACATTGACTCCTCGCTCCAACATAGAAACAACCCCATTGACATCACCCCTTTGGGACGCCTCACACAGTTGTGTATCAAGCCAATTCTGCATTTGCGGCGCGTCGACTTCCCACCGACAAGAGCGGCGTTGGGTGACTTCCTTCGCTGATGAGCCCGATGAGCGTAGATTCTGCATATATAGAAGGAATTGTCATGTAGTATTGGGAATTCAGTAACCATATCCGTGTGTATTAATGTACGCACACTTGCAACATGGAAAACTGTGCGCAGTCATGCATTTCTTTTAGGTGTTGGCAGTAGCAGATGCTCGCAATACATTTATACATCCACCAATCTGAGTAGCGGTACGTCTGAACTTTTGAAAAGTAGCTAGTTGGAGATTAAAGTTCATTGAAGAGACCATTGAACAGATGGTGATGCCATATTGACGATGTAGCTAGCAGGGTACTACTTCTTGCCAAATTGGTCAGCGCTTAAAGCGCACAAACGTCAAATTCGTCAGCGTTTTTTAGTGCACAAAGCGCAAAACTGCGCGCTGCGCCCACAGGGGGTTGAAAAACTGCGCGAAACACGCAGAGGGGCTCAAAAAGGCAGCGCGGCACCGCGCTGCCGCGCGCTTAGTAGTACCCTGGTAGCTAGGCACTTATAGGTCATGCTAACTCTTTGAGAATTAAGTGTTGGAGAGATCTGCGGATGGAAATATTTGATTTCTAGCCTTCTGATCTGAAATAGAGTTTTCGCCCCACAGTTAGGAACAAATGTTGATGCCATAGGATGTTGTTGAACAATTCTAGATCATGGTAATTGTTGAAGAATCAGTGATTTGAATGCAGATCATTATTGTTTGAATGAATCATATTAATGATGATGATTATATTATGAAAATGTGATGATAAACGCCCGGATAAACCTATAACGTACTTTAATTATCTCTATGGCACGAAATCAGGGACTTAATTGGTCAAACAATTTGTAGGAGCCCAGCTCAATCATCAGTGCTTGTTTTTGTAACAGGTCCTTCTAAATCGAGATTGGGCAGGTCCTTTTAGCCTAAATGTCTACCAGGGTAATTCAAAGCGCGCGCTTATGCGCTTTTGAGCGCTGTCTTTTTGACCCCCTCTGCGCTTTAAGCGCAGTTTTTTGCAACCCCCTGTGGGCGCAGCAAGCAATTTGTGCGCTTTTTGCACTACAAAGCGCATTTTTTTTTGTTTCAAGTGCGCTAAAGCGCTGGCCAATTTGGCCATTTGAAGTACCCTGATGTCTACCCATGAACTGCAACATACACAAACATGCATACATTATTTCTCCGTGTGTTTACGTTGTCAAAAAACTCGACAGGATACCGAGCTAGCAGCACTGCAGCAGGGCTGTTTGTAGCCCTCTTAGACTTTACGTGGCACACGCAGAGCCCCCCCATCCCCCCCCCCCCCCCCCCCCCCCCCTCACACACATACATACACAAGCACATCCCTGTCAAAATGTGCGTGAAAACATGTGAAAATCAAGCAAAACACGCGCGTCCCTGTCAAAATGTAAAAACATGTCATACAGATGTGCGTGTAAACATGCACTCACACTTCTGAAGTGCACATGTTCACAGTTTCACACTGAGCCACGTACACTGGTTGCTGAGATGGTCGAGGTCTAGTCCTTTTGCAAGGAGAGTGTGTTTGACTTGGTGGAGGTGGGATGGGAGGGAATTGTGTACATGTTGAACTAACCTGGTTATCGGCAGCATTGCTCATTAATTGCAAGGGTAGTAGACTAGTGGTGCATGCAATTCTTACTTCCTTGCGAGGACTGCTCGCAATTCTTACCTTATTGCGAGGACTGCTTGTGGTCCATCGCAATTGGTCCAACAGTCAGCTATCCTACAAAGCATTGTGTGATGATTGTTATTAACCATTTTGCAGTCTTTATTACGCATTTATAATCACTGCTGCATGTGACAGCCTGGAAAAGGCCGTAAATGGTATTTGGGGAGGTGGCCTGCTCTTGCCAACTTCACAACCAACCAGGTTGCTATTTATCATCAGCTTCAACTCCTCTCTACCCTTTGGTGCCCTTGCATCCTTTGCAATTTAAAAAAATAAGATAATGTAATGATGCTGAGAGCTAGCAATAATCTCAGTCAGGCAATCCGTTTAATCAGTATCCAGATCTGTCATATTGGCTGAGGGTTTTCTTGAAGGTGCTACATGTAGCACAAGGGCTAAATTAGGCAACCTCGGTATTTTGGGGGTACTAAACTAAAGTCTTTGGGGGCTGCTTTTGGGACCCCCAAAGCTACTTGATGCACCTCACCTGCTACTAGGAGCAAGATGGAAGATGATGGACGACACTGATTCCTTTCCTTCACTCCCCGAAATCCCTGATCTCCCATATTACATTACATTACATTACATTACATGTTAAAGTCTACTTGACACCGCGAGGGTGTATGAGACTCTGTGCTTTAAACAAAAAGAAAAAGCACCCACAAAGCAAAAAACCCCATTACATCAGGGGTGTGTCGAGGACAAACAAACCAAACTCCCAACCACCGTTTTGGTGGCGTAGGTATTAAAATAATATTGATGATCTTGTTGTAAGCTAGTTCCACTAAGTTTGGGGCATCCTAAATTGCTGGATTTTTAATGGTATTGCTGAATGTTGATCAAGGCTGCCAACATTTTACTCACCTGATTATCGTGATCATACGATTTCATCAGACTTGTTCAGTGAGGCGAAAGCGACTTGTTTGAAGGGGTTACAAGTGCATGATTTCCTATCTACTTCAGGAGGAGTGGCCACGCCTTCCTGCTTCTCTCACCGAATACTCGCTGGTTTTGTGCAAGGGGTCCCACGCCGTCGGGTGTGAGTGAAAATCTAAAAATCATATCGTAAACAAATTTCTGCAAGCTCCCAAGCAACACCGCGCCTTGCGTCTGCCTGTTACTTCAGTCTTCTTTCTTTCCCCCGCGAAGCCGTCCATATAATTAATAAGCTGGCAACTCACCCGTAATAATCCGCTACAGTGCTTCAGCTCGGAAGTCGTCCAGGGTTTGGCTGGGGGGTAAAATACGCCTCGCTGATTCCTGAGGTCTTGTCACGCAGTGGATGTACCGGTACCAAGTGGAATGATTTTAAAGTAAGGAAAGCTGCACCAGGAAAGGCCAACTCGTTCCTTTCACTTATTGATTTTTTTGAAGGTTCACAAAACCGACGAGGCAATTAAGGCCCCCCCCCGCCCCCCGCCCCCCTCTCCCGGGCCCAGTGGGGGCGTGTAGGGGGCGCGGGGCGTCGGCGTCGGGGCCCTTGGTCGGGGCCTGGCTGGGCGATGGGCGGGCCTGGACCCCCCTGGGACCCTCGCCTGGGGGGCGTTTACTGGGCTTGATAGGCCACACCACGGTCCCACCTGACAGCCAGGGACAGCCAATTCCGCTTCACCTACAATAAATTGTTTCTCGCAGCATTACGACAGATCCAGCAGCATTGCGACAGAACCTCTGACTAAAATACCTACCAACCATGTTACCATTCTCATGCGTCTCTGCACTGCCATCGACTGCTACGCTATTTCATGCTTCCTGCGCAATGCGTGTGCTCATGTCGCATATGTAATCGCGCATGTGTAATACGAGCATAGCTCTGCTGATGTGGGCTCTGCTGCCACAAGAGAACGGATCGCTGACCATCCCATGTGGTCATGCCCATCCACCTAGAGGTTGACATGAGAGGGAGAACTGGCGGAGGCCTCGTGGCAGCTATGGTGACAAACACGGAGGTTGTTGTTCAAAAGGTGGTGTGATTAAATGGTCACTGTCTGCAGGCAGAGTACATGCAGATGGGTAGTAAACGCTATACAAACACAACCACACCACACTCCCGAGGGCAGAAAGCAGTCACATGGGTGTTGGCAGTTTAAAGCATAGCTTTTCTTTTCGTCTACGAGCAGCAGCTTCTAGGCAGCTCCCTGAGCCAGCCACTGGGCTAAGCCCTGAGATTTCAGAAGTGCTGGAAAGCAAAGAACTCTAGCTTCCAGTTGCACTATGTTGCAATAGGATTAGCTGGGTAGCACTCCAGGGGAGCTGCCTAGAAGCTGCTGCTTGTAGATGAAAAGAAAAGCGATGGTTTAAAGGCGGGCCCAGGTTTGCGGGAACAAGCCGTAAGGGACACTGGGCGAGCGGCACTGTTTCTTTTTTGCTCTACTCATTGCACCTTCCATCCAGCCACATTAGCCAGTCAGTGGGTCAAGCCCAAATCTGTCAGCTGCATTGGAGTGCCTATCATGTCAGATTTCAGACGCACTAGCTAACTTCAGGTTTGGCTCAAGGGCGATGAAAAGGAGCTGTCTAGCAGCTGCTACTTGTAGAAGAAAAAAAGACAGTGGCGAGTGGAGGTGTGGGAGTAGGTACACTGAGAGGTTACCATGGTATATTTGATTTGATTTGATTGTTTCATATTTGTTCAGGAAACTCTGGGCTGCTCACCGTCTTCCAATTCCCCCCCCCCCCCCCCTCCCCCCCGTGCGATACCCACAAAAAGCAGGGAGCACACTAAACATATTACCTTGGTTGGGAGGTGCATCATAGCCGCCCCCAAAAGATTGAAGACAAGGGTGTATTCCATGGTGTAGCTTATACAAGAGTTTCATCTGGAGGAGATTACATGAAGGATATAACTTTCATTTTCAGCTAGTTGCAGCAACTTCTAGCTAGGAAGCTTTCCTGGCTGGCTACAAATCCAAACTTATGGCAACATAGTGCATCTGGAAGCTAACAACATGACCTGCCCGACACTTAAGAGATCTTGGGGCTTAGTCCATTGGCTGGTTCAAGGAGCTGTCTGGAAGCTGCTGCAAAAGCTATGAGGAAGGATTGTGGATATGAGGGTGTCCTCATCACTCCTCTTAGGGGTGGAGAGACAACTTATGTAACTTTATAATACAACCAAGTATTTGGTATTTAAACAATTAGCATTACATTATATTACATTACATTGTCACCGCCAGGCCATTGTTGACCCAAGACAGGCCCGCTCCACAATATTTGCGAGGGTCTTCCAACTAATCCTCAAAATAACGTATTATAGGGCAGTTTTGCAGCGATATTGTGAGGATAGTTACTGTCAATCCCACTAGGACATTTGAGACTAGAGAACTGAGTGCCAAGAATTTGACCCCCACCACACCACCCCCACCCCCACCACACCACCACACTGGCTCAAGGAGCTGTCTAGAAGCTAGAGAGAACTGAGTGCCCACAATTTGACCACCCCCCGAGTCGCTCCAGTTGGTGAGACGTGACCTAGGTGCCTGCGCCATGTGGGGTGTGCGCTCACTCAGCAGACATCTGCTGACACAACTGTGACCTAGGTGCCTGCGCCATGTAGGGTGTACGCTCACTCAGCAGACATCTGCTGACACAACTGTGACCTAGGTGCCTGCGCTATGTGGGGTATGCGCTCACTCAGCGGACATACGCCTCACACAACTGTGACCTAGGTGCCAGCGCCATGTGGGGTGTGCGCTCACTCAGCAGACATCCGCCTCACACAACTCTTGCTCATCTGTCCTGTGATTAGATAGACATACATTGCATGCACATATGTATATGTTATGGTAGCAGACAGCTTAAGCAAGGTCATATCAGCTTTACCTTTAGCCTATTTGGCCTACCCCTGGACTGTTACAACATACATACAAGGCACTATATATAAGGCCGTTGTCTGCTGGTGAGCCCGCACCCTACGTCTGAAAACAACACAACCAGGCCTAACTGATACAAACACCTTGGGCGCATACTTGCTTTGTTTATTCTACTTGTTGCACTGCCGTATCTCGCTTGCAACCTGACATCTGAAGGTATATGCTACAGTAGCAAACAACTTCGGCAAGGTCTTATCAACACGAGCACCTCAGGAATAATATCCCATCTTTGTCAGGCTCACTTGCACTGCTCAATCAACGTGCTTTGTCCTGCCTATTCAAATGCAGTCCAGGGGGAGCCTACAATATGTGACATCCCAGCTACCACTAGTCGAGAAATTATGTTCACCTCGAAGTCTAAATAAGCACCCGTCTCATCTAGTCAGTTGTTATGTACAGTCCAGGGGTAGACCGAATAGGCTAAACGGACTCGCCCAACCATGACAGGAGGGGCTTTAACGAATAGGAACTGATAAACTGAACCCCCAAAAACCATTTAACCGACGGGGGCCTGAGTTCGTGCTATACCTCTGTTATAGCCACCATTGTCATTACTACCACCCTGGCTACCCTGGCCACCACATCCACCACGGTTACCCCAATCGGGTTTCATCTTTGGGTTTGAGGTTGCGGGGACACCGGAGGCAGATACTGCGGCTACGCTTGTAGGCTCAGTCCTTGAAGATGTATGTATGTCTACAAAAACACCCGTCTCCTCTCTGCAATTTGCTGGTGGCAAATCGGGCAGACTTGGCTGCGGTCTGAGCAAGATCGACACATTGTATGGCCACAAGGATATAAGTAAGCTAGTAGTGTCCTTAGGGGCAGATAAGCATACACCACACTCAGCAGCTGCATCGCGTGCCTTGTGGAGCTCTCTCTGCACACACTTGTCAAATAAGACCTTTCTAAGGCACTCCTTGTCCACCTCCAACAAGCGCTCCAACGTTTCAACGTCTTGGGAAGCTAGGAAATCTCCCTGGCCTGTCATGCGAGCCATGCGCACCTCACATTCATCAATCCTTGACCTTGCTGTTTCTAGCTGCTCCGCATACTCATGGATCCTTGACCTTGCTGTTGCAAGCTGGTCTTCATGCTCGTCGATCCTTGTTCTTGCAAGTGCTAGCAGGGCCTCATGCTCATACTTATTCGATGTTGCCATATATGGTAAGCTGCTCCTCGCACTCAACAATCCTTGACCGTGCTGCTGCTAGCTGTGCCTCTTGCTCATTATTCCTTGATTTTGCTGCTGCTAGCTGGGTACTCAATTCCTTTTTTTCAGTTTGTAGGTTTCTACTTGAGCTTTGAGCAGGTTGTTGGTCCCCAATTTTGGGGGCATCAGACCTCCGGCTCATGAGGTTGCGGATGGCATCAACAACATCACGGTATCCAAATTGCAAAGCTAGATCTAGTGCTGACTTCCCGAATGTAGTCTTTATGTTCACATCCGCGACGCGGCCAAGGAGGGCCTTGACGCACTCCACGTGACCTTTCGATGCAGCAGCATGCAATGGGGTGTGGCCATAAAGATTCCCTTAGTCAACCTCAGCACCGTGACCCAGGAGAATCTTGATGCACTCCACATGTCCATACCATGCAGCCTCACACAGAGGGGTGCTAAGGGTCCAACCCTCGGTGCTGTTCATGTTGGCTCCTTGCTCCAATATATAAACCACCCCATTTGCATCACCCCTTCGGGACGACTGCCAAAGTTGTGCATCAAGGCTATTCTGCATTTGCGTCGAGCCGTCTTTCCACCGACAAGAGCTGCGTTGGGTGACTTCCTTCGCTGATGAGCGCGATGAGTATAGATTCTGCGTGTATACCATACATAAGGCAATGCTATGGAGTATATAGTGGGAATTCAATAACCATATCCTTATGCACGCACACACGCAACACGGAAAACTGTACGCAGTCATGCCTTTCCTTCAGGCGTTGGCAGTAGTAGATGCCGGCAATACATGTATGTATCCACCAAAAAGAGTAGCGGTACTTCTGAACTTTTGAAAAACAACTAGTTGGAGATAAAAGTTAATGTTAGAGACCATTGAACAGATGTCGGTGCCATATAGATGATGTAGTTCGGTACTTATAGATCATTCTACCGTTTTGATAATCCAGTGTAGGATAGATCTGAGGATGGAAATATTTTGTAAATGGCTTCCTGATCTGAAACAGAGCTGTTCACCCAGACTTTGTTGACGATAGGTGTGGCTCAAGCCACATGTTGGGGTTAGCTATACTGAGGCGCCAAGGGCCAAGCCGGGAAATGGCTACGGGGCTGGGAATGATCTGAAATAGAGTTTGTCACCCAGACTTTGTTGACGATAGGTGTGCCTCGAGCCACACGTTGGCATTACCTATACTGAGGCGCCAATTCGATCTGATCTGAAATATAGTTTTGTTACCTAGACTTGTGCACACATGCTGATACCGTAGGATGGTGTTGAGCAGTTAAAGATCATGCTTATTGTCGGAGAATCAGTGATTTCAAGGTAGATCATTGTTTGTTGGATGATTTAGATGAATGATGATGATTAAAGCATACAAATGTGATTCATATTAATGGAAAATGAAGGGGGGAAATGAAAATAAAAAAGTGATTTGTTCGCGCTTACATTTCCTGATACATTTTTTTACTGCCTACGACGAGCAGCCAAATTGCTGGCTGGAGCTATATAACCAAGATCAAGTTGAAGTTCAAATTAATGATGGTATAGTTAAATAATCACTGTAGCACGAACTCAGGGCCCCCGTCCGCCCGTCGGTAAAATGATTGTTTGGGGTTCAGTTCATCAGTGCTTTTTCTTTTTAAGCCCTTCGTACACGGTTGGGCATGTCCCTTTCGCCTATTTGGCTTACCCCTGGACTGTAACATACATACAATGATTAAATGGTATCATGCAAATAATATCTTTACTGTAGCACAAACTAAGGGCCTCCGCCATTAAAACGAATTGTTGGGGCCGATTTCATCAGTGCTTGTTTCTGTATGAGTCCCTCCTGAACCGAGGTTGGGCAGGTCCCTCTAGTCTATTTGGCTACCCCTGGAATAGTGAAATGTACAACATACACACACATACATACCCTTGATAGATAGGATTGGATTGTTGTATCGTTTTGCGGTGAATTCTGGGCCGATCGCTGCCTTCCAACTCGAAGTCCTCCGGTGCAATACCCCAAGGAAACCAGGGAGTGGGGAAATTAAGCAGATAGATTAGACGATTCAAAGACTTGTCTTGGTGGTTGTCCCCAGTGCAAGCAAGCAGGCTGGCCCCCTCAACCTCACGCCTAGTAAGGAGGACGATTTATTTATTTATGTAAGCAGATGTATGGATTTATTTAGTTAAAGACTTAGCCATGTCCCCCTACCTACCCTTTTGTACCCTTGTATCCTTTCCAAATTTAAGAAGCAAGATAATGCAATATAGCTTGTTTGCTTTGGGGTTCAGTTCATATGATTGTTAGGGGGTTCACTTCATCAGTACCTTGCTTGTTTAGCTCGTTTTGAATATTTGATACCAAGTCTGGGAAAGTCCCTTCAGCATATTTGGCTACCCCTGGAATGTAACAACATACATACTTAGCTAGGAAATCAGCCAGCCAGGCAAGCCAGGCAGGTAATCAGTTTAAAACCAGACAGCCAGCCAGGCAATCAATTTAATCATTTGTAAGATCTAACATATCGGCCACCGGGTTTTCTTCAAGGCGCTGCATGTACCACAAGAGCTAAATAATGTACCTTGGTGATATTTTTAGGGGTGCTACTTTCGAATCTTCGGCGGTTGCTTTTGGGGGCAAAAAAGCTGCTTGCCCCACAGGTTTCTAGAAGCACGATGGTGCTACGTAAAAAAATAGAAAATTGAAAATTCGAACATCCAAGTAAGTCACACTGCCGGGGACAGTTGACCCTACTAAGGACGTGGTGTTATCGACACCGGTTCGTAAGCTCACCTTGCTCGAGTTGGCAACGAGGCTAGAACCAGTCACGATTCATACGGTTGACGCCCACCGTGAGAACCGAAACGCTCCCGACGGGGTGCTACGTAAATACACTGATTCCTTTGATTCAGAAAATCCCCGATCGGTCATATTGATGGTCTTGTTGTAAGCTAGTCTCCACTCCTCAGTCTGGTGCAAGGCTGCCAAGATTTTTCTCGCCAGACTATCATGACCAGACAATTTGATCAGACTAATTCAGTGAGTCTAAAGCGATTTCTTTGAAGAGGACGCGTGTGCAAGCCTTCAAATTTCAAAAGATCCTACCTAATTTAGGAGGAGTGGACAAGCCTTCCTACCATTCTCACAGAATCCCTTTTATCGCTGGTTTTGTGCAAGGGGTCCCATCTCGTCGGTTGTGGGCGCAAATCTGGAAATCCTTAAATCTCGTCAACACAAATATGCTAACTCCCAACACCGCACATCGCGTCTGGCTTTTACTTCAATCGTCTTTCTTTCCCACTAAGCCGTTCATATAATGAATACGCTGACAAGTGACAACCTACCGTTTATAATAATCCGCCACACTCCTCCAGCTCGAAATTCGTCCAAGGTTTGGTTGGGGATGAAAAACTCGCCGCCGATCTCTGAGGTCTTGGCAAGCAGTGGATGAGCAATAAACTACGACGTGGAATGATTTAAAAAGGGAAGCCGCACCATTAATAATGGCCAACTCGCTTGGTGCTTTCCAGCCGATTGATTGGAATGGACAAGGTTCACAATCCCCCCAAACCGACCAGTCAAAGCCCAACATAGTTACGCGACCGTTGGATGCCGTGCCAGGCTTCAAGAAATGTTGCGTCTACGACGCATCCACCCCTCCCAGGTAGGCAGGCATTAGTTCGAACGTGTTACACTTGCAGCGCCCTTCAAACTGAGAGCATCACTTTTTCGGGCTCTTGTATTTCCGCTTCCCATGTCCATGTCCTTCGTCCCGGCCCCCCTATCTCCATCCTCTTGATTTTTACGCCTGCAGTTGTCTGACAGTCCAGGTGAGGGGAAGCCACATCCAACACATTTAGACCCCCCCCCCCCCCCCCCCCCCACACACACACACCGCAACCACCCACATGCTGGTGTGATGCCTGATTGGCCGTGGGTGGCTGAAAACTATGTAACCAAGTTCAAGTCCAAATTGGCCGTGGGTCGTCATCTAAGCCATTTGTTTTATCTTTGGATGAAGGAAGTAGCCCATTCTCGAACAATGAAGATAACTTGTGGATAATTAGGAGGGGCTGACCACGATACAATAATGACCATAGAGAATTTAATTGCCTACACCCTTACATGTGGTTGCATTCTAAACCGTAATCAGAAGTATGGTGTAGGGGTACTAGGATCACGGTGGTCCCCGTGTATAGTTTGTGTACAGTACGGTACTCGACGACAACTGGCAGACCTTGACTCCTTGGGGCAACCTACTTGATGGTGTATGTACCTACCAGGGTACTTCCATTGACCAAAATGGCCAGCGCTTTAGAGCACTTGAAGAAGAAAAAACTGCGCTTTGTAGTGCAAATAGCGCAAAAATTGCTTGCTGCGCCAAAAAAACTGTGCGAAACGCGCAGTGGGCGGGGCTCAAAAAGGCAGCGCGCCTGCTTGCAAAAGCGCGCGCTTGGAAGTACCCTGGTACCTACTGGGGTAGTGCAGCCGATATGTACGATTGTACATGCCCAACAAGGTAGTACAGTAAGCGTGGCTATTACCCCGCGCCACCGTGCTGCCTATCATCTGATATTGCTCTATACTGTAATCATACACGGAGCTACTCAGATCTCCACACCTACTTTACAGTCCAGGGGGAGCCAATCAATAGGATGAAGGGACTTGCCGAACAACCCCACCTTCAAACAAATATGTTATGTCACTCTCCACATGGTATGTCTTTTCAGCAACGGGCAGAAGCTTCTAGACAGCTCCCCGAGCCAGCCACTAGGCCAAGCCCCCAAATCCCGACAGTTCTGGGCATTGGATTCTGTTAGCTTCCAGACACACTAGGTTGCGTCAGCTTTGGCTGAATAGCCAGTCAGGGGAGCTACCTAGAAGCTGTTGCTTAAAGCTGAAAAGAAAAAACACTGACTCTCTACTGATCTACTAAGCCCACAATGCTAATTTGGGGGGTCCTAGGCAACCTTTGGCTTGGAAGGGTGCATAATGGGTGAAAGGGGTGTCCAGAGGTGCAGAAAAGGGTGCCAAAGACCCCCCAAATTTGCAGTGCCAACTCTAGATAAATGCCTATTACTCGTCTAATCTTCAACATGGACTGAATGCTCATTGCTGTAATAGCACTCTCTAACGCCCCTACTGATCTACCCTACAACCCTAGATAGTTGCCTCTTGCTGTTTCGCCACTCTTTAATAACCCCAGCCCTAGCTAGTTGCCTCTTGCTCTTATCTCAATGTCAACAGTGACTCAATGCTGAATGCTGCTTCGCCACTCCCTAATGATTTACCCTACTACCCTACTTAGCCGCCTTTTGCTGTTTCGCCACTTCCTAATGATCTGCTGCTCTACCCTACTTTGTCACCTCTTGCTCCTATGTCAATGTGAACAGCAAGTGAATGCAGAATGCTGCTTCGACACTCCCTAATAAGACGAACCCTAGCTTTGCCTCTTGCTCTTGTCCCGATGTCAGCAGCGAGCGAATACTAAATGCTGCTTCGCCACTCCCTAATGATCTACCCTACTCAGTTGCCTCTTGCTGTTTCGCCACTTCCTAATGATCTGCTGCTCTACCCTACTTAGTCACCTCTTGCTACTATGTCAATGGAAACAGCGAGTGAATGCTGAATGCTGCCTCGCTACTCCCTAATAATCTAACCTACTACCTTACTTAGTTGCCTCTTGCTATTTCGCCACTCTCTAATAAGCCCACCCCTAGCTAGTTGCCTCTTGGTCTTGCCTCAATGTCAACAGCGACTGAATGCTGAATGCTTTTCCACCGCGCTCTAATTTCTCCACAGCAGCTACCAAGCTGTCCATGTCTTGAAACAATGCATTGTACCGATGTAGGGCGATGCTAGCATAGGCTGCTCTTGACTTTTGGGATAGGTACCTGCAAGGGCGGGGTAGGTCGGGGTTTGAATAGAGCATGCGTTTGGGAAATCAGCATCACCATCTCTATCATCAACAAGGTTACCGACCCACCATCAATGCCACATCAATGTCATCACCACAGCTATCATCATCATCATCATCAGTGCCATCACCATCACTAGTGCCGGGCGGGTGTAGGCGAACAGTTCAACTCCCACAGTCTGCATGGCAGCTGGTAGGGACAAGTGCAAGGGAGGGCCAAGTGCAACGAGGAACATAGCTTTATTTTTCAACTATGAGAAATTGCTACTAGGCAGCTCCCCAGACTTGCTATTCAGCCAAACCTTACACAACCTAGTGCACCTTAAAGCTGATACAATCTGCTGTCCAAAACTGCTGAAATATTTGTGTGTAGCTCAGTGGCTGGCTCAAGGAGCTGCCTAGAAGCTAATGCTCGTAGCTGAAAAGAAAAGATTTGACGAGGAATAGCAAAGAATATCACACTTATAATTATAACTGTAGAATTAAATTACCACTGTAGCACAAACTCAGGGCCCTAGTCGATAAAACCATTGTTTAGGTTCAGTTAATCAATGCTTTTTCTTTTTAGCCCTTTCTGTCACATTTGGGCAAGTCCCTTTAGCCTATTTGGCCCACCCCTGGACTGTAACAATTATACATACATAAACCACCACCTTGCCCATGTCGCAGAAGCCAGACTAAGTGAACATGCCATCTGCTTCTACCCAGGAGAGGCCACAAGCACAGCATGAATGCTTGCCAGCTGTGAGATTGTGAGGGCTATTCACCTATGGCCACCACCACCTAAGGAATATCACCAGCTCCGCCACTTCCAACTAGCCCATGCCGCAGTAGCTAGGCTATTTGGACTTGCCATCGGCTCCCACCCAGGAGAGTCCACAAGCACAGCATGAAGGCCTGCCAGCTATGAGAGAATGTGACAGCTACTCAGCTACTTAGCTATCCCCGAGAGTCCACAAGCACAGCATGAAGGCCGACCAGCTGTGAGATTATGTGGCAGCTACTCAGCTACTCAGGAGAGTCCACAAGCACAGAATGAAGGCTTGCCAGCTATAAGAATGTGTGCTACTCAGCTACTTAGCTACCCCCGAGAGGCCACAAGCACAGCATGAAGGCCGACCAGCTGTGAGATTATGTGGCAGCTACTCAGCTACTCAGGAGAGTCCACAAGCACAGAATGAAGGCTTGCAAGCTATAATAATTTGTGTGCTACTCAGCTACTTAGCTACCCCCGAGAGGCCACAAGCACAGCATGAAGGCCGACCAGCTGTGAGATTATGTGACAGCTACTCAGCTACTCAGGAGAGTCCACAAGCACAGAATGAAAGTCAACCAACCAACTGCCAACTATGAGATTATGAGGGCTACTCAGCTACTTAGCTACCCAGGAGAGGCCACAAGCACATACTGATTCCAGGTCCGTTACAAGAGTCCCGGTCCTGGAAAGCCGGATGCTAACAACTCCTATGTTTGTGTGTGAGTGTGTTTGGGGGTGGGCTGTGTGTGTGTCTGTGTGTGTGTGTGAGAGGGGGGGGGGGGGGGGGGGGGGGGGGGGGGGGGGGGAGCAGCGCAATTTTAAATCAACTCGCTGCTAAGAACCACGCCGATCAGGATAGGGGCTGGCGGTCCTGGATTATACTACTGGGGGGAGGATATTATGTATGGCTGCCCCCCTCCACCTCACGCCTTGTTAAAAGCCGTAGTATTTATTTATTAGACAAGTCCTATGCAGCGTCGCAAGCGATACAGAAAATTGGCGGAGTGTGTTGGCAACGGAACGAAAGGTGGCAACGATGGAGCTGACCAAAGTGAATTAGTTACGCGACAGTTGGATGACGTGTCAGGCTTCAAGACATTTTTCGGTCGGACGGACAAATGGGTAAACATGGTGGCTCCCGCCCCCTTGAAGAGGGTCTCCGCCAAAAACTTTACAACCGCATCCTTGTGCACCTCATATATGATGATCCCAGAAAAGGTACTCCTGGCGGAACGCAAGGCCAGTCCCCAAGCAAGATACAACAAGATAGGGTTTCCCGAGCGAAACAATGGAGTCTTTGATGTATGTATGTATGTATGTATGTATGTATGTATGTATGTATGTATGTATTTTACAGTCCAGGGGTAGGCCAAATAGGCTAAAGGGACTCGCCCAACAGTGAAAGGGGGGGGGGTTAAAAAGAAAATAAAGCATTGATGAACTGAACCCCAAACAATCGTTTTACCGACAAGGGACCTGAGTTTGTGCGATAGATAGAGGATATCATATCTCACAGCAGGGTTAAGGAAGGGCATGGGTTTTGGAAATCACTACCACCATCCCTATCTCTATCACCACCAAGGTCACCATCAATTCCACAGAAATCTCTGCCCCCAATGCCATAATCACCATCACCACTACCATCCAGCCACCACACGACTACCACCACCATCATCACCCCCACCCACACTACCGTCCGGCTACCACACCACGACTGTATGCAAGCTGCTGTCCATTCGCCGCATGTATGTATGTTACAGTCCAGGGGTAGGCCAAATAGGCTAAAGGGACTTGCCCAACCGTTTAGGAAGGGCTTAAAAAGAACAAGCACTGATGAACTGAGCCCCAAACAATCGTTTAACCGACGGGGGCCCTGAGTTCGTGCTACAGTGATAATTTAATTCTACAATATTATTAAATCATCATCTCAGCTGGGATGATAATTTAATTGTGCGATTATTATATAACGTCCTGCAACGCCAAGAGCGACCGAAGGGGGAGTCGAACCCCCGACTCTTCATCCTCGAGCGATCTGGTCTACCACTAGACACCACCACTGTACCTGTATGCAAACTGCTGTACATTAGCCGCTATCTGTTGCAAAACAAGGCTTTCTTCCAGAGCCTCAATTGACATCGTGTAAATCACACTTTTTTTACTCGACAACCCATCCATCACCAGATCACCACCATGACCACCACCACTGTACCTGTATGCAAACTGCTGTCCATTAGCTGCAATCTGTTGCAATACAATGCTTTCTTCCACATATTTTGCCCAACAACCTATATATCACTACTTCAACACCACAACCGCAACAACGACCGCCACTGTACCTGTATGCAAACTGCTGTCCATAAGCTGCGATGTCTTGCAAGACAAGGCTTTCTTCCAGAGCCTCAATGAGTGACATCATGTAAATCACACTTCTTTTACTCAACAACCCATCCATCACTAGATCACCACCACCACCACCACTATACCTGTATGCAAACTGCTGTCCATTAGCCGCGATCTCTTGCAAGACAAGGTTTCCTTCCAGAGCCCGAGTCAGCGCCATCATGGAAATCACACTTGTTTTACCCGACAACCTATCCATCACCACATCACCACCATGACCACCACCACAACCCACCACCACCACCACAATAACGACACGCCACCTCCACCACCGTACTTGTATGCAAACTTCTGTCCGTTAGCCGCGATCTCTTGCAAGACAAGGTTTTCTTTCAGAGACTGAGTGAGCGACATTATATAAATCACATTTTTTTTACCGACAACCTATCCATCACCACCACCACCACCACTGTACAGTACTGTATGCAAACTTGTATGCAAACCTGTATGCAAACTTCTGTCCATTACCAGCAATCTGTTGCAAGACAAGGCTTCCTTCCAGAGCCTGAGGCAGCACCATCATGTAATTAAATCGCACTTGTTTTACCCGACAACCTTACCATCACCAGATCACCACCATGACCACCACCACAACCCACCACCACCATCACAACCCACCACCACCACCACCACCACCGTACCTGTATGCAAACTTCTGTCCATTAGCCGCGATCTCTTGTAAGACAAGGTTTCCTTCCAGAGCCTGAGTCAGCGACATCATGTAAATCGCACTTCTTTTACCCGACAACCTATCCATCACACTAAGCAAGTCTGTCACATCCACTGATAAGTAATGGACATCCTGGATGAAGGGATGGGTTGGTTGGTTGGTTGGTTGGTTGGTTATGTGGGTGTGGGTGTGTGGGGTGAGGTGGGGTGAGGTGTATGTGTAATTCATCTCTTATCGGGTGTGGCAACCTATCTATCACACTAAGCAAGTCTGTCACATCCACAGATAAGTAATGGACATCCTGGGTAGAGAGAGGTGTGGTGGTTGGTTGGGCGCATGTGTATGCATGTGTGTGTGTGTGTGTGTGTGTGTGTGGGGGGGGAGGGGGGGGGGGGAGTGCATTTTATCTGTATTGTGTGTGCCAACGTATCCCCCACACTTAGCACATCTGTCTCATCCACTGACAAGTAATGGACATCCTGGACAGAAGAGGGGCAGGGAGATAGGGAAAGAGAGTAAGTTTTGAGATTTTGGTTTTTATATTAGCTTTGTGTGTGTTTGAGTGAGTGAGAGTGCGTGCGTGCGTGCATGAGTGAGTGAGTGAGTGAGTAGGTGAGAGAGAGAGAGAGAGAGAGAGAGAGAGAGAGAGAGAGAGAATATGCTAACTAGGCTTAAGGGACTGTTGCTGTGTATGTGCACCACTGTTTCTTTTTTGGCTATGCATGGCAGCTTCCAGCCAGCTCCACTAGCCAGCCACTGGGCCAAGCCCAAGCTTTCAGTCGCATTGGAATGCCTGTCATGTCAGGTCTCAGACGCACAAGCTAGCTTCAGGTTTGGCCCTAGGACAGGGGTAAGGAGCTGCCCAGAATCTGCTACTCATAGCCCCCAAAATACAGTTATGTGCGCAAGCAACAAATCTACCCCGGGGGGGTTAAGCTAGGGCCAGATCTGGTTACACGTTTTGGTATGTCTCTAAGCCGGTGCGCAGCCAACAGTAACACAAATATTTTTGTATAGGCCTTCAGTCGACAGCTTTGTGGTGAAGTTCCGCACAAAATATTTGTGCCACCTTTGGCTGCACACCACGAAAACATGCCCCCAACATGCCCCAAATAGACGAAAATCGGGTCAAAAAGTTACACTTTTTCCACCTTTTTTCGAGCCAAAATTTTAGCCCCCAAAATTCTCAAAGCCCCCCAAATACAGTTATGTACGCAAGCACCAAATCTACCTCTTTCAAAGCTGCTATTTAGTACATCCCCGTTTAACGAATGGCTCAATGGCTACTTGTTACTCATGCAGGATGGGGTGCGGTTTGGCCTGCCTTTCAAAGCTGCTATTTAGTACCAACTTTGACAGACAGGTTGGGGTTCGAACCTGTTGCTAGGTTCACAATTACTGACCTGCCACCTTGAACAAGGCCAAGAACTTTCCTCCTTGATGCTGCACGGTAAATCTCTTTCATAGCTGTTATTTAGTACGTCCCTGTTCAAGGAATGGCTCAATGGCTCCTGGTTACTCATGCAGGATGGGGTGCGGTTTGGCCTGTCATAAATTTGATCAAAAGGTGGTCCAAAGTTGCAAGGGGCCAGACCGCACCCCATCCAGGGTACTTCAAATGGCCAAATTGGCCAGCGCTTTAGCGCACTTGAAAACAAAAAAACTGCGCTTTGTAGTGCAAAAAGCACAAAAATTGCTTGCAGCGCCCACAGGGGGTTGCAAAAAACTGCGCTTAAAGCACAGAGGGGGTCAAAAAGTCAGCGCTCAAAAGCGCGCGCTTTGAATTACCCTGACCCCATCTCGCTTATGTAACAAGGCCACACAACAACATATGGTAGCAATCCCCGTTCAACGAATGGCTCAATGGCAGAGCTCCTTGAATGACGTAGGTGTCAGGTTTGAATCCCCACGGGTGCGCGTAAGTGTTCGCTGTCGCTGTCAACCGCCATGGTAGCTTTGTCCGGGTAAAGTAGCAGCCTGTTCCCTACCGCGTTAAGACGGGGCTTCCTTAATACCACGCCCCACCAGGCGCTATCATTACTTATGTAGTACCAACTTTGACTGACAGGTTGTGGGGTCAAACCCGTTGCTAGATTCACAATCGCTGACCTGCCGCCTTGAAAGAGGCCAAGAACTTCCGTCCATAAAGCTGCACGTTAGTCCGAGCTCTGGGGCAGCGGTCTGCGAAAGCAAAACCCACAATAACCTCCCCCTGTGCAAGCAAACTGGGGGGTTCCTTCAACCTCGCCCCGCGGCAAGACGTAACAATTTCCATTTTTCAATTTAGTGCACACACAACAAACTTGCCTGTTTCAGAGAGCGGTAGTAGTACTTAATGGCATTGGAGCGGTACTTGAGCACTACACTGTTGATGGCTAGTAGTTTTGTGGCAAGGCGTAACAATTTATTTTTCCAATTTAGTGCACACACAACTAACTTACCTCTTTCAGAGAGCGGTAGTAGTACTCAATGGCATTGGAGCGGTACTTGAGCACTACACTGTTGATGGCTAGTAGTTTTGCCAGATGCCAGCTAGCTGCTTGAGCATCGGTGCTCAGCAGGAATCGCCATCGAGGATATTCATGAATAGGGACGGGGGGAACCTGTCATGTTGAAGGATAGGATGATATGATGATGACGATGATGAAGGAAAGGATGTTGATGATGTGATGATGATGTGATGATGATGTGATGATGATGTAATGATGATATGCTGATGATGATGTTGATGATGATGATGAAGGAAAGGATGTTGATGATGATGATGTGATGGTGTGGTGATGATGATGTGATGGTGTGGTGATGATGTGATGATGATGATGATGTTGATGATGATGATGTTGAAGGAAAGGATGTTGATGATGATGATGTGATGATGATGATGATGATATGATGATGATGATGATGGTGTGATGATGATGTTGATGATGATGATACGATGATAATATGATGATGATGATGATGTTGAAGGAAAGGATGTTGATGTTGATGATGATGATGATATGATGATGATGATATGATGATGGTATGATGATGATGATGATGATGATATGATGATGATGATATGATGATGATGATATGATGATGATGATATGATGATGATGATGATATGACGATGATGATGATGATGATATGATGATGATGATATGATGATATGATGATATGATGATGATGATATGATGATGATGATGATGTTGAAGGAAAGGATGTTTATGATGGTGTGATGATGATGTTGATGATGATATGATAAGGATGATAAGATGATGATGATGATGATGGTGGTGTGATGATGATGTTGATGTTGATATGATAATGGTGATATGATAATGGTGATGTGATGATGATGCCTATTTTGCAACCGCGGGATCAAGAACAGAAATACAATACAAATACGACGTATTAAAATATACTTCCAAGTCAATACCGGTAAAGAAGTGAATGAATAAAAACATTAACACATTCATTTCGAGAACAATCAAAATACAAAATGAGGCACATAAGTGTGCATAAGCCATTCATTTAATTATTGTAAATTGCACAATTGTGTATAATTCATTCCTTCACATGCAGTGGAGTGCCTAAACAGCTTTTCCATATTTTGCTTCGATGACACATTGCCATTCTGTTGTTGCATGGCGACGCAGGATCTCCTCACACACCCCGAGCTCCGCACTCTGCGCTTAGCCATGCGATTGCTACGCAACAATCCTGATATCAGGTCTGAGTAGCCCAAATAGCTACTTTACCTGGCCTACAGGAATCTGAAACACGGCATATTGAATGCTTACCCCAGGCTTACCCCTACATGTTTTTTCAAGGTTCTATACGCCGGCAATTTGAAGTCTTGCAGAATGTCTGCAGAACACATTACTTCCCACCGTGCGATAACACAAAAACAGGGTTCAAACTCAGACCGATTACAGACATCCAAGTCTCTAAACCGACAGTTAAACAACTCGTTGAGGTCTACCTTCTACCTACCTAGCTTCTACCTACCTACCTTCTACCTGCCTACCTTCTACCTGCCTACCTTCTACCAACCTACCTTCTACCAACCTACCTTCTTCACTCCTCTCACAGCTCTGTTCAAGTTCGAGTAGATACCAACATCAAGGGAGAGCTTCCCTTCTGGCATCCTTCCTAGCTTGATGAGCCTGCAATCAATCAGGACAAGCAAAATGATTGACAAAATATAAAAATATATGTATTTGATCAGGATTTGATTGACAAAATATAAAATATCTGTTTATTTGATTGACAAAATATAACAAATATGTGTAATTGATCAGGATTTGATTGACAAAATATAAAATACATATTTATTTGATTGACAAAATATAACAAATATGTGTAATTGATCAGGATTTGATTGACAAAATATAAAATACATATTTATTTGATTGACAAAATATTAAATACACATTTTTTTGATTGACACAATATAACAAATATATGTATTTGATTGGCAATTTACATATAAAACAAATTAATCGACAGAATATAAAAATACATTTATGTGACTGACAAAATACAATATACATATAAAACAAATTGATTGACAGAATATAAAAATATGTGTATTTGATCAGCAAAATAAATAAATTAATGATTTAATCTTTCCTAGCTTGATGAGTTGATGAGCCTGCAACCATTCAGGACAAACAAATATTTCGAGCCACAGCAGGACTGAAACCAATAAGGAGAAGGTATTGTTTATGGCCTGATATGAGCCTGATATCAATCAGGACAAAGCAATATTTTATCTAGGCAGGACAGAAACAACAAAGTACAAGGTATTGTGCATGGCCTGATATGAGCCTGATATCAATCAGGACAAAGCAATATTTTATCTAGGCAGGACAGAAACAACAAAGTACAAGGTATTGTGCATGGCCTGATATGAGCCTGATATCAATCAGGACAAAGCAATATTTTCTCTGGGCAAGACAGAAACAACAAAGTACAAGGCATTGTGCATGGCCTGATATGAGCCTGATATCAATCAGGACAAAACAATATTTTCTCCAGGCAGGACAGAAACAACAAAGTACAAGGTATTGTGCATGGCCTGATATGAGCCTGATGTCAATCAGGACAAAGCAATATTTTCTCTGGGCAGGACAGAAACAACAAAGTACAAGGTATTGTGCATGCCATGTGTGACCAACTGCTCCAACCGACACCAAACTATGCCGACCCATGTCTCATTGAAAACTTGCTCGATCGAAAATTTACGAACAGCTGCGAGCTAGTTACACTCCTCTCTTCCAGCTGTCGAAACGGCGATTGTTTTGGAGGGGGTCATTTTGTCTACGAAACGCCCTGCATGGCCTGATATGAGCCTGCGACCATTCAGTAGAAAGGGAATATATTTTGAGCCACAGCAGGACTGCACATAATAACAAGAAGGTATTGTGTATGGCCTCATATGAGCGTGCAACCTATCAGTAGAAAGGACATACTTCGAGTCTTGCAAGGACAGCAAATAATAAGGAGAGGATATTGTTTATGGCCTCATACGAGTGTGCAACCTATCAGTGGAAAGGACAAGCTTCAATCTTGCAAGGACAGCAAATAATAAGGAGAGGATATTGTTTATGGCCTCATACGAGCGTGCAACCTATCAGTAGAAAGGACATACTTCGAGCCTTGCAAGGACCAGGGTACTACATTTTGTCGAATTGGTCAGCACTTAAAGCGCACAAACGTCCAATTGGTCAGCGCTTCACAGTGCAAAAAGCGCAAAAACTGCGCGCTGCGGCCACAGGGGTTTGGAATAACTGCGCGAAACGCGCAGTGGGCCTCAAAAAGCGTGCGCGAAATCGCGCTGCCGCGCGCGCTTTGTAGTAACCTTGCAAGGACGGGAAATGATAAGGAGAGGATATTGTTTATGGCCCCAGATGAGCCTGCAACCGTTCAGTTAAAAGGACATTCTTCGAGTCATGCAAGGACAGGAAATAATAAGGAGAGGATATTGTTTATGGCCCCAGAATTTTGAGTTTCAGAAGGCCTGTAAAAAAGAAGGACCACCCATCTTAGAAGCTCAACTCTCGTTGTTTTCAGCCTCAGAAGGATTGAAAGACACGAAAAGGTATTGGTTATGTCCCTTTATGAGCCTGCAACCTATCAGAAGAAAGCAAATATTTTGAGTTTCGGCAGGCCTGTTAAAAGTAAGGACCACCCATCGACTAAGCACAACTCTTGTCGTTGTTATCAGCCTCAGATGAGCCTGCAACCTATCAGTAGTAAGGAAATATATTGAGGCTGGGCCGGACTGTAAACAGGAGGGACGACCCATTGACTAAGCAAAACTCTTGTCGATGTTATCAGCCTCAGATAAGCCCGCAACTGATAAGGAGAAAGCAATATATTGAGTCTCGGGCGGACTGTTAACAGGAGGGACCGCCCATTGACTAAGCAAAACTCTTGTCGATGTTATCAGCCTCAGATGAGCCTGCAACCGATAAGGAGAAAGCAATATTTTGAGTCTCAGCCGGACTGTAAACAGGAGGGACCACCCATTTACTAAGAACAACTCTTGTCGTTGTTATCAGCCTCAGATGAGCCTGCAAGCAATCAGGATAAAGCAATCTTTTGAGTCTCAGCAGGACTGGAAAAAGGAAGGACCACCCATTGACTAAGCACAAGTCTTGTCGTTGTTATCAGCCTCAGATGAGTTTGCAAACGATAGGGAGAAAGCAATATTTGGAGTCTCAGCAGGACTGAAACAACAAAGCACAGCCCCTTGCCGCTTTTATCAGCCTCAGCCGAGCCTGCAACCAATCAGAAGAAAGAATTTAGAGACAGAAGGAGAAGGTATTGTTTATGGCCCCAGATGAGCCTGCAGCCTATCAGGACAAAGCAATGTTTTCTCTAGACAGGACTGAAAACGTAAGGACAGGGTATTGTGTATGGCCTCATATGAGCTTGCAACCAATCAGGTCAAAGTAATAATTTGAGCCTCAGCAGGATTTAAAGACATAAGGAGAGGATATTGTTAATGGACCCAGATGAGCCTGCAACCTATCAGTATACAATAATAGACATATTTAGAGTCTCGGAATGATCAAAAATAATAATAGGGTATTGTTTATGGCCCCATTTGAGCCTGCAACCAATCCCTGTTACCATGTATGTCTGTTACCATTTAAGTATGATATCATATGATGCAGTTTGTATGATATAATGATATCATATGATATCATACTCGCCTTCGGCCAGCCTCATATGATATGCCGGTCCCTAACCATATTAGACTTAGGTTATACCATACCATAACATACCATATTGTGATACCATACCATTCCGCACCACTGCATAACGTACCATAGCACCATACCATACTACATCCTACCTTACACTATCCTACCAAACCCAACCATTCCACCCTATACCATACCATTCTGCACCATTGCATACCATACCATACTGTAGTACCATACCATACCACACCCTACCTTGCGCTATCCTACCATACCCAACCATTCCATCCTATACCATACCAGGTCAGACTCCAATAGATTAGATCACCCCATCAGATCAGATCACACCTTGCCCATTAGATCAGATCAGATCATCCCCCACCAGATCAGATCAGATCGGTCCATGTCAGATCAGGTCAGATCGGCAACTCACTTGAGCCGTGCACAGTTCGGCGACATGGATGAGTGGATGACCTCCCTCATGAATGCTTTATCTGTGTTCTTTAGCTCCCAGGGAAAGTCAACCTGAAAGTGTGTGGAAATGAAGCATTCAATGTGTGCGTGTTGTTATAAGTCTTGTCATTTTAATTGTTTTAAGTGTTGTCATTATTTTGGTCAATGGTGTCGTTGTTGGTGTGTGTTGATCTCTCACACATGTATGATCTGGGTTCTTTAGCTCCAAAGGGTAGCCAACCTGAATGTGCGTGAATGCTTATGTTTGCGTTTTATTTTCTTGTTTGTTTGTGTTTCCGTTTTTGCTTTCTTGTTTTGTTTGTGTTAGTATGTTGTTACAGTCCAGGGGTATCTAATCAGGCTAAAAAGAATTGCCTAACCTGGACCAGTCAAGAACACGCAGGGAAATGAGAAAGTAAGCTGGACCAGTCAAGAACACGCAGGGAAATGAGGAAGTAAGCTGGACCAGTTAAGAACACGCAGGGAAATGAGAAAGTAAGCTGGACCAGTCAAGAAAACGCAGGGAATGAGAAGTAGCTGGACCAGTCAAGAAACGCAGGGGAATGAGAAGAAGTAAGCTGGCGACCAGTCAGAACCACCAGGGAATTAGAAGTAGCTGGACCAGTCAAAACCGCATGGAAATGAGAGTGAGCTGGTGACGCATTCAGAACACCAGGGAAATGAGAAAGTGCTGGACCATTCAAGAACACGCAGGGTGGAAATGAGAACGGGGAGTAATCTTGGAACCAGTCAAGATCTGCGGGAAATGGAGAAAAGTAAGCTGGACCAGTGCAAGTGAACGTCGCAGGGGAAATTAAACCAGTAAGCTGGACCAGTCAGAACACGCAGGGAAATGATAAGTAGCTGGAGACCATGTCCAGGAACACACGCATGGAATGGAGAAAGTAAGCTGACCATCAATAACCGCAGGGAAATGGAAGTAAGCTGGACCAGTCAGAACACGCAGGGAAATATAAAGTGAGCTGGACGTCAAGAATCACGCAGGGAAATGAGAAGTGAGCTGGACCAGTCAAGAACATACCAGGGAAATGAGAAATGATAAGCTGGACCAGTCACGACCACAAACACGCAGGAAATGATAAAGGTAACTGACCAGTCAAGTACACGCAGGGATGAGAAAGTAAGCTGGAACCATATCAATAACACGCAGGAAATTAATCAGAGTGAAGAGCTGTGATCCAGTCAAAACACGCAGGAAATGTGAAGAAAGTAAAGCTGGACCACAGTCAAGTACACGCAGGAAATGAGAAGTAAGCTGGAGACCAGTCAAGACCACTCAGGGAATGATAAGTAAAGCGGACTCAGTCAAGAAACCCAGAGGAAACCTTGAGAAAGTAAGATCTGGACCCGTCAAGTCACACGCAGGAATGAGAAAGTACGCTGGCCCGTCAAGAACCACACAGGGAATGAGATCGTAAGTCTGGACCAGGTCCAAGAACACGCAGGAAATGAAAAGTAAGCTGGACCAGTCAAGAACACGCAGGTCAATGAGAAAGTAGCTGGACCAGTCAAGAACCGCGGGGAATGAAACGTAAGCTGAAGAACCAGTCAGAACACGCAAGTAAATGATACAAGATAAGCTGGACCAGTCAATAACACGCAGGAACATGAGAAGCTGTAACTGGACCAGATCCCAGAACACACAGGGAAATGATAAAGTAAGCTGGACAGTAAGACACGCAGGGAATGAGAAAGTAAGCTGCCATTCAGAACGCACACGCCACGCAGAAGGAAATGAGAAGTAAGCTGGACCAGTCCAGACCACCAGAAATGAGAACAAGTAAGCGGACCAGTCAGAACACGCAGGGAAAATGAGAACGTAAGCTGGACACCCGTCAAGAACGCGCAGAGGAATGAGAAAGTAAGCTGGACCAGTCAAGAAACGCAGGAAATGAAAGATAAGCTGACCGCAGTCAGACAGCAGGAAATGATAAAAGTAAGCTGGACAACGTCAACACTCACGGGCAACTGAAAATAGCTGTGGACCAGTCAAGAACATTGCAAGGAAAGAGAAAGTAGCTGGGACCAGTCAAGAACACGCAGGAAATGAGAAAGTAAGCTGGACGCAGATCAAGACAACTCAGGGAATGATAAAGTAAGCTGGCAGAAGCAAAATCCCAGATGGGGGGGGAAACAAAAACCGCAGGGAAATGAAAGTAGCTGTACCTCCAAGACACGCAGGGAGAGAGAAAGAAGCTGGACCCATCAAAAACACGCAGGGAAATGAAAAGTAAGCTGGACGCAGTCAAGACAGGAACTGGACGTAACACGCAGGAAATCAGAGAACGTAAGCTGGACCAGTCACAACACGCAGGGGAACAATGAGACAGTAAGCACTGGACCAGGCAAGAAACACGCAGGTCTGAATGAGAACGTAAGCTGGACCAGTCAGAACAAGCGGGAAACAATGAGAAAGTAGCTGGACCATCAGAACACACGCGGGAAATGAGAAAGTAAAGAAGCTGGACCAGTCAAGAACATGCAGGAGAAATGAGAATAAGAGCTGGACCAGTCAAGAACACGTCAGAAGAAATGGAAAAGTAACGCTGGACCAGTCAAGAAACACCCAGGGAAATTAGAAGGTAACTGGACAGTCAAGACAAACCAGGGAAATGAGAAATTAAGCTGACCAGTCAAGAACACGCAGGGAAATGAGAGTAATCTCAGGACCAGTCAGTACACGCAGGAAAGGAGAAAGTAAGCTGGACCATCAGAACACGGCAGGGGACGAGTTGAGAAAGTAAGCTGGACCAGTCAAGAACACGCAGGAAAGAGAAAGTACGCTGACCAGTCAGAACAGCAGGAAATGAAGAAAGTAAGCTGGACCATCAAGAACACCAGGTAAAATGAGAAAGTAGCTGGTCGCTGTTCAAGAACACGCAGGGAAATGAGAAAGTAAGCTGGACCCGTCAAGACAACTGGAGGTAATATAAAGTAATACTGTGACCATCAAGAAAACACGCAGGGAAATGAGAAAGAAGCTCGAACCAGTCAAGAACTCGCAGCGCAAGAGAAAGCTCAAAGCTGGACCATCAAGAACACGCAGGGAAATGAGAAAGTAGCTTGACCATCAAATAACACGCAGGGAATGAAAAAGTAAGCTGGACCAGTCAGAACACGCAGGGAATGAAAAGTAAGCTGGACCATTCCCGAACGCGCAGGGAAATGAGAAAGTAACTGGACCAGATTCAAGAACACGCAGTAAATGAGAAGTAAAGCTGGACCAGTCAGAAACGCAGGGAATGAGATAGTAAGGCATGGAGGGGGAAAAAACCTTCAGAACGCGCAGGGGAAATGAGAAAGTAAAGCTGGACATTCAAACACGCAGGGAAATGAGAAATTAAGTAGCTGGACCAGTCAGAACAAGCATGGAAACATCGAGAAAGTAGCCCTTGTACTCAGTCAAGAACACAGCAGGGAAATGAGAAAGTAACTGGACCATCAGAACATGCAAGGAATGAGAAAGTAAGGCTGGACCAGTCAAGAAGCACGCCAGGGAAATGAGACAAAGTAGCTGGACCAGTCACCAGTCACACCGCAGGGAATTGAGAAGTAAGCTGGCCAGTCAATAACACGTCAGGGATGAGAAAGTAAGCTGGACCATCAAAGAACAACGCAGGGAGATAGAAAGTAAGCTGGAACCAGTCAAGAACACGCAGGGAAATGAGAACGTAAGCTGGACCAGTCAAGACACACGCAATGCCAAGTTATAAAGTAACTGGAAACCAGATCAAGAACACGCAGGGAATGATAAGTAGCTGGACAGTCAAGAACACGCAGGGAAATGAGAAAGTAAGCTGGACCAGTCAAGAACAAGCAGGGAAATGAGAAAGTAAGCTGGACCAGTCAAGAACACGCAGGGAAATGAGAAAGTAAGCTGGACCAGTCAAGAACATGCAGGGAAATGAGAAAGTAAGCTGGACCAGTCAAGATCACGCAGGGAAATGAGAAAGTAAGCTGGACCAGTCAAGACACCAGGGAAATGAGAATAGCTGGGACCAGTCAAGAACACAAGCAGGGAAATGAGAAAGTAAGCTGGACCAGTCCAAGAAAAAAACAAACCGCAAAAGGGGGAATGAGAAAGTAAGCTGACGCATCCAAGAACAAACCCGGGAAATGAGAAAGTAGCTGGACCATCAAGAACACGCAGGAAATGAAAAGTCAGCTGGACGTCATCAAGAACACGTCGTGAAATGAGAAGTAAGCATTGACCAGTCCAGAACCGCAGGGAAAGAGAAAGTAGCTGGACCAGTAAGAACACGGCAGGTAAATGGAAAGTAAGCTGGACCAGTCAAGAACAAGCAGGGAAATGAGAAAGTAAGCTGGACCAGTCAAGAACACGCAGGGAAATGAGAAAGTAAGCTGGACCAGTCCAAGAACCAGCAGGTAATGAGAATAAGCTGACCAGTCAAGAACAACGCATGGAAATGAGAAAGTAAGCTGGACCAGTCAAGAACATGCAAGGAAATGAGAAAGTAAGCTGGACCAGTCAAGAACACGCAGGGAATGAGAAAGTAAGCTGCCAGTCAAGAACACGCATGGAGATGAGAATTAAGCTGGCCAGTCAGAACAAACTACGCAGGAAATGATAAGTAACATACACTGGAACAAAGTGCAAGAACAACACGCATGGAATGAGAAAGTAAGCTGTAACAAGTCACAAGAAACAACAAACGCAGGGAAATGAGAACATTAAGTGGACACGTCCAAGACCGCAGGGCAATACAGAAGTACACTCTGGACACAAGTCAAGAAACAAGCATGTGAATGAAGAAATAAGCTGACCAGTCAAACCGCAGGGAAATGGAAAGTAAGCTGGATCCAAGTCAAGAACATCAGGAAAATGAAAAGTAAGCTGGGACCAGTCGAGACATCAACGCAGGAAATGAGAAAGTAAGCTGAGACCAGTCAAGAACACGCAGGGACAATGAGAAAGTAAACTGACACAGTCAAGAACCGCAGGGAAATGAGAAAGTAACTGGACCAGTCATAAACAACGCAGGGAAATGCATAAAGTACGCTGACCAGTCAAGAACACGCAGGGAACTGATAAAGTAAGCTGGACCAAGTCAAGAACACCGCACTGAAATGAGAAAGTAACAGCTGGACCAGTCAAGAACACTCAGATGAAATAGAGTAAGCTGGACACCACTAATCACACAACCCGCAGTGGAAATGAGAAAGTAAGCATGGACCAGCAAGAACACTCAAGGAAAATGAGAAAGTAGCTGGACCGTCCAGAACACGCAGGAAATGAGAAAGTAAGCTGACAAGTAAGAACACGCAGGGAATGAGAAGTAAGCTGACCAGTCAAGAACACGCAGGGAATGAGAAAAAAAAAGTGTAAGCTGGACCAGTCAAGAACACGCAGGGAAATGAGAAAGTAAGCTGGACCAGTCAAGAACATGCAGGGAAATGAGAAAGTAAGCTGGACCAGTCAGAACACGCATGGAAATGAGAAGTAAGATCTGCAGTCCTATGAACATCATACTGAAATGATAATATAGCTGGACCAGTCAGAACACGCAGGGAATGAGAAAGTAAGCTGGACAGTCCCCAAGAACATGCAAGGAATGAGAAAGTAAGCTGGACAGTCAAGACACGCAGGGAAATGAGAAAGTAAGCTGGACACAATTCAAGAACACGCAGGGAAACAGAGAAAGTAAGAAGCTGCCCGTCAAGAACACGCAGGGAAATGCGAAAGTAAGCTGGACCCTTCAAGAACACAGGGGATGAAAGTAAGCTGGGACCAGTCAATCACACTCAGGAATGAGAAAGTCAGCTGGACCTCAAGAACCCGCAGGAATGAAGAACGTAAGCTGGACCAGTCAAGACACGCAGGAAATGAGAAAGTAAGCTGGACCATCAAGAACACGCAGTGAAAATGAGAGTAAGCTGGACCAGTCAATACAAGCAGGAATGAGAAAGTAAGCTGGACAGTCAAGAACACGCAGGGAAATGAGAAAGTAAGCTGGACCACGTCAGAACATGCATGGGAAATGAGAACGTAGCTGGACCAGTCAAGAACACGCAGGGAAATGAGAAAGTAAGCTGGACCAGTCAATACAAACAGACACGCAGGGAAAATGAGAAAGTAGCCCTGGACCAGTTCAGAAGAACACGCAGGGAATGAGAAAGTAAGCTGGACCAGTCAAGAACACGCAGGGAAATGAGAAAGTAAGCTGGACCAGTCAAGAACACGCAGGGAAATGAGAAAGTAAGCTGGACCAGTCAGAACCAACGGCTAGGGAAATAGAAGATAAGTACTGGACCAGTAAAGAACACCAGGGAAATAAGAAAGTAAGCTGCCAGTCAAGAACACGCAAGGGAAATGAGAAAGTTAAGTGAACCAGTCAAGAACACGCATGGAATGAGAAAGTAAGCTGGACCAGTCCAAGAATCACGCAGGAATGAGAAAGAGAGGAGGTAACATAATTAAATGCAGGGAAATGATAAAGTAACTGGACCAGTCAAGAACAAGCATGGAAATGAGAAAATTAAGTGACCAGTCAAGAACAACGCAGGGATGAGAAAGTAAGCTGGACCAGTCAAGAACACACAGGGAAATGAGAAAGTACTGGACTCACATCGAGAATCCCGCAGGGAAAATGAGTAAAGTAATCGGGACCAGTCCCAAGAACATGCAAGGAATGAAGAAAGTAACTGGACCAGTCAAGAACAACGCAAGACTGATACAAAGTTAAGCTGGACCATTCAGAACAACGCAGGGAAATGAGAAGTAGCTGGACCAGTCAAGAACAATGCGGTAATCAGAAAAGTCAGCTGGACCAGTCGAGATCACGCAAGGGAAATGAGAAAGTAAGCTGGAACCAACTCACGAACAACGCAGGAAATGAGAACGAGTAAGCTGACCAGTCAAGAAAACACGCAGGGAAATGATAAGTCAGCTGTACCAGTTCAAGAACAAACGCAGGGAAATGAGAAGTAACTTGGCCGCAGTCAGAACGCAGGGAAATGAGAAGTAAGCTGGACCAGTCAAGAACCGCCGGGGAATGAGAAGTAAGCATGGACCGTTAAGAACACTGCAGGAAATGAAAGTAAGCTGGACCAGTCAAGAAACACGCAGGGAAAAATGAAAGTAAGCTGGACCAGTCAAGACATCGCAGGAAATTGAGAAAGTTAAGCTGGACCAGTCAAGACACGCAGGGAAATGATAAAGTCAAGCTGGACCACTCAAGAACACAGAAATGAACAGTACGCCTGACCATTCAAGAACCGCAAGGAAATGAGAAAGTACGCGGGAGACCAGTCAAGACACCAGGAAATGAGAAAGTAACCTGGACCAGTCAGGAACACGCAGGACTGAGAAAGTAAGCTGGACCAGTCAGAACACGCATGGAAATGTGAGAAAGTAAGCTGGACCAGGAGTCGAGATCACGCAGGAATGAAAAGTTAAGCTGGACACAGTCCAAGAAACACCGCAGTGAAAATGAAGAAAAGTAAGCTGGACCATTCAAGAACACTCAGGGAAAGAGGAGTAGCCTGACTACCAGTCAAGAACACGCAGGGAAATGAATAAGTAAGCTGGACCAATCAAGAACAGCGGGAATGAGAAAGTAAGCTGTGCCCAGTCAAGAACAACGGGCAGGAAATGAGAAAGTAAGCTTATGGACCAGTCAAGAACATGCAGGGAATGAAGAAAGTAAGCTGACCAGTCAGAACACGCAGGGAAATGAGAAAGTAAGCTGGACCAGTCAAGAACATGCAGGAAATGCAAGTAAGAAGCTGGACCAGTCAATACAAACGCAGGGAAATGAGAAAGTAACGAGGACCAGTCAAGAACACGCAGGGAAATGAGAAAGTAAGCTGGACCAGTCAAGAACACGCAGGGAAATGAGAAAGTAAGCTGGACCAGTCAAGAACACGCAGGGAAATGAGAAAGTAAGCTGGACCATCAGAACCTCAGGGAAATGAGAAAGTAATCTGACCAGTCAAGACCACGCAGGAATGAAAGTAACTGGACCATCAAGAACAACGCAGGGAAATGAGAAAGTAAGCTGGACCAGTCAAGAACACGCAGGGAAATGAGAAAGTAAGCTGAACCTTCAGAACACGCAGGGAAATGAGAAGTAGCCTGGACCCAGATCAGAACAACGAGCTGGACCAGTCAAGACAAACGCAGGGAATGAGAAAGTAAGCTGGACCAGTCAAGAAACAGCAGGGAAATGAGAAAAGTTAAGCTGGACCAGTCAAGAAACACCAGGAAAGAGAAAGTAAGCTGGACCAGTCAAGACATGCAGGGAAATGGAAAGTAAGAGACTGGCCAGTCGAATCACTCGGGAAATGAAGAAAGTAAGCTTGGACTTCAAGACACGCATGGAAATGAGAAAGTAAGCTGGACCAGTCAGTAACACTCAGGAATGAGAAAGTAATCTGACCATCAGAACACGCAGGAAAGAAGAAGTAAGCTGGGACCAGTCAGACACGCAGGAATGAGAAGTAAGCTGGACCAGTCAAGAACACGCAGGGAAATGAGAAAGTAAGCTGGACCAGTCAAGAACACGCAGGGAAATGAGAAAGTAAGCTGGACCAGTCAAGAACACGCAGGGAAATGAGAAAGTAAGCTGGACCAGTCAAGAACACGCAGGGAAATGAGAAAGTAAGCTGGACCATTCAAGAACCGCAGGGAAATATAAGTAAGCCTGGACCATCAGAACACGCAGGGACTGAGAAAGTAAGCTGGAACTCCAGTACGAACAAGCCGGGAAATTAAAGGAAGCTGACGCAGTCAGAACACGCAGGGAAATAGCAGTAAGCTGGAACCAGTCAGACATGCAGGGAAATGAGAAAGTAAGCTAGACCAGTCAAGAACACGCAGGGAAATGAGAAAGTAAGCTGGACCAGTCAAGAACATGCAAGGAAATGAGAAAGTAAGCTGGACCAGTCAAACACGCAGGGAAATGAGAAAAGTAAGCTGGACAGTCAAAACAGCAAGGAAATGGATAAAGTAAGCTGGACCAGTCAAGAACACGCAGGGAAATTGAAATAAGCTGTCCATCAAGACACGCAGTGGAATGAGAAATAAGCTGGACCAGTCAGAACACGCAGGGATAATGAGAAAGAAGCTGAACCTCAGTCAAGAACACGCAGGGAGATGCGAAAGTAAGCTGGACCAGTCAAGACACCAGGGAAATGAAAAGTAATCTGGAGGACCAGTCATAACACAATAACACGCAAATGAGAAAGTAGCTGGACCAGTCAAGAACACCACACTCATGGAAATGAAAAGTAAGCTGACCGCAGTCAAGAACCAGCAGGGCAATGAGAAAGGAGGCTGACCAGTCAAGACAAGCAGGATGAGAAAGTAAGCTGGACCATTCAAAACACGCAGAAATTAGAAAGTAAGCTCTGGACCGTCCCAAGAACATTCGGAATAGAAGTAAGCTGGACCATCGAGATCACGCAGGGAATGAGAAAGTAAGCTGGAACCAGTCAAGAACCCAGGGAATGATAAGTAAGCTGGACCATTCCAAGACACTCAGGGAAATGAGAAAGTACGCTGGACCAGTCCAAGACACGCAGGGAAATGAGAAAGTAAGCTGGACCAGTCAAGAACACGCAGGGAAATGAGAAAGTAAGCTGGACCAGTCAAGAACACGCAGGGAAATGAGAAAGTAAGCTGGACCAGTCAAGAACACGCAGGGAAATGAGAAAGTAAGCGACCAGTCGAACACGCAGGTAAAATAAGAAAGGTAAGCTGGACCAGTCCCAAGACCTACGGCGGGAAATAGAAGTAAAGCTGGACCAGTCTAGAACCCGCAGGAAATGAGAAAGTAGGCTGGACCATCAAGACACTCATGGAAATGAGAAAGTAACTGGACCAGTCAAGAACAAGCAAGGGAATGATAAATTCAAGCTTTGACCAGTCAGAACACGCAGGAAATAGAAGTAAAGCTGGAACATTCAAGAACACGCAGGGAACTGAAAAGTCAAGCTGACTCAGTCAGAACACGCAGGGAATTGAGAAAGTAAGCTGGACCATCAAGAACATGCAGGAAATGAGAAGTAAAGCTGGACCGTCCAAGAACACGCTGGGAAAGAGAAAGTCGCTGGACATCAAGAACCGCAGGGAAATGAGAAGAGTAAGCTGGGACCATTCAAGAACAGCAGGGAATGAGAAATTAACCGGGCCAGTCAGATCACCTCAGGAAATGACGAAAGTAAGTGGACAGTCCGAACACGCAGGGAATTAGAAAGTAAGCTGGACCATCAAGAACAAAACGCCAGGGAATGAGAACGTAAGCTGGACCATCCGACACGCAGAAATGAGAAGTAAGCTGGTACCATTCAAGAACCCAGGGAAATGATAAATAGCTGGGACAGTCAACACCAGGAAATGATAAAGAAAGGAGGTAACATAATCAAATGCAGGAAATGATAAAGAAAGGAGGTAACATAATTAAATGCAGGGAAATGAGAAAGTAAGCTGGACCAGTCAAGAACACGCAGGGAAATGAGAAAGTAAGCTGGACCAGTCAAGAACACGCAGGGAAATGAGAAAGTAAGCTGGACCAGTCAAGAACACGCAGGGAAATGAGAAAGTAAGCTGGACCAGTCAAGAACCGCAAGGAAAGAGAAGTGCTGGACCAGTCAAGAACCGCCAAAAAAGGGAAATGAGAAAGTAACCTGACCAGTCAGGAACACTCAGGGAAATGATGCAAGTAAGCTGGACCATTCAAGAACCACTCAGGGAAAGAAAAGTAAGCTGGACCAGTCGAGATCACACGCCCAGGGAACATGAGCAAAGTAATCGGACCAGTCAAGACACGCAGGGAAATGAGAAAGTAACTGGACCATCAGAGCACGCAAGTAAATGAGAAAGTAGCTGGACCAGTCAGAACACGCAGGGAGAATGAGAAGTAATCTGGACAGTCAATAACAAGCAATGAAATGAGAAGTAAGCGGACCAGTCAGAACACCATGTAATGAGAAAGTAATGGACCAGTCAAGAAACAGCAGGGAATGAGAAGTAAGCTTGACCATCAATAACACGCAGGGAAATGAGAAAGTAAGCTGGACCAGTCAAGAACATGCAAGGAAATGAGAAAGTAAGCTGGACCAGTCAAGAACACGCAGGGAAATGAGAAAGTAACGAGGACCAGTCAAGAACACGCAGGGAAATGAGAAAGTAAGCTGGACCAGTCAAGAACATGCAGGGAAATGAGAAAGTAAGCTGGACCAGTCGAGATCACGCAGGGAAATGAGAAAGTAAGCTGGACCAGTCAAGAACACCAGGAAGTGATAAAGTAAGCTGGACCACAAAAGTCAAGAACAACCAGGGAAATGGAAATTAAGCTGACCATCAAGAACACGCAGGGAAATGAGAAAGTAAGCTGGACCAGTCAAGAACACGCAGGGATTGAAATTAAGCTGGACCATTCACGAACACCAAGGGAAATGAAAGAGCTGGACCAGTCAAGACCTCAGGGAAATTAGAAAGTAAGCTTGACGAGTCAAGAAACAACTCAGGGAATGAGAAAGTAAGCTGTAACCAGTCAAGAACACGCATGTGAAATGAGAAAGTAAGCTGGACCAGTAAGACACGCCGGAAATTAGAAAGTAGCTGGGACCATGTCAAGAACATTCAGGAATGTAAGAAAAAGTAACTGGACCAGTCAAGAAACATCAGCGGAAATGAGAAAGTAAGCTGGAACCAGTCAAGAAACGCAGGGAATGAAAATAAGCTGGACTCAGGCAAGAAACGCAGGAATGAGAAAGTAACTGACCATCAAGAAACGCAGGGAATGAAAAGTAAGCTGGACAGTCAAGACCCGCAGGGAAATGAGAAAGTAAGCTGACGAGTCAAGAACACGCAGTGAAATGAGAAAGTCCGCTGGACCAGTTCAAGAAAAAAACAAAAAAAAAAAAAAAAAACACGCAGGACATGAGAAAGTAAGCTGGACCATGTCAAGAACACGCAGGGATGAGAAGTAAGCTGGGACCAGTCAAGAACACGCAGGGAAATGAGAATTCAGCTGGCCATCCATACCGCATGAAATGAAAGTAAGCTGGACCAGTCCAGAACAACTCATGGAAATGAGAAGTAAGCTGGACCAGTCAAAACAAGCAGGAAATGAAAGAGTATCTGGACCAGTCAAGAACACGCAGGGAAATGAGAAAGTAAGCTGACCATTCAAAACATGGCGGGAACTGAAAAGTAACTGGACCAGTCAAGACCACGCAGGAATGAAGAAAGGTACGCTGGACCATTCCAGAACATGCAGGAAATGAGAAAGTAAGCTGGACATCCCAAGAACACGGCAGGACATGAGAAAGTACCTGGCCAGTCACGATAACGCAGAAATGAGAAAGTAAGCTGACCATCAAGAACATGCAGGAAATGAAAAGAGAGGAGGTAACATAATCAATGCAGGAAATGAGAAAGTAAGCTGACCATCAGACACGCAGGAAATTAGAAGTGTAAGCGGACCAGTCAGACAACGCAGGGGAAATAAAAGTAAGCTGGAACAGTCAAGAACACTCAGGAAATTAGAACGTAAGCGGACCAGTCAGACACGCAGAGAAAGAGAAATTAGCTTGACTCAGTCAAGAACAACGCAGGGAACTGAGAAGTAAGCTGACCAGTCAGAACAAGCAGGGAAATAGAGTAAGCTGGCCAGTCAGAACACGCAGGGAAAATGAGAAAGTAAGCTGGACCAGTCAAAAACGCAGGAAATGAAGAAAGTACGCTGGGACGATCAAGAACACGAAGGAAAATGAGAAAGTACCGACTCAGTCACGAAACTCAGGAAATGAGAAAAGTAAGCGGACCCCAGTCAATAACCGCAGGGAAAATGATAAGTACAGCTGGACCAGTCAAGAACCTGGCAGGGAAATGAGAAAGTAATCTGACAGTCAAGAACAACCGCAGGGGAAATGAGAACGTAAGCTGTCCCAGTCACTAACAAGCAGGCACTGAAAAGTAGCGCTGACCAGTCAAGACACGCAGGGAATTAGAAATAAGCTGGACCCAGTCAAGAAAACGCAGGAAATGAGAAAATAAGCTGGGACGCAGTCAGAACCTCGCAAGGGACATGAGAAAGTAGCTGGACCATTAGAACGCCAGAAATGAGAAAGTAAGCTGGACCAGTCAAGAACACGCAGGGAAATGAGAAAGTAAGCTGGACCAGTCAAGAACACGCAGGGAAATGAGTGTAACCTGGACCAGTCAAGAACAAGCAGGGAAATGAGAAAGTAAGTGTAGACATGGATGAGTGGATGACCTCCCTCATGAATGCATGATCTGAGTTATTTAGCTCGCAGGGGTAGTCAATCTGAACGTGTGTTTGTGTTTTTTCTTTTTTTGTGTTTTGTGTTAGCGTTTGTGTTTTGTGTTAGCGTTTTTGTGTTTTGTGTTAGCGTTTTTTTGTGTTTTGTGTTAGCGTTTTTTCTTTTTTGTGTGTTTTGTGTTAGCGCTTGTAGGTCATTACAGACCAGGGGCAGCTAATCAGTGAAGTGTTCGTATTGGTGTTATCGATGGTGTCATTGTTGGTATGTGTTGATCTCTCATGAATGCATGATCTGAGTTCTTTAGCTCCCAGGGGTAGTCAACCTGAATAAATAAATGAAAGAATAAATAAATAAATAGTGTGCCTTATTATGAGGAGAGAGGTTGATGTGGGCAGCCTGTTTGCTTGCACTGGGGCCGGCCTCCTAGTCGACCTGAATGCGTGTTTGTGTCGGTATGTTGTTACAGTTTAGGGATAGCTAACCAGGCAACAAGGACTTGCCCCACCTGGAGCAGTCAAGAAGATGCAGGGAAATGAGAAATCAATTGTAGACATGGACGAGCTCTCTCATGAATGCATGATCTGGGATCTTTAGCTCCCAGGGGTAGTCAACCTGAACGTGTGTGTTGTCTCCGATTTTTTGTGCTTCCCTTTTTCTTTCTTTCAGTTTTTGTGTTTGCTTTGTTTCAGTTTTATTGCGCAACCTTGAACAATCAAGAACATGCACACAAATGATAACTAAGTGTAAACATGGATGAGTGGATGATCTCCTTCTTCAATGTGTGATCAGATTTCTTTAGCTCCCAGGGGTAGCCAACCTGTATATGCGTATTTTTTTTTATTTTTTTTCTTGCTTTGTTCGTGCATGTACATTGTTACAGTCCAGGGGTAGCTAATCAGGCAAAAAGGACTTGCCCTACCTGGAATAGTTAAGAACATGCAGGGAAATGAAGTATATGCATGGATGCGTGGATGGCCTGCCTTGTGAATGTGTTGATTTTCATGTCGGTATTTGTGTTGATACTTGTGTTGATATTGGTGTTAATATCCGTGCTGATATATATGTTGTTGACATTCGGCTCGATATTCATGCTGTTGATCTTTGTGTTGATATTAGCGCTGATATTCAGGTCATTATTCATGTTGCTGATATTCAAGTTGATATTTGTGTTGGTCCCTTTGGTGGTGTTCGGGTGTGCAGTGCAGATGGTGGCCGTGCTGCTGCCAAGAAGGCTAGCGATTCTCTTCTTCCCTCACTGCCGTTCAATTTACATCCCATGCGCAAGTTACGTTTACTGACTGCCATTCAATGCTATCCCGCATGCAAAATACACAAGACAATACTAATAGGAACGTACCAGTCGTATGAATGGCTGGTCATTCCCTTACTGCCATTCAACACCCTTAACCAAGCAAGACACACGAGACATTTCTAGTTGGATTAGTGCTGACAATCTTGCTTGCTTGCTTGCTTACTGCAATATTGCTTGCTTGCTGCAATATCGCCTATCTTCAAGGCACACAAGACAATCCCGATTGGAACGTACCCGTTGTATGAATGGCTGGTCATCCCCTTACTGCCATTCGACACCCTTCTATTCAATACCCGCCTATCCATCCCATTCCCGCATATCCATTCCATTCAATGCCCTTCCATTCCATTCCCGTCTATCCATTACAGTCAATGCCCTTCCATTCCATTCCCGTCCTTCCATTCCATTCCCTGCCATTCAACGCCCTTAACCAAGCAAGACACACAAGACGGTCCTAGTTGGATTAGTGCTGACAATCATGCTTGCCTGCAGCAATCATGCTTGCTTGCTTACTGCAATATAGCTTGCTTCCTGCAATCTTGCTTGCTTGCTTACTGCAATCTTGCTTGCTTGCTTACTGCAATATTGCTTGCTTGCTTACTGAGATATTGCTTGCTTGCTTACTGCAATATTGCTTGCTAGCTTACTGCGATTTTGCTTGCTTACTGCAATATTGCTTGCTTGCTTACTGCAATATTGCTTGCTTGCTGCATTATTGCCTATCTTGTTTTCAGGATGTGTTGGAAGACCCCTTCCGGATGTTGTGGAGTGGGCATGTCTTGGGCCAACAATAGCCTGTCGATGACAACTTAATGCATTGTAATAACTTGGTGTGAAATCTCGCCTATCTTAAAAATACACAAGTCAATCACAGCTGGAACGTACCACTTGCTCGAATGGCTGGTCCATAACAGGGAACAGGATATCATCATGTGAACCTCTAGGCAGTGTTTGGGTGAGCAGCGCAGATGGTGAAGCTTCATCACTGCTGCCCACTTTGCTGCTGCTAGGAAGCGGTGCGGCTGCTTCAGGTTCACCCCAGTTCTTGCCAGAGGAGAAAATGGGGGTGGAGCAGTTTCCAGAGCCACAGAGAGGTCGCTCAAAGGCGTTTATCACAAACACAGTCTCAGGAAGGGCGTACAGGCCGGTTGCGGCATGCTTCTCAAGCTCCATACATATTGCCTCAACCTGATTGGTGGTGAAGTATTGGTGTGTATGAGTTTGCCAGGAAGGGTGTAGAGGCCAGCTAAGGCATGCTTCTCAAGCTCCATACATATTGCCTCAACCTGATTGGTGGTGAAGTAGTGGTGTGTATGAGTGTGTGCCAGGAAGGGTGTAGAGGCCAGCTAGGGCATGCTTCTCAAGCTCCATACATATTGCCTCAACCTGATTGGTGGTGAAGTAGTGGTGTGTATGAGTTTGCCAGGAAGGGTGTAGAGGCCAGCTAAGGCATGCTTCTCTAGCTCCATACATATTGCCTCAACCTGATTGGTGGTGAAGTAGTGGTGTGTATGAGTGTGTGCCAGGTAGTGTGTAGAATCTAGCTAGGGCATGCGTCTCAAACTCCACACGGATGGCTTCGACCTGATTGGTGGTGAAGATAGTCTGTTCTAGTAGTGATGCACGGTGGTGTGTATCAGGAAGGGTATAAAGGCTGGCTGCGGCATGCTTCTCTAGCTCCAGACATATTGCCCCAACCTAATTAGTGGTGAAGTAGTAGTGTGTATGAGTATGTGCCAGGAAGTGTGTAGAGGCCAGCTAGGGCACGCGTCTCCAGCTCAACACGTGTTGCCTTGACCTGATTGACGAGCTTCAGTTTACTGTGTTGTTTTAGTTCAGGCTGAATATACAGTAAGAGGGGCCACTTAAAAGATAATACATGTGGCAAAACAACATGAACACTGCTCGCCCTATCTGTGCACCACTGGCGAGCTGCAGGTACACTGTTTTGTTTAAGGTCAGACTGAATAGCCAGCCAGGGGAAACACATACAAGATGATGCACGCATGGTCAACAACAAGAACACTGCTCACCCTATCTGTGCAGTACTCCTGAGCTTCAGGTGCACTGTGTTTTTTCACTTCAGACTGAATATACAGCAAGAGAAGCCACTTAAAAGATGATACATGTGGCAAAACAACATGAACACTGCCCACCATACCGTTGCACCACTGGCAAGCTACAGGTGCACTGTGTTGCTTTAGTTCAGACTGAATCAACAGCAAGAGGAGCCTCTTCAAAGATGATACATGTGGCAAAGAAACTTGAACACTGCTCACCATATCTGTGCACCACTGGCAAGCTCCAGGCGCACTATGTTGCGTGAAAACAACGTAGTAGACAGCAAGAGGAGCCACTTAAAAGATGATACATGTGGCAAAAAACATGAACACTGCTCACCCTATCTTTGTACCACTGGCGAGCTACAGGTGCACAGTGTTGCCTTAGCTCAGGCTGAATGGCCAGCCAGGGGAGCTACATACAAGATGCTTCATATGATAAAAACAAGAGCTATGCTCACCCTATCTGGTGAGTCTAAGGTGCACTGCGTTGCTTTAGTTCAGGCTGACTGGCCAGCCAGGGGAGCTACATACAAAATGCGTCACATGATCAAAACAAGAGCATTGCTCACCCTATCTTTGCACCACTGGCGAGCTTCAGGGTATGCCCACCATCGGACGCGTTGTGCCTTGATCATAACTAGGGCTATCACATTCCTCTTGCTCTCTGGCCATTCAGTATCGATCTGGTGTAGCAGGTTTAGGAGGTCCTTGCCCAACAGGGGGGTTGAGGAGCCAGGTCTTTTTTGTCGCCATACTTCCAGGTCAGGCTCTAAGTTGTCTCTGCAGAATACAGTTTGTGTGGTGATTCAATTTGTATGTAATGTCTGCATGTATGCCTATACGTCTGTATCGAAGTTGTGCCTACAGAATACAGTCGATGGGTGATTCAATTTGCACATGTGCACGTAAGTCTGTTTGGCTGTCTGTCTGTCTATCTGTTTGTCTGTCTGTATATCTATCTGTTACAGTCTCGGGGTAGCTCAAAAGGCTCGAAAGGGGTGGTTTGTATGTGTGTGTGTGTGTGGTGTGTGGGGGGGGGGGTGCTGTGTAGGGTGGTCGTGAAAGTGGTGGTGGTGTGAAAGTGTGAAAGAATGTGTGCGCATTTATGTGTGTTTCACTCAAGGGGTACAGAAATAAGCTCCACACAGCCCACCTCAAGAGGTGTTCATTTGACAACATGGTGGTGCTGGTGCTTATGCTGGTGCTGGTCGTGAAAGTGGTGGTGGCTGTGAAATGTGAAGAAGCTTGCGCATTTATGAAGGTGTAGATAGTTGTAGGTGGTCAAGAAGTACGCCACACAGCTCACGCTTCAAGAGGCGCATTTGTCAAAGACAATGCTGGGTGGTGCGAGCTGTCCCAATCGTCACACCAATGCCTCCCATGCACCATCTGGATGTGAACTCACCAGCTTATGGCGGAAGTCAGCAAGCCTAGCGTATCCATAGCGAAGTCCAAGGAGCAAGGAGAACCGTGGCTATGTTTCGCTGCAGATGGATGCCCAGCATTCTCAGCTAATTTGCTTCCGAGATACAGTTGTTTCTCGCTTCCACCCTTTGCTTTTGAATAAAAGCAGTTTCTTGCTTCTACCCGTTGCTTGTTAGCGTAAGAGTCGTGACAATTGCCTCGGATTTGAATAGCAGGCTTGCCTTGGATTAACAACAGCGATTAGGAGCTCTCAAGCCAAAGAGCAGCCGGTCGGCGCCGCGAAGACAGATAGCGACGAGGATAACAAGATTAAAGCCAAGACAGTAGCGCGCGGGGTCGTGGCTCTGGAAACGGAACGCGAGACAGCGCACGCGTAGAAGAACGGCTGGTAGTAGCTAGTCACTCGAGGTGCAAGGGTAGGATTTTTCCACAGTACAGGGAAGGTTTTCAAAGGTCTGTGTGCGACGCCTGAGCAAATATTATTCTCTTATCTTGTATGAGTATCGTCGTGGGGAGCATCCGACCGGACTGCGCACGAGGAATATTCCCTCGGCGGTTTGTGGGCGATCGCAGGCCCTCTGATCGCAGAGCGGATCCTGGAGCGGATTGGGGAGCGGGCCCGGCGGCCCCGAAACCAAAACACTCTGATACCGAATCTCCAGACGGCTGATCAGATCTGAGCATGTGATCGACCATGGCTTGTTTTGATTCTCACGTGGGCATTTGGGCTACTGCGGGGCTACTTTGCCCGGGCTACTGTGGGGAGTGGGTATATCAGATTTCGTTTTGTCGTATGTGGGTGCTCACTCTTAAACCACGACGGGGGAGGATGTAAAGAACTTAAGAACGCAATTGGGGGCACGGCGGGAGGGGAGTGGGGGGGGGGTGGGGGGGGTGTGGGGGGGGGGGGGGGGGGGGGGGGGGGGGGGGGGGGGGGGGTGGGGGGGAGCATGTGCCAGTACGTACCTATGTATTGTTACAGTCCAGAGGGTGAAGGCCAGTAACTCATTTAGCTATAGGGACTTACACACCCTCAAATACCGGTAATCAAGTTACCTCTAGCACAGCCTACCAGCCGTGGGATGTCTTCGACTTCTCTTTATTTACATACAAGTACACACACCCAGCCCAACCACGTACCAGGTGCGCAAGATCTTTAAACTATATAATCAGTTTACAATGCTCCCTGTTTTCCTGTGTGTATAAGTTATTGTGGGTATAAATGATTGAAATTGGAAGACGGTGAACAGCCCAGAGGTGGCTGAAAACATGCTAGTAACTGAGTTTCCCAAGAGTCGCCTCATAATTGGATTTACTTGTTACATGTTGTTTTAGCCAACTCAAAGCGGATCCGAGATTGAAGTCAATGAATGTATGAAGAGATTAAATCAAGTGATTTTGAAAGGTATGATTACCGTATATTTTGTTTACTGTTTTTTATAGTCAGACGAAGAGGAGAACAAATCGGAAATGAAACGAAGAAAAATGTTACTTTCGCGTTTACTTTTCCTTGTTTACTACCAAACACGGCGAGCAGCCAAATTGCTGGCTAAAGCTATGTAACCAAGTTCAAGTTGAAGTACATGAATCAATAGGTCGGCGCTATCCACCAAGGGGACTAGCCAGGTCGACTGGGGTTGCCACTCCTACAAAAGAGTTAAATAGTATAATGCATGACAATTGAGTGAGTTTTTTGTAGTGAAAGGAATTCACCCCACGAAGTAAAACCTAGTATACAAAATAGCGCCTATCATCTTCTGTCGGAAACTCGGAGTATGTGTATGTTCTCCAGAACAAGTGGGTGCTTAGCAGGGTACTTCAGAAGGACACCCCAGCTCTGCTGCCTGAAACGCAACCAATTGTATTGCCTGCGTCCTGCGACGCAACGGACCCTTCGTCCTGGATAACCCTAGTGCTTATGGTCACTTTTGGACAGTTGCTCAAATATTTCAGCACTCCTGGACAGCTGCTCGCATCAGCTTATGATAAAGGTGAAGTAGGTTGCGTTAAGATTGTCTGAATCGCCAGTCAGGGAAGCTGCCTAGCAGCTGTCACTCGTATGTTGACGGGTTATATTTGAATACCCTGTGAGTATCTACTTGGAAGATGGCTCCCGGGTGTAGTGGAACGGGCTTGTCTTGGGTCAACCATGGCCTGGATATATATGACAATGTAATGAAATAATGGATCATCCACGCAGGGCCCCCACTCCCCCACTCACCCCAGCCCTCCCACCCCACAACAGCAGCAGCAGCAGCAGCAGCAGCAGCGCACACAGCCCCCAGCCCCCTAAGGGCTAGCATATCAGCATGTACTCTTTTCGATGATTCAGAATCTTGTCCGGACCTGGCCCAGACCGACGACAACGATCCTGACTTGACACGATTTCGGTCGACACAAGAGAACAAATAGCTCAGTAGCACGCACACGACTCATATTCCTCGATTGGCGTGATATTCCGTCATCAGAAGCTCCTTGACCTTGATCTTAGTTACATGGCTTCCAGCTTTCAGGCTGGTTGCAGCCCGAGCTCATTTATGTATGTCGAAGCATTCTTCCTCGCGCGATATTTTTAATCGATTCTCGTCGTTCAATCGTTTGGAGCCATGGGAGCCACAATGGGCTATGCACACTGTTTCCTTGCGCTTCTGCTGGTACGGGCCCTCAGAGTCTCCACCCGAGCAATTGGTCAAAGATCCAGTCCTTCCACCTTGTGCGAGTATGTCACCCTTGGCATGAGGGGGAAGCCTTCTTCTGCTCTTATGCGGCCAACGCATTTTGCTTCGCTTTGCGATCGTGTCCGAATCCTGGATTTGTCAGTACCTGGCGCATTGCCTCTTTTGAAGTTGGGCATATATTTGCAGCAAGATCCGTGCATTCTCCTCAGCCCACCCAAGTTTGAATAGCAAGTGCCACGGCTAAGTGTGTACAAAATACAGAAATCGGATCTTGGGTAATAGATTCTCGTGGGCTGCTATATTTTTACTCTGAAACCTTCATAACCCCAGTGGCAAAATGTTTGTACGGATTTGACAACGCCCGATTCGGCAAAGCTCTAGTCTTTCCGGAAGCCAACAATATTCATTTTGTTTGTTCCTTCACTCGTTCATTCATTCATGCAGTAATTCATTCATGCACCAGTTCATTCACTCACAAATGAATTTTAACATCCATCCATCCATCCATCCATCCATCCATCCATCCATCCATCCATCCAACCAATGCTGAGGGATTTAATTTGTGTTCAGGATAATTTGTTGAAGATCCGCGACGGCTTGGAGGGTGTGACTCCCGCAATTTCTGAGGAAGACTTAAAGGAATTGATCAGGTTGGTGCTAAGGTTCTTGACATCTGAAGATGTTTGTGTTGGTGTCCTTGACATTTGTTCTGGTTGGTGCAGGTAGGTGCTTGCCATTTGACCAGGTTAGTGTTGATGCCCTTGACATTTGAAGAGGTGAATGCTAAGTTTTTGCCATTTAAAAAGGGTTAGTGTTCAGCTTCTTGACATTTGAAGAGGTTAGTGTTGATGTCCTTGACATTTGTCCAGGTTGGTGCTAAGGTGCTTGCCATTTGAAGGGGTTGGTGATTAGGTTCTTGACATTTGAAGATGTTGGTGTTGATGTCCTTGACATTTGTCCAGGTTGATGCTACGGTGCTTGGCATTTGACCAGGTGAGTGCACGGGTTCTTGACCTTTCAGCTTGGTGTGGATGTCCTTGGCATTTGTTCAGGTTGGTGACATTTGACCAGGTTAGTGCTAATCGTTTTGACATTTGACCAGGTTAGTGCTACGGTGCTTGACCTTTTAAGAGGTTGGTGCTAGGGTTCTTGACATTTGAAGAGGTTCGTGTTGGTGTCCTTGACATTTGGCCACGTTGGTGTGGAGGTGCTTGACATGTAGCCAGGTTGGTGCTAAGGTTCTTGACATTTTAAGAGGTTTGTGTTGGTGTCCTTGACATTTGAAGAGGTCAGTGCTAAGGTTCTTGACATTTGAAGAGGTTAGTGTGGAGTTGCACTGAAGAGCGGACGGTTGATTTGGCATTTGAATAGGGATGTAGGTTGATGTTCTTGGCATTTGAAGAATGAGTGGCTTAAGTGGTGATGTTTCTGGCATTTGAAGGAGTTGTTTTGTCTTGACATTTGAATAGGTAAGTGTTGGTGTTCTTGGCATTTGAAGAGGTAAGTGCTGGTGTTCTTGGCATTTGAAGAGGTAAGTGTTGATGTTCTTGGCATTTGAAGAGGTAAGTGTTGATGTTCTTGGCATTTGAAGAGGTAAGTGTTGATGTTCTTGACATTTGACCTCGTTAGTGTTGATGTCCTTGACATTTTAAGAGGTTGGTGCTAAGGTTCTTGACATTTGATTAGTTTGGTGCTAATCTTCTTGACATTTGATTAGTTTGGTGCAAATCTTCTTGACATTTGATTAGTTTGGTGCTAATCTTCCTGACATTTGACCAGGTTAGTGTAGATGTTCTTGACATTTGACCAGGTTAGTGTTGATGTCCTTGACATTTTAAGAGGTTGGTGCTAAGGTTCTTGACATTTGATTAGTTAGGTGCTAATCTTCTTGAACTTTGAGCAGGTTAGTGTTGATGTTCTTGACATTTGATTAGTTTGGTGCTAAGGTTCTTGACATTTGATTAGTTTGGTGCAAATCTTCTTGACATTTGACCAGGTTAGTGTTGATGTCCTTGACATTTGAAGAGCTTGGTGCTGAGGCTCTTGACATTTGTAGAGGTTTGTGTTGATGTTCTTGGCATTTGTTCATATTGGTGCTAAGGTGCTAAGGTGACCAGGTTGTTGCGAAGGTTCTTGAAATTTGACCAGGTTAGTTATGATGTTCTTGACATTTGACCAGGTTAGTGCTGGTCTAATGGCATACAAAGTTTAGTGTCGATAGTTGTCTTACAGTGACTAAACGCATTTGGAGGCGCCCAGCAACCTTCATTCTGCACAGACAACTTAGAGCCTGACCTGGAGTTATATAGCGTCAGAAAAGGCCAGGCACTCTACATCAGAGTACATCTATCCCAGTGTAACATACCCAATAGTGGCTCAAACATCTTGCCCCCCCCCCCCCCCCACACACCCAACACCCCACCATCAGCAAAGCACATAACCACCAGTCTCCTCTCCCGGTCGGTTCAGAATAACACATGGTCATTTAAACTTCCACCAACAACACACACAACAACGCACCCCCACCCCACCCACTGCTCCCCCCCCACCCACCCACCCACCAACCACCCCCACCCACCCCCCCCACACTACCACCCCACCAGCAGCACAGCAAATACACACCACGTGCTCTCTCTTCAGGTCAGTTTAGAGAACACATTGTCCATGAAACGTCCCCCACCACCACCACCCACCACCACCACCGCACACCCCCGCCCAACCACTGCCCCCCCCCCCCCCCCCCCCCCCCCCCCCCCCCTTACCACACACCCCCACCACCCCCCAGCAGCAAGCAAATACAACACCAAGTGCGTCGCTCTCCAGTTCAGTTCAGAGCACACATGGTCCCCTGAAACGTCCACCACCACCACCAACAAAACACAACACCGCACCCCCCCACAACCACGGCCCTCCCCACTTTCCCTCCCCCCCCCTCCCCCCCCCACCCCCTTACACACACACGCACACACACCCCACCATCAGCAAAGCAATAACACACCAAGTGCTCGCTCTCCAGTTCAGGTTCAGATAACACATGGCCTGAACACGTCCACCACACCACAACAACACAACGCAACCCCCACCCCACCACTGCGGCCCCCCCACCCACCCACCCACCCCCCACACAGAACACACACAACCACCAGCACACAAGCAACTAACACACCAAGTTCTCGCTCTCCAGTCTTTTCAGAAGAAGTCAGGGTCCATGAAACGTCCACCCCAACACCAACAACAACAACACCGCACCCCCCCCACCACTGCCCCCCCCCCCCCCCCCCCCCCCCCCCCCCCTTACAATTACACACACACACACCACACCCCACCAGCAGCAAAGCAATAACACAAACCAAGTGTCCTCTCCAGGCAGGTTCAGAACCATGGTCCATGAAACGTCCACCAACAACAACCCCAACAACACGCACCACCCCCACCCCCCACTGCCGCCCCACCCACCCCCCCCCCACCAACCCCCCACCCACCCCCCACACACCCCACCCCACCATCAGCCCAGCAAATAACACACCAAGTGCTCGCTCTTCAGGTCGTTTTTCATAGAACACCTGTTCCATGAAACGTCCACCACCACCACCACCCCAACCACCACCACCGCACCCCCGCCCCACCACTGCCCCCCCCCCCCCCCCCCCCCCCCCCCCCCCCTTACACACACACACACACACCCCACCAGCAGCAAAGCAAATAACACACCAAGTGCTCGCTCTCCAGGTCAGGTTCAGAGAACACATGGTCCATGAAACGTCCACCACCACCACCACAACACAACCAACACCGCAGCCCCCCACAACTCACTGCCCTCCCCCCCCCCCCCCCCCCCCCCCCCCTACACACACCACACACACACCCCACCGCACAAAGCAATAACACACCAAGTGCTCGCTCTCCAGGTCAGGTTAGAGAAGTCATGGTCCATGAAACGTCCCCACCAACACAACAACACACCGCACCCCCCACCCACCACTGCGCCCCTCTCCCCACCCACCGCCACCCACACACACACACCACAAAACCCCACCAGCAGCACAGCAAATAACACACCAAGTGCTCGCTCTCCAGGTCAGGTTCAGAGAAGTCATGGTCCATGAAACGTCCACCAACAACAACAACAACAACAACCGCACCCACCCCAACCACTGGGCCCCCCCCCCCCCCCCTACACACCACAACACACCCCACCAGCAGCAAAGCAAATAACACACCAATTCTCTGCTCCTCTCCGTCAGGTTCAGAGACATACATGGTTCCATGTAAACGTCCACCACAGCAACAACAACAACACCGCACCCCCACCCCCCACTGGCGCCCCTCCCCCACCCCCACCCCCCACCCCCCCCCCCCACCCACCCACCCCCATCCCCCCACCCCCCGCACACACACTACCCCACCAGCCTCACAGAATAACACCCAAGTGCTTCTCTCCAGGTCAGTGTCAGAGAAGTCATGGTCCATGAAACGTCCACCAACACCAACACCAAACCAACACCGCACCCCCCCAACCACTGCCCCCCCCCCCCCCCTTACAACACAAAACACACACCCCACCATCAGCAAAGCATAACACACCATTTCTCCCTCTCCAGTTCAGTTCAGAGAACACACATGTCCATGCAACGTCCCACCACCACCAACCACACAACAACCGCACCCCCCCCCACCACCACTGCCCCCCCGCCCCCACCACCCACCCACCCACCACACACACCACACCCACCCACCCCCCAGCATCACAGCAAATAAACACCCAAGTTGCTCGCTCTCCAGTCAGGTTCAGAGAAGTCATGGTCCATGAAACGTCCACCAACACACAACACAACAACAACCACCCAGCACCCCCACCCCACCTCTACGCCCCCCCCCCCCCCTCCCCCCCCCCCCCCCTACACACAACACCACACCCACCCACCCCAGCAAGCACAGCACATAAACACCAAGTGCTCGCTCTCCAGGTCAGGTTCAGAGAAGTCATGGTCCATAAAACGTCCACCAACAACACCAACACCAACACCGCACCTCCACCCCACCACTGCGCCCCACCACCACCACCACCACCACCACCACCACCACACACACACCCCACCAGCAGCACAGCAAATAACACACCAAGTGCTCGCTCTCCAAGTCGGGTTCAGAGAACACATGGTCCATGAAACGACGGCTCTGTTCCTCTGAGAGGCCAAGGGACTCTTGACCAAAGTGGATACCCAAGCGGTCCAAGCCGATTGTGAACTCTTCAAGATCAATGACCTGAAAAGGTGTGAGGAGATATTGATTGGTGGCTGTTGTACATCAACAAGGAGTGGGGAGATATTGATTGGTGGCTGTTGTACATCAACAAGGAGTGGGGAGATATTGATCGGTGGCTGCTGTACATCAACAAGGTGGGAGATATTTGATCGGTGGCTGTTGTACACAACAAGGCTGGGAAGAATATTGATCGGTGGCTGTTGGCACCTCAACAAGGGGTGGGGAGATATTGATCGGTGTGCTGTTGTACACTCAACAAGGGGTGGTGAGATATTGATCGAGTGGCTGTTTGAACATCAACAAGGGGTGGGAAGATATTGATCGGTGGCTGTTGTACATCAACAAGGAGTGGGGAGATATTGATCGGTGGCTGTTGTACATCAACAAGGGGTGGGGAGATATTGATCGGTGGCTGTTGTACATCAACAAGGAGTGGGGAGATATTGATCGGTGGCTGTTGTACATCAACAAGGAGTGGGGAGATATTGATCGGTGGCTGTTGTACATCACAGGGGTGGGAATATTGATCGGTGCTTGTTGTACAATCAACAAAAGGAGTGGGGAGATATTGATCGGTGGCTGTTGTACATCAACAAGGAGTGGGGAGATATTGATCGGTGGCTGTTGTACATCACAGGGTTGGGGAGATATTGAATCGGTGGCGTTTTACATCAACAAGGGGTGGGGAGATATTGAATCGGTTTCGGTTTTACATCAACAAGAGGGGGAGATATTGATCGGTGGCTGTTGTACATCAACAAGGAGTGGGGAGATATTGATCGGTGGCTATTGAACATCAATACATTGTCAGTGCATGCTATTCTGTTGGTCTGTTTTGTTTTATGTTGCTTGCATACATGCCTGCTCACTTGCTTGTTTGATCACACAAACACACACAGGTAGAGGCAGAGGCAGAGGCAGAGGCAGAGGCAGAGGCAGTGGTAGAGGCAGAGGCAGAGGCAGAGGCAGAGGCAGAGGCAGAGGCAGAGGCAGAGGCAGAGGCAGAGGCAGAGGCAGAGGCAGAGGCAGAGGCAGAGGCAGAGGCAGTGGTAGAGGCAGTGGTAGAGGCAGAGGCAATGGCAGTGGTAGAGGCAGTGGTAGAGGCAGAGGCAATGGCAGTGGTAGAGGCAGTGGTAGAGGAAGAGGCAGTGGCAGTGGTAGAGGCAGAGGCAGTGGTAGAGGTAGAGGCAGAGGCAGTGGTAGAGGTAGAGGCAGAGGGAGAGGCAGAGGCAGTGGTAGAGGTAGAGGCAGAGGCAGTGGTAGAGGTAGAGGCAGAGGGAGATGCAGAGGCAGTGGTAGAGGTAGAGGCAGAGGCAGTGGTAGAGGTAGAGGCAGAGGGAGTGGCAGAGGCAGTGATAGAGGTAGAGGCAGAGGCAGTGGTAGAGGTAGAGGCAGAGGCAGTGGTAGAGGTAGAGGCAGAGGGAGAGGCAGACATTGGTAGAGGTCTAGGCATTGTTATAGGTAGAGGCAGAGTGAAGGCAGCTTCAGTGTAGAGGCAGAGGCATAGGCAGTGTAAGATGGTAGAGGCAGAGGGAGAGGGGAGTCAGTGGTAGAAGGAAGAGGCAGATGCATGTAGAGGCAGAGGCCGATGCAGAGGCAAGGCAGAGGCAGAGGCAGAGGCAGAGTCAGAAGCAGAGGCAGAGGCAGAGGCAGAGGCAGGGCAAGTGCAGAGGCATAGGCATAGGCATAGGCATGGTGAGGCAAAGGCAGAGGGAGAGGCAGAGGGAGAGTCAGAGGTAGTGGTAGAGGTAGAGGTAGAGGCAGAGGCAGTGGTAGAGGCAGAGGCAGAGGCAGTGGTAGAGGCAGTGGCAGTGGTAGAGGCAGAGGCAAGAGGCAGAGGCAGAGGCCAGCGGCAAGGCAAGAGGCAGAGCAGAGTCCTTTGGCCAGTCATAGTCAATCAGGGTCAGAGGCAGTGGCAAAGTCAGAGTCAGAGTCAGAGTCAGAGGCAGTGGTCGAGGCAGAGGCAGTGGCAGTGGTAGAGGCAGAGGCAGAGGCAGTGGTAGAGGCAGAGGCAGTGGCAGTGGTAGAGGCAGAGGCAGAGGCAGAGGCAGGCAGAGGCAGAGGCAGGGGCAGATCAGAAGGCAGTGGCAGAGTCGAGTCAGAGTCAGAGTCGTGGCAAGTCATAGTCAGATTCAGAGGCATGGTAGAGGCAGAGGCAGTGGCAGTGGTCAGGCCGAGCAGGGCAGCGGGCAGAGGCAGTGGCAGTGGTAGAGGCAGAGGCAGTGGCAGTGGTAGAGGCAGAGGCAGAGGCAAAGGCAGTAGTAGAGGCAGAGGCAGTGGCAGAGGTAGAGGCAGTGGCAGTGGTAGAGGCAGAGGCAGAGGCAGAGGCAGAGGCAGAGGCAGAGGCAGGGGCAGAGTCAGAGGCAGTGGCAGTGGCAGAGTCAGAGGCAGTGGCAAAGTCAGAGTCAGAGGCAGAGGCAGGGGCAGTGGTAGAGGCAGTGGCAGTGGCAGAGTAAGAGTCAGTGGCAGAGTCAGAGTCAGAGTCAGTGGTAGAAGCAGAGGCAGAGGCAGAGGCAGTGGTAGAGGCAGTGGCAGTGGCAGAGTCAGAGTCAGTGGCAGAGTCAGAGTCAGAGTCAGAGGCAGTGGTAGAGTCAGAGTCAGAGGCAGAGGCAGTGGTAGAGGCAGTGGCAGTGGCAGAGTCAGAGTCAGTGGCAGAGTCAGAGTCAGAGGCAGTGGTAGAGGCAGAGTCAGAGTCAGAGGCAGAGGCAGAGGCAGGGGCAGAGGCAGAGGCAGTGGCAGTGGCAGAGTCAGAGGCAGTGGCAAAGTCAGAGTCAGAGTCAGAGTCAGTGGCAGAGGCAGAGGCAGAGGCAGTGGTAGAGGCAGTGGCAGTGGCAGAGTCAGAGTCAGTGGCAGAGTCAGAGGCAGTGGTAGAGGCAGAGGCAGAGGCAGAGGCAGAGGCAGAGGCAGTGGTGGAGGCAGAGGCAGAGGCAGTGGTAGAGGCAGTGGCAGGGTCTGAGTCAGTGGCAGAGTCAGTGGCAGAGGCAGAGGCAGAGCCTCGGGCACAGGCAAAGGCTGATAAGGAGCCCAGCAGCCACCTACGACATCAACGGTGTCCTCGTACCACTGGTACACCTGCTTGGTCACACAAACACACACACGCACATGCTACCACACATACTACCCACAACGCACCACACACACATACCTATAACACCACGCAGCACACCCACTCCCAACACACCCAAAAAACCGCACACACCACCACATACATATACACACACACATACACACACACATACATACACACACGCACACATACATACATAAACACATACATAAACACATACACACATACATACACACATACATACACACACGCACACATACATACATAAACACATACACACACATACACACATACACACATACATACACACATACATACACACGCGCATGCACACACACAAACACACTCCCACACACACCATCAGCTACCTTCATCATCAACGGTGACCTCATACCACTGGTACACCTGCTTGGTCACACACACACTCACACAAACACACTCACACACAAACACACACGCGCTCACACACACACACACACCATCAGCCACCTACATTGTCAACAGTGACCTCATACCACTGGTACACCTGCTTGGTCAGACACACACACACACTCACACACACACACTCACACACAAACACACACACGCTCACACACAAACACACACTCACACACACACCATCAGCCACCTACATCGTCAACGGTGACCTCATACCACTGGTACACCTGCTTGGTCAGATCTCCCGGAGGCATCATGTCGCACTGGATGAAGTCATCAGGCACCACCTCAACAAGAGGAGCAGAGGCACAGATGAAGTTGCCAGGGCTGCGATATCTGAGGATAGTGTCTCTGTCGTCCTCAATGATGATGTTGTCGTCATGAGTAAAGAACTCAGCCAAGTCAAGCCTGTAGTGGTGGTGGTGGTGGTGTGGTGGTGGTGGTGTGTGTGTGTGGTGTGTTGTGGTGTGTGTGTGTGTGGGGGGGGGTGGGGGGTGGGGGGGGAAGGAGGAGATGGGACTGGGGGGATTGATTGTGGTGATAGTGTTCTCTGTCGTCCTCAATGATGATGTTGTCGTCATGAGTAAAGAACTCAGCCAAGTCAAGCCTGTAGTGGTGGGGGTGGTGTGGTGGTGTGTGGTGTGGTGTGGTGTGGGGTGGGGGGGGGGGGGGGGGGGGATGGTGATTGTGGTGATAGTTGTCTCTTTCGTCCTCAATGATGAGTTGTCCGTCATGATAAAACTCAGCCACAAGTCAATCCTGGGGTGGTGTGGTGGTGGTGTGGTGTTGGTGGGAGGGGGATGGGGTTGGGGGTTTGGGGGGGGGAGGAAAGGGAGAGGGGGGGGGTCCTCACAACGATATATTGCCGTCATGAGTAAGAACTCACCAAGTCAATCCTGTGGTGGTGTTGGTGGGTGGTGTTGGGTGGTGGTGGTGGTGGTGGTGGTGAGGGGGGAGGAGGGGGGGGGAGTGGGGGCGGGGGAGGAGCGGAGCGGGGGGGGGGGGGGTCCTCAAGATGAATTGCAGTCAGAGTAAAAGAATCAGACCAAGTCGAATCCTGTGTGGGTTGGTGGTTGGTGGGTGGTGGTGGTGGGAGGGTGGGGGGGTTGGGGAGGGGAGGGGGAGGGGGAGGAGAGGGAGAAGGGGGGGGGGGGGGGGGGGGGGGGGGGGGGGGGGGAGGTGGTGATATGGTGTCCCTGTCGTCAATCAAGATGATGTTGTAGTCATGAGTAAAGAACTCGCCAAAAGAGTCTATCCTCTGGGGTGATTGGTGATGGTGATGGTGATGGTGGTGATGGTGGATGAGTGATGTGTGGTGGTGAAGGTTGGTTGGTGATGGTGATGGTGGTGGTTTAGTGATGGGTGAATGAGATGATGGTGATGGTGTGATGGTTAGTGGTGGAGGAGGAGGCCACTCACTCCAGTCCCCTCCCTCCTCCCCCCCTCCCTCCATCCCTCCCCTTCCTCCGTCCAGCGCAACCCCCCACCACCTTCCACAACCTTCCCGGCCCCCTCCACCTACACTCATCACCACTCCTCCACCACCCAACCCACACATCCACCTGTTGATTGACGATAAGGACGACGCCATCGGACTCCTCATTCGCACACCTCTGCCATGGTGGTGTTGGTTGGGTGAGAGGAGGGAGAGGGGAGCGAGGTGGGAGATAGGAGAGGGCATAACGTGAGGAGCAAAGAAAAAAGGGAGCAAAAAACCGATCTTCCTCCCCCTTAGAATAAGAAAGTGCCCAACTCTTCCCTCCCCCCTCCCCCTACCCCCGCCCTCGCTCCCCCTCCAAGAGGGAAAAATTACGAAAGACCTCTCTCCTCTGGACCCCCACTCCTTCCCCCTTTTCCCGTCCCCCTCCGGTCCCTCCCATTCCTCCAAGCACCCCACCCCAACCTTGTGAAGGGACGACTTGACACCATGCCATTGGTGGTGTGGTGTACAGGTGTGAGAGCAGAGGGGAGCTGATGTCCATCTCAGTAGAACCACCACCACCCCTCCCCCTCTAACCACACCCACCCCCCCCTCCCTCCACCCCTCCCTACTCCCTCCTCCCCCCTCCTCCTCCCCCCTTACCTCCCTCCCCCCTCCCTCCACCTCCTACCCTCCTCCCCCCTCCACCAACCCCTCCCTCCCCTAACATACCCTCCCTCCACCACCCCCCCCCCACCTCTGTGAAGGACGACTGCACCCTGCCATGAGTGGTATTGGTGTAAAGTCGTGAGATGCGAGCGTAGCTGATGTCTACCTCTATAGAGCCACCACCAATGAGCAAGTCAGGCTCATGGCCCAGGTCTTGCCAAGGATAGCGAGTATCCAGGGTGAGGTACTTGTCGTCAATCACAAAGTGGGACATATCTTTTGAGGGGTCCATATCGGCAAACACTTGGATAGGCACACGGCGAGCATGCGAGCCAACCAGCAGGACCACTGCGCAGTCCATGTCGCATGATTGGATAGTGCCTGGTACTAGAGAGATCTCGCAGGCGGGGCTTGACACAGTGATGGGCCCGTGTTGAAGCTGTTATGTGTACACCAGAGTGTGTGACGTCCTTTCTTCATCAAGAGTGGTATCCTGGGGGGCCAAAGGACAGGTTAGGACCGGGGGGAGCCTAAGGAGGGGGGTGAATAGGAGTGGTATCCCTGGGGGGGCACAGGACAGGTTAGGACAGGGAGGGCCTAGGGGGGGGGAATAGGAGTGGTATCCCTGGGGGGGCACAGGACAGGTTAGGACAGGGGGGGCCTAAGGGGGGGGGGAATAGGAGTGGTTATTCCCGGGGGGGAAGGACAGGTTGAGGGACAGGGGAGGGCCCTAGGGGGTGGAATAGAGTAGGTCTATCCCTGGGGGACACAGGACAGGTTAGGACAGGGGGGGCCTCCAAGGGGGGGAATAGGAAGAATGGGCATCCCTGGGGGGCACAGGGAAGGTTAGGACAGGGGAGGACTCTGGGAGTGGGGGGGGGCCAAGACAGGTTAGGACCGGGATGGCCAGGGGGGGCATAGGAGTGTTATCCCTGGGGGGGCCACAGGGACAGTTGGACACGGGGGCCTAGGGGGGGGGCTAGGCGTGGTATCCCGGGGGGGAACGGGACAGGTAGGACAGGGGAGGATTGGGGGGAGTGGGGGGGCACAAAGAGGACAGGTTAGGACCGGGAGAGGGACCTAGGGTGGATAGAGCGGTCCGCCCTGGGGGGCACAGGGACCTGTGAGGACAGGGGGCTAGGGGGGAGGATAGGTGGTACCCTGGGGGGGCACCAGGGACAGGTCAGGACAGGAGGGGTATTTGGGGGGGGGGGGGGCGGGGGGGAGGGGGGGAGAGAGAGGGGGGGGGGGGGGGGGGGGGGGGGAGGGAGGGGACTTGATTGTTATCACTGCTATTACCCCATCTTTCACGGAAGAATATTTTGTGTTAATGAGCATGAGTTTGGTTTCCAATCTGTACAGTGTGTGTGTGGGTGGGTGTGGTGGGGGGGTGGTAGGGTGGTGGTGGTCTGGTGGTGGGGGGGGGGGGGGAAGGGGGGGATGGTGTGTGCGTGTATGGTCTGCGTGCGTGCGTGTGTGTGTGTGTGTGTTTACTGTCTTACCCCATCTTTCAGCGAAGAATATTTTTGTAATCTGAGCGCTGAGTTTGGCGCAATCTGTACATGGCAGGCGGAAGCCTGTATGACAATCGCATCCAACTGTGACGAGGAGTCACCCAGGTACACACATTAACTAAAGCGGAGAGGGTGGAGGGGTTGGGGTGGTTGGTGGGTTGGGGTTGGGTTGGGGGGGGTTGGGTTGGGTTGAGTTGGGTGGGTTGGGTTGGGTGGGGTTGGGTTGTGTTGGGTGGGTTGGGGTTGAGAGGGAAAGAGGGAAAGAGGGAGAGAAGAAGTGCCCAGGTTGCAAACAAACCTAAAGGGAGGGGTTGTTGTTTTGTCTTGTGTTGTGTTGTGTTGTGTTGTGTTGTGTTGTGTTGAAAGGTTGAGGGGGAGAGGAAGAGAAGAAGTGACTAGGTTAAAGACATACCTAAAGACGCACAAGAAGGATCAGTGGCCCGAAATAAATGGAGGTGTTGATATCCTAATTAGGGTTGTCAAGTACGCTATCGGTGATATAGGATATATATATAAACCGTATATATTATACCGTATATATATATATATATATATTACCGAATTCAAGCTTATATATATATACCGCTATATATATATAAGATATAACCGAAACCGATATATATATATACCATATATACCGTCTATATATATATATACCGTATACTATATATATATATATATATATATATATAATTACAGTAAATATATATACCGTATATTATATATATAATATATATATATATAATACGGTATTATATATATATAAATATATATACAGTATATATGTATATATGTCGATGTACACTATACTGTAGCTATTGTACAGCTATAACGAATGAATAATATGGAATCAGGGTGATATAAGGCCCTTTATACTTTCATCTGAATAGTGGCAAGTTATTTATGTATAGGTGTAAGATGTGGTGTTCTGTTGTCCTGAAATAATTACCAATAACCGTCCCAATGTATTGTGTCAAGCTCCGTTGTCCGCTAAGTCAACACCTACTTGGCATCAGTTGGGGCCCGTTTGAGCCGCACCCACTTACCACTGACCACTTGGGAAGTATGGCAAAACTACTATCGGCTCAGTTGGGGCAGTTGCAGTCCAACACCCACTACACAATACCCAACTTGTACGTTGTGATCAACCAACCTACTTGGCATCAGTCGGGAACACGTAGTTAGGTTGCAGTCCAACACCCATACCCTGCCACTTGTATCCGCTTTAGTCAAATAACTACTTGGAAGCAGTTGGTGCCGTTGAGCTTACGAGATTATATGTTCGGTCTGTACCCAAGACACCCACTGAACCCAATGACCCACTTGTACGCTTTGTCAACAACTACTGGTATTAGTTGGGATGCTTGTAGAGTAACACGCCAACACCACTACCACTACCACGTGTCGCTTTGTCCACACCTACTTGGCGTCCAGTGGGGCGTTACAGATTCAACGACCACTACCCAACACCCGACACTACACCAACTTTGTACGCTTTGTCCACCACTCACTTGCGTCAGTTGGGGCAGTTCCAGTCCAACACCCACTACCACTACTTACTTGTACGCTTGCAACACGAGACTGGCGCAGTGTGAGGGCAAGTTTACAGTTAGAACACCCACTACCCAACACCCACTTGTACGCTTTGTCAACACCTACTTGGCGTCAGTTGGGGCAGTTACAGTTCAACACCCAGCTACCACTACCCCACCTTGTACGCTATGTCAGCACCTACTTGGCATGGACGATGGGCCGTGAGGTGACGTTGATATATGTGGCGTCTGTCACACCGCAAACACCAACTACCCCTGCCCACGTGTACGCGTTTGTCAACAACTACTTGGCAAGCGTTGGGATGCCGTGAGCTTACAATAGATCTAGTGTTGCTGTACTGTCCCCCATACACCCCACTCCCCAGTGTGGCCCGGCTTGTACACTGCATTGTTGTCCAAAACTACTTGAGTTATTAGTTGGGATTGTTACAGTCCACACCCCTAGACCACTACCCACGTGTACGCTTAATCAACACTTACTCCTTCGGCGTTCAGTTGCAGGCAGTTACCAGTTCAAACACCCATACCAACACCCACTTGTACGACTTTGTCAAACACCACTTGGCGTCAGTTGATGGCAGTTACAGTTCAACACCCACTGCCCACACCCACTTGTACGCTAGGTCAGCACTAACTGGGAGGTTTTGGGGCCGTTGAGCGCTTATCGTTGTATTATGGTTGCTGCTGTCCCCAACACCGCACTACCCATTGCCCACATAGTACGCTATGTCAACAACTATTTTTCCAGCAGTTGACTGTCGCTGAGCTTTCGTTGATATAAGTTGCTGTCTGTACCCAAACACCCAATCTACACATCTGCCCACGTGTACGCTTGTCAACAGATACTGGCAGCAGAGAAGTTGGTGCGTTGAGGCTTACATTGACGACAGGTTGATGTCTGTCCACAAAACCCCATCCGACTGCCCACTTGTACGCTTTGTCAACAACTACTTGGTATTAGTTGGGGATGTCACAGTCCAACCACCCCACTACCCAACTACCCATGTTGTCCGCTTTGTCGGTCAACCCACTTAATGGCGTCAATTGGGGCAGTAGTTACAGTTCCAACACCCCACGAACCCAAACCCACTTGTACGCTATGTCAACACCTACTTGGCGTCAGTTGAGGCCGTTACAGTTCACCACCACTACCACTACCCACTTGGAAACGCTATGTCAGAACCCTTGGCATCGGTCGGGGGGTGAGCTTACGTGATATATGTTGCGGTCTGCCCCAAACACCGCACTACTACCCATGCCCAGTGTACGCTTGTCAAAACTACTTGGCGCAGTTGTGCCGCTGAGCTTTCGTTGATATAGTGCTGTCTGTACCAGAACACCCCACTACCCACTGCCCACGTGTACGGCTTGTCAACAACCTCTGGCAGCAGTTGGTGCCGTTGAGCTTACATTGATACAGGTTGCTGTCTGTCCCCAACACCCACTACCCAACTGCCCACTTGTACGCTTTGTCAACAACTCTTGGTATTCAGTTGGGGGATGTCACAGTCCAACACCCACTACCCACTACCCCACGTGTACGCTTTGTCAAACACTTACTTCTGGCGTCAGTTGGGGCAGTAGTTACAGTTCAAACACCCACTACCCAACACCCACTTGTACGCTTTGTCAACACCTACTTGGCGTCAGTTGAGGCAGTTACAGTTCAACACCCACTACCCACTACCCACTTGTACGCTATGTCAGCACCTACTTGGCATCGGTCGGGGCCGTTGAGCTTACGTTGATATATGTTGCTGTCTGTCCCCAACACCCACTACCCACTGCCCACGTGTACGCTTTGTCAACAACTACTTGGCAGCAGTTGGTGCCGCTGAGCTTTCGTTGATATATGTTGCTGTCTGTACCCAACACCCACTACCCACTGCCCACGTGTACGCTTTGTCAACAACTACTTGGCAGCAGTTGGTGCCGTTGAGCTCACATTGATATATGTTGCTGTCTGTCCCCAACACCCACTACCCACTGCCCACTTGTACGCTTTGTCAACAACTACTTGGTATTAGTTGGGGATGTTACAGTCCAACACCCACTACCCACTACCCACGTGTACGCTTTGTCAACACTTACTTGGCGTCAGTTGGGGCAGTTACAGTTCAACACCCACTACCCAACACCCACTTGTACGCTTTGTCAACACCTACTTGGCGTCAGTTGAGGCAGTTACAGTTCAACACCCACTACCCACTACCCACTTGTACGCTATGTCAGCACCTACTTGGCATCGGTCGGGGCCGTTGAGCTTACGTTGATATATGTTGCTGTCTGTCCCCAACACCCACTACCCACTGCCCACGTGTACGCTTTGTCAACAACTACTTGGCAGCAGTTGGTGCCGCTGAGCTTTCGTTGATATATGTTGCTGTCTGTACCCAACACCCACTACCCACTGCCCACGTGTACGCTTTGTCAACAACTACTTGGCAGCAGTTGGTGCCGTTGAGCTTACATTGATATATGTTGCTGTCTGTCCCCAACACCCACTACCCGCTGCCCACTTGTACGCTTTGTCAACAACTACTTGGCGTCAGTTGAGGCAGTTACAGTTCAACACCCACTACCCACTACCCACTTGTACGCTATGTCAGCACCTACTTGGCATCGGTCGGGGCCGTTGAGCTAACGTTGATATATGTTGCTTTCTGTCCCCAACACCCTCTACCCACTGCCCACTTGTACGCTTTGTCAACAACTACTTGGCAGCAGTTGGTGCCGCTGAGGTTTCGTTGATATATGTTGCTGTCTGTCCCCAACACCCGCTACCAACTGCCCACTTATACGCTTTGTCAACAACTACTTGGCAGCAGTTGGTGACATTGAACTTACGTTGATACATGTTGCTGTCTGTCCCCAACACCCACTACCCACTGCCCACTTGTACGCTTTGTCAACAACTACTTGGCAGCAGTTGGTGCCGTTGAGCTTACGTTGATATATGTTGCTGTCTGTCTCCACTACCCACTGCCCACTTGTACGCTTTGTCAACAACTACTTGGTATTAGTTGGGGATGTAACAGTCCAACACCCACTACCCACTACCCACGTGTACGCTTTGTCAACACCTACTTGGCGTCAGTTGAGGCAGTTACAGTTCAACACCCACTACCCACTACCCACTTGTACGCTATGTCAGCACCTACTTGGCATCGGTCGGGGCCGTTGAGCTAACGTTGATATCTGTTGCTGTCTGACCCCAACACCCACTACCCACTACCCACTACCCACTTGTACGCTATGCAAACACCTACTTGGCATCAGTCGGGGCCGTTGAGCTAACGTTGATATCTGTAGCTGTCTGTCCCCAGTTGTCGAAGACCTCGGCCAGAAGCCTTGTGCCGTTGTTCAGGTAAGCGGAATAGAAGTCCGGGTCCAGTTCACGCATGTAGAGATCCCGGTCAACATAGAAGTCGCCGGCCTGCCACCCGTAGGGAAGCCGGGTGTAGTTACGGTAGCCACTCGACAAATCTTTGGGACGCCCATCTGCTGCCAGGCAGTCACGGGTGCAGAATCGGTAGTCCTGAATCATGCGCATACCCCCCGGGGTGGTGTACTCATCATCGACGTCAAGGGTGCGCGGTACATCCATGATGTCCTGCAGGTTCCAGCCTGGATCGCCGACAGCGTCGTGTGTAATGTGGACCAAATATGTCAAGTTCGCGACCACTTCAGGGCTGAATTCAGGGTCCACTGGAAGGTAGTAATCGTTGGTCTGCAGCACTAGCTGGCTGCTGTCCAGCTGGAGACTCAGTGTGTACGTACTCGCGTCGCTCTGCACTTCAGATGTGCCGGCCATGTACCTGTGTGTGTGTGTGTGTGTGTTTGTGTGTGTGTGTGTGTGTGTGTGTGTGTGTGGTGTGTGTGTGTGTGTGGTGTGTGTGTGTGTTTGTGTGTGTGTGTCGGCATAGGCCAATGCAAAGATGCAACCCAAGAGGTGCTTGACTGTAAAATAAATAAATAAATAGTATGCTTTATTACGAGGCGTAAGGCTGATGGGCCAGCTCGTTTGCTTGCATCGGGCCAACCCATCTAGTCTCATACATACATACATACCATACCTAGCATACATACATGTAACAGTACATACAGTACAATTACATACATGACAGGCATGCAGACATGACAGACATACAGACAGCCTACAATGACAGACATGACTACATAACCTGACATACTACTACATACACCCCATCCAACCAACCCATCCATCCATCCTACTGACATACATACATACCTACATACATACATACATACATACATACATACATACATACATACATACATACATACATACATACTCATACATACTACATACATCCATACATACATACATACGTACATACGTACATACGTACGTACATACAACATATCATACCTACATACATACATACATACATACATACATACATACATACATACATACTATATACCATACATACATACATACATACATACATACATACATACATACATACATAACATACATACATGCATACATTCATACATACATACATGCATCCATACATGCATACATACATACTAACATACCTCAAGGAGTAGCGAGCAATGACGAAGAGGAAGATCATCAATCCACCGTTGACCAGTAAGAACACAAAGAGTTTGGTGAACAGCGACATGCGCTCCGCCAGTGAGGCTGCCAGCTTGCCTAGCCATATGACATGCTTCTTGCCCTCCTCCATTGCTTCGTCCCCTCCGTCCTTCAGATTCCGCAGTCCCTTTGCACGTGCAGCCTCCATTTGATCCATAGCGCTGGCCGTTGCCTTGGTCCCAAACACCTTCATCAGCGCACCTAAGTGTATGTGTGTGTGTGTGTGTGTGTGTATGTGTGTGTGTGTGTGTGTGTGTGTGTGTGTGTGTGTGTGTGTGTGTGTGTGTGTGTGTGTGTGCGTGTGTGTGTGTGTGTGTGTGTGTAACAAACAACAATAACAATAACAACACAACAACAACAACAACGCAACGACAACGACAACGACGACCGACAACGACAACGACAACGACACGACACGACAACGACAACGACAACGACAACGACAACGACAACGACAACGACAACGACAACGACAACGACAACGACAACGACAACGACAACGACAACGACAACGACAACGACAACGACAACGACAACGACAATGACACGACAACGACAACGACAACGACAACGACAACGACAACGACAACGACAACGACAACGACAACGACAACGACAACGACAACGACAACGACAACGACAACGACAACGACAACGACAACGACAACGACAACGACAACGACAACGACAACGACAACGACAACGACAACGACAACGACAACGACAACGACAACGACAACGACAACGACAACGACAACGACAACGACAACGACAACGACAACGACAACGACAACGACAACAACAACAACAACAACAACAACAACAACAACAACAACAAAAAACAAAAAACAAAAAAAACAAAAACACACAGCAGTCAACAGACACGCACAGCAGTCAACCTCACCTGCTTTCTTTGCAGTAGCATCTCCTGCACCGTGTGCAGATGCAACAAGGTCACGCTTAGAGACCCCATCCAAGAGGGGCTGCTTTGAATCTTTGGATAGGCTGACACGCTTGTTACCCAGAACAGAGAAGCTTGTGCCAGACTTGCGGCTTAAAGGGGGCTCCACTTTGTCCTGGGAGTGTGTGGGTGTGGGTGTGGGTGTGGGTGTGGGGGTGTGTGGGGGTGTGTGTGGGGGTGTGTGGTGGGGGGGGGGGGGGGGGGGGGGGGGGGGCAATGAATGAATGTTGAGGGCGGAACTGAAGTATTCAAATGGACAAGGATTTCCGTGTTGGTTGCATGTGGGTTTGGTTGGTGGTAGGTTGGTTGGTTGGTTGCATGTGTGTATGGGTGGTGGGTGGGTGGTTGCATGTGTGTTTGGTTAGTGTAAAGAGGGGGGGAGCTGAAGTGGGTCTGGCTGGTCAGTTGGAATAGCTGTCAACAACCAGCTGAGTTGTCAGACTTTTTCCTTTCTTAGCTGCATGTTTGCTGAATGGAAATGCTCCTGCACTCAGAGCTGGTGCTACTTCCAGAGTCGGCATGCTGCAAGCTGCCAGTCCAACCGATGATATTTTGTGATCGGGCATTTCTCCCTCCTCTCTCACCGTCTCGAGCTCCTCCGTGGGAGCGATTCTGTTTGACATTCGTTAGCACAGAGATAGAAGCACTTGAAGGTCGCGCGAGCCTGGTGCCCTTGGCCGCGGCCTGGTGCTTTTGATGTGCAGTCGCGACAAAACAGCTGTGGGAATTGTAAACCGCGGCAAAGTCTGAATGCTAGGAAATCTTGCAATGCAGGGTTACGGAAAGAAGAGAAGAAGAAGAAATAAAGCACGTCGGCGTGGTTAATCTCGTTTGATTCTCGAGAGCTGTCTAGCGATTGATCGAGCACGCGGGTGGAAACTTCGACACCTGCTTCGACTCATGCACATGCCACCCCGCCGCGGACGCTTCAGTAGTACAGTCAGTGAGTGTACTGCGTGAGAGTCTTGCGCTGTCAGTTATGCTTTGAGCAGCCTCGAGCGTAAAAAATAAACTCGTGGGGCTCCTCGAGTCAGCCTGCCATTGTGCTCATATGGACATATGGTACTCCTTACTGTACCGTACTATGTGAGGCACTTGCCACTCATGATACAAAACTACAAAAGGTTGACAAAACTATTTCATTTCTCATTTTTATCAATGCATCTTGATTTAATCGACAGTGTTTTTAGGGGACTTTGAGGTGGAGAGTTTCATCAATGCAATGGGCACTAGTTGTAACATAGTGATTTACTTGACAGTATATATTTAGTCGTAGAGCATATCAATGCAATGGATGATTCATGAACGGACACTGGTTGAAAGGTTGTATTATACTTGTTCGCCAGGGTTGTTCAGGAGGCCCCCCAGCTCTGCGTCCTGAGATGCAACCAATTGCATAGCCTGCGTCCTAACTCCTAAGACGCAACCGACCCGCAACCAACCCATAACCGGCCCAAAGCCTGCGTCCTGCGACGCAACCAACCCACTGAAGCTGCGTCTGCGACGTAATAAACCCTTCGACGTTGCGTCTGGGCTACCCGCAACTTTGGGGTCCCAAGCAAACGCAGGAAAACGAAAAAGGGCAGTTGGCCAGTTGCATGAAACAAGTAGTTTCAAATTACCCATTTTAGCACGCACTGTTTTCAAGTCAACTGCGAGCTGGCATGCAAAAAAAACTGTTGCGTGAAACAGGCAACGCTAAATAACCCAATGTAGTACCCTGCATTTGACCAAGGCTGTAAAAAATAAAACTGTACATAACATTCACATTATGGTTAAATCTAGGACGTACTAGCACTCGGAATCCAGTTCGTCCTGATCAATGCCTGCCCGTTTGGATCACAACTTTTTCTTTTCAGCTACGGGCAACAGCTTCTAGGCAGCTCCCCTGACTGGCTATTAAGCAAAAACAAACGTAAACTAGCGTTCCTTGAATCCAAACCAAGCGGCTGTCCAGAACTACTGGAATATTGGGGTTGTTGCTCAGTTGCTGACTCAGGGAGCTGCCTAGTATGTATGTTACAGTTCAGGGGTAGGCCAAAGAGGCTAAAGGGATTCGCCCAACCATGAGGAGGGGAATTAGCGGAATAGCACTGATGAATTGAACCCCAAACAATCGTTTTGCCGACGGGGGCCCTGAGTTCGTGCTACAGTGAAAAAATCCAAATAAGTGAAACTCGCACGAGGCAGGAATCCAGATCCAGAGTGCCTAGAAAAGGCGGTAGGAAAGCCCTGGGTTAGGTCCAACAGAGAGTTTTAAAACAACACCTAGTTAAGTTGTATTCTCGCAGGATCCAGAACATCATGCCCAGAGCTTGCCCGCTTGGACCCGAGGCATATTCATACACAGGTCAGGCACAGGCCCGTTCAGACACATGATCAGGCAGCAGCCGTGGGCTTAATGAAGGCGTCCACGTACTTCATCCTGCTTGCGTTCTCCTCTTGGGGGCGGTTGTGGGGGGTCCAAATGGGGGCTCCAACAAACAGCCTCAGAGCCTACGTGTGAAGAAGGAAGAGTACCGTTTAATTGTTACTTCCCAGTATACACCTTCAGGTGATTTTTTCCTACAAGGCCACCCTTGGAGTGTGGGGGGTCCAAATGGGGGCTCCAACAAACAGCCTCAGAGCCCACAATATGTGAAGAAGAAAGAGAACAAATGTTACTTCGCTTTATACAACTTGCGTTCTCTTTTTGGGCGGTTGTGGGGGGTCCAAATGGGGGCTCCAACAAACAGCCTCAGAGCCTACATGTGAAGGAGATAGAGAATAATTGTAACTTCCCTGTATACACCTGATGGTGATTTTGTCCTACTAGGCCACCCTTGGAGTGTGGGGGGTCCACACGGGGGCTCCAACAAACAGCCTCAAAGCCGACAATATGTGAAGAAAAAGAGTATAATTGTCACTTTTTTTTATACACCTTCAGGTGATTTTGTTGGCGGAGCCCCCCCTTCTGTGTGTTACCCATTTGTCCGTCCGACCATCCATCCATCTGACCGTGATGAAGCCCAACACGTCAGCCAACGGCCTCGTAACTAACTCGCTTCCGTTGCCACCTGTCGCTCCCTCGCGATCACTCTCCACCATTTTTTAACGTCGCAGGCGACGCTGCATCGAACTTGTCCTACTAGGCCACCCCTGGACTGTGGGGGGTGGAAAAAGCTGCCGTAACTGAAATAGGTCACAGAATGATGGGGCGAAGTTTGAGTTGTGGCCCCATAGCTATATGGTTTCCTTTTGGAAGTACTAGGCTAGGCTAAAGGCCAAACATGGGTGCTATGTTTAGTCTAGCCTTTTACAATGCGGCAGGGCAAAGTTTATTAGAAGGCGGGTTGATAGTTCAAGTTGAGTGGACAAGGAAAGATACTCGCAGTAACGATGATAACACCTGGTGGGGCGTGGTAGGGAATGGCTGCTACTTTACCTGGACAAAGCTACCATGGCGGTTGACAGCGACCGCTAACACTAAATTGCACCCGTGGGGATTTGAACCCGGCAACTTCTTCTTTCTTTCTAGGAGCTCAACCATTGAGCCATTTGTCGTAACGGGAATATACTCACAGTAATGTAGTTGGCAGAATCCAGGGTGAAGCGATGGTAGATTCCCTCAGGCAGAACGATTAAGTCACCCTTGCGGCAGTCAATGCGGATCCACTTGTCGTCCTCATCACGTACATCGAAGTAGCCTGCACGCGGGAGGGGGTTGGGGGTGGGGGTGATGATGGGGGTGCGTGAAGGGGGGTGGGGGTGGAGGGGGGACTCATAGACTTCAGTGGGGATCCACTTGTCGTCCTTATCACGCATATCGAAGTAGCCTGCGAGAGGGAGAGTTGACTTGGAATTGATGCGGGTGGTGGTCATGATGGTGATAGTGACAGTGATGGTGGTGATGGTGGCGCTGCTGCTGCTGATATGATGATATGAACCTTGCAACAGTCAATGCGGATCCACTTGTGGTCCTCATCACGCACATCGAAGTAGCCTGCACGCGGGACAGTTTAATTGGAGTTGATGAGGGGGGTGCGTGTGGAGGTGGGGTTGGAGGGGGGTGCGTGAAGGGGGGTGGAGGTGATGATGGGGGTGTAGTGATGAGGATGATGCAGTTTGTATTATATCATACTCGCCTTTGGTCAAATGATATGCCGATCGATCATGCTATCACACGCTCATGTGCACCAGCGTTTTCCCTAAGCACGATTTATCGTATACGCATGACTATTAATGCTTATTCGCGAAATGGTCCATAGTTTTTTCAGGTCTGGGCCCGGTCTGGGTAATGTTTTTCGAGCTCGAGAACTTTGGCCTGGGCATCGTTCATGAATGATTATTAATGTTTCCGGTCGACCCACACGCTTGCTGCAGCATCATGCAGAACGATTATTAATGTTTAGCATCAGCCATAGAACTCATGTGTACCCTGCCAGGCTGGATCTCTCCACAGTCTTTTTTCGTGCTAGCGTCGCAAATTGAGCGACTCATTGCGACCCCAGTGCGACGCGCGGAGCCATGCATGGGGGTTCCTGGGGGCATTTCTGACCAGTTTAGCCAGACCCTTGCGTTGCCATGCAGTGACAGGATCGCGACGAAATGGGGACGCGCCACAAACAAAAAAACATTAGATCTCTTACTCTCTTCGCCTGTTCATCGCATCTGTCTTTCAGATGGTTTGTGTAAGGGGTCCCACCTCCTGGGATGCACATCCTTTCAAAACAAAATCGAAAATGCCATGTGTCAGGCTACGTGGCGGTCGGACGGTCGTCGGTTCGTCGCACAAACAGACACTGAGGTGATCCTGCGGGCTCCCGCCCCCCAGAAGGGGGTGCTCCGCCAAAACATCAATGTGCAGTTTGTACACCTCAGTAGTATCCTGCATGTGTGGCCCACGGCCACACCTACCTGGTCCTCCCCCTCTCCTCCTCCCCACATCCCATTCCCAGGCTGATCCTCCCCCACCCAAAAAACAAAAACACTTCCCCATGAAGAGTAAAATTTAATTATAATTTTATTTACCCAGGCCAATTATACCCAGTCCTGGAGACAAGAGGATGGCAACATCCTTTCAAAGTTTTTCCAGTCTTCCCACTTCCGTCCAGAATGCAGCGGATCTCCTCATCCTCAAGGATGTGCTCCTCATAGACGCAGGGTGGTGGTGAGAGAGTGGTGGTGGTGGTGGTGGTGTGTGTGGGGAGGTCTCAATTATACCCAGCCCTGGAGACAAGAGGATGGCAACATCCCTTCAAAGCCCAGTCATAACAGACAATCTTACCACTTCCATCCAAAATGCAGCGGATCTCCTCATCCTCATGGATGTGCTCTTCGTAGAAGCTCTTAATCTTCTCCTCGTAGTTGGGAAGCTTCTCAGGCGTGATAGTTATGATCTCCTGCATAATAGATGTGCACAGAGTGGCCGTGATGTGGTGGTGTGTTTGTTTGCACGTTTGTTTGCTTGTGTGCGAGTGCGTGTGTGGGTGGGTGAGTGCATGTGTGTGTGTGCCTGCGCGTGTGTGTATGTGTGCGCGTAAGTGTGCGCGTATGTTTGTATGCGTGTGTGTGTGCGTGCAGTGCAACGAAACAGTTGGTTAAATAGTGCAATGTGATGTAACAGTCAATACACTGTAACAGCTGGCATCAAGACTGACCTTGTAGGAGTAGTTCCTGACCTTGCGGATAGCAGTGGGTTGGGTGGGAGCTGGGTGGAAGCTGGGTGTATGTGTGGTGTGTGTGTGTGTGGGGGGGGGGGGGGGGGGGGGGGGGGGGGTCACAGCTGGAATCAAGACTTACCTTGTAGGAGTAGTTCCTGACCTTGCGGATAGCAGACAACTTGGGATCAGTGTCATGGTTGTCAGCATCCACCCTCCAATACAGGACACCCAGCTTCTTTAGCACATCCAGAGGTGCGGGTTGGTCGGGCTCCAGCCTGCGACCATGGTTAGTGTGGTAAGCTCATGGAACGATGTTTGGGTGCGGCGCGTTGGGTGCGCATTGTACCATGATACGTACTATGCGCTGCCGAGGGTCAAACTGGCTTAGTGCAAGTGCAAAAATAACACTGAATTGGACTGAACTATAGGGGAGCACAGAATTTTACAAAACGTCTTCCCTAGAGGTTGTGGTGTTTTGCTGAGTTGTGGGGGCTGGTCTATGTTGGCATGCTGCACTGAGCTGGCTCAAGACTAAACAATACATACATACGCATTCAGGGTTTGACACGGAGTGAGCGGGTTTTTTAGTTCTGACAATAAACACTCATTCCGTAGAAACTGCTACTGCTACTGCCATGAAGTGAGAGTTTGTTTCCAGTCCTGAGGTAGCCTAAGGCTACATAGACCAGCCCAAAGATTTCTAAAAACACCACCATCTGATGTTCAATAGAAGGGTGAAGAGGCATCAGCAGCAACAGCAGCCTCTTCCCTTGAGATTTTGGTGTTTTGCTGAGTTATTTGGGCTGGTCTACGTTGGCATGTTGCATTGAGCTGCCTATCTGAAGTTCAATAGAAGAGTGAAGAAACATCAGCGCCAGCACCGGCATCAGTAGCGGTTAAGGGTCGACTTAGAAGCGACATCCACATTCAGAACGGTGTTTATCTATCGTCTTCGTGTTCAGCACCATCTTGGCAGCAGATATGGCTTCCGATCTTACTTGTGGGGCAGACGCTGGTCGTCTGTGGAGTCATCCATGTACCATGCTTGGATGTCGCCAGTTGCGTCAGCCTGCGCGCAAGAGAGACGAATTCGAGTTACGACATGGTATAGAAATCCCCATCCGTAGAGGGAAGAAAAAGAAGAAGGTTCAAAAAGGAGCAACCGCAAACAAGAAGCTGCGCAGCTTTGGAGCCAGTGCGAGTTACCTGGGCAAGCTTAAGCTCCTCCTCGGTGAATGACATGCTGATTGTTGGTAATTGATCAAAGACCAATGCAGAGTTGCGTACGGGCGAGTACTTTACTAAAGCGGTTGGTTGTTCCAGGCGCCAGGCGTTTTAGTAGTGAACCGTGAAGCAAGGGTACTTCATGGTGCGTTGCGCATGAGGATGCCAGGCACAGGCGCCATTGGAAGTCTGGCAAGGGCCGTATGGGAAAGTGGCGTATCGGAGAGTGGTTTCCGTTAGTTTCCGTTAGGGGATCACGTGATCTATCGATACCCGCGGGTGGACCCGCTACCCGGGGGTCTCGTGACGGGTCTCGTGACGGGTCTCGTGACATTCTGTGGACCTTGGTCAAGGGCAGAGATGGTCAAGGGTCCCCCCCGGGGGTCCCCCCCCCCAGGCCCCCCACCCCACCGCCCCACCTGAATGCTGAAGTACCTGACCCAACACTACCACGATACAATATAACCTCAGACAGACTCGGCATTGGGAAGTATCTTTCCCTCGGTCCCAGTCTCTTTGCGTCTACTTCCTTCGTGTCCATCACTCTCCAGTCCCCTGCTCCAGTCCCTATTCTGTTGCGGTTTAGCCCCACCCCACCCCCCCGCTCTGTTCTCCTAGGTTTGACCCAAATTATAAGCAAGTATTATTTTATGTAGCATGTCACGACAACACTAGTAGTAATACTCCTCCCCCCTCCTAATGCTTTCTGAGTCTAAGCCGATGATTTGTAACGTGACAACGTCTCAACTCTCTCAATTCCTTGCAAGAAGATTTGTTGCACCACACCCTCAACAACAATAAGAGGGCTACAAATTTACTGCGACGCTGGGGGCCTAGGAACGAAATCCACTATGATATCGTCAGCTTCCCAGTGCTGCATTTCCTTGTTTTTTTATTGCCGAAGACGGCGAGCAGACAAATTGCTGGCTGGAGCTATGTAAACAAATGAGTAAGTTAAAGTTCCAGTACCGTTAGAGTCTTTGGTATTGGCCCAGTTGCAGTCTCTGAGAGCTGTCTAGAAGCCTCTGGCTTGTATGTTACAGTCCAGGGGTTGGCCAAATAGGCTAAAGGGACTTGCCCAACCGTATAGGAAGGGCTTCAAAAGAAAACTGAACCCCAAACAATCGTTTTACCGATGGGGGGCTGAGTTCGTGCTACAGTGATCATTTAATTCTACAATATAATTAAATCATCATCTCAGACCGGTTAGAGAGACAGGGTTGGAGCTCAGACCGGTTAGAGAGACAGGGTTCCAATTCAGACCGGTTAGAGAGACAGGGTTCAAACTCAGACCAGGAAGTGGGACAGGATTCCAACTCAGACCGGTTAGAGAGACAGGGTTCGAGCTCAGACCGGTTAGAGAGACAGGGTTCCAATTCAGACCGGTTGGAGAGACAGGGTTCAAACTCAGACCAGGAAGTGGGACAGGGTTCCAACTCAGACCAGACAGGCGAGCAGCCAAATTGCTGTCTGAATCTATGTTACCAAGTTCAAGTTCAAGAGCGGTGAAAACATACATACATACTTCATAAGACGGCAAGTAGCCTTGAAGGATCAAGCCATGTAACGAAGTTCAAGTTCAAGTACCAGTGTAGATATCTGGCTTTGGCATGCAATTTTCATTGGCGCATTCAATTCTCATAGGCTCATTTTTCATTGCTGACACATGTCATTGATATAGACCATTGCTGTCATTGCCATTGTGATCGGCAGGCAATTGCTGACCCCAGACACGACGTGTATTAAGTTTTTCAAATTCAGAAGAAGGAGTTTGCAGCCGTGTTGCTCCTTGAATCGACAATGGCAGGAAACTCCTTGGCTTCTGCCCTTAGATTCAGTAGGAGTTAGGAGCTTTGTCGCTCCTTTTCCTGGCAAGAGTAGAAACCTCCTAGGCTTCTGCCTTAGCGCTCAGAATAAGGAGTTTGCAGCTTTGTCCCTCTTCAACTTAGCAAGAGCAGCAACCTCCTAAGCTTCTGCCTTTGCGTTCAGAAGAAGGAGGTTGCAGCATTGTCCCTCTCCGACTTAGCAAGAGCAGCGACCACCTTGGCTTCTGCCTTTGCGTTCAGAAGAAGGAGAATGCAGCTTTGTCCCTCTCCCACTTAGCAAGAGCAGCGACCTCCTAGGCTTCTGCATTTGCGTTCAGAAGAAGGAGGTTGCAGCATTGTCCCTCTCCGACTAAGCAAGAGCAGCAACCACCTAGGCTTCTGCATTTGCGGTCAGAAGGAGTTTGCAGCTTTGTCGCTCTTTTTCCTGGCAAGAGCAGCAACCTCCTAGGCTTCTGCCTTAGCATTCAGAAGGAGGAGGTTGCAGCTTTGTTCATCTTTGCCTTAGCAAGAACAGCAATCTCCTAGGCTTCTGCCTTTGCGTTCAGAATAAGGAGCTTGCAGCTTCGCCCCTCATTACCTTCGCACGAGCAGCAACCTCCTAGGCTTCAGAGCCATGGCTTTGATGAATGGGCACACTGATGGGGGGACAGGGTAGAGGGGTAAAGAGCTTCCAGGTACAACAAACCCATTGGCATAGGGCCCTGGAAGTACACTGAAATCTGCCTTTGCGTTCAGAAGAAGGAGTCTGAAGCTTTGTCCCTCTTCGTCTTAGAAAGAGCAGCAAACTCCTTGGCATCTGCCTCTGCATTCAGATGGAGTTAGCAGTTTTGTCGCTACTTGTCCTGGCAAAAGCAGTAACCTCCTAGGCTGCTGCCTTTGCGATCAGAAGGAGTTAGCAGCTTTGTCGCTTCTTGCCCTGGCAAAACTAGCAACCTCCTAGGCTTCTGCCTTAGCATTGAGAATAATGAGCTTGCAGCTTTGTCCCTCTTCGACTTAGCAAGCGCAGCAAGCTCCTTGTGTGTGTGGTGTGGTGAGTCTGTGTGGTGTGTGTGGTGGTGGTGGTGGTGGTGTGAGTGCCTTAGCAAGGGCAGCAACCTCCTAGGCGTTTAAAATAAGGAGTTTGAAGCGTTGTCCCTCTTCGCCTTAGCAAGAGCAGCAAACTCCTTGGCATCTGCCTCTGCATTCAGAAGGAGTTAGCAGCTTTGTTGCTCATTGTCCTGGCAAAAGCAGCAACCTCCTAGGCTGCTACCTTTGCGATCAGAAGGAGTTAGCAGCTTTGTCGCTTCTTGCCCTGGCAAAAGCAGCAACCTCCTAGGCTTCTGCCTTAGCGTTCAGAAGGAGGAGGTTGCAGCTTTGCTCATCTTCGCCTTAGCAAGAGCAGCAATCTCCCAGGCTTCTGCCTTAGCGTTCAGAAGGAGGAGGTTGCAGCTTTGTTCATCTTCGCCTTAGCAAGAGCAGCAATCTCCCAGGCTTCTGCCTTAGCGTTCAGAAGGAGGAGGTCGCAGCTTTGTTCATCTTTGCCTTAGCAAGAGCAGCAAACTCCTTGTGTGTGTGGTGTGCTGTGTGTGGTGGTGGTGTGTGTACCTTAGCAAGAGCAGCAACCTCCTAGGCTGCTGCCTTTGCGTTTAGAAGAAGGAGTTCAAAGCTTTGTCCCTCTTCGCCTTAGCAAGCGCAGCAAACTCCTTGGCGTCTGCCTTTGTGTTCTTGTGTGTGTTGTGTGGTGTGTCTGTGTAATGGTGTGTTGTGGTGGTGGTGGTGCGTGTGCCTTAGCAATAACAGCAACCTCCTAGGCGTTTAGAAGAAGGAGTTTGAAGCTTTGTCCCTCTTCGCCTTAGCAAGGGAAGCAAACTCCTTGGCGTCTGCCTCTAGATTGCTTGCCTTCTCACTAAGCCCTTCCAATCGCTCCCCTCGTTGCACAAGCTTGTCACGAGCCTCGTGTGCAACTCTATGAGTAGACTTCACGTGGTCAGACCTGTGTGTGTGTGTGTGTGTGTGTGTGTGGAGTGTGTGTGGAGTGTGTGTGTGGTGTGTGTGTGTGGTGTGTGTGTGTGGAGTGTGTGTGTGGTGTGTGTGTGTGTGTGTGTGTGTGTGTGTGGTGTGTGGAGGTGTGTGGAGTGTGTGTGCGTGGAGTGTGTGTGGTGTGTGTGTGTGTGTGGTATGTGTGTGTGGAGTGTGTGTGGAGTGTGTGTGGAGTGTGTGTGGTGTGTGTGTGTGTGTGGTATGTGTGTGTGGAGTGTGTGTGTGGAGTGTGTGTGTGGTGTGTGTGTGTGTGAAGTGTGTACAGTTACAATCCAGGTGTGCAGTTACAATCCAGGTGTGCAGTTACAATCCAGGTGTACAGTTACAATCCAGGTGTACAGTTACAATCCAGGTGTACAGTTACAATCCAGGTGTACAGTTACAATCCAGATGTACAGTTACAATCCAGGTGTACAGTCACAATCCAGGTGTACAGTTACAATCCAGGTGTACAGTTACAGTCCAGGTGTACAGGTGCAATCCAGGTGTACAGGTACAATCCAGGTGTACAGTTACAATCCAGGTGTACAGGTACAATCCAGGTGTACAGTTACAATCCAGGTGTACAGTTACAATCCAGGTGTACAGTTACATACAGGTTGTTTTTTTTTTTTGTTGTGTACGTACATCAAGAGTGTGCATTACAATCCAGGTGTACAGTTACAATCCAGGTGTGCAGTTACAATCCAGGTGTAGCCAAGGTTGCGTGCACATGGAGGTGGGATGTACAAATGGTTGTATGAATCCGACGATCAGTGTGTATTAATGCATACTGTTTTACATTGTTCATGCATACTGTTTTACATTGTTCATGCATACTGTTTTACATTGTTCATGCATACTGTTTTACATTGTTCATGCATACTCTTTTACATTGTTCATGCATACTGTTTTGCATTGTTCATGCATACTGTTTTACATTGTTCATGCATACTGTTTTACATTGTTCATGCTACTGTTACAATGGTTCATGACATTTGTTTTACTTGTTCATGCATACTGTTTTACATTGTTCATGCATACTGTTTTACATTGTTCATGCATACTGTTTTACATTGTTCATGCATACTGTTTTACATTGTTCATGCATACTGTTTTACATTGTTCATGCATACTGTTTTACATTGTTCATGCATACTGTTTTACATTGTTCAGGCATACTGTTTACATTGTTCATGCATACTGTTTTACATTGTTCATGCATACTGTTTTACATTGTTCATGCATACTGTTTTACATTGTTCATGCATACTGTTTTACATTGTTCATGCATACTGTTTTACATTGTTCATTGATACTCTTTTAAATTGGTCAATGCATAATGTTAAATTGTTCATTGCATACTCGTTTTAACATTGTTCATGCATGATGTTTTACATTGTTCATGCATACTGTTTTACATTGTTCATGCATACTGTTTTACATTGTTCATGCATCCGTTTTACATTGTTCATGCATACTCTTTTACATTGTGAGCTACAGAACTTGGAGTAGGCAGAAAAAACAAACCAAGGTTGGAGCAAGTGCAATACGAAGCCTAAAAAACACCTGCACTCGTACGCCACAACTAAACCTCTTAGAAAAAACTCCCAACAACCATCCTCCGGATTCCCCCCCCCCCCCCCCCCCCCCCCACCCCTCCCCACCCCCCCCCCCCCCCCCCCACCCCCCCCCCACCACACACACTACAAACACACACTCCTCTAGCAATCCACTTAGGCGAGATCCTCTCTTTTCCCCCAATTCTTTCACCAGCTGTTAGCCCTTCCCATACAACTCCACAATCCTACCTAAGCAATTCACACCCTTATCCCCACCCCCACTAGAAACTCACACAGACCCATCGTACCTCCTCCTCCTCTTCCTCAATCCCAGCGGTCACCTCTCCCAACCCCCCACCATTATTATCCCAGCCACACCTGATCCACCAACCCCACCTAGGCAACCACACATGCTCCTATTTAATAAGTAGTACCCCGACCCAGCTGATTACCCTCACAATCCAACTTCACACCCTAATCCCCCCAACCCCCACCTTTAGAAAAATCACACAGACCCATCGAACCTCCGCTCCTCTTCCTCAATCCCCAGCTGGTCACCTATCCCACCCCCAACCTCTTATCCCGCCCCGCCACACCCTGATCCACCAAAAACCACCCCCCCCCCCCCCCCCCCCCCACCCCCCCAATAGCACTCCCACCCAAATGCTCCTTAATAAGTAGTACATGATCCCAGCTGTTACTCTCACAATCCAACTTTCATTACCCTAATCACCCACCCCCACCTAGAAAACTCACACAGGACCCATAGCCTCCTCATCCTCTTCCTCAATCCTTGATGTCACCTCTTCACACCCCCCCACCCCCACCTAGAAAACTCACCAAAAAGGAAGTCGGAGAGTTTTACCTTTTATTTTCCCATTCAATTGCTCTTCTGGGGCGGAGGGAATCTCTAAACAGTTAACGGGAGTCCACAATGGTTTATCAAAATTAACTAATAAATAAGCTTTACTGCAAGGAGCACAACCCATCGGCCTCCCCCTTCTCTCCCTCAATCCCCAGCTGTGTTCTCTCCCACGCCACAGCCTAATCCTCCCCAACAGCCAAGCAACTCACATAGCCCCATCATCCTCTTCCACGCTGTTGTCCTCCCCACCGCCCACCACCCTACCCCCCATCCCACTCCTAGGCAAACTAACACCCTACAATCCCCCCCCCCCCACCTCCTAGAAAATCACACCGACATCGTCAATCTCCTCCTCTTCCCCAAATCACAAGCTGTCACCTCTCCACCCCCACCCTCTTATCCTTCCCCACCCTGATCCCACAAACCCCCCCCACCTAGCACCTCACACTGACCATCGTCCTCCCCTTTATTCCTCAATCCCCAGCTGTCGGTATCTCCCACGCCAACAGCTAGACTCACATCGCCCCATCATCCTCTTCCTCCAGCTGTTGTCTCTCCCACCCCCACCACCCTGAGTACACACATAACAATAAAGCAAAGACAAAATAGAAGAAAAAAACAACCCCAACAAAACTTAAAAAAAAAAACCACAAAAACCACAAACTCAAACCAAAAAAAGACACCACACAAACAAAAAAAAAAAAAACAAAAAAAAACAAAAAAAAAAACAACAAAAACAACCAAAAAAAACAACAACAAAACAAAAAAAAAAACACAACACCAAACCCCAACAACACAAAAAAAAAAACCACAAAAAGTCAACAAACAAAAAAAAAAACAACAACAAACAACAAAAAACAAACGCCCCACCAACAAAACAACTAACCAACCACCCAAACCCCCAACCAACAAAACCAACAAAACCACAACAACAAAAAACCACCACACCACCCCCCCCCTCCCCCCCCCCCACACCAACACCCCCCCCAATCACCAAACCACACCACCACCCACCCCCCCCCAAACCCCCCCCCCCCCCCCACCCCCCACACACCCCCCCCCCCCCCACCCCCACACCACCCCCACCCCCCACCCCCCCCCCCCTAGAAAATCACACAGCCCCATCGTCCAACTCCTCCTCTTTCTCAACCCCCAGCTGTCACCTCTCCCACCCCCACACCCGTATCCTCCCCACCTCCTAATCCCCCCCCCCCCCCTAGAAACTCATATATACCCATTGTCCTCCTCCTCCTCCTCTTGCTCCATCCCCAGCTGTTGTCTTTCCCACCCCCACACCCCTCCTAAAAACTCACACATTCCCATCGACATCTTCCCCCTCTTCCTCAATCCCCAGCTGATATCTTTCCCACCCCCACAGCCTACCCCCCCCCCCCATCCACTCCTAGCAACTCACACCCTAATTCCCCCACCCCCTTCTAAAACTCACACAGATCCATCGTCCTCCCCCATCTCTCTTCCTCAATCCCCAGCTGTCACCTCTCCCACCCCCACCCCCTTATCCTCCCCACACCCTGATCCACCAAACCCCACCTAGCAACCCACACATTTCCATCGTCTTCCTCCTCCTCCTCTTCAATCCCTTGCTACGCTCCACTCCTCCCACCCCCACACCCTAGTCCGGGAGCCTAGTCCCCCCACCCCCTCCAAGCAACTCACACATACCCATCGTCCTCCTCCTCTTCCTCAATCCCCAGCTGTTGTCGTTGCCACCGACTCTTGGACAGCGGCCTGTTGGTACTAGGTCTGCTACGCCCCACTCCTCCCACCTCCAACACCCTAATCCACTCACCCCCTTCTAGCATCTCACACAGACCCCTCGTCCTCCTCCTCCTCTTCCTCAATCCCAGCTGTCGCCTCTCCCATCCCCACCCCCTTATCCTTCCCACACCCTGATCCACCAACACCAACCTAGCAACCCACACATGCCCATCGTCTTCTTCCTCCTCCTCTTCAATCCCTAGATACGCTCCAGTCCTACCACCCCCCACACCCTAGTCCGGGACCCTAATCCCCCCACCCCCTCCTAGCAACTCACACATGCCCAGGTCATCTTCCTCCTCTTCCTCAATCCCCAGCTGTTGTTGCTACCTACTCTTGGGCAGCGGCCTGTTGGTACCTGGTCTGCTACGCCCCCCCCCCCCCCCCCCCCCCCCCCCCACCCCCTCCTAGCAACTCACACAAACCCATCTTCCTCCTCCTCCTCTTCCTCAATCCCCAGCTGTTGTCTTTCCCACCGACTCTTGGACAGCGGCCTGTTGGTACTAGGTCTGCTACGCTCCACTCCTTTGCTGTCCCTTGTCTTCGTCTTCCTCCCCGAGGAACTTGCTTGGGTCTCATCCTCATCCTCATCATGAGCTACAGGTGGGGGGATGGGGGACTGTTTTTGTTGGTGGGGAGGGGGGGATGGAGGGGGGGGGGGGGGACTGTTTTGTGTTGGGGGGAAGGGGGGGAGGGGGGGGGGGGGGGGGGGAGGGGACTGTTTGTGTTGTTAGCTGCCTTTGTCTTCATCTTCCTCCTTGAGGAACTTGCTTGGCTCTCATCCTCATCCTCATCATGAGCTATAGGTGTGGGGTGGGGGGACTGTTTTTGTTGGTGGGGAGGGGGGAGGGGGGGGGGGGGGGACTGTTTGTGTTGTTAGCTGCCTTTGTCTTCATCTTCCTCCCTGAGGAACTTGCTTGGCTCCCATCCTCATCCTCATCATGAGCTTTAGGTGGGGGGTGGGGGACTCTTTTTGTTGGTGGGGAGGGGGGGATGGGGGGGGTGGGGGACTGTTTGCGTTGTTAGCTGCCTTTGTCTTCATCTTCCTCCCTGAGGAACTTGCTTGGCTCTCATCCTCATCCTCATCATGAGCTTTAGGAGGGGGGATGGGGGACTGTTTTTGTTGGTGGGGAGGGTGGGAGGGGGGGGGGGGGGGGGGGGGGGCTGTTTGTGTTGTTATCTGCCTTTGTCTTCATCTTCCTCCCTGAGGAACTTGTTTGGGTCTCATCCTCACCCTCATCATGAGCTATATGTGGGGGGATGGGGGGAGGGGGGGAGGGGGGAACTGTTTTTGTTGTTGGCTGTTTGTTGAGTGTTGTTGGATCACCAGTGAAACATATCAGGTTGACTCCCGGAGTCATCACTCCTGTAATATGCAACACCCCTGAGCTGAGAGTGGCACTCAGCACGCCTGCACCTCCAGCTGCTACCTTGCAGCCCCCCCCCAATCCCCCAATATTTTGCCCCCCCCTTCCCCCCAATCAGTATCCCATACCCATCCATGCAAAGGTATTGATCCTCACCAGAGAACCGAGTCAGGCTGACTCCCATAGTCATCACTCCTGTGGTTAGCTGCTTCACCCCAGAGCTGAGGGCGCCACTCAGCACGCCCGCACCTCCAGCTGCAAGTTTCCCGGCCCCCATGGTAACCTTGCCCACCTGCATATCAAGAAAAACACAGATTTTGTTTTATGCTGTGTATAGCTCTCGCTACTTAGACCCCGTTTTGACCCCGATTGCCGCTATTGAGAACCCAAATCTATGGCACCCATGGTAACATTGCCCACCTGCATATCACACAAACAGAGATTTTGTTTCACGCTACATATGGCTTTCGCTACTCTGACCTCGTTTGGCCCAAAGTTTCACTACAAAGAACCCGAATCTATGGCCCTAAATGGCCCTTGAACGCTATAAGGGCTTTAAGGACGCTGCCCCTAGAAGAGGCTTAAACCCATGAAGCTGTAAAAACATCTTTCTGAACTGAAACAATCCTTGCACGAGAACAGAACAACAAACATTTTAATAGGAAATATAACAACAAATATGATTAGGGTTGGGCCGACATATAAACATATAATATACGTTTATACGTTAATGCGTATAAATACGCCGTATAGTTTTTCTCAAATCGACCTCACATACGTCGTATACAAAACGTATAGTCTGTACTTCGAGAAGTACAGCACACATCCCGGCACTTGACTTTCTTGGTTTTCATTATATTTTCGATTTAGCTCATTGGAAAGCTTTTGATCTCCTCTATCACAATATGCAATAAAATTCACCGTTCACATGCACCATTTTATAAACATTTGGCCTATAGGTTGATCTAGATAGCCAGGATGGCACACATATCAGAGCGCCACCTAGCCTTCCATTCCACAAGCTGTGCTCCTATGTGGGCTTGAAGGATTGATGGTGCAAGCCTAGTGCAAGGTGAACATGGACAATATTGCAATACCGTTACGTACTTATATTATTATACACTTAAACAGTTATATAATAGACCAACTGGCATTTAATGGCTCCCTTAGATTGGCACCGCCGCACTTCTTGGCCGACGCTCTTTCTGGTCGTGATTTCTTTTCTGAGATTTGGACAACCTAAACTTGCCAGATTATTTTTCTGAGAGTTGAAATGTGATGCCGATGAAATTAGCTACGCGGCAATACCTTTAAACCCATGTACAAGTATTTTCTCAAGAGGTGCCTAATTTGTATACACATTTTTATACGTTTATATGTATACGTTTATACCGCTTATACAAATAAAAATATATATTTGCTTCCCAAACCTAAATATAATAGAAAGTAGAACGACAAAATATGATACAAAACAGAACAACAAATACAATAAAACAAACAGGAGGAAAAATATAATTGTCATTAGCAGACCACTGGCAAACTCCAGAACGAAAACATAACAATAAGCACATGTTATAGGTTGCAGCCATCATGCATACGGCAGTCTCATAACATAACAACAAATGTAATAGTAAATATAACAACAAATATAATAGTAAATATAACAACAAATATAATAGTAAATATAACAACAAACATAATGTAAAACAGGACAATAAATATATCATAAAAAACAGAACATAATAGAATAATAAAATAACAAATATAATAGAAAGAGAACAACAGATGCAATAGAAAACAGAACAACACATATAATCAACAAACAGAACGGCAAATATATCGGTCATTAGCGACTCACTTGCACACTACAGAACGAAAACATAACAACAAATGTAATATACAAACAGAACAACAAATATAATGCACAAACTGAAAAACAAATATAATTTTCAGTACCGGCCAGCTCCTTTACCATGGATAACCATCACATCATCAACAGCAGCATCACCACCATCCTCATAAGTATCACCATCATCATCACCACCACCACCACCTTTATCACCATCATGGCCACAAACCTCATCAGTATCACCGCCACCACCATAATCACTATCATCTCAACTATCATTGCCACCAGCATCACCAGCATCACCGCCACCACCATAATCACCATCATCTCAACCATCGTGGCCACCAGCATCACCGCCACCACCATAATAACCACCATCATCATCATCATCATGACCATAACTATCACCGTCACTACCATCATCACCATCACTGCCACCACCACAATCACCATCACCACCATAATCACCATTATCATGACCATCATCATCATCATGACCAACATCACCATCATCATCACCATCATCATCATCATGACCACCATCATCATCACCATCACCACAACCCTATCTTCACTGCCACCACCATAATCACCATCACCACTACCATCATGGCCACCACCATCATCCCCATCTTCATGACCACCATCATCCTCATCTTCATGACCACCACCATCATCATCAACACCAACGCCACCACCATCATCCTCATCTTCATGACCACCACCATCATCATCAACACCAACGCCACCACCATCATCCTCATCTTCATAACCACCACCATCATCATCATGACCACCATCATCAACATCAACGCCACCACCATCATCCTCATCTTCATGACCACCACCATCATCATCATGACCACCATCATCAACATCAACGCCACCACCATCATCCTCATCTTCACTGCCACCACCATTATCATCATGACCACCATCATCAACATCACTGCCACCACCATCATCCTCATCTTCACTGCCACCACCATAATCACCATCATCATCATCACCACTACCATCATGGCCACCACCATCATCCTCATCTTCACTGCCACCACCATAATCACCATCATCACCATCATCATCATCACCACTACCATCATGGCCACCACCATCATCCTCATCTCCACTGCCACCACCATAATCACCACTGCTACCATCATGGCCACCACCATCATCCTCATCTTCACTGCCACCTCCATGGCCACCATCACCATCATAATCACCATTATCATCTTGACCACCACCATCATCATGCCACCATAATCATCCTCACCTGCTTTGCTCCAGCTCCTATACCACGGAAGACGTCACCTGACAGGCTGGCAGCGCCCTCTAAAAGCTTGGGTGCCTGGGCGATGCCTAGGTATAGCTCCGGAACCGGATCGACTTCCTCCTCCACTGCCTCCTCTTCATATTCACCCCTGTTGATGGTGGTCATGGTGATGACGATATTGGTGGTGGTGGTGGTCACGTATGTCTACAGTGATGATGATGGTGGTGGTGGTGGTGGTGTTGATAGTGGTCATGGTGATAGTGGTCATGGTGATGACGTAAATGGTGGTGTTGGTGGTGGTGTTGGTGGTGGTGGTCACGCATGTCCACGGTGATGATGATGATGGTGGTGGTGGCGGTGATGGTCATGGTCATGGTGATGACGATAGTGGTGGTGGTGGTGGTGATGGTCATGGTGATGATGATGATGGTGGTGGTGATGGTGATGGTGGTGGTGGTGGTGATGGTGATGACGATGGTGGTGGTGATGGTGATGATGATGATGGTGATGATGGCGATGGTGATGATGTTGATGATGAGGATGGTTGCCATGATGGTGATAGTGATAGTGGTGCAGCTGCTGCTGATGGTGGTGGGATGGTGTCACTGACACTGAGAGGATGATACAGATGTTGGTCATAATGGTGATGGTGGTGATGATGATACTGCTGCTGCTGTGATGATGATACTGTTGAGGATGATGATAGTGATAGTGGTGGTGGTGCTGCTGTGATGGTGATGCTGATGGGGATGATGATAGTGATAGTGGTGGTGGTGCAACTGTGATGGTGATGCTGATGGGGATGATGATAGTGATAGTGGTGGTGGTGCTGATAATGTGCTCACCTTGGGTCCAGTATTTCATAAACACTCCAGTCTATGTTGTTCTTGACAGAGTAGCGAACCACAAAGCTGTCTAACTAAAGCTGAAGAGCCTCTTTAGGATGAGTATGGTGGTGATGATGTCGATAGTGATATTGGTCATGATGATGATGATGATGATGATGATGGTGGTGATGATGATGATGGTGGTGATGATGATGATGGTGGTGGTGTGCTCACCTTGGGTTCAGTATTTCATAAACACTCCAGTCCATGTTGTTCTTGACAGAGTAGCGAACCACAAAGCTGTCTAACTAAAGCTGAAGAGCCTCTTTAGGATGAGTATGGTGGTGATGATGTCGATAGTGATATTGGTCATGATGATGATGATGATGATGGTGGTGATGATGATGATGATGGTGGTGATGTGCTCACCTTGGGTCCAGTATTTCATAAACACTCCAGTCTATGTAGTTCTTGACAGAGTAGCGAACCACAAAGCTGTCTAACTAAAGCTGAAAAGCCTCTTTAGGATGAGTATGGTGGTGATGATGTCGATAGTGATATTGGTCATGATGATGATGATGATGATGATGATGATGATGATGATGATGATGATGATGATGATGGTGATGATGATGATGGTGGTGATGTGCTCACCTTGGGTCCAGTATTTCATAAACACTCCAGTCCATGTAGTTCTTGACAGAGTAGCGAACCACAAAGCTGTCTAACTAAAGCTGAAGAGCCTCTTTAGGATGAGTATGGTGGTGATGATGTCGATAGTGATATTGGTCATGATGATGATGATGATGATGATGATGGTGGTGATGATGATGATGATGGTGGTGATGATGATGATGATGGTGGTGTGCTCACCTTGGGTTCAGTATTTCATAAACACTCCAGTCCATGTTGTTCTTGACAGAGTAGCGAACCACAAAGCTGTCTAACTAAAGCTGAAGAGCCTCTTTAGGATGAGTATGGTGGTGATGATGTCGATAGAGATATTGGTCATGATGATGATGATGATGATGATGATGATGATGATGATGGTGGTGATGATGATGATGGTGGTGATGTGCTCACCTTGGGTCCAGTATTTCATAAACACTCCAGTCCATGTAGTTCTTGACAGAGTAGCGAACCACAAAGCTGTCTAATTGAAGCTGAAGAGCCTCTTTAGGTTCCGATACCCCAACAGGGGATAACTTGATCTTCCGCAGCACCGAGGCCTTGCCTCCTAGAATAGGCCTGCAGGTGGGATAGGCTTGGCTTCATGGGGCGGCGTGTTTTCGTTTTGGAATTGGGTCTGCACGTTGGATTTGGAATTAGGTCTGCATGTGGGACGGACTAACCCACCACACGCACACACATCACCTCCACCAATGCTCCCCCCACCCCCCACCCCACCACCACCCATCTAGGTACCCCCTCCCCCTCCCCCACCCCCACCCCACCCACCACTACCCCCAAACAGGGGATAACTTGATCTTCCACAGCACTGAGGCCTTGCCTCCTAGAATAGGCCTGCAGGTGGGATTGGCTTGGTTTGGTGAGTGGTGAGTGGCATTTTCCTAGGAGATCTTGGTATAAGGCGCGTGGTAGGAGGGGGAGGGGGTCCTTTCTCGGCATCGAGGACTTGCCTCCTAGAATAGGCCTGCACGTGGGATTGGCTTGGTTTGGTGAGTGGTGAGTGGCATTTTCCTAGGAGATCTTGGTATAAGGCGCGTGGTAGGAGGGGGAGGGGGCCCTTTCTCGGCATCGAGGACTTGCCTCCTAGAATAGGCCTGCAGGTGGGATTGGCTTGGTGAGTGGTGAGTGGCGTTTTCCTAGGAGATCTTGGTATAAGGCGCGAGGTGCTAGGGGGAGGGGGTCCTTTCTCAGCACCGAGGACTTGCCTCCTGGAATAGGCCTGCATGTGGGATTGGCTTGGTTTAGTGATTGGTGTGGTGATTGATGAGTGGTGAGTGGTGTGGTGAGTGGTGTGTTAGTTTGTGTGTGTTAGGTAGTGGTGGGAGGGAAGGGTGTGGGGGAGGGTTTCTTAGGTCAGGATTTCTAAGGTCAGAGTTTCTGAGGGGATCTTGGTATTAGGCGTGTGGTAGGAGGGGGAGGGGGGTCCTTCTGCAGCAACGAGGACTTGCCTCCTAGAATAGGCCTGCACGTGGGATTGGCTTGGTTTGGTTCTTGGTGTGGTGCTTGGTGCTTGGTGTGGTGAGTGTGTTAATTTGTTTGTTTGTGTGTGTGTTAGACGGTGGGGGGAGGGAAGGGGGAGGGGAGAGTTTCTTAGGTCCGGATTCTACGGTAACATACGCGGTTTCTCATAGATAGTGTTTCTACCACCTCGCAGTCTGGATTCAGTCTGGCAGTCTGGACTCTGATTGCTCATGGATAGCGTCTCACATCACATAGCATATCAAATGCATAGCATAGCATAGCATAGTATATCACATGCACAGCATAGCATATTAAATCAGCACTAACTCAGGACTCTGATTGCTCATAGATAGCGTCTCACAACATATAGCATAGCACATGCATAGCATAGCATAGCATAGCAGAGTATAGCATAGCAAATCAGCACTCACTCTGGACTCAGATTGCTCATAGATAGCGCATCACATCACAATGCATAGCGTATCACGTGCATAGCATAGCATAGCATAGCATAGCATAGCATAGCGTAGCATAGCATAGCATAGTTGCACTCACTCTGGACTCTGATTGCTCATCGATAGCGTCTCAAGCACCTCGCAGTCTGGATTCATCCATTCCCATGTCGTGCCTTGCCTTGTGCGAAGTACACACAGGTACAGGCCTTTCAGCCCACCTCCAGCATTCATCATCCATTGTACTACTTGGCCAGCACTCATTCCGGGCCCCCCTGAGATCCAAAGGGGTTGAAATAAAGATACAGATAAAAATTCCTTACTTTTTAACAAAATTAAAAGCAGGTTCATTGGCAGTAAATGTTGTTACATATTGTTATGGGGGGGGGGGGGGGGGGGGGGAGTAGCCCTAGGCGCGTTGCAAGCGACGCAGAAAAGTGTTGGCGGAGAGTGTCGGCTATCTGAGCGACAGGTGGGACCGGAAGCGAGTTCACCAGACCGTAGCCAGGGTTTACGACAGGGCCAGAGGCCAGTTAGGGCCAGGGTTATGTGCCAATAGACAAACAATCAATTGGACAAAGGGGTGTCTCTGGGACTCTCGCCCAAAAAACATTGACAAATAAGTTCTTACGGTACTCTCCCCCTTGTTGCAAAACCAAGGCAAAACCAAGGCAAAACCACACTCACATCCCCCCCCACCACCCCCACCACCACCACAACCACCACTTCCACCACCACCAAACACACACACACACACATTTCGTCTGACGCTCCTCCCCCCCCTTTGATTACGTGCCAACAGACAAACAATCAATTGGACAAAGGGGTGACTCTGGGGCTCTCGCCCTCCAGAAGGGGGGGCTCTGCCAAAAAGGGCGGGGCAGGGGCCTGGTGTGATGGAGTGGGGGTGTCTGGGTGGGATGGGGGTGTTGTGGTGGGGTGGGCTGGCGCGGCCTGGCCACTGGTGCGGTGTGGTGAGTGATGTGGTGTGGTGAGTGGTGTGGTGAGTGTGTTTGTGTGTGTTTGTTTGCGTGTGAGTGTTTGGTGGTGGTGGTGGTGGTGGGAGAGTGGGTAGGAGGGTTTCTTAGGCCAGGATTTATTAGGTCAGGGTTTCTTAGGTCAGGGTTTCTTAATGGATCTTGGTATTAGGCGTGTGGTGAGAGGGGGAGGGGGGGGAGGGAATGGAGGGGGGGGGGGGGGGGGGGGGGGGGGGGGGGGGGAATAGGGCATAAATGCCCCACTTATCGTTAACATATACACACACCACCACACTTCTTTAACACGCGTGCAAGCACACACCCTCACCCCTTCACAGCACTGTTTCTTTTGGGGGCTGCGCATGGCAGCTTCCATCCAGCTCCATACACTTTTCTTGGGTGAAACCCAAAGCTTTTAGCTGCATTGGAATCCCTGCCATGTCAGCTTTAAGACGCACCAGCTAGCTTCAGGTTTGGCCCAAGGTTGGGACAAAGGAGCTGCCTACAAGATGCAACACCCAAAAAAGACACAGTGAGGCGAACACGCATAGGTCACCAACCACCCATGAATGCTCCATGTATCGCAAACATGCAAGCACACCACTACACCCCTCCAACACACATATACACACACCACTACACCCTTTCAACACACATGCAAGCACACCCCTTCACCCCTTCCCACCCTTTCCAAACACAAACCCCTCCACACTCCTTCACACCCTTCACACACCCACCCCTTCACACACAGTACCCCCCCCCCCCCCCCCCCCCCCCCCCCCCCACACACACACACACACCCACCCACTTCACCCACCCACCTAGGTCCCCCCCCCCCCCCCCCCCCCCCCCAGGTCTCTCACCCGACTCATAGTCCAGCCTCACCGCAGCATACATCTTCTGTTTCTGTCCTTTGTTGCTGCTCCTACTGCTTGTTTCTGCTTTTCACCCACTACATCCATTCACACCCTTCCCACACACCCACCCCTTCACACCCACCTAGGTCACCACTCCCCCCAGGTCTCTCACCAGATTCATAGTCCAGCTTCACGGCAGCATACATCTTCTGTTTCTGTGCTTTGCTGCTGCTGCCACTCCTACTGCTTGATTCTGCTTTTCCGCATCTTACATACAAGGCGTGCTCATCCACAAAGACTTGGTCGCTGTGGCTCACTTCCTGGGAGGCCCGGTTGAAATCTACTGAAGGACCTGGCCACTCCACTCTCCGGAGAAGCTCGTCCGTTTGGATGTACTCCTACAACACAATACAAATTGAACCCAATGGATGCTGGTTGCTGCTGATGCTGAAACTCATGATGGTGTCGGTGGTCGTGATGATGATGATGATGATGATGATGATGATGATAGTAGTGATGATAAGGATGATGATGATGATGATGATGATGATGGTAGTGATGATAAGGAGGAGGAGGAGGAGGAGGAGGAGGAGGAGGAGGAGGCTGATGATCTTGACAATGATTGCGTGGTTCTGTGGGAGACAAGTTTTCACAGCACCACACAAATCGAACATATGACTGTACCACATATTCGTGGGGAACGGCAATATGATATCATATGCCATGATATCATATGATGCCGACAGCCTGGCTAGGCTAAATTTACCATTTATGTACAGTATCATGTTATGCCATTTGGATGTACTCCTACAGCACCACACAAATTGAACCCAATATTTGTACCACATATTTGTAGGGAACGGCAATATGATATGATATATGGTAGGTTCAATTTTTCAACCTTACCAAAATGTCTCCTACAGCACAACGCAAATTCTCTAATGGATGCTGGTTGCCGCTGCTTTTTTATAAATTTCTTAGCAGCTCCTACTCCCCTCCCCGAGCCAGCAACTGTGCTGCACCCAAATATTTGAGCAGTTCTTGACAGCTGATTGTGTCAGCTTCAAGGGGAACTAGGTAGCTGTAAGTTGCCTGAACAGCCAGACAGGGGAGCTGCCTAGAAGCTGCTGCTCGTGGTTGAAAAGACAAGCAGTGCCATTGTTTTCAGGTTTATACACACGGATAAATGAAATCAGTGCTGACAAAAATGCTTGCTTGCAGCAATATTGCCTATCCAATTGTGAGGATAAGTTGTAAGACACCTACCAGATGTTGTGGAGCGGGCTTGTCTTGGGTCAACAATGTCCTGTTGATGACATGTAATGCAATGCAATACAACGTAACGTAATGCGATGCGATGTAATGTAATGCGATGCTATGTAATGTTTTGCAACGTAACGTAATGCAATGCAATGTATTGTACTGTACTGTAATTAAATGTAATGTACTGTACTGTAATCTAAAATTATGTAATGTAATGCAATATAATGCAATGTGTATTGCAATGCAATGTAATGTAATGTATTGCCATGCAATGCTATATAATGGAGTAATGCAATGCAATGTAATGCAATGTTATGTATTGCAATTAAATTTAATGTAATGTATTGTAATGCAATGTAATGTATTGTAACGCCAGTTACCGTAATGATAACGCTTGGTGGGGCGTGGGATTAAGGGAGCCCTGTGTTACAGCAGTAGAGAACGGGCTGCTACTTTTCCTGGACATTGCTAGCGTGGCGGTTGACAGCGACCTCAAACACAAAGGCGCACCCGTCGGGACGAACAGTAATGTAATGTAATTGCCTTACCTTTGCTTTTCTCTCTTCCACAGAGAGGAGCAAATTATCCAGATCGATGTACAATGGCAAGCCCATAATCCAGACCTCCTCATAGCAAGTGATTCCTGGGAACATTTTTTTCCCATTCTATGGTGGTGGTGAGAGAGTGGTGGTGAGGGTGGGGTGGTGAGAGAGTGGTGGTGGGGGTAGGGTGGGGAGGGTGGGGAGCTGAGAAAGTGGTCGTGGGGGTAGGGTGGTGAGGGTGGCGAGGGTGGTGGTGAGAGAGCAAGGGGTGAGGATGTGAGGGGTGGGGGTGCCAGGGATGGAGGTGTCGGGGTATATTTTCTTCCCATTCAATGGTGGGCGTGAGAAAGTGGTGGTGAGGATGGGATGGGGTGGTGAGAGAGTGGTGGTGAAGGTGGGGTGGTGAGAGAGTGGTGGTGAGGGTGGGGTGGTGAGGGTGGTGGCGAGAGAGCGGTGGTGAAGGTGGGGTGGTGAGAGAGCAGTGGTGAGCATGGGTTGGTGAGGGTGGTGGCGAGAGATCAGTGGTGAAGGTGGGTTGGTGAGGGTTGTGGTGAGGGTGAGGTGGTGAGAGAGCGGTGGTGAGCATGGGGTGGCGAGGGTGACACCATAGGTTTATGACATCAGATGTGCCTATTATCAATGAGGTTGGGCAACTTCTTTTAGCCTAATTGGCTACCCCTTGGACTTTAACAAACAAGCAAACAAACAAACAAACGGACAAACAAACAGACAGACAGAAAAACAAACTAACAGACAAACAAACTAACAAACAAACATCAACATCAATAAAAGTGGAATAAATCCAAGACAAGATATTGGTGGTTGGCCCCAGTGCGAGCAAACGGGCTGCCCCCCTCAACCTCACGCCTTGTAACACGGCGTTCAATTTATTTATTTATTTATATTTTCACCTTGATCATTGGTGGTTGCCCCCAGTGCAAGCAAATGGGCTGGCCCCCTCAACCTTACGCCTTGCAACACAGCGTTCAATTTATTTATTTATTTATATTTTCACCTTGATCATTGGTGGTTGCCCCCAGTGCAAGCAAACAGGCTGTCCCCTAAACCTCACGCTTCATAATAAGTAGGAAACGGCTATATGATACCATACAATCAGTGTTTCATTTTTCAACGACGCGTCGCCATTCCGTCGCCATCGGTTGAATGCTACACCCCCCCATCCCCCGATATCGTGACGCGCTGCCCCCCGACCCCCCCAGGCTTCGCGCTTTGCGCTCCGCCAACGATGGCTACGCAACTATCCTGAAATCAGGGTTGAGTAGCCGAAGTAGCTACTCAACCTGGACTATAGAAATCTGAAATAAAAAACACTGGATACCATATGATCTCATGTCATCATATGATGGCGGTAGTCTGACGAGGCTATAGTTGCCATTTACATACAATATCATATGATGCAATTTGTATGGTATCGTATGATATGATACTCGCCTTTGGTGAACATCATATGATATGCCGGTCTCTAGTAAAGGCGTACTATGTATGTCTTTATTTAAATATATCAATATCGATATAAAGTGGAATAAATCCAATCTCACCAGGGACACGCTCCGTAAGAGTGGGTGGAGGTGGGTGGGTGGGTGGGTGGGTGGGGAGGTGGTGTGGGTGGGGGAGGTGGGGGGGATGGGGTAGGTGGGAGGAGGGGGCGATGGGGTGGGTGGGTGGATGGGTGGGGACAAATAAGCCTTTAGCCTAACTGTATACCCCCTGAGCAGAAATGGGAAAAAGCTGCTAATAGCATGCCTACAAAACCTCAGGAGGGCTACCCCCCCCCCCCCACCCCCCCCACACCACCACCACCACCACCAAATGAAGTGCTCAGAATAATCTGAAATATGCTAAACAATCACAAATATGAATGTCATATATGCCCCCTATACTCGGAATTAATCCGCTTTACCCCACTTTTGGCAGATGATGAAATTGAAATTGAAATTGTTACATCCGTGTAATACATTCACTCACAGGACGTGAAGTTAAGGACACCATAGCGCAAGCCGGAGCTAGCTATAGTCACCGTGGCAGATGACGATACCTCCTGCCCTGAGCTATAAGAAACAAGCAAGCAAACAAAGTCAGTATCAATATAAAGTGGAATAAATCCAAGATTACCTGAAACACGCGCCGTGCAACCACAAATGGCTCCTCTAAGTCATAATAAAGCATACTATATATGTATTATTTATTTATATATCCAAGCTCGCCTGAAACACACGCAGTGAGACCACGTACGGCTCCTCTAGGTCGTAATAAAGCAAACTATTTATTATTGGTGTATTTATTTATAAATCCAAGCTCACCTTATAAATCCAAGCTCACCTTATAAATCCAAGCTCACGCGTTGTGAGACCACAAACGGCTCCTCTAGGTCGTGATCAAGCGCACTATGTATGTATTATGTCTTTGTATAAATCTAAGCTCACCTGAAACACGCGCCGTGAGACGACAAACGGCTCCTCAAGGGCGTGATCAAGCGCACTATGTATGTAATATTCATTTATTTATTTATATAACCAAGCTCACTTGAAACAAGCGCCATGAGCCGACAAACGGCTCCTTCAGATCTAACAAGCGTACTATTAAGTATTTATTTATTTATCCAAGCCAACCTGAAACACGCGCCGTGAGACGACAAACGGCTCCTCCAGGTCGTGATCAAGCGTACTATTTATCATTTATTTATTTATTTATCCAAGCCAACCTGAAACACGCGCCGTGAGACGACAAACGGCTCCTCCAGGTCGTGATCAAGCGTACTATTTATTATTTATTTATTTATTTATCCAAGCCAACCTGAAACACGCGCCGTGAGACGACAAACGGCTCCTCCAGGTCGTGATCAAGCGTACTATTAAGTATTTATTTATTTATTTATCCAAGCCAACCTGAAACACGCGCCGTGAGACGACAAACGGCTCCTCCAGGTCGTGATCAAGCGTACTATTTATTATTTATTTATTTATTTATCCAAGCCAACCTGAAACACGCGCCGTGAGACGACAAACGGCTCCTCCAGGTCGTGATCAAGCGTACTATTTATTATTTATTTATTTATTCATCCAAGCCAACCTGAAACACGCGCCGTGAGACGACAAACGGCTCCTCCAGGTCTTGATCAAGCATACTATTTATTGTTTGTTTATTTATCCAAGCCAACCAGAAACACGCGCCGTGAGACGACAAACGGCTCCTCCAGGTCGTGATCAAGCGTACTATTTATTGTTTATTTATTTATTTATCCAAGCCAACCTGAAACACGCGCCGTGAGACGACAAACGGCTCCTCCAGGTCGTGATCAAGCGTACTATTTATTGTTTATTTATTTATCCAAGCCAACCAGAAACACGCGCCGTGAGACGACAAACGGCTCCTCCAGGTCGTGATCAAGCGTAGTATTTATTGTTTATTTATTTATTTATCCAAGCCAACCTGAAACACGCGCCGTGAGACGACAAACGGCTCCTCCAGGTCGTGATCAAGCGTACTATTTATTATTTATTTATTTATTTATCCAAGCCAACCTGAAACACGCGCCGTGAGACGACAAACGGCTCCTCCAGGTCGTGATCAAGCGTACTATTTATTATTTATTTATTTATTTATCCAAGCCAACCTGAAACACGCGCCGTGAGACGACAAACGGCTCCTCCAGGTCGTGATCAAGCGTACTATTTATTATTTATTTATTTATTTATCCAAGCCAACCTGAAACACGCGCCGTGAGACGACAAACGGCTCCTCCAGGTCGTGATCAAGCGTACTATTTATTATTTATTTATTTATTCATCCAAGCCAACCTGAAACACGCGCCGTGAGACGACAAACGGCTCCTCCAGGTCGTGATCAAGCGTACTATTTATTGTTTGTTTATTTATCCAAGCCAACCAGAAACACGCGCCGTGAGACGACAAACGGCTCCTCCAGGTCGTGATCAAGCGTACTATTTATTGTTTATTTATTTATTTATCCAAGCCAACCTGAAACACGCGCCGTGAGACGACAAACGGCTCCTCCAGGTCGTGATCAAGCGTACTATTTATTATTTATTTATTTATCCAAGCCAACCAGAAACACGCGCCGTGAGACGACAAACGGCTCCTCCAGGTCGTGATCAAGCGTAGTATTTATTGTTTATTTATTTATTTATCCAAGCCAACCTGAAACACGCGCCGTGAGACGACAAACGGCTCCTCAAGGTCGTGATCAAGCGTACTATTAATTATTTATTTATTTATTTATCCAAGCCAACCTGAAACACGCGCCGTGAGACGACAAACGGCTCCTCCAGGTCGTGATCAAGCGTACTATTTATTATTTATTTATTTATTTATCCAAGCCAACCTGAAACACGCGCCGTGAGACGACAAACGGCTCCTCCAGGTCGTGATCAAGCGTACTATTAAGTATTTATTTATTTATTTATCCAAGCCAACCTGAAACACGCGCCGTGAGACGACAAACGGCTCCTCCAGGTCGTGATCAAGCGTACTATTTATTATTTATTTATTTATTTATCCAAGCCAACCTGAAACACGCGCCGTGAGACGACAAACGGCTCCTCCAGGTCGTGATCAAGCGTACTATTTATTATTTATTTATTTATTTATCCAAGCCAACCTGAAACACGCGCCGTGAGACGACAAACGGCTCCTCCAGGTCGTGATCAAGCGTACTATTTATTATTTATTTATTTATTCATCCAAGCCAACCTGAAACACGCACCGTGAGACCATAAACGGCTCCTTCAGATCGTGATCAAGCGTACTATTTATTATTTATTTATTTATCCAAGCCAACCTGAAACACGCACCGTGAGACGACAAACGGCTCCTCCAGGTCGTGATCAAGCGTACTATTTATTTTCTATGCATTAATTAATTAATTTATATATCCAAGCTCACCTGAAACACACGCCGTGTGACGACAAACGACTCTTCCAGATCATGATCAAGCGTCCTCTGTATTGTTCATTTAATTATTTATGTATGTGTGTAAATATTTACATTTCCAAGCTCACTCCAAACACGCGCCGTGAGACGACAAACGGCTCCTCCAGATCGTAATAAAGGGTACACATTCTTATTTATTGATTTATTTTTAAATCCAAGATCACCTGATAAACGCGCCATGATTCGACAAACGGCCCGTCCAGATTGTAATCAAGCGTAAAATGTATTATTTATTTATATATCCAAGCTCACTCCAAACACGCAATGTAAGACGACAAACGGCTCTTCAAGATTGTAATAAAGCGTACTAGTAATTGTTTATTTATTTAATTATAAATATAAGCTCACCTGATACACACGCCGTGAGACGACAAACGGCTCCTCCAGATCGTCCCCGTAGTATGCTATGTCCACATGTTGGTTGTTGCTCTTGCACACGTGCATAGAGTAGCTCACGCTGCGTGTGTCGTAGTGCACGCCGCAGTACAGTCCACGCTCTCGGTCTAGGGCGATGTACACATCGGAGAAGTCGGCTGAGTGGAACGAGGTAGGCCCCAGGTGGTCACATAATTCAACACTGGATAGGATGGAGCCCAGGACCTGGACCTTTAGTCTGCTATGACGCTTTTGTTTGCTGAACTTGCCTTTCTTATCGTCTGCGTAGGTGGTAATGGTGATAATGGTGATAATAAACGCTAAATTATGATAATTACACAATTCTAAGCTGCATAGGATGGAGCCCAGGACCTGTACATTCAGTCTGCTATGACGCTTTTGTTTGCTAAACTTCCCCTTCTTGTCATCTGCGTAGGTGGTAATAATCATCATAATGGCAGATAATGGTGATACTGGTGATAATAAATGGAAGATTGTTTTTTACAAAATTCCACACTGGATAGGATGGTGCCCAGGACCTGTACCATCAGTCTGCTATGACGCTTTTGTTAACTGAAATTGCCCTTCTTGTCATATCTGCGTAGGTGGTAATAATCATCATAATGGTGATGATGGTGATGATGATGATGATGAAACAATTCTAAATTATAATCATATAATTAAATCACACAATTCCATTCTGGGTAGGATGGAGTCCAGGACCTGGACTTTTAGTCTGCTGTGACGCCTTTGTTTGCTGAACTTGCCTTTCTTGTTGTCTGTGGAGGTGGTAATAATTATCATTATGGTGATAATGGTGATAATAAACGATAATTTATAAATGATAATAATCACACAATTCCACGCTGGGTAGGATGGAGCCCAGGACCTGGACCTCTAGTCTGCTATGACGCCTTTGTTTGCTTATCTTGCCCTTCTTGTCATCTGCGTAGGTGATGATAATTCAAGTGTAGGGTTTAAGGTTTAGGTCCCTTCTTGTCATCTGCGCAGGTGATAATATTCCTGGCCAATTTATTTGTACCGACTAAGACATCGAGCAGCCTAATTGCTGGCTGTAGCTATTTAAACAAGTTCAAGTTCAAGTACGTGATAAGAATCATCATCATAATGATGATGATGATGATGATGATGATAGAATTATAATCACAGAATTATATTATCGATGTAGCATGAACCCAGGGCCCCTGTCGGTACAACGATTGGTTGGGGTTCAGTTCATCAGTTATTTCCTTTTAGCCCCTCCTGAACTCATGGTTGGGCAAGGCCCTTTAGCCTATTTGGCTACCCCTGGACTGTAACAAAAACAGTTTTTCTTTTCAGCTACGAGCAGCAGATCCCTGAGCCAGCCACTGGGCTAAGCCCCAAGATTTTGACAGTTCCGGACAGCGGGTTCTGCCAGCTTCCAGACACACCAGGCTGCATTAGCTTTGGCTGAATAGCCAGTCAGGGGAGCTGCCTAGAAGCTGCTTCTTTTAGCTGAAAAGGAAAACTCTGATAACAACCTACACACCTGCGTAGGAGATCTGTAGGGTCATGTCTTACCACATACCGACCCACCAACCATGAGATCAACCATGTCTTACCACACACACACAAACACACCAACTATGTCTTACCAAACACCGACCCACACCACCCATACACACACACCTGCGTAGGAGATCTCCAGGGTCATCTCTTCTCGGTTGTTGCTGAATGGGCAGCAGAACAAATTGATGTAGCAAAAGCCGCAGAACTGGTCGCCGAACATGCCCTGGGGACAAGGTCAATAATCATGTTACAAGGTTGTTGTTGTTGTTGTTGTTGTTGTTGTTGTTATTGTTGCTATTTGTTGTTGTTGCTGTTGTTGTTGTTGTTGTTGTTGTTGTTGTTGTTGTTGCTGTTGTTACTGCTCTGTAACCCTGGACACAAGGTAAATAATCATGCTACATGTTTGTTGATGTTGTAGTTGTTGTTGCTGCTCTGTAACAGATGACCGATAGGTAGGGATAGGCAATATGATATCATATGATATCGTGTCATCATATGATATCATATGATATCATACGATGCCGGCGGTCTGACTAGATAACTTTGGCCTACGGCATCATATCATATGATATTAAATCATATGATATTTGTATGATATCATATGATATCATACTCCACTCTGGTCAGCATCATATGATTTGCCGGTCCCTACCGATAGGTGCAGTGGTATAGTATGGCTCATCTGCCATTGTTCTTGACAGCAAGAAAAAGGCCGATTCTGGTTTATCTTCTCCCACGTGCACGCTCCTCCCGGTGCTCTTGTTCATATTGCTCCCAGGTGCTACAGGTGTTGTGCTTGACAGCAACAAACATGCCAAGCTCTGGTTTATCTTCTCTCGTGTGAAAGCTCATACAAGTGCTCTCATTAGTATTCCTCACGGCCGCTACTGGTGTTGTGCTTGACAGCATGGAATTGCCAACCTCTGGTTTATCTTCTCTCGAGTGCGACCCCCACAGGTTCTCTCATTAGTATTCCTCACGGCCGCTACTGGTGTTGAGCTTGACAGCAAGAAACATGTCAACCTCAAGTCGATCATCTCTCGCCCGGTGCTGTACTTGATAGCAATAAACATGCCAACCTCTGGTTTATCTTTCCTCACGTGCTCACTCTTTCCTCACGTGCTCACTCTTTCCTCACGTGCACACTCCTACCGGTGATCTCGTTAATATAATAATATTGCACCCAGGTGCTACCGATGCTGTGCTTGACAGCATGGGAAATGCCAACCTCTACTCTATCTTCTCTCACGTGCAAGCTCCAAAAGGTGGTCTCTTTAATATAGCTCTCAGCCGCTACTGGTGGTGTGCTTGACAGCATGGAATTGCCAACCTCTGGTTTATCTTCTCTCCCCCGGTGTTGTGCTTGACAGCATGGGAAATGCCCACCTCTAGTATATCTTCCCTGATGTACGACCTCCAACATGTGCTCTCATTCATATTCCTCTCGGCCGCCACTGGTGCTGTGCTTGGCAGCATGGAATTGCCCACCTCTGGTATATGTTCCCTGATGTACGACCTCCAACATGTGCTCTCATTCATATTCCTCTCGGCCGGCACTGATGCTGTGCTTTGCAGCATGGAATTGCCCACCTCTGTTATATATTCTCTCGCCCGGTGTTGTGCTTGACAGCATGGGACATGCCTATTCTGGTTTATCTTCCCTCATGTACAAGCTCATACCGGTGGTCTCATTAACATTCCTCCCGGCCGCTACAGGTGTTGTGCTTGGCAGCCTGAAATTGCCAACCTCTAGTTTATCTTCTCTCAAGTGCGACCCCACAAGTGCCCTCATTTATATTGCTCCCAGCTGCTACTGGTGTTGTGCTTGACAGCATGGAATTGCCAACCTCTGGTTTATCTTCTCTCGAGTGCGACCCCCACAGGTTCTCTCATTTATATTGCTCCCAGCTGCAACTGGTGTTGTGCTTGACAGCATGGGACATGCCGATTCTGGTTGATCTTCTCTCGCCCAGTGTTGTGCTTGACAGCATGGGACATGCCGATTCTGGTTGATCTTCTCTCGCCCAGTGTTGTGCTTGACAGCATGGGACATGCCGATTCTGGTTGATCTTCTCTCGCCTGGTGTTGTGCTTGACAGCATGGGACATGCCGATTCTGGTTGATCTTCTCTGGCCCGGTGTTGTGCTTGACAGCATGGGACATGCCGATGCTGGCTTATCTTCCCTCATGTGCAAGCTCATACCGGTGGTCTCATTAACATTCCTCCCGGCCGCTACAGGTGTTGTGCTTGGCAGCCTGAAATTGCCAACCTCTGGTTTATCTTCTCTCAAGTGCGACCCCACAAGTGCCCTCATTTATATTGCTCCCAGCTGCTACTGGTGTTGTGCTTGACAGCATGGAATTGCCAACCTCTGGTTTATCTTCTCTCGAGTGCGACCCCCACAGGTTCTCTCATTTATATTGCTCCCAGCTGCAACTGGTGTTGTGCTTGACAGCATGGGACATGCCGATTCTGGTTGATCTTCTCGCCCAGTGTTGTGCTTGACAGCATGGGACATGCCGATTCTGGTTGATCTTCTCTCGCCTGGTGTTGTGCTTGACAGCATGGAATAGCCAACCTATGATTTATCTTCTCTCGCCCAGTATTGTGCTTGACAGCATGGGACATGCCGATTCTGGTTGATCTTCTCTGGCCCAGTATTGTGCTTGACAGCATGGGACATGCCGATTCTGGTTGATCTTCTCTGGCCCAGCATTGTGCTTGACAGCATGGGACATGCCGATTCTGGTTGATCTTCTCTCGCCCAGTATTGTGCTTGACAGCATGGGACATGCCGATTCTGGTTGATCTTCTCTCGCCCAGTATTGTGCTTGACAGCATGGGACATGCCGATTCTGGTTGATCTTCTCTCGCCCAGTATTGTGCTTGACAGCATGGGACATGCCGATTCTGGTTGATCTTTTCTCGCCCAGTATTGTGCTTGACAGCATGGGACATGCCGATTCTGGTTGATCTTCTCTCGCCCAGTATTGTGCTTGACAGCATGGGACATGCCGATTCTGGTTGATCTTCTCTCGCCTGGTGTTGTGCTTGACAGCATGGAATAGCCAACCTATGATTTATCTTCTCTGGCCCAGCATTGTGCTTGACAGCATGGGACATGCCGATTCTGGTTGATCTTCTCTCGCCCAGTGTTGTGCTTGACAGCATGGGACATGCCGATTCTGGTTGATCTTCTCTCGCCTGGTGTTGTGCTTGACAGCATGGAATAGCCAACCTATGATTTATCTTCTCTGGCCCAGCATTGTGCTTGACAGCATGGGACATGCCGATTCTGGTTGATCTTCTCTCGCCTGGTGTTGTGCTTGACAGCATGGAATAGCCAACCTATGATTTATCTTCTCTGGCCCAGCATTGTGCTTGACAGCATGGGACATGCCGATTCTGGTTGATCTTCTCTCGCCCAGTATTGTGCTTGACAGCATGGGACATGCCGATTCTGGTTGATCTTCTCTCGCCCAGAATTGTGCTTGACAGCATGGGACATGCCGATTCTGGTTGATCTTCTCTCGCCCAGTATTGTGCTTGACAGCATGGGACATGCCGATTCTGGTTGATCTTTTCTCGCCCAGTATTGTGCTTGACAGCATGGGACATGCCGATTCTGGTTGATCTTCTCTCGCCCAGTATTGTGCTTGACAGCATGGGACATGCCGATTCTGGTTGATCTTCTCTCGCCTGGTGTTGTGCTTGACAGCATGGGACACGCCGATTCTGGTTGATCTTCTCTCGCCCAGTATTGTGCTTGACAGCATGGAAAATGCCAACCTCCGGTGTATCTTCCCTGATGTAAGACCTCCGACAAGTGCTCTCATTAATATTCCTCCCAGCCGCTACTGGTGCCCTACTACAAGATGCTACAGGTGACATTAATGCAACTCCTAGGTAATATATTCCGTGCCAACAAAAGGTTCAATGGTAGAGCGAGTTGAATCAAGAAGGTGCGGGGTTTGAGTCCCTACGGGTAGTGTTCGTGGTCGCTGTCAACCGCCATGGTAGCTTTGTCCAGGTAAAGTGGCAGCCCGTTATCTACCGCCGTAGATAAGACGGGGCTCCCTTAATACCACGCCCCACCAGGCGTTATCATTACCCCCCAGGTGGCCTGTGAATGTGTACTTGTACAGTCAAGGGGTAGCCAAATAGGGGGATGGGACTTGCCCAACCTTCAAACAGAAACGGCTTTTTAACAAGTTCGATGCAGCGTCGCCTGCGACGCTAATAAAAATTGGCGGAGAGTGATTGCGAGGGAGCGACAGGGGGCAACGGAAGCGAGTTAGTTACGAGACCATTGGCTGACGTGTCGGGCTTCATCACGGTCAGACGGATGGATGGATGGTTGGATGGACGGACAAATGGGTAACCCTGGGGGCTCCTGCCCCCCAGAAGGGGGGGCTCCGCCAAAAAGCACAAGCACTAGTGAACTGAAACCCAACAAATTGTAAACCTACTACAAGCATATATAGGTTGGGAACGGCATCTAATATTAGTGTTTTAAAAACTAATGTTAACTAATATTATTATAGTGTCACAATAATATTAGTTTTTCAAATAAATTCAAAATTCAGGTGAGACGGCTCGTCCGACTAATAGTATATAATATTATTGATTCACTACGAGGGGGGGGCAAGAAAAAAGCTGCCGTACCGCACCTTCGCTTTGGATAGAGCCTATCCCCAAACTATATACCAAAAAAAAAGTTTTTTTTTAGGCAAAAATAAAGTTGTACAAAAGTTAGAGGGGTCCAAAGTTTTTTTCAACCAAAGCGGCCCAAATCTTAACTTCGCGATAAATCACGTTTGGGTAACCCCATGAAAGAAGTAAGAGCATAACTGAAATGGGCTTTGAAAGATCTTTCGAATGACCCCCATTTTAGGGGGGGCAGGGTGAGGTAATTGGGTTTTAGGAGGGGGTGGGGGTGGGGGGGTAAAAAAACTTTTAGCCAATTTTATTTCCCCCCTCTTTTTGTATGAAACGTCCACAATTCCAACTCCCATCTGAATCGGACACCATATCGAAGGTGCGGTCCAAAATCTGTCTTTCTGCCCCCCCCCTGATTCACTAATATTATATAACATAGCCGACCCCTACATATAGGTGTCCCAGTACAAGTCGTGCCGGAGACAGGATTTTGAGTTCGTGGGTATGGGTGCAAGGGCGTGGGTGCATGGGTGTGGGCATGTGGATGTGGGTGCATGGGTGTGGGTGCATGAGAGTGGGCATGTGGATGTGGGTGCATGTGGATGTGGGTGCATGGGTGTGAGTGCATGAGAGTGGGCATGTGGATGTGGGTGCATGTGAATGTGGGTGCATGGGTGTGGGTGCACGGGAGTGGGCACGTGAATGTGGGTGCATGGGTGTGGGTGCACGGGAGTGGGCACGTGGATGTGGATGTGGATGTGAATGCATGGGTGTGGATGCATGGGGTGGGCATGTGGATGTGGGTGCATGGGTGTGGTCATGGTGTGTGTCTAAGATAGGTATCCTAGAAATCCATGGTAGGGCTTGAATACTTGGGGGGCAATACTTGAAGACATGCATAAATATGAGGCTGGGGTCTACCTTGCCCCCAGCTGCCCTACAATAAGTGCCTTGGGTGTGGGCATGGTCCTGTGCTTGTTACGTAGTTATGGGTATGGGCATGTGGACAGATTGTGAGTGTGTGGGTGAGGGTGCATGGGTGTGGGCATGTGGATTTAAGGTTGAGGGTGTTTAGGGTTATGAATTAGGGTTGAGGGTTTTTAGGGTTATGGGTTAGGGTTTATGGTTTCTGTGCGTTGGTTTTGGTGCATTGATGTTGTAGAGCTTCATGGCAGTGCCTGACAACTTTAGAGTTAGTACTTGAAAACATGCAGGGGAGAAGAGAATGAGAAGAAAGAACATTTTGAGGCCTGGGTTTACCTTAGTCCACCTGGACCTGGGCAAATCTTTTAAACTGTCTAGTCCGCTTAGTATTCTCCCTGGTTTCCGTGGGTATCGCATGGAGGGACTTGGAATTGGAAAACGATGAGCAGCCCAGAGTTGGCTGCAAAACCATGTTAATATCCAATCCTACCTTCGCCCACAGCTCGAATCGAATGTTGCCCAGCAGGTGCCCCTCCTCCGACACATCCACCGGCACGAAGAAATCCTCATTCCAGGTTGGGTTGGCGTCATTGTCGATTTGCCGAGTCTGCAGGCTGGCGCCCTGCTCCTGGATCGGCACACCGGCTGCGACGAGCTCCTCGTCTTCTAAGTCGGATGGTGTTAGTACCTTCACGTATGGATCGATTTCGGAGAGCAACTCAGTCTTCGGAAGATCAAGGCCCTTACAGACTTTGACATGCAGGATAAGTGTCCACATTGGCAAGGCTTGTTTTGGCCAACCGCACTATATCTGCGCTGCGCTCTTAATTCAGGCGCAGTTGATGTACTGCACGCGGAGTGAATTGAGACCGAGCCGGGCAGGATAGAAGCCGCACGTCAGCTGCCAAGTGCCAACAAGCCGGGCAACGGCAATGGGGCGGGACTTTATTTTACTTGCGAGTCTGTGTGAGTGTAGAGGTGAATTTGAGTCATACGCTTATAACCAACGAGGAGGTCACGCTTGTCGCGCTTGTCGCGCTTGTGAGATCACGCTTTGTCGCTTGACTGTTAGGCCTGAGTAACCGACTTCCGGGGTACGGCAACGTCGACCCGTACAACTAGATGCCTTGACCGGGGGGGGGGGGGGGGGGGGGGGGGGGGGGGGGGGGGTGGTAACAGTCAAATTTAGTATACACTAATATGCCTGCCTATCTTTCGGTGAAATTTTTGACAGGCATTAGTCTCCTCCTCCACTCCCAACTCAAGGGACGCCTTCACTTGGTAGTGGTCGTTGGATCGGCACTCGCCAGAGGTGCCGGCCGATTCGTTACAGGTCACACGTTTACTGATCCGAGGCATTAGTCAATGCTGATCGACCGAGGGTCTTGTCTTGTGAAGACTCGGTCGATAGTCAGCGAACATGATCGTTCATGTTCGGGCCTTTCATAGCATCGCGGCCGTTGCCGATTAAGTGCGTTCGCTCAATGCTGTAAAGCCCGTTCCGTTCTCTGAAGAAGTATCAGCTTAATACACTTCAGAGAGTGGACAGATGCTTACAGCGGTCAGACGCGCCAATCTATACACGGAGATGAGAATAACTTTACAAGGACTGGGGAACCCAAAGGGGCACCAGCGGAGGAAAGGGGCGGCAGCCTGGAACCTAATAAGGGTACAGGCTATACAGCGCGTGTCAGGGGAACCGGTGACGCAGCCTACAGGAAGCTGTCACTGTGTCATGAAGAATGACACAGTCTACGGGAAGCTGGCACAGTACTGTCAGGACCGATAGTTCTAAGGAAGTACATAAGTAGTCACCAAGTCATAAAACGATTGAGTGAACCGCAATTGATGCTGATACTCCACCTATGACGCAGGTGACATACAATACTACTACTCCACCTATGGTACAGATGTCATAGAACTATATGTAACAGAATAAAAAAATAAAAATAAAAGAACTCCGACATCCGGGAGGACTTCAAATGAAACCCTAAGGGTTAGAGGAAGGAATGAAACAAGGCAAAAACAAAATTCTGCCAAGCTAGATAAAGATGAAAAAAAAACGAATATCAAAGTTGGGTAACAACGGTATAGAAAACCCGATCCGGGAATAGGAACCTAATGCCAAACAATGATAACCAAAGATACTGATGTAACCAGAAAAAAAACGACCCTAAGGGGAAGCGGTCATTCCGTGCATGCGGACAAACCGCCAGAACACAGCAGGATCAAGGGGCTTGGTGAAGGGGTCAGCACAGTTGTCCTTAGTGTTAACATAGGAAAGGCAACCTCCAGTCTGCCATCCTCCACCAGCTCCTTGATATAGTGATGAATCACATCAATGTGCTTGCTGCGAGGAATCAGCTGCCAGTCATTGGCCCAACTCAGAGACCCTAGGTTGTCACCCTGAATGGTAACCATGGTACAAGGCAGACCCAGATCATCCCTCAACTTCTTCAACCATTGCACCTCCCTGGCAGTCTGAGCCAGGGCCTGATACTCAGCCTCACTAGAGCTAATGGCAACAGTGGGTTGCCTCTTGCTCATCCAGTTCACTAGGCACCCGGCAGCAAGCACAGCATAGCCAGTCTGAGACCTCCTGTCAGACCCATCATCAGCAAAGGATGAGTCACTAAAGACAGTAAAAGAGAACTCAGGGCTGTGGGTGTAAGTGAGCCCCAGGTGGGAATGAGACCTCAAATACAAGAGCAAACGCTTGGCTGCCCCCCAGAGGAGGACGGTAGGGTGAGCAGAAAACCTGGACAGATAGCTGACAGCAAAAGAAATATCAGGCCTGGTGCAGGTAGCCAGGTATAGCAAAGCACCCACAAGCGATAGGTACTGGCTATTAGAGGGCAGGGGGTCTCCAGGGGGGTCAGTGACAGTGCACTTGGCCATGGGGGCAGAGAACTTGGGCTTGGCTGCATCGGTGAGACCAAACTGCTCCACCAGATCAACAATATAGGAGTGCTGGTAGAGGTTGATCTGAACACACCTGCCATCAGAGTCAAGTGTAACGTGCATGTCCAAAGAGAGGAACTGGACAGGTACACCCATCTCCTTGACCTCCCAGCCAGCAGCTTCCATAGCCTTGATCAGCAATGCATACAAAGCCAGATCACTAAAAGCACAGATAAAATCATCAACATAGGTCAGGACATAGCTCCACCCACCAAAAGAATCCCTCCTACAATACAGAGCTGGTTCTGTTATGATATGATATGCAGGTGTATCATACCCAACTGCCTGGACCGGCCAACCGGCCAGGACGGCTTCCTGCCAGGTCCAGGAGCTGGGTTGCTGCCTGGCAGTGCCGGGGCATAGAACCTTACCTACGCCCTGCTATACACGCAGACGACTACAAGGGTAATCGACCCAACATGTAATGCTATTCTAATACCCAATAACAGGTTTGGATTCATCACGTTCCTGCGTACACTCTCATTACACGAGTCTCGTAGCGCTCGACAGCTCTCATAACACGAGCCGAGCACCATTCTTGCAGGCGTGTGCGCATTCCACCCTAAAGACCCCCAAGATTTGTGCGCACTCCAAATCTTGAAGATTAGATCCCTGTGCGATCTCTTATTGCTCACAGCTCTCATCACACGAGCCGAGCCCCATTCTTGCAGGCGTGTGCGCATTCCACCCTGAAGACCCCCAAGATTTGTGCGCACTCCAAATCTTGAAGACTTGATCCCTGTGAGATCTCTTATTGCTCACAGCTCTCATCACACGAGCCGAGCCCCAGTCTTGCAGGCTTGTGCGCATTCCAACCTGAAGACCCCCAAGATTTGTGCGTACTCCAAATTTTGAAGAACAGGTCCCTGTGCGATCTCTTATCGCTTCTTCCCGTATTCTCACTACCAAGACTCTCCTCCCCTTCCTTCGCCTCTCTCTCCCGCCCCCACCTTCCATCCCCCCCCCCCCCCCCTTCCCCTGGATTTGCCCCCTCCTGCCCGCTGGATTTGCCCCCCCCCCCCCCCCCCTCCCGCTGGATTTGCCCGCTTCATTAGTCCGCTGGATTCACCCCCCGCGGACGCGCCAACTGGATTCCTGTGGTGTATCACGCGGATATAACTATTACATTCCCCAATCGGACAATCGGACAACACGTTTTCCTCATACACCACAATCCTGCTGGACTTCTGAGACTAAGACGCCGTCATCCGTCCATGTGGATTCCTCACGAGACACAGCTGGGGACCTACATTTGGAAGCATCACCCTTCTGATTTGACTATTCCTGCTAAATTTCGATTTGTAGATAAGTCGAAGGCCACCTGCCACAACTGTGGTGGTGTCGGTCACTTCAAAAGCAAATGTACTAGTGATCCTCGACCACGAGCCATCTCCTCACTTGCTAGATATCGGGTTGTAGATATGTCGAAAACCACTAGGTGCGGTTGTAGGTCACCTGATTCCGCCCGTTCTACAGCACGCACACCCCGTCCTGCCTTGCAACTTCCCACACCCGCGCAGGTTACCTCTGTACCTGCGCTGGTCTCCCCTGTCTCTCATGCTGCTGCTGGCTTGCACCTCCCCACACACGCGCAGGTTACCTCTGTACCTGCGCTGGTCTCCCCTGTCTCTCATGCTGCTGCTGACTTGCACCTCCCCACACACGCGCAGGTTACCTCTGTACCTGCGCTGGTCTCCCCTATCTCCCATGCTGCTGCTGTCTTGCATCTCCCCACACCCGCGCAGGTTACCTCTGTCCCTGCGCTAGTCTCCCCTATCTCTCATGCTGCTGCTGACTTGCACCTCCCCACGCCCACGCAGGATACCACTGTACCTGCGCTGCCCCCCCCTGCAGTACATGCATTCTCCCTCATCCCTAGCATCATTCTGCCTAGGCACAGTGCCCCCACACTAGCACTTCTCATCAACCCGCGTTGCCTATGCCACAGGACCCACCGCCTGCGACGCATTGGTATTGGTTGATGACCTCGGTAATTTTGGGGTAAATGGGGGGTATTTTGCATTCTGCACCTTGGCGCCTGGCTCACTTATGATTCGGTTGCTTGACTGCCTCACCCCTCCATGCACCCGAGGGTATTGCTAGCGATATCTACGTTCCTGCTCCCTAGGGCTCATTCCTGATGGCAATGTACTGCCCTAGTACCTTCCTCGAGGGCCCTGCCCGCTTGCTTACTTCTGCTCTCCAGGGCGCTCAGGGAAAGCCTATCCATTTCCTAGCATATCGACCCCTTTCGATCTCTTCCCTACCCCTTTCATCTTGCACATCAAACCACCTCTTCTGGTAGCGCATTATTCTCTGCTCCTTTCCACACCCCGCCCCCACCTGCTGTACCTCCCAGTTCCTTTCCTTATAATTATTGCGTTACGCTCAAAGATGTCCAGACATTCCGTCGCTGCGACTTCCGTCACTGTGACTTCCGGTAAACCACCTGGAGCCGAGCCGATTACCTTTCTGACAAGTTCTAAAGCCATACTTCGCATTACCTTAGCTTTTGTGAGAAGGGAAATCTGGGACAAATCTGGGACAACCTGCCCTTGAGATTTCTCGTGGGGTACTGATAGGACATGGGGGGAATGGTCCATGAATGACTTGCATGAATGTATGTACTGCCCCATGTACCCTCTCATGCATGATGTCAAGATCTTATAACCTGATCTGATGAGCAGATTATGACGTGCATGATTGATGCACTGATCTGCATGATGTACATATTTGCTGATCTGTATGTACATTATACATGCATTGATCAATCACAATGTATGTACATGCTGTGCAGAAAATGAGCAGATCTTTATGACTCACATGCACTTCATCACTACATTTTCAGCGTCATTCTCAACGTCATGCATAAATTGACTGTAAGGACAGAATGGGAGAATACATACTGATCTGCATCAGGATCTGTATGACTTGTAGTACCACTGATTGTATGTGCACTTGACATGCTCTGATTAAATTGTATGAGCACTTATGTACTTACACATGTACAGCTGTCCGTCCGAGCACCACGATCTGTATGATGCTACCTTTTCTTTGCGTTTAGTGTACATGCATTGATGTTGTTATATATGCACTGATGTACTGATGTACATATGTACATGCACTGATGCCCATACACTGACGTATGTGCACAGATGTACTTGCACTATCGTACATACACTGTAATTGTCTAGTCCCTACCGCCTTACAATCATAGTCCCAGCATTTGTGACGACTTAGCAATGAACACTCTAGGATTTAATTCTTGTTCTGCCCCATGTACTGCCACATGTACTGACCCACGTGCAGTTCAAGTTTCTACCCGTTAGATGTCTTCATCCTGACAACAAGATGCCTGCTTGATTCTAATTTAGTCTTTCAGTACTGAGCCTTCACTCACAAATTATGGGGGGACTAGCACAGACATCTTGTCTACTAAGACTCCTGAGGAATAAATCCTGTACTGCTCCATGTACAGCCTCCAAGATTACCATTCTCTGCCCTCGTGAACATTGGTACCTCTTGCTCTCTCTTTTCTGCTGACCATGATTGATTATAGCCCCTAGAGTACTAGGAATGGGGTAAATAGTTATGCCAACCACATGCATCATCCGTCCCTCCCCGTGCGATACCCACAGGAGCATACTTCATGGTTCGCTTTTGACCTGTGCTTTTGATATGCGCCTAGTTATGCGCACACCTTCGTACTTGACGTGATATGATTTGCATGTATATGCATATACCATGCATTACTTGCTCTCATGTGACTCAGCACCAGGGTTATTAGTCTGGTTTGATACCATTAAGAGTTTACAATTCAGAAAAGTTCCAATGTCCACAATTTTTTGTGGAATTGCGACAGGTGCCACTCCCTCCAATTGTTTAATTTAAGATAAGACATGAGTGACTCTGTCCAGCCGAGCCTACATGAGGAGCTAATGACAACATGGAGCTGCCTTTCCTTTAGTTTGTTACATTAGGAATTAGATTTGAGTAGGGTTTCTTATTCCTTTGCTTTCCTTAGGAACCGAACCTTGCCCAAACACATTTGTTTGGGCGAGGCTCTGTGTTACATATACAGACCAATCTAATGATTGCCTGTATCCTGAAGGGTTTTTGAATTTTTCCTCTTCAGGTAGTACCCTTGTGGCTAATATTAATTTCTTTTGTCCTATATTGGATTTCTATAGACTTCCCCTACCTTGTTTTAAATCCTGGGAATTTTTGGTTTTAATCCCAGACTACCCAGGATTGGGGGGAATGTTATGATATGATATGTAGGTGTATCATACCCAACTGCCTGGACCGGCCAACCGGCCAGGACGGCGTCCTGCCAGGTCCAGGAGCTGGGTTGCTGCCTGGCAGTGCCGGGGCATAGAACTTTACCTACGCCCTGCTATACACGCAAACGACTACAAGGGTAATCGACCCAACATGTAATGCTATTCTAATACCCAATAACAGGTTCTGCCTTGCACATAGTAAACCCATGTGCAATCAAAACCCGCTTGACATCCATGCTCCAAGCCCAGGGTGCCTGCTTCAAACCATAAAGGGACTTAATCAGTTTGCACACAAGGGGAACACCGTTAGGACCAAGTACCTTGAAGCCCTCAGGCTGGTGGCCATACAAGTCAAGCCCAGCTTCCAACTTTGCATTCAGAAATGCAGTCTTGATATCCAGCTGCCGAACAAACATTTTTCTATGAGTGATGGCAGCAAGGAGAACTCTCATACCTGCTTTAGAGGAGACGGGGGCATATACATCATGAAAATCCAGCCCAGGACGCTGCAGAAAACCTCGTACCACAAAACGTGCTTTAAAGCGCACAGAACCATCAACCCCAACCTTCTTCACAAATAACCACCTGCCAGATAGGATCCTCTGCTTAGGAGGTTGAGGAGTCAGTGCCCAGGTGCCATGGGCATGCAAGGACGCCATCTCATCCTTCATAGCAAGCAACCATTGATCCCTGGCAGGGTTAGAAGGGTGCATGGCAGCTTTATAAGATAGTTCAGAAGAGGTAGAAATATATGCCCCCACGTACAAGCAGTTTACTTGTACATGAGCAGCATGTGTATCAGCAGTATCAGCAGTATCAGGTAGTACAACCCCCAGTGCAGCACTACTGCCTGGTCGAACAGGGTCGGCTTTTTTTGCCTCTAATTCAATGAATCCTGGGTCGACCGGAACACCCCAGCTATACGCAGTATCAGAGCCAGACCAGCCCTCAAGATCATCACTCACGCTTTCCGTGAAGGCTAAATCATCGCAATGCCTAGTCCGGTGTAAACCACCAGGGACGACAGGAGGCGATGGGATCAGTACCGCCCGCGAGCCATCCGAACAGATGGACGGGGGTTGGCGACTATTAGACAGCGGATTTACCAGAGGCTCCACTATGACCTGGGACCGGTCAAATCCTAAAGCTTCACCGACGGAACGTGGCGCAGAGGAGGGCCTGGCGACCCCCTGAGATTCAGGTAAATCTATGCCTGAAGGAACATCAGAATCCCGCCCGCCCAGTACCTTCACACGCAATAATACAGCATCATCAGTCCCTGACCTGGGACGCAAAGTCATCCCATGACCAGGACAGCGATCAACAATTGGGGTTGGTAAAGGGTCTAAGGCATTTCCTGCAGAATCAAGCATGTGGCTGTTGATAGCAGCAGGGATGCGAGATACATACGGGGACCCGTCATAAGGGGATAGCCCAGGTATATATGCAGTTATAGCTGAACTGCTCATAGAAGAGTACATCACGACTCTCTACTACCTGGCGCAACTTCGGAACCCAAACAAAATAACCTTTACTCACCAGGGAATACCCAACCAGTCTACCAGATAACGCCCTTTCGTCAAGCTTGTTGCGTTTCTTCCCATTTACTAAGGTGACATAGCAAGGGCAACCAAACACACGCAACAACGACACATCAGGTACAACCCCAAAGAACAGCTCATAAGGAGTCTTGTCTCCCTGATTGGGCAGCCGATTGCGAAGGTAACAAGCACTTAAAGGCATAGGGCCAGAAAGACTTAGCTAGCTTAGAATCCATCCCAAGTGGATACTCCTAGTTACATTCTGTAAGACCCCATTGTACCTCTCCACAGTTGCATTCTGCTGAGCAGTGTATACCATCGACAACTCATGCACTGCTCCAACCGATATCAACCAATCCTCGAACCACTTTACCAGAAATTCCTTAGCCCTGTCAGACCTCAGACATTTGAAGACAAACCCATGTAGCTGAGTCATCCATCTGAGGATGTTAGTTTGAACTGCTACGGGAGCTTCATCCCTGGACCTCAAGCACAATACCTCAGCATAGCCAGAGTATTGGTCTGTGAGACACAGAATATAAAACTCCCCACGCAAGCCCCTAACATGAACTGGTCCCATGATGTCTAAGTGCAGGCGTTGCAGAGGTGCACGGATCTTAGTTTTGCTTTCTTTAGGAAAAGGTATACGTTTTGCCTTAGCCTTCTGACAAGCATCACATGGGATCTTAGCCAGTTTCTTCACTTGACGTAGAGTGAGGGGTAAGTTGTTAACCATACCATCCCTGACAAGCTTGTGCATGGCGTCATAGCCAGGGTGACCCAGCCGCCTATGTCACAGCCATTCAGGGGTGGTAGGTATTACAACTCCACCATCCTCATCAACATCAAGTGCAAAAACTGGGTAAGTGTCAGCACCAAAAGAACAGCCACGGGGGATGGTACAAGGCCTACAGGTGAACTTGTACACACCATCACTTGAGGCAGGGAAAGACCAGAGTACAGAAGCGCCCTGTGTGGCAGTACAGCTAAGACTATCAAAATAAATCTTGCAGTGTTGAGCATGAGCCACAGCATTTACTGACAGGAGGTTCACCGGACAGTGGGGTATGTAGAGTACATCAGATAGAGTGATTGGTGTTGGTAACCAATCACTGCATAACAGAATGGATCATTTACCCACTGACTGTTGAACTACCCCATCACCAAATCGAACTGCTGGCCCAGCTACAGAAGCATTATACACAGTGAACAAAGACAGATCACCTGTGATAGACATCCCAGCTCCAGAATCCACATGCCAGACACCCTCAGACAGGCTCGGGCTACACACGTTTGAAAACTTCGTGTGACAAGAGAAAAGGACAGAGCGTACCTCCTATTTCTTGGACAAAGCATACCCATCAATCTGGGCCTGCAAGGCGGACAACTGCTTCGTCGCTAGCGTAGCTGGAAGGGCCAAGTTGATGGGCGCGGGTGCTGTACCCGGTGCACCATCCTTGCCCCTTCGCAGATGCGGAAACTTCGTCCAGCAGCGGTCCTCCGAGTGGGTCTTCTTGCTGGGGCATGGTCCCCAAGTGCACTCCAGGTGTCGCTTGGCAGAACCGGAACCCTGAGAACCAGATCCCTGCCCATGCTTGAAAGCAGCATTGGCAGGAACCTGGGGAAAGTCCTGTGAATTTCCGGAGTTATGTGCAGAGCACAGAGACGAGGGGAAGACGGTAAGGATAAGATCTTTACAGTTAGATAAGCATTCGATCAATGCTCTAGGAGCGAGGAAATACTGAGATGGCGCAGCACCTCAGGGCACCGGCATCAGAGTCCGTGCCATAGCTGGCAACGGCATCGCAGTACAGTGCAGCATGGAGGTAGTCCTTTGCACTCTAAGTCACTCTAGGTGAGCCGGTGAAACCCGGTGAATAACACCCCCCCCCAATTCCTGGTATTCTTCATATTGGAGAATTCCGGGAATTAGAGGAGTTAAAAGAAAACTAGAGGGACTGTAAATATTCATCATGAGCAGTCATGCTGTGTAAGATAAAACTTGACTGACTGGTAGACTGATTTAAGAGGGCAGGCAGGAAGGGGTCAGATGTAGGAAAGGATGGTCCAAGAATAGCCTGTGGGACAGGATTTTGTCCAGATCAAATCTAAATAGAAGGAAGCAGTCAGTCATGGTGCAATCACTTAATATCTCGGGAAAAATCTGATTCAATGATTTGTCAGGAAATCTAGAATGGTCTCAGAGGGGCTTCAGGGATATTGACAAGATTAGTCAAGCTTGAGCTTTCCAGTGCAGCCAATCTGCTGTCTGAATGCACAGAACTTGGATCTGGGCAGGGCTTTGGTGAGCATGTCAGCCATGTTGGCAGCAGTGGGGATCCAGTTGAGCTTGAGGCCTTACTTCTTGGATTGCTCTTTGAGGAAGTGGAATCATGTTTCCATATGCTTGAGCTTGGAGGAGAGCTTCTCTTGGTTCCATGCACTGAGTGCAGCTTGATTGTCACCATTAATGGTGAGTGCAGGGGGCATGGTACCTGTGGCAGAGAATTGCAGTTTCCTCAACCACATTCCTTCTTGGGCTGCAGAGGTAGCTGCCATGAACTCAGCTTCTGTGGTGGACAGGGCAGTGGCAGATGCTTGGATTTTGGATGCCCATGAGATGGCCCCCCCCTGGTTGAGGAAGACATAGCCTGTTGTGGACTTCCTTGTGATAGGGCAGGCAGCATGGTCAGAGTCACAGTAGCCAGTGAGGAGTTTCTTGGAGTGGGTGTAGGTGATCCCACGGTCAGGGGTGTTGGAGAGGTACTTGAGAATACCAGTTGCAGCTTCCATGTGGTCATGGAGGGGGTGGGCACTGTGCCTGGCCAATCTGTTAACAGCTTGGGCAATGTCAGGTCTGGTGTTGACTGCCAGGTAGTTGAGAGATCCTACAATCTGGGCAAGGGGGAGACCAGTGTCTGGGGTGTCCTTTTCAGGATAAGGGAGGGGAGCATCAGGCTGCAGTGGGATGGGGAACCTAGTGCTGTTGGGCTCAGGGAGCATGCTGTGTGCTCTGAGTAGGTCTTGAGTGAACCTGGATTGACAGATGTGGAGTGTTCCGGCAGTTGCATCTCTGGTGATCTCATAGCCTACAAAGACAGATGGTTCTCCAAGATCTCTGGTCTTGTAGAGCTTCACGATTTTCTCTTTTTACTGCTGCAGGATGTCCTTGTCAAAGGACAGCAGGAGGAAATCATCGACCCAGAGGAGGACCCAGATGAGGGGTCTTGTAGTTGTTCCAGGGAGCAGGAAGAGGCCCTGGCTGGTCAACATCAACTTCTCTGAAGCCAATGGCTGTGATATCTTCCTTGACTTTGAGATACCACTGCCTTGATGCTTGCTTCAGACCATAGAGGCATTTCCACATGCGGCAAACCCTGTGATCTCTTTCAAACCCTGGGGGCTGAGAACAGTACAGTTCATTCCTCTTCCACTACTCCATTGAGGAATGCTGTGGAGACATCAAGCTGGGCAAGGTGTGCTGAGGGGTCTGCAGCCATGGACAGGATGTACCTGATGGTAGCATGTTTGGCAACTGGTGCAAAGACTTCATCATAGTCCATGCTAGGACGTTGGGCATATCCTTTTGCTACTAAACGAGCTTTGTATCTGACTAGCTGACCATCTACTGATTGCTTGATGTCAAAGACCCATTTAGTACCTATGGCTTTGGCTCCATGTGGGAGTTCTTCTAATGTCCAGGTGTTCATTTCTGTTAGTGCTGCTAGTTTTTCATTCGTGGCAGACTTCCATTATTTGGCTTGAGGGCAAGCCAGTGCTTCTCTTTCATTCTTGGGTATGATTATCTGGTCTGCAGCTAAGAATGCTAGGTGGTTAGGTGCATGCCTTTCTCTGCCACTACGGCGAGGTTGTGTTAGAGCAGCCTTTGGTGGAGGGGTGGTGGCTTGTTGTTGTGCTGGTGCAGGAGAGGTGAGTGCATGTACTGGTGCATTGTCTTGTGATGCCATGAGGTTGGGGAGGTCATTTGTCTGAGACTGTGTGGGGTTGTGTTCATTTCCTTGTTCAACAGTGTTGTTGGGTTGATGTGCACTCTGCTGTGGGGCAATGGTCCCTTGCTGGTGCATTGAACTGGGCAGGTAGCTATCATCTATATCTTCTGGTGATCCCCATGCTCCCATGTTTGCCTTGTTTCTTTCCCGTATGGTTTCAAAGGCTTTGTTTTCTGAGGGGGAGTGGGATGGTGAGGGAGCGTCTTCATCAGGTTCACCAGGGGTGTCTTCTTCATACATGCCTAAAATCACAGCATCTGCACCTGGGAATCCGTTCTTTCCTGCCAGGTTCTCAGACTCATTGAAGGTGATGTCTCTAGCATCAAAGATCTTATGGTTGGAGTCTACAACTCTGTAAGCTTTTCTGATGTGTGAGTAACCAATGAGTCTAGTGATTTTGGCTGACGGTGCAAACTTCCATGTCCTGGATTTGGGTGGTATGTGGACGTAGGCTGTGCACCCAATGGTTCTGAGGTGATCAATCTTAGGCTTGACTCCATGGAACATCTCATAGGGAGTTTTGTCTGAGTCAGAAGTGGGGCTGAGGTTTCTTAGGATGCTAGCATTTTTCACCATGTCAGCCCAGTATCTTTCAGGAAATTTGGATGAGAGGAGGAGTGCACAGGCCCTGTCGTGGAGAGTGCGGTTCAGACGCTCTGCTGCTCCATTTGTGGCTGGATTGTTAGGGACTGTGAAGTTGAGGGTAATGCCTTCTTCTTGCACCAGTTTTGGAATCGGTTGCAGGTGTACTCTGATCCATTGTCACAGAAAATAGTGCCTATTTTGTTTTCTGTAAGGACTTCATACCGTTCCAGTTCATGCATGGTTTCTTTGGGCACTGTGTGTTTGTTTTTGTGGAATGTGACTATAGAGTACTTTGAGTGGTCATCTAGAATGCCTTGGAAGTATATGCTGCCATTTAGACTTGGCACTTTCATCTTTCCACTCATGTCAATGTGGAGGATTGCCATTGGTCCTTTTGCACGTGTGGATGATGTAGGGTAGGGGTTCTTGTCCATTTTTGAGAGGACACATATTCCACACGTATGCTTTTTCATTTTATTGCAGGCTGCAGTGGTGACATCTGTGCCTGTGACCATGTGTTCAGAAATAAGTCTGACTAAACTGCTGTAAGCAAGGTGACCATATCTGTTGTGAAGAAGTTCTGCTGTTTGGGGTGTGGTTCTGGAAATGGCGGCCATGGCTATGTTCAGACATGTCCCATGGATAAGGGTATTGTCAGGGACAAGGGTGGGGGTGAGGTAGAGATTTCTGTTATTTGATCCAGTTATGATGACTTTGTTATTGATGGTCATGGTGCAAACCTGGGAATCAAAATGAACTGACATAGAAGGATTAGCTTTGATGGCTGCAGCCATTGACATGAGGTTTGGAGTGTTAGGGTCATCATTGAGATGAACATTTCTGAGATTGTGGATCACTCCATTGTCTCCTCTGATCAGAGCCTTTCCAGATCTGGTAATATGAGTATGTCCTGATGCAGTTTGAACTTTGATATGGGGGAATATGTCATGTATGTCATACAACAGTGATTCGTCTCCTGTCATGTGAGAGGTAGCTCTTGTGTCCATTATCCAGTTTACTGCCATGCGATCTGTGCGTGGGGATGCATGGAGTGCATACGATGTAGGATTAGATGCAGTAGGAGTAGAAGGTGCTAGTCCGTCACTCCGTCGTATACTAGGACATTGGATGCGGCTGATTCTGCTTCGACAGGTGATTGCTGTCGAGGTTTGGATTTGAGGTCGTATTTGGATCTGAGTGCTTCTAGTAGTTCGTCTGGATCGTTGTGGTGCCTGTATTCCTTTCTGATAGGTTCTGAGAGATGCGCAAGAATGTATTCAATCTGAAACTTAGGCAGGCTGTGAGATACAGGGGAAAAATAGCAGTGGGATACCTTGAGTTCAGCTTCCATAGATTCAAGCCAATCTTGAAAGAAGTCTTGGTGGAAGATGGAGGTCTGACGACGCTCCGTCTCGTTGGTTGTAGCATGCCTCATAGCGATGGCGACGCAACACTTGTAGGGATGGGGCGGTAGGGATTGCTGGTGCAACGGGACGTAGGGGCAAAAGGAGCAGTAGATAGTTGGAGGTGGAGGCCAACTGGGGACGGAGAGGTTTGGAGAGATGATAGGTCAGGAGCACTCGGGGAAGTCGACAGATCGCTAAATGCGTACGAGCGCAGCGGAATGCACGCGGAACGCAGGCGGGGTCCGCGATTAGTCATAGTCCTTTAATGACCTGGCACTTCTGACTCTAGCGGTAAGCCCTATACCCGCGTCGCGTGTAGCTCAGAACCCCAAGACATTTCGCCTACACTAGGGCACGCCCCCTCACTCCCCCCCCGCCCCCCAAATGGAATGACTTATTGAGGGCCAACCACCCAATAATTTCCCTTCCCCATCCACATTAGGTGGCTTGTCATCGTGCACTGTTACCATCATGGCATGATCATCCCCATCACACGGACACTTGATTCCCAGATGGCCACAACATACATGTACATGCAACACCATTACCAACCAACCACCCATATGCATGCCCCCCCCACCGCCCCCACACCCCCCCCCCCCCCCCCCCCCCCCCCCCCACACACACACCCCACCCCACCCCAAGAGCAGCTTGATTCCATCCAAACGAACACAGCGTTGTAGGAATCAATGCGATGCCTTTCAGATTTGCCCGAAGTGAGAGGGCAAGGGGAAATAGCAACCAGGCAGAATGTTGGGCGCGTACACTTCCCACCCCACACACTGATGAACCCAAGAGTCGCTCGGTTCCTACAGAGCACACACATCGCTGCAGGAATATATTCGATGCCCATCAGGTATCAGCTATGCCCGCACTGGAATTAAAGGGTAGGGGGGAAAAGCAGGGAGGGGCTGATAGTCAGAGCTGCGGGAACAATCTGCATATAGCGCGAAACTGCTTGGCATTGATGCCGGCAGCGAGTAGAAGCAGCTGTCAGTCAGACGTCCGGGAACAATCTGCATACCGCGCAAAATTGCTTAGCATTGATGCCGGCAGAGAGTAGAAGCAGCGGTCAGTCAGAGCTCCGGGAACAATCCGCATACAGCGCGAAATTGTCAGGCATTGATGCCAGCAGAGGGTAGAAGGGCACGAATTCCCGCCAATTGGCTGCCATAAGCGCGCCCAGTTAGAGCTTTGTTCTTGTTGCGAGTGACAAAGCCTGCTTGGGTATTGTGGCGGGGTCAAGACATTTTCAGATCGCGGAGCACAGAGATAGCGCTAAGCGCAGAGGCAAGGAAGTGTAGGTAAAATGAGCTTCGTCATGGACTGAGTTTGAAAAATGAGCGGGATTGGAAATTGACGGGTGTGATGAAAATCGAGGTTTGTGGGGTGGAAATGTGCCAGATCAGCGATCGTCGATTGAGGCGAAAGTTAGCCAGATCAGCAGGAAAATGCTTGCCAGATAAGCGAAACCACTGCCAGTTAAGCCCTGAGCCCCGGACGGACGGACAATGCAACTTTAATAGTACTAGCATGGAGCCCGTCGTACCGACGGGAAGCCCCCCCCCCCCCCCCCCCCCCCCCCCCCCCACACACACACACACACCCCACGAACCTCGGACGACGATGGACGGAGCAGGTGTTCCGCGAGGAACGACAGGTCAGCTATATTCATCACAGGTAAGGAAGCTCGTTCCTGTGGCGACCGGGGAATGGAGATCCAGGATTGACGTTGATGCCTTCCAATGTGATGCCAAGTTGGTTGAACTCGCTAGCCTAGAGCCCGTCGTACCGATATGAGCCCCCCCCCCCCACCCCCCCCCCCCCACCCCCCCCCACCCACCCACTCACACACACACACACCACGAACATCGGATAAAGATGGACGGAGCAGGTGTTCCGAGAGGAACGACAGGTCAGCTTTATTCATCACAGGTCAGGAAGCTCGTTCCCTTGGCGCCCGGGAAATGGTGAGCATCCCTGGAGGCCATCCGCGGAAGTGTCGGGCACGAAGGCAAACTGCAGTGCGCACCTGTTCTACTCTTGGATTCACTCGGCTCGATCATTCCCTAATGCAGCTGGCCCAGAGCGCTGCATGAAATCGTGGGTGGGCAAGTGGTCCCCGGCCGAGGGCTTGCAGCAATACAGGGTTGAACAGCCAGCCAAGAAAAAGTGTTGAGGACCACGCCTGCGTCGGTGAGAGAGCAAAGCTCCCACAGTGGTGGGAAGCTCGACATGGCGGGTGAAGAAGAGGAAGGCTAATCAAAGAGGAGTTTGGCCTGTCAGAAAGAGGGAAGCGCAAGGGCTCGAAATGGTCGCATTTATGGGCCGAACGGCAAGGCACTGAAACCTTTGGAAGTGGTAGGAGGTTTGAGGCACCATGCCGACCAACCTTGGACGGGCGGACGGCTAGAAAGAATCGTTGGTGCCAATCCGCGACGATGACAGATCAGCCGCTTTCATGAAAGGTCAGCAAGCTCGCTCCCGTGCCACAGGCTGCGGCGCAGACCCGAGATCCAGGGCCACGTCGGCGCCAGCTCGGCGAAAATGGGAGATCCTGCCAGGTGGTACCCCAGCCGTGGCAGCAAAACCCCGGACGGACAACGCGCTATTATAGATAGGATAGATTTCGCCAAGGCGGATTGTCGTCGAAATGTCTCAGACTTCTGAGATATTTCGACGGCATCTCGCCACGCACGGCGGCTTGTGCACGGTAATGAGGCGAAATGTTCGGTCATCCCGAGACATTTCGCCTGTACTTCGCCTGTACTTCGGCCATTTGGGCACGGTGGTCGGAGAGGTCACATTTTCAGGAATATTTTCTAGGAGCATTTCTCAATTACATCAGGAGTCGAGAAGATAGATTACATACATAATAAACTATGCATCCATTAACCTATTGATCTACCTATATATCTATGTAAGCATCCTTACACATGTACATCCACTACAGCCCATATATTTCCTCTATATCCATTAACCATAGATAGACAGCGAGCAAAAACGAGCAGCCAAATTGCTGGCTGGAGCCATGTAGCTAATTAAGTTCAAGTACAAGTGTATACGCAGCCTGCAGGCAGCTATCTATTTGTCTACTTATGAAAACATAGGCCTATATATCCACCAAGAAGAAACGCCCAATAAAAGCTATACACCTATATATCTTCGCTGATTCTACCGTATGCGCCTTAAGTATTGGCAAACGGTTTGGCAAACGACACTTTGCCAAACCGGTTTAGGGGACCACCTTGAGACCGCTCCGGGTGGTTGGCCTTTGCCAAGATACGGTTACCATGGTACTTTGCGGTACACAGGTTTGAATTATTTTAACCTCGGACAAAAAGCAACGGTCGAGCTTATAGCATCAGAGGAGCGCGCTCCATGTTGCCCCGCGACTCCTCGAAGAGGCGGCCAGCCGTTCTGAAGCTTGCTCCCGAAGCGCGAAAGGGTCAGCTTGGTATAGCTCGTTTTTTGCGTCCTTAGACTGCCCAAGATGTGCATCGACAACGAGAAGCTACAGCCACGAGGAAGGAAGAAGAAGCCCTGAAGAAGGCCGCCCTTGCTGCCCTTGCCGTCCAATCAGAGCAAGCTAAAGTGGACAAGCAGCTAGAGAAGGTCAACCGAACGCGGGGCAAGAACTCTGGTCGAGATGTGATGGCAGGGAAGAGCCAGGTATTACATTACATTACATGTTAAAGTCTACTTGACACCGCGAGGGTGTATGAGACTCTGTGCTTTAAACAAAAAGAAAAAGCACCCACAAAGCAAAAAACCCCATTACATCAGGGGTGTGTCGAGGACAAACAAACCAAACTCCCAACCACCGTTTTGGTGGCGTAGGTATTAAACCCCTTAGAGCCGGACCCAGATCTCAACCACTTACAGTGGCGGAGGTAAGAAGCTAACAAATGAGAAGTCACAAGAAGAAGAAAAAAAGGGATGATAAATTACGGTGCCACTAAGCAGTCCAGGGCTTCCTGTCTTGCTCTTCTACAAGTAGAAAGATAGTCGGCTAGGTTGCTCCAAAAAGACTTAGTGCCATTTCCATTCATAAAGGTTCTGAATGTGGAATCGCAGAATTCCACATTCCATACGGTTAAGTTGGTATCCTCATGGACATGCCTATAAATATCTGTAAACAGCTTCTGGTAGCGGAGGCGAATATCATTATAAAAAGGGCACTCAAACATATGCATTTCATCCTCAGGTTTTTGGAACCCACACATTTGACAGTGTCTCATTGAGCGAGGGATGTGTGCTCTATCCACCACCCTCATTCTTTCTGTGTTCAGCCAATGGGAACCCATTCTAAACTGTGCTATAGAACGAATCTGATCCTGCTTATGTAAGGCGGATGTAAAGGGAATCAAGCCATTCTCATCATTGCTGTTGGCTGCGAACCATTTTTGGTATCGGAGGCGTTTAAAGCCAACCCTTCTCTCATCAGGGATGTCTCTAACTGCATTGGTGTCACTTGGGTACTTAAACCTCCACGACTCAAAAACTTCAGACATAATACCTTCGACATCGACAGCCTCCAAAATGTTGATGTTTTTACTGGATCCTAGCTTGTGGAGAGCACAACGCAAGTCATGAACCCAGCCAGTGTTGGAGTCAAAAGATTCCTCAAGAGCCATTCTAATGAGATCCTCAGGTTCTTTATGTATGGTCTTGTTCCAGAAGCGCAAAGCTTGTTTAAGCCAAGCAAAACACAACGGGGTTCTACCCAGCTCTTCCATGATAATATTAGATGTAGTAGATTGGCAAACACCCAACATTTGTTTAAGTATACCTCTATGCCATTTCTCACAAGCATGGTCATTTGAGATAAGTGTGTTGTTCAGAATAGAAGGAGCCCACACCTCAGCCAAAATTCAGGATAGGTTGTACAAGAGAATCAAACAGGTGGGTGAGAATATCAATATTGTATATCTCCATAGTATGGCATCGCCTACGGAGCATGTGGTGTGCCTTTTGGGCCTTAGTGAGCATCCTAGAAAAAGCAGCTTTTGCACGATTGCTTGAGTCACCATCCACAAAGAGGGATCCCAAGTAGATAAAAGATAACTTTGTAGAAAGTTGTGCTCCATCATAGACAAATTTGTAATCAGGATCCATGCGGGCCTCATCACAGAATTGCTTGTTGAAAACGACAATCTCAGTTTTCTTTATATTCACAGCCATCTTAGTAGCCTCACAGAAATCTCTCAGACAGTCAAGCATCGCTTGCATATCTGCCGGGGATTCTGCCATTATAGCTAGGTCATCAGCATAAAGTAACAGTTGCAGAATCTTTCCCTTAAGCTCAGCCCCTACATTTGGGAGCTTGGATTGGAGGAACGATTCAATTCTATCAATGAACAGACCGAATAGGAGTGGGGATAGGGGGTCTCCTTGTTTAACTCCTACAAGGGATGGAAAGGAGGATCCAATGTCCCCATGTAGGCGAACTTGGAAAACAACATGAATATACATGGACTTCAGAATACTGAGATAGGGGTCCTTGACTCCTAGCCTTGCTAAGCAATCCCATAGCAAGTCTCTGTTGACCCAATCATAAGCCTTCTTGAAATCAACAAAAGCCACAAAGAGTGGTTTTTTCTTTTCTCTATATTGATCTACAATATGGTTAAGAATGAATGATGCATCTGCAGTACCCCTACCACTTCTAAATCCATATTGGCCAGCGGCTCTGAGGTTGAATTCTTCTGACCAATCATCTAGTCTACGTAGCATGCAAAGGGAGAAGATCTTTCCTATGGAGTTGCTCACCGCAAGACCTCGATAGTTGTCCTTGTCATACACACTGCCTTTGGATTTGGGTACGGGTACCAAGGCAGCTGCAGCCCATTGGCTAGGGTAAGAAGTCTTCCAGATGAGATTAAACAGGTTAGTCATAGCTTGTACAAATCGGGAGTTGGCTTCATGGGAAGCAAATCTGTACCATTCTGCAGGGATACCATCTACCCCGGGGGAGGAGTTTTTCCGTAGGGATTGGAGAACAGAAAACACCTCCTTGGTGGTAAAGTCTTGACATAACCATGTTGGTGCGGCCTCTATCTGAGGTCCATCAGCTTGAGGGACAAAGTCCCTAGCATCCAGACTTGGATCAATACCTACTTGCACATCAAAGAGGTCTGCAAAATAATCAGTCCAATCATGAATTGTGATGTCTGCCGTAGTGGCCTTGTTAGGCTCACGCACGTCTTTCCAAAAACTTTTCGGATTATGCCGAAGATTCGTATGAAGGTTCTCCATGCGTGTTTCTAGCCACTTCCTCTTCTTTCTTCTGAGAATCCTCTTGTACTCCTTGTGCATAGAACCAGCCAAGTCAGAGCTAGAGCCATGTTGATGTTCTGCTTGGCTTGCTGCCTGTCTAGCACGATTGCATTCATCATCATACCATGCGTTCACGGGCCCGTGCTTACGCTTAGCTACAGGTTTGTGACATGGTGTGCATTTGCTTATGGCTAGTTCAATAGCACTAGCAATCCCCTTCTCTGAATCTTCCATAGATGAGCTATGGAGTGCATTGTCAAGTAATCGGTTAACGTCTGGATCACGCTTAATTGTGTGTGCATACATCTGGACATAGTTGTCTTTCCATTTCAGTTTGGGCGAAGGTTTACCACCAGCAGGTGTACTAATAGTACCTTGAGAAGGCCTAAGGGCAGCATCTGGTATGTGGAGTGTGATAGGCATGTGGTCAAACTTTCCACCCCCGGGCCTGAGAGGGCAGTCATGCTTGGGAGCCACACTAAACTTGACACCTGGGGTGTTGAGAAGACTAGGGGCGGCTAGCGCATAATCAATGACAGATTTCTTGTCCATGCCATCTGCAAAGAAGGTATGTGCACCTTGCATATCACCTTTTGTTCTACCGTTAAGGATGATAAGACCAGTTACTACACATAGCTGGAGTAGGGCCCCCCCCAATCGATTGGGGGGAGCTGTGTCCATGCTACACCTCGGTTGAATGGTTTGGTTGGGGGCTGTACTATTGGTTTGGGATACTGGTTCATCTCCTAACTCGGTATCAGGTATGTATCAGGTATGTATTTCTGTTGCTGCTCCTGCTTTCGTGCTGCTTCGGCCTGCTGCTGTACCTGCTCCTGAAGCTCCGGGTTGGCTGACTTGACGATCGATCGCTTGCTCCTCATTGACGTTGATCTGCTGCTGTCGGTTTGCTGCTGTCCCTGCCCCTGAAGCTCCTGTTTGGCTGACTTGTCGATCGCTTGGTCTTCATACACATTGACCTGCTGCTGTCGGTTTGCTGCCTATCAGCTAGAAAGCACTTCGAAGAGTGGAGAGAGATGTATGCAGCGGAGACAGACGCGCCAATCTATACACGGAGACAAGAATAGCGTTACAAGGACAGGCGGACGCCAAAGAACACCAGCGGTGGGAGAGGCGGATGCCTGTAACCTGACTAGACCCTAAGTCAGGAAACTTAAGCCAGGCACCGGCTATACAGAGTGTGTCAGTGAGAGACCGATGACGCAGTCAACAGGAAGCTGTCACCGTGTCATGAAGGATGACACAGTCTACGGGAAGCTGGCACAGTACAGACAGAAACACTGTCTGGGCCGATAGTTCTAAGGAAGTACATAAGTAGTCACCAAGTCATAAAACGCGTGAGAGCACCGCAATTCATGCTGACCCTCCACCTATGACACAGGTGACATACAATACTACCTCTCCACCTATGGCACTGGGGACATAGAACTATATGTAACATATATATAAAAAAAAAAAAATCAAAGAACTCCGAAAAAATCGAGAGAACTTCAAATGGAACCCAAAGGGTTATAGGAAGGAATGAAACAAGGCAAAAAATTCTAAAACAATTTGCCAAGCTAGAAAGAGAGGAAAAACTAATATCAAAAATGGGTAACAACGGTATAGAAAACTCGATCCGGGAATAGGAACCTAATGCCAAACTTTGATAACGAAAAGAAACTAATATGACCAAATGCAAGGATGACCCTAAGAAGAAGCGGTCATACCTAACATGCAGACAAACCTCCAGAACACAGCAGGATCAAGGGGCTTGGTGAAGGGGTCAGCACAGTTATCCACGGTGTTAACATAGGCAACATCCAGTGAACCATCCTCCACCAGCTCCTTGATGTAGTGATGAATAACATCAATGTGCTTGCTGCGAGGCAGGAGCTGCCAGTCTTTGGCCCAACTTAGAGACCCTAAGTTGTCACCCTGAATGGTAACCAAAGCACAAGGCAGACCCAGATCCACCCTCAATTTCTTCAACCATTGTACCTCCCTGGCAGCCTGGGACAGGGCCTGATACTCAGCCTCACTAGAGCTAATGGCAACAGTAGGCTGCCTCTTGCTCATCCAGTTCACTATGCACCCCCCAGCTAGCACAGCAAAGCCAGTCTGAGACCGCCTGTCAGACCCATCATCAGCAAAGGATGAGTCACTAAAGACAGTAAAAGAGAACTCAGGGTTGTGGGTGTAAGTGAGACCCAGGTGGGAATGTGTTCTCAAATACAAGAGCAACCGCTTGGCAGCCCCCCAGAGAGGGACGGTAGGGTGAGCAGAAAACCTGGACAGGTAGCTCACAGCAAAAGAAATATCAGGCCTGGTGCAAGTAGCCAGGTATAGCAAAGCACCCACAAGAGAGAGGTACTGGCTATTAGACGGCAGGGGTTCTCCAGGGGGGTCAGTGACAGTGGACTTGGCCATGGGGGCAGCAAACCTGGGTGGGGCAGCATCAGTAAGACCAAACTGCTCCACCAGATCAACAATGTAGGTGTGCTGAGAGATGTTGATCTGAACACACCTGCCTTCAGAATCAAGTGTAACATGCATGTCCAAAGAGAGGAACTGAACCGGAACACCCATCTCTTTGACCTCCCAGCCAGCCTTTTCCATAGCCTGGATAAGCAACACATACCTATCCAGCTCACTAAAAGCACAGATGAAATCATCAACATAGGTCAGAACATAGCTCCACCCACCATCAGAATCCTTCCTAAAATACAGAGCAGGTTCAGCCTTGCACATAGTGAAGCCGTGTGCAACCAGAACCCGCTTGACATCCCTACTCCAAGCCCTGGGTGCCTGCTTCAATCCATAAAGAGACTTGAGCAGCTTGCACACAAGGGGAACACCGTTGGGACCAAGGTGCTGAAAGCCCTCAGGCTGGCGGCAGTACAGGTCCAGACCAGGTTCCAGCTTAGCGTTCAGAAATGCAGTTTTGATGTCCAGCTGCCGAACAAACATCTTTCTATGAGTGATGGCAGCCAGGAGCACCCGAAGACCTGCTTTAGAGGAGACAGGGGCATATACGTCATGAAAATCCAGCCCAGGACGTTGCAGAAAGCCACGTACCACAAAACGTGCCTTGAAGCGTATAGAACCATCAACCCCAATCTTCTTCACAAATAACCACCTGCCTGACAGGATCTTTTGCTTACGAGGCTGTGGAGTGAGTACCCAAGTACCATGGGCATGTAGGGAAGCCATCTCATCCTTCATAGCAAGAAGCCATTGATCCCTGTCAGGGTTGGTAGGGAGCATGGCAGCTTTATAGGTTAGTTCAGTGGAGGGGGCAACAGATGCTCCCACGTACAAGCAGTTTACTTGTACATGAGCAGCGGGGATATCAGCAGTATCAGCAGTAACCGGTAGTAGAGCCCCCAGTGCAGAACTACTGCCTGGTTGAACAGGGCCGGCCTTATTTGCCTCTAATTCAACGAAGCCTGGGTCGACCGGAACACCCCAGCCATACGCAGTATCGGAGCCTGACCAATGATCAAGATCATCACTTGCACTATCGGCAAAGGCTACATCATCACCCGGGCTCCCGATTAATCTATCAGGAACGGCAGGAGGCGAAGCGCTCACCAACCCCTTCGAGCCATCCAAGATGATTGGAGCAGGGTGACTATTAGACAATGGACCTATAAGAGGCTCCACTATGATCTGAGATTGTCGTAATCCTAGAGCTTCACCGACGGAATTTGACGCAGAGGAGGGCCTGGCGACCCCCTGAGATTCGGCTAAGATTTTATCCGTAGGAACTGCAGAACCTCGCCCGCCCAGTGCATTCTCACGCAATACAGTACCAGCAGCCCCTGACCTGGGACGCAGAATCATCCTATGGCCAGGACAGTGGTCAACAATTGGGGAAAGCAAAGGATCTAAGGAATGGCCCGCAGCCTCAGGCATGTGTCCGTTGATAGCGGCAGGGATGCTAGAAACATACGGCAACCCGTCATAGGGAGGAAGCCCAGGAATACAGTTATAGCTAAACTGTTCATAGAAGAGTACATCACGACTCTCTACTACCTGGCGCAACTTAGGAACCCAAATAAAATAACGCTTACTCACCAGAGAATACCCAACCAGTCTACCAGATAACGCCCTTTCGTCCAGCTTGTTACGTTTCTTCCCATTGACTAACGTGACATAGCAGGGGCATCCAAACACACGTAACAACGACACATCAGGCATCACCCCATTGTCAGCGTATACTACTAGAACACGAGTGCCATACAGGCATCTGAATCAGATGCCTGTATGGCACTCGTGTTCTAGTAGTATACGCTGACAATAATGCATGTCCCGGGAGGAGAACAGATTACCCAGAGGTTCCAGTAATCCACAGCCAAGCTTTTACGGCTATGGTCTTACACTGGGGGCTACTTAGTACTGATCAGACCCGCAACCCGCCTGTGTACAGCAACCTTCTGGGGAGGATCGAACCCCCCGTTTTCCTCCCGAATCAGGCATTATTATCAGCGTATACTACTAGAACACGAGTGCCATACTGGCATTTGAATCAGATGCCAATGAGGCACTCGTGTCATTGTAGGATACGTTGACAATAATGCCTGACTCGGGAGGAGAACGGGGGGGTTCGATCCTCCCCAGAAGGTCGCTGTACACAGGCGGGTTGCGGGTCTGATCAGTACTAAGTAGCCCCCAGCGTAAGACCATAGCCGTAAAAGCTTGGCTGTGGATTAGTGGAACCATTGGGTAATCTGTTCTCCTCCCGGGACATGCATTATTGTCAGCGTATACTACTAGAACACGAGTGCCATACAGGCATCTGATTCAGATGCCTGTATGGCACTCGTGTTCTAGTAGTATACGCTGACACCCATAAAACAACTCATAAGGTGTCTTGCGTCCCTGATTGGGCAGTCGGTTACGAAGGTAACAAGCAGCTAGGAAGGCATAAGGCCAGAAAGACTTAGCTAGCTTTGATTCCAGGTGGATACTCCTAGCTATAGACTGCAAGACCCCATTATACCTTTCCACAGTTGCGTTCTGCTGGGCAGTGTACACCAACGATAACTCATGTACTGCCCCAACCGATATCAGCCAATCCTCGAACCATTTAACTATAAACTCCTTGGCCCTGTCAGATCTCAGACACTTAAAGGCAAACCCCTGCAGCTGATTTGACCATCTGAGGATGATAGTTTGGACTGCTAAGGGAGCTTCATCCCTGGTCCTCAAGCACAATACTTCAGCAAAGCCAGAGAATTGGTCTATGAGGCACAGGATGTAAAACTCCCCACGCAGACCCCTAATATGAACTGGTCCCATTATATCCAAGTGAAGTCGTTGGAGAGGTGCACGGATCTCAGTTTTGCTTTCTTTAGGAAAAGGGAGACGTTTGCCCTTAGCCTTGTGACAAGCATCACATGGGATCTTACCCAACTTTTGCACTTGACCCAGACTGAGGGGTAAGTTCTTAACCATACCACTCTTGACAAGTTTGTGTAAGGCACTATAGCCGGGATGACCCAACCGCCTATGCCACAACCATGCAGGAGTGGTAGGGAGAACAACTCCACCGTCCTCATCAACATCAAGTGCAAACGCTGGATAATTGTCAGCAACTCTTAAACAACGACTGGAGGTGTGACAAGGCCTACATGCAAACTTGTACACACCATCACTGGAGGCAGGGAAGGACCAGAGAACAGAAGAGTCCTGAGTGGCAGTGCAACTAAGACTATCAAAAGAAACCTGGCAGTGGAGAGAATGAGCCACAGCATTTACTGACAGGAGATTCACCGGACAGTGAGGGATATAAAGAACATTGGTTAGAGTGATTGATGTTGGTAACCAATCACTACATAACACAATGGATCCCTTACCCTCTGACCGTTGAATCACCCCGTCACCAAATCGAACCGTAGGCCCAACAGCAGAAGATTCAAACACAGTGAACAAAGACTTATCACCCGTGATTGACATTCCAGCTCCAGAGTCCACATGCCAGACACCCTCAGAAAGACTAGGGCTACACACGTTAGAGAACTTCGTAGTGCAAGAGAATAGGACAGAGCGTACCTCCTAGTTCTTGGACATGGCGTACCCATCAATCTGAGCCTGCAAGGAGGACAACTGCTTGCGAGTCAGCGAACCTGGAAGGGCCAAGGCAACGGGCACGGGTTCAATGCCCGGTGCACCAGCCTTGGCCTTTCGCAGGTGCGGATGTTTCGTCCAGCAACGGTCCTCCGAGTGGCTCGTTTTGGAAAGACAGGGGCCCCAAGTGCAATCCAAGCGCCTCTTGGTAGTCCCGGAACCCTGAGGACCAGGTCCCCTGCCACGCTGAAAAGCAGCATTGGCAGGGACTTGGGGAGGATCGCGGGACCAACCAGGATGCCTCGGATCAGACTTAGGGAGAGACACGTTCAAGAAATCTAATGATCTATATGCTGCCAGACAGGTCCAGTAATCAACAGGCTGGTTCTGATGCAGTGCGAGACCAAACTGTAGCCGCAGAGAGTCGAAGCGGGGGTGCATGATGCCATTAATAATAGTATGCATGGCATGGCGCTGAGGCTGTGGGTATCCCGCACTGCGGAGGTCAGTGCACAAGCCCCGGACCCTGCGAAAGAACACATCCACAGGTTCAGAGTTGTCCATGGTTGCACGCCGAAGCTCAACAAGCATGAGAGGGACACGAGCAGCAAGAGCATCAGAACGCTGTCTTCGGATATGCAAGAAGATATCCCGAGGAGTGGCAAAATCCTGATACACATTGACCATCGCATCCGTCATGTTCGCAAGCATCATAGTGAGACACATGAACTCCTGACGTTCCAGGGGCAGGGCACTAAAACCCAACAGTGCAGGATCTACACGAGACTCACCATGAGAGGCCGAGGGTCCAGCAGCAAGAGGATCAGGCACAGGAGCATACGAGGCACGAACCGACATAAAATACTCGGCAGCAATGCCAGCATCATATGCGCGCTGATCATCTAAGTTCCTAATGAGATCTAAGGAACGCGCAACACTCGCAACGAGCTCGAAATCAGGCCTAACAGGAACAAAACTGAGAGGGACCTTCACATACTGATACCCTCGGAGATCATTGTTCCTACGCCCAATCCCACCAAAGGTAACACCTCCAGGGGAAGGGTAGTTAATCCCTGCCTTCACAGATCCTAGAAAAGCACGACACTCATGACCCAGCTCAGAGTAAGCCATCACACGCTTAGGGCGACCCTTTCTATCTAGATTAGCCCGAGTGGCTGCCTCATCCAGCCTACCGTACAAAGTGCGATCAAGAGAATCTCCAGCATACTGGGCTTGGCGAATAAGCCGGCAGTCCCGCACAGCCAGCCGCACAGGTGGTGTGCCATCAAGCAGATGTTCCCAGGATATGCCGGACAGCGTAGGATTCATAGACGGCGGAGGGCCAGGCGCAGGTGGCAGATCCACCGGTGGAGGTGGAGGGGGCTCCTGCGAGGTGCCAGCAGCAGATCTGTGGACACTCGTGGCAGCAGCCTCGCGAGCCCGAGTATGGTAAGCACCAAGAGCCCGCTCTGCAGGGTTGCGAGCCTGCTCTGCAAGGTTGGGTAGAGGACCCAAAGGACCAAGAGACGAACTCCGCAGCAAAGACGGCTTGACCACCTCAGGTAGGTCCGGTGGAAGCGGCGCAAGCAGAGCGGCAGACGGAGGCTTGAAGACCGCAGGAGAAGGTGCCAATTGAGGCTCATACACCGGAGAGACAGTGGAGGTGTGGAAAACCCTAGTAGCAGAAGAGGGAGTGACTCCACCGAAGTCGCCACTTCTGGCACTCTGTAGATCTTCCATACAATCATCAGAGTAATCTTCCTCTGAGTCGTCAGACTTGCCGTAAGCATAGCCATCTTCATGGCTATGGAGAGCAAGGTCTACAGTGTCGTAGGTAAAGCGGGCATCAGCGGGTGGAGGCGACCTTGCATACTGGATAATCTGTGTGGAAACACAGCATAGGCGCATCAGAATATCCTCAACCTCAGGTCGGAGACGTTGGACAAAAGGAGAAGGAGACGGAGAAATGGAGGTATTGGAGGGGGGGGTGGCTTCCATGATGGCGGAAGGAGACTCATCTCCGGCAGCAGAGGCCGCTGGCGCGCAATCATCTAGCCAATCAGTGGGAACACGAATCTTTAGAGGAAGAATTCGGTCGCATCCATTACTGATAATGACGCTCTCCATACCGCGCGACCAGGAAATACCATTCTGTGGGGTAAGTTTCTCGAAGCCGGCAGGAGGCCCACGCGGAAGTTGCATTGTAAAGCAGTGGTAGAAGTAATAAGCCCGTAACCTATCAGCTAGAAAGCACTTCGAAGAGTGGAGAGAGATGTATGCAGCGGAGACAGACGCGCCAATCTATACACGGAGACAAGAATAGCGTTACAAGGACAGGCGGACGCCAAAGAACACCAGCGGTGGGAGAGGCGGATGCCTGTAACCTGACTAGACCCTAAGTCAGGAAACTTAAGCCAGGCACCGGCTATACAGAGTGTGTCAGTGAGAGACCGATGACGCAGTCAACAGGAAGCTGTCACCGTGTCATGAAGGATGACACAGTCTACGGGAAGCTGACACAGTACAGACAGAAACACTGTCTGGGCCGATAGTTCTAAGGAAGTACATAAGTAGTCACCAAGTCATAAAACGCGTGAGAGCACCGCAATTCATGCTGACACTGCCGTCCCTTCTCCTGAAGCTCCTGTTTGGCTGACTTGTCGATCGCTTGGTCTGCATACACGTTGACCTGCTGCTGTCGGTTTGCTGCAGTCCCTTCTCCTGATCCTTCCGATCGTGATCATGCTGCCCCTGCTGCAGCTGTCGGTCTTTACTCGTCCATCGTTCCACGATTCTGAATTCCCCCCCCTCCCCCCCCCAGCCCCCCCCTCCTTCTCTCCCCTTACAGGTCAACGTCTTTTCTGCTCTTGCTGTGGCTGCCACTCCTCCTGTCGCTGCTGCCTCTCCTGCCAGAGCTCCTGCTGTGGCTGCAACTCCTTCTGCCGCCGCTGCCACTCCTGTCAATCCCCCTGCTGCCAGAGGATGACCAACCCACTGAAGAGCCCGCTGGGGCTGAGAGTGGTGATGACGATGCAGACTTGCTGGGATGCAAGAACTGTCGCTTTTCCCCCCTAGGGAGGATGTGCTATGTGCAAGAGGTTGAGCACAGCTGATGAGGGGCTGTCTGATGCATGGACTGATAGCGAAGAGGCACGAGGAACTGGCTCTGTCTGACTGAGTCCCCTCATGCCATGGTCGGGCAGATCTCTTTAGCCTATTTGGCTACCATTGGATAAATAAATATTCTGATGATGAGAGGCGCATGGGCAGACTAGGGAGTATGATGAGAAAGTTTAGAGTGAACACTGTCTAGCGAGAACAGTGTTTCTCTCCTACATTTTCCTTTTTACTGCCGTAGACATGGTTTTTACTGTCAAGACAAGGGCCAAGCCTATGATATCCTTGATGCTTATGCACACAATTATTAATTTTTGAGCCTGAATTGCATCTGGTTTGAATTTTAAAAATGCAGAACGGTACCATGACCTTGAACTTGGTTACATGGATACAGCAATTTGGCTTGCTGGGACCATATACCGGTCTGGCTAATAAGCCCCAGCAAGTTTGATACTCTTTCTATGATTGTTACATGGTTTATGGTCTGGTTGCTGAAAAATGTAACAAAAACATGTAAGCAAAGAGTAATTTGCCAAATGAATTCCAGGTCTGCACTTGAGACACTCAAATCCATTGACCCCTTTGCCAAATTAGTTTTGCCATGGTTTTCTGAGACCCACTTTTGGGGGGAAAATTACTTTTGCCAATACTTAATCTTGCCAATACTTAAGGCGCGTACGGTATTCTATATTTCCATCTTCAGCATGTGTAGTTCCTTCGTGGCAACAATCTTCATCGCAGCCGTAGCATTTCCATCCTTCCTTTTGCCCTGCAAGACATGCAAAGCAGGGCATGCGTTAGAGAGCAACCAATGGCAGGGTTAATGGCAAGGGGCAGGACGGTGCGGTGATGAGCAGAGCATGGCATGCGTTACATAGCAACCAATGGCAGGGAGCATGGCAAGGGGCAGGCATGTGCTAAGCAGAGCAGAGCAGGCATTATAGAGCAATGAATGGCAGGGAGCACGGTACGGGGCATGGATGCGATAAGCAGATCAGGGCATGTGTTAGATAGCAAAGCAGGGAAGGGAGCAAAGTACGCCTGGAAAGTGATGACCAGAGAAGGGCATGCGTTCGAGGAGGAAGGAAGGGAAAGAAGCACGGCAAGGGGCAGGACCACAGTGATGAGCATAGTAAGGCATGCATGCGTTTGAGAACCAAGAGCATGGATAATGGCAATTGCCAGCAGTATCCCTGCCCCTCTTTGATCTTTAACGCCTGCCCTGCTCTGCTCATCACTGTCGTCTTGCACCTTGCCATTATCCCTGCCCCTCTTTGCTCTCTAACGCCTGCCCTGCTCTGCTAGCTCATCACTGTCGTCCTGCCCCTTTCCATTATCCCTGCCCCTCTTTGCTCTCCAACGCCTGCCCTGCTCTGCTCATCACTGTCGTCTTGCCCCTTGCCATTATCCCTGCCTCTCTTTGCTCTCTAACGCCTGCCCTGCTCTGCTCATCACTGTCGTCCTGCCCCTTGCCATTATCCCGGCTCCTCTTTACTCTCTAACACCTGCCCAGCTCTGCTCATCACTATAGTCCTGTCCTTTGCCATTATCCCTGCCCCTCTTTGCTCTCTAACGCCTGCCCTGCTCTGCTCTGCTCATCACTGTCGTCTTGCCCCTCGCCATTATCCCTGCCCCTCTTTGCTCTCTAACGCCTGCCCTGCTCTGCTCATCACTGTCGTCTTACCCCTCGCCATTATCCCTGTCTGCTGGTTTGTACCCACGAGAGTAAAAGCAGGGATAATGGCAAGGGGCAGGACGACAGTGATGAACAAGGAAGGGCAGGCGTTAGAGAGCAAATAGGGGCAGGGATAATGGCGAGGGGCTAGGTGACAGTGATGAGCAGAGCAGGGCATGCGTTAGAGAGCAAAGAGGGGCAGGGATAATGGCAAGGGGCAGGACGACAGTGATGAGCAGAGCAGGGCAGGCGTTAGAGAGCAAAGAGGGGCAGGGATAATGGCAAGGGGCAGGACGACAGTGATGAGCAGAGCAAGCCAGGCGTTAGAGAGCAAGGAAGGGCAGGGAGCACAGATAGATAGGGGCAGGATGGTGATAAGCAGAGCATGGCCTGCGTTACAGAGCAATGAAGGGCAGGGAGGATGGCAAGGGGCAGGACAGTGACGTGCAGAGCAGGGTATGCGTTAGAAATCAATGAAGGGCAGTACAAAGACGGAGGCATAGTACAGATGCAGTTACAGAGATGATGGCAGAGACAGTGACACAAACATAGACAGATGCACGTGGGCACCACCTAGGCATGAATCAAGACACAATTCCCTATGCCACACAACTGTTGCGAAACCACACCCACAAGCAAGCTTCACTTATCACTTACGTTGTTGTCCAAAAGCCTCATGTGACAGTGGAACATCTGAACTGGGAGGGAAGACAGAGCAATGGTCCCTGCAAATACAGAATGCAGGCATAGTTAAATTAAGTAGCACCCTTTACTTCTTATTTGATGATAGTTTAAAGCCCCCTTCTCTTGTGTCAACAATTGCCAAGCGCTCAAGCAGACTGACAAGCAAGTATTCATGCGTGCAACAGATAGGCATGCAGGCAACCAAGCCACGGGCTGAACACTCTATGCCTAGGATAGCACCTCCAAGCTGCAGTCACCATCCAGATAGTCAGCCAATCAGTCACCAAGGAGTAAGACAGAAAGGCAGGCATACAGACATGAATGCACATAAGGAGGCATGCAAGCAGGTGGACACTATTTAGGCATGTGATCAAGTCAGAATTCCCTAGGCCACATTGATATGAAACCCTACCTACAAGCAAGTTTTAGACCGCTACCAGACAGAGCATGGGTCCCTGCAAAAAAGAAGGGCGGGCATAGTTACATTTATTGACACCCTTTGTGTTGTTTTTGCGTATTGGTAGGGAGATCCCCCTGGAAGTACAACCTGCCTCAAGCTCAGGTACCTGACCCCCAGCCTTGCATTGTCCACCCTTGTCTGAGTTTACCATGCAGAATGGATCCGGAAGACCTAAGCATAAAGACAAGTTTGGACTGTTCCCCAACACCCAGAGAAGCAAGGAGAACCAGTCTCCACTACAACGCAAGAGGCAATGTGCAAAGACTGCCACAACCACTAGAAGTGAACCCAATGTGAAGATGCATGCCATGGACCGAGTCCAGGGCAGTGCATGATCCCACTAGAGTGTAAGGCCCCGTGTCCTTTAAAGCTCTACTCCAACCCAGCCATGAGAGAACAGGTGGAAGTATGACTCACATAAGAGTTGGGAGCAAGTTGTCCCAGCATCCTACTTTGCACAGTGCCAACAAATCAATCATACCATGCTGCCCTCCCAAGCTGAAGTCATGCTCCTGGCACAGTAGACTCCACAGACCACCATATTTGACCGTGTCCAGAGCAACGTCGGCGTCGGGTGGGCTGCCGAGATGCTACAATTTCTGCAACTTGTCCATGCGGTGGCGGTACAGCAGCGCCGACCGGGCTTCCTAGTTGAGGAGTTGACGACGCACGGGCCGCTGGCTGCAGCATATATACCATGCATCCAGCAGATGCACTGACAACCTACACAAGTCTAGCAGAGTCGGATCGGTCGCTAGCATTAGCGGAACCGATGTAAGGTAATTTGCGTAGGAAATAAGACGAGAGCATTGGTCAAATTTCAATAAACAATCCGACGCACTACCTCGCACGCGGAAGGCGGGAGAGGGCGTGGCGCATTAATCCCGAGAAGAAAGCTGGAAATAATGGAGGAAACAAAGCAGGACGCCAAAAATATCAAGTAGCAACAAACACATGCGTTGGGCGAAGGAGGGAAGAATTTGTGGTAGCACTACCAGAACGGAGATCTTTCCCTAACGTTCCCTATCGTTCCCTATCGTTCCCTATCGTTCCCTATCGTTCCCTAACGTTCCCTAAGATAGGGAATCCTTTCCCTATCGCTCCCTAAGATTCCCTACAAATGTGGAAAGCTTCCCTAAGACACACCTAAAAGCATGAAAACCAAGTGTCCTTTCCTTAACTTTCCCTAACTTTCCCTAACGTTAGGGAACGTTCCCTATCGTTCCCTAAGTCGACTCCACTGCTTTATCGACTGCTTTAGGGAACGTTTAGGGAAAGGATATCTGCTTTTCATGGAAACACGCGAGCAAGCACGAAAGATATACGCGAGATTGCGAGAAAAATAGCCCCTACAGCAACCTCCGTATTTTTACAGACCCGACGAATTACCCCCCAGGCAACCGGTGCCAGGCAACCCACGTCATTTGTATACCAGTCCAAGCCAATCTCCGTCGTAATCATCAATCTCAGCACTGTCGAGCTTCTTGTAGGCTTGTCGGTCTCTCGGCCCCCTATTGCTGGCTTCTCTTGGTCCTTTTTCCCCATCCTTTTTCTCTTCTCCTTTTCCTCTTCAGTTCGCATTTCCGTTCTGTTCGAATTTCGCATAGCTCCCAGAGCTGCGAGAGCCACGGAGATTCGAATTTTCCCACAGTCTCAGTTTCTGCTTGTTTGGCATGCATGGGTCCCTACCCTTTTGCGCATCTCGCACTGCTGTAGCTCAACACTGCTCTAGGTCAGCTACGAAGCCGAAGCCTTAATTCCTCTTCGCCATCGAGGTAGATCAAGAAGATGCCTTCTGTGTATCATCGTCCTCCTTGAAGCCTTCTTGAAGCCTCCCGCAGCAGCAGCCCTGTGGAATAAAAAGTTAGTTTGACTGCTTCGGTTTCCCCTGCCATAGGGCGCTCAATGCGCGTGGCTGCGAAATTGGTGCTCTTTGCTAATTGTTTGCATTGATGCCTTCTACCTGGCCCATGCATGAGATCAAGTCGTCCTACCTCTTTGAGATTTTCTTTGTTCAATTTGGCTGATAAGTAGCTCTCAGACGAACATATATACCCTGCCGCTTATTGCTGAGTGCCTTGTGATTGCATGCTGCTCAGCTCGACGGTAGCCAAACTTGTTGTTGCTTCTGCAGTAGCCATCACAAACCGAATTGTTGAGCATGCATCGATGATTCTGAGAAATTGGATCAGTTGCTACTAAAAGAGCATCACTCATCCCTCCCCCTAACTAAAACAACAACCTCAAGAATACTAACGAGGTAAAAACAATCCCCCCTTTATACGAAGATGGGGGCCCTAGGACGAAACACACCATGACCAAGGCCAGGCCTTACGGGATAACTACTTGCTTGAGCTAGGCCGCCGCTTACTGAAATCAGCTGGGGCTCCTGGCTCTGGACTCTTGAAGGCTCTTGGCTCAGATGCTGACAGGTGAAGGTAGGATTTGGGAAATTCATTGTTTTAATCATGTATGTTACAGTCTAGGGGTAGCCAACTTGTTCAACCTCGAACAATCAAGCTTGTGCATGTTTGCTTGCATCTTAATTACGTGCTTGCTTGATACATTCGTTCTTGCTAGTGCATTTTTGCTTGCTTGTTAATAACGGGGTTGCTTGCTTGATACTAGCTTGCTGGTGTATGTTTGCTTGCTGGTGCATGTTTGCTTACTTGATAAGTGCATACTTGCTTGATACTAGCTTGCTGGTGCATGTTTGCTTGCTTGATACGTGCGTACTTGCTTGATACTAGCTTGCTGGTACATGTTTGCTTGCTGGTGTATGTTTGCTTGCTGGTGCATGTTTGCTTGCTTGATACGTGCGTACTTGCCTGATACTAGCTTGCTGGTACATGTTTGCTTGCTGGTGAATGTTTGCTTGCTGGTGCATGTTTGCTTGCTTGATACGTGCGTACTTGCTTGATACTAGCTTGCTGGTACATGTTTGCTTGCTGGTGTATGTTTGCTTGCTGGTGCATGTTTGCTTGCTTGATACGTGCGTACTTGCTTGATATTAGCTTGCCGGTGCATGTTTGCTTGCTTGATACGTGCGTACTTGCTTGATACTAGCTTGCAGGTGCATGTTTGCTTGCTGGTGTATGTTTGCTTGCTGTTGCATGTTTGCTTGCTTGATACGTGCGTACTTGCTTGGTACTAGCTTGCTGGCACATGTTTGCTTGCTGGTATATGTTTGCTTGCTGGTGCATGTTTGCTTGCTTGATACGTGCGTACTTGCTTGGTACTAGCTTGCTGGTACATGTTTGCTTGCTGGTGTATGTTTGCTTGCTGGTGCATGTTTGCTTGCTTGATACGTGCGTACTTGCTTGATACTAGCTTTTCTCATTCATCCTCCCCAATATGCATCCAATTTGTTCAATATGTCAAACATGTGTAGGACCCTGCGGATTCCCGCCTTGCCAAGACCCAAGCGCGCAAACAGGCCGGTAACGCCGAGCTGATGAGGGCAGTACCTCTCTCGAGCTTAGGGGAAGAAGATGTTGGAGGGGCCTTGCTGGACTAATATATAGCAATCAATTAATTATTATATATGCTGGACTATTATAATATCATAGTTCAGTCTTGTGGACATATGCATATTTACTCAGTATTGGTAGTGAAGAATCATCAACATAAAATGTGTAACAAGAAACAAACCCTCTTGCTCTTAAACCCCTTCCCTATCATATGTTAGAAAAGGGGCATCCCCTTTCCCTATCGACCTTTCCCTAAGTTAGGGAATCACAAGCCCCTTTCCCTATCGACCTTTCCCTAAGTTAGGGAAGTACAAGCCCCTTTCCCTATCGACCTTTCCCTAATTAGGGAATCGTCATTTAGGGAAAGGGGTCATATATATAGGGAAAACTTAGGGAAAGAACTTAGGGAACGTTAGGGAAAGTTAGGGAAAGGTCTCCGTTCTGGTAGTGTATCCGTAGGAGATCGAGAGATAGAATGAAGGTTGGCGTGGCTTGCGACGGCTTGCCCCGGCTTGCCCTGGCCATATTGCCATGGCTGTAATTGTACAGACATTTCGCCATGCCGCGTCCAATCCGCCTTGGCTAAATGTACGTGAAAGGGCACTCTGCGAAAACATCTATCAAAATTACTACGAGGCCTGCCAGGTCATCGCAAGTCACACTAATATTTCAGTGTGACTTAGGCTTTCATCGCAGTGATTAAAATCGTCCTGGTTTCGCCCTACAACAGCGCCATTTTCGATGCATGCAGCGAAAGCACATCGGTGACTTCGGGTGTCCATTTTCCCGAATGAAAGCTATTCGCCAACAAGTAGTTTGCGCTAGTACTTCGTTGCCTTATTGTTCGTCCTATCTCGGAATCGCTGGCAGGTTCGCAAGAATGACCCCTCGAAAAGGTTGCTAACAGACCCTCGAGCGACAGAAAGCTACATACCCCTTCGCGTATTACAACTCAGTAGTTAACGTGCGATCGAGGAGTTATTGGTCACGCTTCAGTCTACGAAAAGTTCTGGGTGTCTGTCGGGATCGCTGGACTAATATATAGCAATCAATTAATTATTATATATGCTGGACTAATATAATATCATAGTTCAGTCTTGTGGACATATGCATATTCAACATAAAATGTGTAACAAGAAACAAACCCTCTTGCTCTTAAACCCCTTCCCTATCATATGTTAGAAAAGGGGCATCCCCTTTCCCTATCGACCTTTCCCTAAGTTAGGGAATCACAAGCCCCTTTCCCTATCGACCTTTCCCTAAGTTAGGGAAGTACAAGCCCCTTTCCCTATCGACCTTTCCCTAAGTTAGGGAAGCACAAGCCCCTTTCCCTAATTAGGGAATCGTCATTTAGGGAAAGGGGTCATATATATAGGGAAAACTTAGGGAAAGAACTTAGGGAACGTTAGGGAAAGTTAGGGAAAGGTCTCCGTTCTGGTAGTGTATCCGTAGGAGATCGAGAGATAGAATGAAGGTTGGCGTGGCTTGCGACGGCTTGCCCCGGCTTGCCCTGGCCATATTGCCATGGCTGTAATTGTACAGACATTTCGCCATGCCGCGTCCAATCCGCCTTGGCTAAATGTACGTGAAAGGGCACTCTGCGAAAACATCTATCAAAATTACTACGAGGCCTGCCAGGTCATCGCAAGTCACACTAATATTTCAGTGTGACTTAGGCTTTCATCGCAGTGATTAAAATCGTCCTGGTTTCGCCCTACAACAGCGCCATTTTCGACGCATGCAGCGAAAGCACATCGGTGACTTCGGGTGTCCATTTTCCCGAATGAAAGCTATTAGCCAACAAGTAGTTTGCGCTAGTACTTCGTTGCCTTATTGTTCGTCTTATCTCGGAATCGCTGGCAGGTTCGCAAGAATGACCCCTCGAAAAGGTTGCTAACAGACCCTCGAGCGACAGAAAGCTACATACCCCTTCGCGTATTACAACTCAGTAGTTAACGTGCGATCGAGGAGTTATTGGTCACGCTTCAGTCTACGAAAAGTTCTGGGTGTCTGTCGGGATCGCTGGTTTGCGGTGAGCCGAGACATTTCGTCCACTGTACGCCTACATTTATCTGTAGTTACGCTGCAAATCGTGTCTTTCGCCTACATTTAGCGAAATTGTCACTTCCCCGAGTGGAGGTGGTAGAGAGCGGCTGAGGTTGCTTACGCAACGGGACGTGGGAGATGGGAAGGGGGTGGTGGGGGCGCAGTGGTGTTGGAGATGGTTGTCAGTGGGGTGTGCTGGAAGACAGCTTGAGGCTCAATGGAGCAGAATCAATTCGAACGCGGATGATGTTACCGCACAAGAAAAGGTATCCCAATGGGGAGGTTCTTGTCGGGTGGAGAGCCTTACTCGATCCTTTCAATTGAGCGCTCCGCGCGACAACAATCAAAATGTCCTCTGCTCGGAATACCGTTAAAGCAAGGACAATCTAAAGCGAATGGGACCGTAACCGGTGAATAACAAGTCCCGGGACCACCCAGGATGCCTGGAGTCCGACCTGGGGAGAGCAATGTTCAAGATGTCTATTGTTCTATATTCTGCCAGACAGGACTAGTAATCTATCAGCATCAATTGCGGTTCACTTGATCGTTTTATGTCTTGGTGACTACTACTGTACTTCCTTAGAACTATAGCTGTAGATAGTAACAGCTTCCCGTAGACTGTGTCATCCTTCATGACACGGTGACAACTCTTCTGGTGGGCTGCGTCCCCTGATCCCCTAACACGTGCTGTATAGCCTGTACCCTTATCAGGTTTCCAGGCTGCCGCTCCTTCCTCCACTGGTGCCCCTTAATGGGTCTCCTGTGCTTGTAACATTATTCTCGTCTCCGTGTATAGATTGGCGCGTCTGTTCCGTCGCAATCATCTCTGTCCACTCTACGGAGTGTATTAAAGCTGATAGGTCATTGGGTCCATCATGGTACCACTGCTTCATGCATCTTCTACGTCGTCCTCTCCTTGGCTTCAACGAGCTTCATTCTGGAAGTTCCGAAGTCCTGCAATGCCGACAAATTGGCTGATTGATTGCGCGCCAGCGGCCTCTGCTGCCGGAGAGGAGGATCCTTCCGCCATCGTGGAAGCTACCCCCCCCCCCAGTCATTCCTCCATCTTCTCTTCCTTTTCCTCCCCTGCCGTCTGTCGCCTCCTCCCGTCTGTCGTAGATGACTGTGACGTGCAGACTCAAGTCGGCGACTAGCCTGGACATCGGTGGAGGTTCCCCGTCTTCGTCTGCTCGCTTCCTTGACGTCGCTAACATTTATCCGGTGTTTGAGGCTCTGCCTGCGAACCCGGAGGTTGCCAAGCCGACCAAGCTCCCTGCTGATGTTCCCCTGTCTACGTCGTCTGTGACCCCCTTTGCTCTGCCCAGCCGACGGTCGGCTACTGGCATGAGCTTGCGCTCTAGTGGCTCTGTGCTACCTTCTGGATAATTTTTTCGATCAAGCTGGCGGATCGCCGGCACTGCCGTAGGGTTCGCCAGAGGAGAACGACCCACGCGTCTGGACCTGGAGATTCTGGAGGTGGTAGGAAGGTCAGCACCACTACGGGTGCTGCTCCCTCTACCCCCCAACCGGGTGAGTCGAGCGATAGAGGGGAGGAATTGGGATTGACTGATCATCGACGGCGGGATATTAGGACCTTTACATGCCTCGGCTCTGCTCTTCGCATCCTCGCGATAAATTTTCGAATTCTGCCCTTGCGATTTGCGATTTTCTGCCATTGGTGCGATTTTCTGCACCAGGTGCGACTTGCTGCACTTTCATCCTCGTCTCCTTTTTTCCCATACCTCAAATCTCGACTTCGCCCTAACGTTTTCCCACCTTCTGTGATCCCAGGTGTCGCAGCGCCGGACTTCGCCCATGCTAAAGGCCGAAGTGGACGCCGTCCTGGCCCTCGTCCAGCGGCCGTGGAGGTTCTTTGGCATGATATCTTGGTGGATATTTTTTCTCTCTTAGGATCCTTGGGACCCCTGGGTGCGTTCCGTGGTTCGACAGAGGTCGCGTTCTTTGTCTTACCGTGCCCCTGGTCATTCCCCTGGGTGCCCCCCTTAGGTGTATGCCTCAACTACATGAGTGTGTGTTCAAGTGTTTGAGTTCTGATAGGGCTTAGGAATTTTTAGTCAAGTGGTATAGAGGCATGGTTGAGCTCGATTAGTTGTGGCAGTGCATGAGTTGTTGATGATGACACTGCTCAGCACAGTGCTAGTGTGTTATCTTCGCAATCGGCTGTACAACTAGGGTGGCATACTCTTTATGAGATGTTCTACGGTGTGGTTCCTGATGTGTCGTTGTTGCGTGTGTTTGGTTGCCCTTGCTATGTCACCTTAGTATTGGGAAGAAACGCAACAAGCTAGTCGAAAGGAGGTTATTTGGTAGACTGGTTGGGTATTCCCTGGTGAGTAAGGGTTATTATATTTGGGTTCCGATGTTGCGCCAGGTCGTAGAGAGTAGTGATGTACTCTCTATATCCAGTTCAGTTATAAACTGTCTTCCTGGGCTCTCCCATTGGTATGGGTCCCCGTGCCCGCTTGCATCCCTCCTGTCATCAAACGGTGATATGTTCGTGTCGCCGGTACTTCCCTACGCCCTTTAGCAACCCCAATTGTTGATGGCTGTCCTGGCTGGGATGTATCCAGATTGCATCCCAGACCAGGGACTGATGATGCTGTATTGTGTGTGAAGTATTAGGGCGGGTGGGAGTTGTATTTCCGACTTTTAATTTACCCGAATCTCAGGGGGTCGCCAGGCCCTCCTCTGCGCCACGTTCCGTCGGCGAAGCTCTAGGATTAAGACAGCCTCAGGTCATAGTGGAGCCTGTCATAGGTCCATTGTCTAATAGTCGCCAACCTCCGGCCACCAGTACGGATGGCTCGCGGGTGTTGTTACTCCCTTCGCCTCCTGCTGTCCCTGGTGGATTACCCGGGTCAAGCCCATGTGATGATGTAGCCGTCACCGAAAGTGTGAGTGATGACCTTGAACACTAGCCTGGTTCCGATACTGCGTATGGCTGGGGTGTACCGGTCGACCCAGGATTCGTTGATATAGAGGCAAAGAATGCCGGCCTTGTTCAACCAGGCATTAGTGCTGCGCTGGGGGCTTTACTACCGGTTACTGCTGATACTGCTGATACCCGTGCTGCTCATGTACAAGTACAGTGCTTGTACGTGGGAGCATATATTTCTACCTCATCTGAACTAACTTAAGCTAACTTAAGCTAACTTAAGCTGCCATGCTTCCTTCCAACCCTGACAGGGATCAGTGGCTGCTTGCTATGAAGGATGAGATGGCATCCTTGCATGCCCATGGTAGTCTAAGGGCCTAATAAGGGCCTAAGGGCCTAAGGGTAGTCTAGATTGGTGGAGCGTTACGACGCTTTTGTTAGGCAGCTTCCTTTCAGCTGTCTTTCTTGGTTTCGGTGGAAGGTGGTAATTAATTCAGACCACCGTTATAGCGTCTTCATGGTTTCTATCTCTTAGTTCCATAGGCAGATGGTTCATTCGGTGGAGCTCATCATAGATTGGTTATTTCTTTTTACTCCACACTGTTTTTAGATCACCAGCCCCTCAAGTGATTAGAATTTTTTGTGGAGTGTAGTAGTTGTTTCCCTTCGGATTTACTGTGAATTGGTGGGCTGGGTAATCTTGCAGTTGTACTTGCAGATGTACCGCCGCTCACCTCTTTCTTGTTCTTCCGAATGTTTTTCAAGCGCCTTTTCAATCTATTCTTTGCAGTAAATTCTTTGAAGTCCTTTTTTCTGCGTTTACTATTTTCAGGTGGACAATAGGTTTTCTGTACTGTGTTTGTTATTCACCGGGTTTCACCGGCTCACCTAGAGTGACTTAGAGTGCACAGGAATTCCTCCCTGCTGCACTGTACTGTGATGCCGCTGCCAGCTATGGCACGGACTCTGACGCCGGTACCCTGAGGTGCCGCGCCATCTCAGTACTTCGTCCTAGCGCATTGATCGAATGCTTATCTAACTGTAAAGATCTTATCCTTGCCGTCTTCCCCTCGTCTCTGTGCTCTGCAAATACTCCGGAAAACTACAGGTCATGGTCCCTTCGCTTTAGATTGTCCTTGCTCGACGGTATTCCGAGCTGAAGGGCATTTTGATTGTTGTCGCGCGGAGTGAATCAATTGAAAGGAGTGAAGAAAGCTCCACCCGACAAGAACCTCCCCGCTGGGACACCACTCTTGTGCGGTATATCATCCGCGTATCCGGATTGATCCTGCTCCATTGAGCATCAAGCTGTCGTCCAGCACACACCCCCTCACCCCCCCTGACAACCATCTCTACCTCCACTGCGCCCCCACCACCCCCTTCCCATCTCCCACGTCCCATCTCTTACGCAATCTCAGCCACCTCTCAACCACCTCCTGACCTATCAAACCCTCCAGATCTCTCCCAAGTTGGCCTCCACCTCCAACTCGCCCCTCCCACCACCAGATTCCATTTTTTCCCGCCCCAGTTGCTTCGCAATTTTTCACCACTTCTTCCAATCTCCTCCTGTAACAGCTCAGGATGCTGATAGCAGCTTGAGGGGTTATCTAGAGTAACGTGATGCGTGATGTGTGTTTACGTGTATGTTGATATGAGTGAACTAGCAGAACAGGGGGAGGGTTACCTAAGTAGGGATGTCGAGTGGCTGGGAAGGAACGTCTTCGTGGAAGTAGTAGAAGGGTTCATTCCGAGTAGCTCGTGTCTATATGTGCAACGTGTGCGTTGTGAGAGATGAGGCAGTACATGGGTATGGTACTGTATCATGTGCGTTTGTCACGTGGCTTACGGGTACGGTGTACCCGTATGCCTTGCTGGACGGCCAGATTACCCGTGAAGGGTTCTGTACCGTTACACTCCCCCCCCTCCAGAAGAGATGAGGACCCCGCATCTGATCGTAAGAAAGGTGGGATGTGAATACCAAACGTAGTCGTATGTGCCGTGCTCAAAATATACTTGATGAATCAAGTTGGTTTCGGAGAGAACCATTTAACATCCCTTTTGAGTACTTCGGGAAAGATAGCTTTATGAATAAAGCAATCTGACCGCCGTGTCGTATGCGTCGAGTGCGATGGGTTGGTGATGGGCCCGTTTTTTTGACGTACGTCGGGACACAACGGGCGTAACACGTGAGTTCCATGCATCGACGATGTGAGGGGCACTTTTCTTTACCGCTTTGGCGAGTTCCCAAGTATCTTGCTCAATACCGAAGTCTTGCCATCGGACCAAGTATTCGAGACGTCGTTTGTTGGATGTGCCTATGACACGCGACTTCTCGCGCATGATGCATTGGATATTCCAAATTGGAGTGCCGTCGGAGTCGAACTCAAGCGGTTGTCCAACATGGACAACGCCATCGGAGCGCCAATGCTTGATCAAACCCACGTGAAACACGGGGTGGATGCGCATCATCTTGGGCAAAGCCAAGCGGCACGCCGTGACTTGCCGGACGACTCCGGTGACCTCGTCGCGTGGACCAATGCATTCCGTAATTGTATAGGGGCCAACAAAACGAGGCGTAAATTTTGGTTTACCCGTTGCATTGAACTTCATATTGCGGGTGGACAAGAGAACTTTATCACCAAGGTTGAAGAAAACCTCCATTCGTCGTTTATCGTAATGGGCTTTCTGCCGATCTTGAGCGGCTTGCATGCATGCCTTGCATTGATCTTTTCGTTCAATGTGATCGGCCCACCAATTGTTGGCAGCCGGGCATTTCGATTCGACCTCTGCCTTGAGCTGCGTCGTAGGGTCGTAACCAAGGTACGCCCGAAAGGGTGTGTTTTGAATGGACTCTTGGTAGGAATTGTTGATCGCAAATTCCACAAGCGCCAAGGACTTATCCCAATCGCCGTGGTACGGCCCCACGTAATGGCGAATCATGTCCTCGATGACTCGGTTCATGCGTTCCGTCTGACCGTCAGTTTGAGGATGAAACGCAGTCAAAAACGCTTGTCGCGTGCCCATCAATCGATGGAGAGCCACGCCGAAATGGCCTGTGAATCGCGCATCGCGATCACTGAGGAGTTTCTTTGGGATACCATGATATCGGATGACACGATTCAGGTATAAGGAAGCGAACTCCTCTGCGTTTATCGTAGTATGACAAGGTTCGACATGAACCATCTTCGACAGTTTGTCGACGAACACCGCGATGGCATCATGGCCAGAAGAAGTCGGCGGAAGCGCCGTAATAAGGTCGGTGGAGACGCACTCCCAGAATTTCTCAGGAATCTCCACGGGAACCATGGTACCGTTAGGCTTTGCGTTACCGGGCTTGTTCGTTTGGCACTTATGGCATTGTTGGACTAAGGCGGTAACATCTGCCGTGACTTTGGCCCAAGTAAAAGTGCGGGTGACCAGCTCCAATGTCTTGGTGCAACCGCAATGGCCCATGTAAATAGGGTCGTGAGCTTCGCGGATAATATCCAAGCGAAGTGCTGCGTCGAGGGGGATACAAAAATTCGCGCCCGTACTTGTTCTTCTTGAACCAGTAACCGTTTCTGGAAAACTTATCGCGGAGGCGCTTGCAGCCCGGCGTGAAGTTTGAGTCTTTTTTGTAGCCAGCCAAAATTCGATCCATGATGGACGAAGAGGAGGGAGTCGACGAAGCTGGCATATGCCGACTGCGTCGTCGCGTTTCCTTGACCGGAACCGAAGGGACGGGAAGGACCGTCGGTGGGCGGGGCAGGATGTCAACGACCGCGGGACCGACTGCAATAGGACGTTGCTTTTTTGATCGAGGCCGGCATTCGCTGACCAAGAGAGAGAAGACCAACAGCTGGTGCGCAACCGCGACGTCGGCGGGGGCAGAGAGGTTGGGATTGCGACTGACCGGGTCTGCCATATTATTGCGACCCGCGCGATACTCCCAAGTAAAGCTAAAGGGCGCAAGGTCCTCCTGCCATCGGCCCATGCGTCGTGAAAGGACTGCCTTGGTGTCGAAATAAGTGAGCAGATTGTGGTCAGTGACCAATGTCATGTGGGAACCTTCGAGGTAGCATCGCCACTCGGTCAACGCGTGGACGATCGCTAGCATTTCTTGTTCCGTCGTTGTATAATTCAGCTCCGCTGGGATATACTTCTTGCTGGCGAAGGCGATGGGGTGTTTATCTTGTAAGAGCACCGCGCCCGTACCAAGCAAAGATGCGTCGGTAATGACCTCGAAAGGTTTGCTGAAATCCGGCAGTGCGAGGACTGGAGCGGATAGCAAAGCTTCTTTGAGGCCTTCGAATGAGACGAGATGTTCCTGTTTGAACAAGGGGTTCACCCTTGATGTTAGACAAGGTTTGAAGAGGGGCAGCGAGAGACGAATAGCCTTGGATAAATTTGCGAAAATAATTGCACAAACCTAGGAATGAGCCGATCTCTTTTGCCGTTTTCGGGGTAGGCCAGTCACGGACTGTGCTAACCTTTTTCGGATCAACTTTAATTCCGTCGCGTCCAATGTAATGACCCAGGAATTTAACTTCTGTTTTGTTGAAGGAACATTTGGAGAGTTTCGCGTAGAATTCGTTGTCCTGGAGGACCTGGAGAACTGTGGCCAAGATGGCCAAGTGCTCCGCCGGAGTGCGTCCGTAAACCAAGATATCGTCTAAGTAGACCACGACGAACTTGTGCAAGTAGGGCGCGAATATTTGGTTCATGACCGCTTGGAATGTGGCCGGCGCGTTCGCCAAACCCATCCCAAGGACTTTAAATTCATACTGACCCATCGGGGTAGTGAACGCAGTCTTCGGCGCGTCCTCGTCCGAAATTCGTATTTGGTAATAACCAGACGTGAGGTCTAGGGAACTGAACAAAGTAGCTCCACCTAGACGATCAATGGTCTCGTCAATACGGGGAAGGGGATACCTGTTTTTAATCGTGATGTTGTTGAGTGCTCGCCAATCGCAAACAACACGGTATCCCGTTCCACCCGGTTTAGCTATGATCATAATCGGCGCACCGTACGGGGACGAGCTCGGGGCGATGAATCTTTGCTGCAACAGGTCGGAGACGTATTCCTCACATAGTAAGGTCTCGGCTGGACTCATGCGACGATTTCTGCGATATGGCGCGTAAGCATTGTCTAGCGTTTTGATGACGTGAGGTATAACTCGATGGTTAGGAGTCCCCATAGGCAAATTGTTGAAGACTTTGCGATACTTCCATAGGAGAGCGTGCAGGTCGCTGGCCGAAATGAGCGTTTTATCGTTGCGGTCAAGGATGTTGTCGCGGATCCAATTTTCGAAATCCATGCTTGCCACCGGCGGACCGGGTAAAGGCCCGTCGGACGGCAGTAATTTTGTCAGCAATTTCGCCCGTTCATCGGCAGTGACGTTAGACGCCGGCAAATCCGCTCGGGATTCGCGGACATTGACCATGACATGGTTAGCGCCAGCCTTTAAAAGCTTTGCTGCCTTGCGACCCGTAATGACTGGGTCATCGGTTGACTTGCCCGAAAGTGCCATAGTGAAGAAGGAATGAGACGTTTCGTCCCGCTGCCTGTTTATAGGTGTTATACAGCAGCCGTACCGTTTGAGCGACAATGTCATGCGATCGTAGTCTAGGACGGCCTTTTTGTCGCGCATCCAGTCGGATCCGAGGATTAGGTCTAATCCTCCCGGAAGTTTGTCGACGACATGGACGAACACTTTGCCAACATATCGTTGTATGTGGATAGGGAGCGTGACCGTCCCGCGGATTTTGATAATCCCGTCGTTAGCGCAAGTGAATCCGTCGCGTTCGTTTTCCCAAGGGCGGATGTGCAAACCGAGAACCTCAGCCGTTTGCTTTTCCATAAGACAACCTGTCGCGCCCGAGTCCGCCAATGTGAGCAATTGCTTCGCTCCTGATCGGGCGTTGAATAGCATATCGGGGGCAGCAGCGGAGTTGACTTCGTATACCCGATTGGCTCGCGTCATGAGCACGGGGGAAGTATTCGTATTTCGTTGTGCGTGATTGCGACGGATGCACTTCGTTGACCGTCTGGCAGCGATTTGTTTTTCGCGAACTTTGGGATCCAATGCCTCCCACCACCAGTGTTTTTTTCGACGGGTTTCAACCGGACTGGGGATGCCCTCCTCAGGTGCGGGGCCAAAGTAGACTGCCTTGGTCACGTTGTTGATCGCGTGCCAATCCTTTTTGATTTGGACGGCCCGTTCGGAGTCGGGAGGGTCATACCATACTTGGATGGCGACTTTATTCGAAGGTGACCCCTTGGGGCGGGGTTTCATATGGTGATCAAACGATTGATACTCCTTAAATAACTCCATACCTTGGAGGAGACTGGAGACATGTTTATTGTTACTTGCATTTTTCGGGAGGATGAACATACCGGATGTGTCGAAGGGTGCATCGTTTTTGCACTCCCAATAGTGTTCTAACACCGACACGACGTCTTCCGGAATGGGGTGAGCGTATATGAACTCGTTTGCGATGGAGACACGCATGCCAAACTCCGTAGAGAACTTCAGTGGACAGGGGGACGACAAGGCATTAGTAGAAGTTACATCAATAGTTGGGGTTAAGCCCAAGTTAGAAAATAGTTCCTCTTGAACTTGTAACAAGAGCTCAACTACTTTATCGTCGCTAATTACACGATCCAGGCTTGTCAATACCTGATCGGCCGGTTCCTATTCCCAAATCGGGATGGGACCGTTGCCGTCAAGGGCCCAGTCGGGGCATGTAGTCTCATTGAGGGCCGGCCAGTTAGGCAAGTCCCGCGTGCGGCAGCGTCCGTCAGCATTCAGTGACCGCACACATGTCCTCATGTAGCGGAAACAGAAGAAGCAGCGAGCTCCATTCTGAAGCCAGATGGTCTGCCCGACGCTGACCGATTTGTTCATATGCATGGCGTTTTGAGGGTCTTGACCCGAAAAGTCGGGGGTCCGCGGCCCGCTGGGCTGTGAACGGCCCCGACCAGCACCCTGTCCGTATCCTCCTCGACCACCACGGCCCGCGCCGCGGCTAATAGAGCCTCTCCCGAACGTGCGATCAGCACCTTGCAAACTGAGGACCTGCGACCTTGGCGATCCACCCAGCTTACTTGCCGATGTGCGCCGGCTGCGTCGCACTACGTCCTCCACCACCTCGGCCACCGGCCGGGTTGCGACTACTATTGGCCGCCAGTTTGGGGCTCTTGGCTGGGCGAGAGTTCATCTCCCCGCCGTCGTCGGTGGTCCTTAGTCCCTGCGAAGAGAAAGAATCAGTGTCAGAATCGGAGGGGGGGGAGTTGGTAAATTGGACGCGATTGAATGCACGGTCCTTACCCGGGTATTTAGTATCCGCGGGGCGCTTGAATGGATACCTCGACTTCTGATTAGCGTAACCTCCCCTCTGATGGCGATCGTGCTTGTCCGTCAAGGATTTGCAACGAGCGACGACAACTTTCCTCGCCTCGTCCAATTGCAGATAGCGGAACAAATCCTCCATCGTTTCGAACATAGTACCAGACTTGCGCCGAGAGTGTGCACCGGCGCGGAGTTCATCGGAGAGTCCCGTACGAAACAAGTTTAACTTCTCGCGATCGGTGAGATCGGGGACTTTGCGAAATTCCGACTTGATGGCGTGGTAATAATTCTGCAAGGATCGGGTATCTTGGCGGAAACCACCTTCGTGTAGTTTGGTGAGAGCGACGTGTGATTCCGTTAATAGCTCGGGCAGGAGGAGCGCCTCCGCCCATGCGACGATTCCCATGAAATCTAACCCGTCCAACTCATCGCTAGCCCATTTTCAAGAAACTTGTAACCAACAAAGGAAACACAGTTCAATGAACAATAGAAGGGTAGATGTACAACCATAGTACATAAAACCTATTGTCCACCTGAAAAATAGTAAACGCATAAAAAGGACTTCAAAGAATTTACTGCAAAGGATGGACTGAAAGGGCGCTTGAAATACACTCGGAAAACAAGAAAGAGGTGAGCGGCGGTACATCTGCAAGTACAACTGCAAGATTACCCAGCCCACCAATTCACAGTAAAATCCGAAGGGAAACAACTACTACACTCCACAAAAAGTTCCAATCACATGAGGGGCTGGTGATCTAAAAACAGTGTGGAGTAAAAAGAAATAGCTAATCTATGATGAGCTCCACCGAACGAACCATCTGCCTATGGAACTAAGAGTCAGAAACCATCAAGACGCTATAACGGTGGTCTGAATTAAGTACCACCTTCCACCAAAACCAAGAAAGACAGCTGAAAGGAAGCTGCCTAAACAAAGCGTCGTAACGCTCCACCAATCTAGACTACCCTATAAGTCAGTCTAGGAGGTGCTGAGGAATAGGCACTCACACATAGGGCCATGTTAACCTACGTATGAGAACCAGCAGCACCTAAAACAATGAATCCTGGGTTGACTGTAACACCCCAGCCATACGCAGTATCAAGCTAGACCAGTGTTCAAGATCATCACTTACCCATTCGGCAACGGCTACATCATCACATGGGCTTGACCCGAGTAATCCACCAGGGACGACAGGAGGCGTCGGAATTATCGACACCCGCGAGCCATCCGAGGTGGTCGGAGGTTGGCGACTATTAGTCAATGGACCTGATCCAGGTACCACTATGATCGAAGGCTGTCTAAATCCTAAAGCTTCACCGCTAAAACGTGGCACAGAGGAGGGCCTGGCGACCCCCTGAGATTCGGCTAAGATTATAGTTGGATATCCAACTCCCCCCCGCCCTAAAACTTCACAAACAATACAGCAAGATCAGGCCCTGGTCTAGAATGCAACAATGATACATCCCAGCCAGGCCAGGCAACAACAATTGGGGTTGTTAAAGGGCGTAGGGAATTACCGGTAACACATAACATATCACCGTTTGATGACAGGAGGGATGCAAGCGGGCACGGGGACCCATACTAAAGGGAGAACCCAGGAAGACAGTTTAGAACTGAACTGGAGATAGAGAGTACATCACTACTCACTACTAACTGGCGCAACATTGGAAACCCAAATATAATAACCCTTACTCACCAGGGAATACCCAACCAGTCTACCAAATAATGCCTTTCTAACTAGCTTGTTGCGTGACTGCCCAATACTAAGATTACATAGCAAGGGCAACCAAACAAACGCAACAACGACACATCAGGTGCAACCCCAAAGAAAAGCTCCGAAGGAGTCTTGTCTCCCTAGATGAACACGCGATTGCAAAGATAACACACTAGCACCATGCTGAGCAGTGTCATCATCAACAACTCATGCATGCCCCAACTAATCGAGATCAACCATGCCTCTATACCACTTAACTAAAAAATCCTAAGCCCTATCAGAACTCAAACACTTGAACCCAAACTCACGTAGCTAAGGCATACACCTAAGGGGGGACCAGGGGCACGGGAAGACAAAGTAGTAACCTCTGTCGAACCACGGAACGCACCCAGGGGTCACAAGGAGCCTAAGAGAGAAAAATATCCACCAAGATATCATGCCAAAGATCCTCCACGGCCGCTGGACTAGGGCCAGGACGGCGTCCACTGCGGCCTGTAGCATGGGCAAAGTCCGGCGCTGCGACACCTGGGATCACAGAAGGTGGGGAAGCGTTAGGTCGAAGTCGAGATTTGAGGTATGGGAAAAAAGGAGACGAGAATGACAGTGCAGCAAGTCGCACCTGGTGCAGAAAATCGCACCAATGGCAGAAAATCGCAAATCGCAAGGGCAGAATTCGAAAATTTATCGCGAGGATGCGAAGAGCAGAGCCGAGGCATGTAAAGGTCCTAATATCCCGCCGTCGATGATCAGTCAATCTCAAGTCCCCCCCTCTATCGCTCGACTCACCCGGTTGGGGGGTAGAGGGAGCAGCACCCGTAGTGGTGCTGACCATACCCCCCTGCTTCCTACCACCTCCAGAATCTCCAGGTCCAGACGCGTAGGTCGTCCTCCTCTGGCGAATCCTTCGGCAGTGCCGGCGATCCGCCAGTTTGATCGAAAAATTTCTCCAGAAGGTAGCACAGAGCCACTAGAGCGCAAGCTCATGCCAGGAGCCGACCGTCGGCTGGGCAGAGCAAAGGGGGCAAAGACGACGTAGACATCAGCAGGGAGCTTGGTCGGCTTGGCAACCTCCGGTATGCAGGCAGAGCCTCAAACACCGGAGAAAGGTTAGCGACGTCAAGGACGCGAGCAGACGAAGACGGGGTATCTCCACCGATGTCCAGGCTAGTCGCCGACTTCAGTCTGCACGTCACAGTCATCTACGACAGACGGGAGGAGGCGACAGACGGCAGGGGAGGAAAAAGAAGAGAAGATGGAGGAATGACCGGGGGGGGGTACTTCCACGATGGCGGAAGGACTCTCATGACCGCTAGCAGAGGCAGCTGGTGCACAAACGTCTAGCCAATCATCAAGAGGAGCCGTTCCTCCGTTGGAAGGATTGGTCGCAGCCATCGCTGAGAATGATACTGCGCATCCCGCGCGTCCACGAAAGACCATCCATGTCATGGAGTTTCTCAAAATGGCGGGAGGTCCTCGCGGAAGTTGCATCGCAAAGCAGTGGTAGTAAATGAAGGGCCGTATAACCTATCAGCTTGGATAACACTCCGGAGAGTGGACTTTGTGTGTGCAGCACGCCAATCTATAAATGCGGAGACGAGAATAAGTTACAAGCACAGGAGACCCATTAAGGGGCACCAGTGGAAGAAAGGGGGCGGTAGCCTGGAACCTGATCAGGGTACAGGCTAGACAGCGCGTGTCAGAAGAACCGATGACGCAGTCAACAGGAAGCTGACATAGTACTGTCAGGACCGATAGTTCTAAGGGAGTACACAAGGAGTCACCAAGACATAAAACAAGCGAGAGCACCGCTATTCATGCTGATAGCCTCGCAATGAGACGTAATTCCTTTCTCATTTCAGTAACACGCTTGGCGAACCCATTGTCGTGGTCAGAGTGACGAGGTGCGCGGTTGGCGGGAGGAGGTGTGATCGGCGGGAGCGAAACGGGCTCACCTGGCGGGCCTTCCGGGGCCAGGTGTGTGTCCGCGCGAACCTGGCGCGTTGGAGAAGGGGTGTCTGCAGGCAGCGTAGCTGCGCGCTTTGCACGAGGTCGAACAGCGGCCGGGGAAGCCACCGTAGGTACTTCGGGCGACGTTGGGGGCTCGGGCTGAGTAGCCCGAGGAGCGCGATTCGAGGTCAGTTTGTCAGGTGGAACCTGGAGGGGCGAACCTGGGGAATCGGCTAAGTCGTGGTCAGATGACGAGTAGTCGGAGACCGAAAAGGGGCCGTCGGGTGGTAAGGGAGCGGCGGTCGGTGCTGTCGGCGGGGAAGGGGTAGCGCCCCCCCGCGGGATAGAACCACGTTGCATTTTGCCAGTAAGACCACCCGAAGGGGCATAGACGTCGGGGATTCGAAATGGTTCTGGATCAAACGCCGGGGCTACCTGAGCGACGGCTAGTTTATCAAACAACCCTGAATTCCCCGCAACCCGCACCTGCCTGTCAGGTGCACGAGGCAACGTCTCGTCCATTTTGTCGTCATTGGCCTCCGCCGCCGGGTAGTGGGGCCGCAGCTTAGTGCCCTTGAGGGCGGCGTCCTTGTCGGCGATGTCCTTGATGTTCAAAGGCATGAAATGCATCCAGTTCTGCTTTCGCATCTTGGACGCCAAGTACAGACGGGTCATACTGTCGCGGAGATCATCAACCATTTGCAGCGATTCCACGATGTTCTCGGGCTCGCAGTCCAGGAGGAGCCCGTCAGCGTACGAGTTCATATGCGCCGCCAACTTTACGTCGGCATAGGGAGCGACGGGATGGTCCGCGGAGTGGTAGTGGAGAAGACCATCCGACTTCGCAGCCTTGGCAGAGGTTGGCGTCGCCTTAATCTGGCGGCCGCGCAGAAACGCCTGCTTGCGCGCAGAGATGGGGTCCAGAGGGGCGGCGTCGTCCTCACGAGCGGACTGAGGAAGCGCATGCTTGCGCCCGACAGTCCTGCCGTTCCCAACCCCATGGAAGGCGGCGCCGCTGGAAGAACCGCCAGGGTCCTGTCCATCGGCACCGTCTCGTTGCGCGCCACAGTAGAGTGGTGCGCCGCGATCATGGCCATGACATCCGCTTGGGTAATGGCGGCGGTAGAGGCAGCCGCGGGAGCAGCGACTGGGCGCTTACCGTAGGCGACGTTCTCGCGAGTCAGCTGCGCGACGACCTCAGTCAAGCGAGCGTTCTCAGCGAGAATGGGGGCGAACTCTGCATGGGGGGAAGGACGTGGCGAGTTAGACAATGGCGTCGGCTTAGTGGGAAACAGCGTGCGATTCACGGGCAAAACATTGTGAGGTGTACCCAAGCGGGAAGGTGTGTCCTCAATATGATCAAATGGATTGCAAACCGAGAAAGGCAGGTTTGTTCTATACCCATCAGGCGTCAGACCGCGCTCACCTGCTTGAGATCGAGCAAGGTTGGTCTGTGTAGCCTCGAGCGCGGTCTCTTTAGCCGCTAGCTCTGTGCACAACGCATCCATAGCGGACTTGGCGGTCGCCGCGGCCAGAGTGAAAGCGGCCTGGAGGTCGCACAATGCCTTGCGACTGTTAGCCAGATCCCTGCCAAGGAAGTAGTGGCTGTTTAACAGCTCTTGCCTCTCTGTAAGATCGCCATTGGCCAATGCGGCCTCGGTATGGAGGCGGCGAGGCGCTGCACCAGGTCAGCGAGGTCGGCGTCCTTAGCGGAGACCGCCGTCGTAAACTGGTCGGTAAGGGCCGAGTTGGCGATGGCGGCCTGATCGAGCTGCGCCCGGAGGTGCCCAATTTGCTCCGCCGCGATCAGGTGCCCAGGCATATGCTCATGCCGCCTGAGCTCCGCGCCAGCTTCCCAGCGAGCGCTGAGCTCCTCGAGGCAAGGCCCGGCCAGCGGCGTCGTCGTCGTCGTTGGGGCCATGCCAGCGCGCATAGGCGGGGCAGCGGTTGGCGCACCCGAGGGTGCCGCCAGATCATCGAAGCCGGCAACCAGAGGCTGCAGCGTACCCACTGAGACAGAGGGATGCGCGTCGGCAGATGCGGACTCATCCAGCATAGCACCGAGCTCAGTGTCGGGCTCAGTGTCGGACGACGCAATCCCTTCAGGATTGGTGTCGACCACCAAAATCGTAGGCTGTTCAGCCGCGTCGTCGTTTACCTTGGTTGTTTTGTGGGATGCCATTCTGCACAGGCAACAGACAAGTCAGTAGGCTGGACAGGGATGAGTGGTGGGCGAGAGAGGGAGAATTACTCGCAACTACAAGAGGCCAAAAAATCACCTGCCATAGGGACTAGTAATTTTTGCGAGCGTAACGAGCTGATAATGCCTCAAGCGTAACTGTATATGACGCGTTCGTCCAGAATACGATGAGGGATAAAAGCACTGCCAAGGCACGAACCACAGGGCAACCAGGAAGGACAACGACGAACCGAATTGCGCGACAGGATGAGCAAACGTGCAGGTGGACAGCAACAAAAGATGATGCAGCAAGCAGGAAGAGTCGCAGGACAGGCTCGTGAAGTACGCTAATTAAAGCAAGTACGGCCTAGGTGGCAAATGGAGCCGATGCTGCCCAATTGATCAAACCCCGCTCAAGATGCTCGGGAATGGAGCGTTAGAAGCTATGGCCAAAAGGACAGGACGGGAATGCAAGAATCGAGAGCGTAGGCCATACAGGGGCAGGGCAGGCTAGGAAAAGATGCCCATGCAAGACAGGTCGCAGGCGGCCTAGGGCGTGTCGAGCCTAACAGGACCGTTCACTGCGAGAACCTAACAGGCGCTACGTGTACTCGAAGCCTACAGGGAAGAGCAGGAACAGCGAGCAGCAAATGCCAGAAAGCCGACAGGATGTCCTGGCGGGTGCGATTAATTCGAAGAAAAATTCGTATGCGTGCGTATGTGTATGCGTGAGGTCCCTAAGGAACGAAACCAGCTCCGCTACCAGTGTAACAGCTCAGGATGCTGATAGCAGCTTGAGGGGTTATCTAGAGTAACGTGATGCGTGATGTGTGTTTACGTGTATGTTGATATGAGTGAACTAGCAGAACAGTGGGAGGGTTACCTAAGTAGGGATGTCGAGTGGCTGGGAAGGAACGTCTTCGTGGAAGTAGTAGAAGGGTTCATTCCGAGTAGCTCGTGTCTATATGCGCAACGTGTGCGTTGTGAGAGATGAGGCAGTACATGGGTATGGTACTGTATCATGTGCGTTCGTCACGTGGCTTATGGGTACGGTGTACCCGTATGCCTTCCTGGACGGCCAGAGTACCCGTGAAGGGTTCTGTACCGTTACACCTCCCCTCCCTTCGCCTCCAACCTCCCGAATCCTCATCCCCTGTTACTCGCTACCTCCCCCCCCCCCCCCCCACCCCACCCCACCCCCCACCCCACCTCTCCGCCGCTCCAATACACTCCTCTGTCATCGATCCCGACGCCATTCTGCTGCGTGGCCACACTTGACGGATCCTATCCGGCAATCTCCTGATGGGGGGCACATCCTGATCGCCAAGGTGGCCATCTCACTCGACTTTCCACCTCCCCAATGCATCCCTATCCTGAACGTTTGCGCTTGAGAGAGATTGAGCCTGTCCATTGGAACGTCTATGAACCAGACAAGGATTTTGGTGAGTGGTACTCAGCTATCTGCCATGACATCGAAAATGCCCCTTATAGCAAGTTCATCAAGGCAGATGCTATGCTTGATTACCAGCCGGACGGTGAGCCATCACCTTTCGGTGATTATGATGATGATGATGATGATGATGATGATGATGATGATGATGATGATTACATTACATTACATTACATTACATGTTAAAGTCTACTTGACACCGCGAGGGTGTATGAGACTCTGTGCTTTAAACAAAAAGAAAAAGCACCCACAAAGCAAAAAACCCCATTACATCAGGGGTGTGTCGAGGACAAACAAACCAAACTCCCAACCACCGTTTTGGTGGCGTAGGTATTAAACCCCTTAGAGCCGGACCCAGATCTCAACCACTTACAGTGGCGGAGGTAAGAAGCTAACAAATGAGAAGTCACAAGAAGAAGAAAAAAAGGGATGATAAATTACGGTGCCACTAAGCAGTCCAGGGCTTCCTGTCTTGCTCTTCTACAAGTAGAAAGATAGTCGGCTAGGTTGCTCCAAAAAGACTTAGTGCCATTTCCATTCATAAAGGTTCTGAATGTGGAATCGCAGAATTCCACATTCCATACGGTTAAGTTGGTATCCTCATGGACATGCCTATAAATATCTGTAAACAGCTTCTGGTAGCGGAGGCGAATATCATTATAAAAAGGGCACTCAAACATATGCATTTCATCCTCAGGTTTTTGGAACCCACACATTTGACAGTGTCTCATTGAGCGAGGGATGTGTGCTCTATCCACCACCCTCATTCTTTCTGTGTTCAGCCAATGGGAACCCATTCTAAACTGTGCTATAGAACGAATCTGATCCTGCTTATGTAAGGCGGATGTAAAGGGAATCAAGCCATTCTCATCATTGCTGTTGGCTGCGAACCATTTTTGGTATCGGAGGCGTTTAAAGCCAACCCTTCTCTCATCAGGGATGTCTCTAACTGCATTGGTGTCACTTGGGTACTTAAACCTCCATGACTCAAAAACTTCAGACATAATACCTTCGACATCGACAGCCTCCAAAATGTTGATGTTTTTACTGGATGATGATGATGATGATGATGATGATGATGATGATGATAAGCGATACCCCGACAGAGAGGATTATCCCGACGCTAGAATCTGTAGCTATGCAAACGGCATAGCATTTCGGTATGTAGTCAACTCATTGTCCCCTCCCCTTGTTCGCATGTTTGCCACGCACACAGACGTTGCGGCAAAATTACTGCGAGACCTCAGATTGCACTTTGGAAAGATCAACCCTGTCATGGCCGAACATCATCAATCTGTCCCGACTGTTGCCCTTGCTTGCACGCCTGTGCCCGCTGTCGTAGTCGTTTCTCTGATGCCTGCAAATGCAACAATTGAGGACAACAGCTCCAGATCCAGCTCCAACTCTAGATCCACTGTTGTTGACATTGAACACTTGCATGGGGGGGAACTGTCTGACAATCCTGTCATCCCTCATACAAGTGTACCTGTTCCCCTTGCTTGCACGCCCCGTCAGACCTTCATCTTCCACCAACACTTCTTTCATGAGTGGATTGAATCTATGGAAGCTGAACTCAAGGCATCCCAATTCTATTTTCCCCCTGGATCCCACAAAATACCTCAGTTTCAGATTGAATACATCCTTGCGCACCTTTCAGAACCTATCAGAAAGGTTGTCAAGTTCCACACCGATCCAGACGACATACTAGAAGCACTCAGATCCAAATACAGCCTGAGATCCACTGTCGTTGATATTGAACACTTGCATGGGGGGGAACTGTCTGACAACCCTGTCATCCCTCATACAAGTGTACCTGATGCAACCCATCATAACATCTCACGGACTGTCACTCATGCCTCCTTTTCACCTATCCCTCATGCCAACCCTGATGACTTGCATGAGGGGGATCTGAACATAAACCACACATCCACCTCCACGACAGAACCATCCACCACTAGTTTCTCATCCTGCTCCACCCAGCAAGACATCATGCCAACCACGGCCTGCATTCCCGTCATCCACAAGAGTGACAAGATAACCCCATCAATCTCAACTGATTGGGATCACACTTTCACCACCGTACTTACCCAAACACGTGTCCCACCTCTTCCCCCTGAATGCAACAAGCACCAGGCTCATGCCACCGCCGCTGACCTTTGCATAATCACACTCATCCACACTCATCCATACACATCAAGGAACCCCCTGTTCTCCCTGCCCACCAGCCGTAGGCACATCAAGGCATTGCGCCTGTCTCTAGGCATCGGATAACTGATTAGTAGATGAGAGGGAAAAGGGGGAACATTAGCTTTAAGAGGATCATTTACTCCCCGTGTTCTGACTTACATGCTATAAACTGCAGCACTGTAATGCACTAACGTACTGCCCATGTGCTGATGTACAGAAGTACTGCTGCACTAAACTGCAATGCATCATGTGATGTGACCTATTCTTGCATGCAGATATAAGCATGAGCGATACCCTCGTGAGCTGATTTTCATCTGCGTGTAACATAATCCTGACGCACTGATGCACAGCCACCTACTGATGTACTGTACTGCACAGATTGAAGTGCTGTACGGTACTAACGTATAACCCATGTGAAATGCACTGCTGTACTGAATTGCTGTGCACTGAATTGCACTGCTGTACAACAGATCTGTTGCATGAGCGATACCCTCGTGTGATGATCTACATGTGCACCCATGTGCTGATGTACAGAAGTACTGCTGCACTAAACTGCAGTACTGTACAGCACTAGCGACCTGCAGATTCCATGTACCTTCCAGTGCATAGTCAACCTCATGGCATAGTTACATAGTGCGATTTGATAAGCCCCACCATCTGTTAAATAATTAGTAATGAACACTCTAGGATTAATTCTTGATCTGCCCCGTACTGCCACATGTACTTAGCCACGTGCTGTTCAAGCTTCTACCCCTTAGATGTTTTCATGCTGACAACATGATGCCTGCCCGATTCTAATTTAGCATTTCAGTACTCAGCCTTCACTCCCAAATTATGGGGGAGCCTAGCACAGACATCATCAGTTGTATTCCCGGCAGCCTTTGCATTCCCTGCAGCATTCATAGCTATGCTTACGTTGATCTGCAATGACCCAGCAGATCCCACCAGCCTCAGCAGTCACTACCGTCACTACATCTCCTTGTCCGCTCCGACTGCTCCTGCAGCGACCCTAGCTACCTCGCAGCCCCAAGTAGCTGCTGACACCTTGTAGCTACCCTGCAGCACTCCTAAGTAGTGTTCCCTACAGCTTGATTAATCATGCAGCTTCCTGCAGCTTGATTAATCATGTAGCTTACTGCAGCTCCTATGCAGTCCATTCTAGACCTTCCCTGACAGATCCAAGATTCAGACTGTTACCTAGAAATTGATTGATTGCATCATGAATGACTGCTTTCTTCTATTTTAGTTTAGCTCTGAACAGAGACCTTGTCCCACAGGCTAACCTTGAATCATTCCCTGTAGCTTCCCTGCAGCCCCTAGTAGTATGCCCTGCAGCCTCCTTGCAGCTCCTAGGAGTTCACCCCAGCACCCTCCTGACAGGCCCGAGCCTGATCCCGCAGCCCTTTCCTTGATATTGATTGATTGCACCATGACTGGCAGCTCTCTTCTATCCAGCTTAAGTCTGTACCTCCATGGCAGACCCTTTAAGCTGCCAACCTAGATCAGTGATTAAGAGTTCTTTAGACATGATAAAACCTTTGCTGAGCCAGCCCGCCTTGCCACAGCCGGTATTATTTTATCATTAACTCCTTGACAAGCCTGATGAGTTACAAATGTATTGTACCTCCATAATAGTTTTTTTTAATTGTCACTCTAGTTTTTTAACTCCTCTAATTCCTGGAATTCTTCCGAATGAAGAATACCAGGAATTGGGGGGGATGTTATTCACCGGGTTTCACCGGCTCACCTAGAGTGACTTAGAGTGCACAGGACTTCCTCCCTGCTGCACTGTACTGTGATGCCGCTGCCAGCTATGGCACGGACTCTGACGCCGGTACCCTGAGGTGCCGCGCCATCTCAGTACTTCCTCCTAGCGCATTGATCGAATGCTTATCTAACTGTAAAGATCTTATCCTTACCGTCTTCCCCTCGTCTCTGTGCTCTGCACATACTCCGGAAAACTACAGTGTTTGTACGTCTAAACTTCTTTTGTTCATTGAACTGTGTTTCCTTTGTTGGTTACGAGTTTCTTGGAATTTACCTTCGCATCCTTTGGATTTTCAGTTGCTGCAGGTTCAGTTTGCTTGTGGTTCGGCGCTTGGTTTGTCTTGAGTGCACAAGTTCTTTGCGGTGCGATACCCACCTCATAGAACGTTTTAGTTAGTGCCGTAACTGGGGATTTATGATAATTAACTTTCATAAATCTTCTTCCTTCCATCTTTGAGTAAGAAACCAGTTCATCATGGTTTTTTCATCCCAACCTAGTCATGAATTCTATGCTAAGAATAGTTTATAAGGTAGTGGATTTTTCCATCGACTTTATTTTTCCATAGTAGACTTTAGCGTCCTCTTGTCTGCGTCCTTTAGGCTTTGATTATCTCGTGTGCTGCTCTCACACGATATTTCGGTCTTCTCTTTCGGTTACGTTCTCGGTTCTTTGAGGCACCGTTGTTCCCCTTCCTTTGGTATTAGGATTGATTTCTGTTTGGCCTCCCTGTGATTTTCTGGTTTGGTGCCTACTATTCTGGATGAATAGTGTTTTTGCGCTTACCATGGATGGTTACATTTCCATTTTGGTCTCAGCTTAGCTCGGTATGACCCAAGTTTTTTGCTGCTACATTTTCGGAGTACTACAGTGGTTTTTGGTTCATCCTTTCTCATCCTTTTATTTTAGACAAGGCTTTCTTCTGGTTTCCTGTTTTTCAGCCGTTCCGTGATATTTTTTTTTTGCTACCAGTTTATCGTTCTCTGACCCTGGTGTCATAGGTGGAGAAGTAGTATTGTATGTCACCTGCGTCATAGGTGGAGTATCAGCATCAATTGCGGTTCACTTGATCGTTTTATGTCTTGGTGACTACTACTGTACTTCCTTAGAACTATAGCTGTAGATAGTAACAGCTTCCCGTAGACTGTGTCATCCTTCATGACACGGTGACAACTCTTCTGGTGGGCTGCGTCCCCTGATCCCCTAACACGTGCTGTATAGCCTGTACCCTTATCAGGTTTCCAGGCTGCCGCTCCTTCCTCCACTGGTGCCCCTTAATGGGTCTCCTGTGCTTGTAACATTATTCTCGTCTCCGTGTATAGAGTGGCGCGTCTGTTCCGTCGCAATCATCTCTGTCCACTCTACGGAGTGTATTAAAGCTGATATAATCAATAGGAACCTTGTGGTGTCGCATCGTACCATACTTGATGCGCAGCGAATCGAAGCGCCCCAGACGAATACCATTAATGATGACACCCATGGCGTAGTGCAGAGTCACTGGAGACCCAGCACTGCGGAGGTCAGAGCAGTAACCCCTAACCCTGCGAAAGAAGTCATCAACTCGCTCATCAGGGCGCATGACTGCACCATGAAGCTCGTTCACCATGAGAGGGACACCAGCAGCAAGAGTATCAGAACGAATGCCTCTCCCGGATATCTAACAAGATGGCCCGAGGAGAGGCATAGTCCTGATATACTTTTACCATGGCATCCGTCATGTTAGCGAGCATCATGGACAAGACCATGAACTCCTGACGGGGCAGGGGCAGTGCACTGAAACCCAACAGAGCAGGATCTACAGAGGACTCACCATGAGAGGCCGAAGCAGCAGCAGGAGCAGGAGTCAAGGATGCCAAAGACTTACGAATCGCCAGAAAATACTCAGCGGCAAGACCAGCGTCATACGCGCGCTGGTCATCTATGTTCCTAATCTTCGGCAGGGACAGCGCAAAGCTCACTAACAGCCCAAAATCAGGCTTAACAGGACAGAGAGGGCGAGGAATCTTCACCCACTAGTAGCCTAACTTTTCGGCTTCTAAGCGCCTCACACCACCAAACGTAGCACCATGATCAGGAGGGTAGCGAATTCCTACAGGAACCGGCCCTAGAAATGACCGACACTTTTGTCCTAGCTCAGTGAAAGCCATCACACGACGAATACGACCCTTGCTATCAACATTGGCCTGAGTTGCCCTCATATCCATCCTACCGTACAAGATGCGGTCCAAGGATCCAGCATCCGATTGAGCTCGACGGACAAGACGAAAGTCCCGCAACTGCAGTTCCGGAGGAGGTCCTCCAGTGAGCAGATGCTCCCAAGATTCGCAAGACAGCGAAGTCAACACAGGAGGGGGAGGGGCAGGGGCAGGAGGCATCTCCACCGGCGGAGGCGGAGGGGGCTCCTGCGAAGCGCCAGCAGCACATGTGCCAGCAGATGTGCCAGCAGCAGCAGCAGATGAAGAACGCAGATGGTAGCCAGCGAGAGCACGCTCCATAGGGTTGGAACCAGTGGTGAAAGACGCAGAACCCTTCAGCTTAGACGGCTTAGAGAATGCCACCTCCGGTTGGACCGGTGGAACAGGCACAAACGGAGGCGCAGACGGAGGCTCAGGCTCAAAAACAGGCGAAACTGGAGATGCCTCAAAGACTCGAGTAGCGGTAGACGGAGTGCCTCCACCGTTGTCCGCACTCATAGCACTCTTCAAATCATCATCATCAAAGTCGTCGTCATCATCACGTTGGAGATCCTCCTCATCCTCAGTCAGGCCATCATCAGTTTGGCATCCACCCTAGAACTGGGCGGTAGGAGGCACGACACCCGAAGAATACTGAATGATCTGTGTCTGAACACAACATAGAGTCATCAGAACGTCCTCAACCTCAGGAGAGAGGCGTCGAACAGTAGGAGAAGAAATTGGAAAGTTGGAGGTATGACTGGGGGGGGGGGGGCTTCCACGATGGCGGAAGGAGACCCTTCTCCGGCAGCAGAGGCCGCTGGCGCGCGCACATCAAGCCAATCATGAGGAACCTTCTCCTCCTCAGGAAGGACATGGTCGCAGCCATTGCTAACAATGACATGGCGCATACCGCGCGACCAAGAAAGACCATTCGACTGATGGAGTTTCTCAAAGCCGGCGGGAGGCCCTCGCGGAAGTTGCATTGAATAAAGCAGTGGTAGAAATGAAGGACCGTATAACCTGTCAGCTTAATACACTTCAGAGAGTGGACAGAGATGCTTGCAATGGTCAGACGCGCCAATCTATACACGGAGATGAGAATAACTTTACAAGGACTGGGGAACCCAAAGGGGCACCAGCGGAGGAAAGGGGCGGCAGCCTGGAACCTAATAAGGGTACAGGCTATACAGCGCGTGTCAGGGGAACCGGTGACGCAGCCTACAGGAAGCTGTCACTGTGTCATGAAGAATGACACAGTCTACGGGAAGCTGGCACAGTACTGTCAGGACCGATAGTTCTAAGGAAGTACATAAGTAGTCACCAAGTCATTAAACGATTGAGTGAACCGCAATTGATGCTGATAAGAAGTATACGATTATCTCCACAGATAATAGTATTACGTTCTTGCCTCGGCTCGTTGAAGGCCCGGTTTCTTATACGGCAGGGAACGTACCAGTGAGTTCACTATTTATCGTTTCCATAGGCCTACAGGGGGCAAGCTAGGGCCAGATCTGGCACGTAACACGTTTTGGCATGTCTCTAGGTCAGAGCTCTTGTTCAACAGGTACAAGATTTATTTTTACAAGACCGTAAATGCTCACATAATGAACACGGGACCACATATGCGCCTAAAAATCCACATTCTTCACGTGTATGGGGTGTGTTCGCGTTTCCAATTGCCTACTTTGCAATTATGTATATTAATATCTCACGGAATACTTCGAATCTGTTGGCGGAATTGAACGATAGGAAAGAAGCGTAAATACAAACTACAGGACGAATTACAAGAGGAGAGGCGCTCCATGTAGAGGCGCCGTCACTGAGAATTGAGATAAGGGTAAGGCCAGACGGACACTAGGACAGATGGACAAAAGACACAGGGACTAGCACAGTAGCCAGTAAGACAGCTAACGCTGACAGAATCAAGTTGTACTCGAATGAATGAGAGTACAGTAGCCAGTAGGTGTCCTGGATTTACCGACAAAACAGTGATTTGGCGTAGGTTCCCTCGGGGCTATCCCAATGGGGAAGGGATTTTCGCTGGGCTTGTCGCTGGACCCCCGATAGAGGTACACGCCCCCCCTGGACTCGCCTGGACTCGCCTGGTTGTCGGAGAAATGAATGACGAATGAATCGGCAACCATGGAACGGTTGTAGGCGAAATGAATGACCAAAGACAGGGTAATTCAAAGCGCGCGCTTTTGCGCTTTTGAGCGCTGACTTTTTGACCCCCTCTGCGCTTTAAGCGCAATTTTCTGCAACTCCCTGTGGGCGCAGCAAGCAATTTTTGCGCTTTTTGCACTACAAAGCGCAGTTTTTTGTTTCAAGTGCGCTGAAGCGCTGGCCAATTTGGCCATTTGTGTTAATGTAAGATTGTTACAACGGCATAGGCTCGATAGAGGAGAAGATGCTATTAAGCGCAACAGGCGCAATCATATAGAATAGAGATGTGTACTGCAGGGTACTGCAGTCACGTGCAGGCCACAGCTAGCCTGTGGCCTGGCGGCAGGCAACACGGTACCAGGAGGGAAAGGTACCGGTGTGCATTATGCCGACTCAGAGACTGATATATAAATCAGTCAATAACATCCCCCCCAATTCAAGGTATAATATATTCTTGAGCTCAAGAATTCCTGGAATTAACTGAGGGGCATAAGAAAATTAAAATATAAAAGCTAGGGAGACTTTGGGAACTTCTAGTAGCTGAAAGGGAGAAATCACTTGTAGGGGTCTTCAAAGAAATGTCAGTCTTCTGGGGTAGCTGGCTAGGTAAGGGACACTGCAGGTAGGCTGCAGGCTAAGTAGCAGAAAGGCTGCTGAGAAGGTGTAAGGAAACTGCAGGTAGGCTGCAGGCTAGAGCAGATAGGCTGCTGAGAAGGTGTAAGGAAACTGCAGGTAGGCTGCAGGCTAGAGCAGGTAGGCTGCTGTGGGGCTGGACTGAGTACTGCAGAGGGCTGCAGATAGGCTGTTGGGAAGCTGGGGAAGGAAGGTCCAGGCTTGGTGAAGGCTTGTGAAGATATCCTTGGCTACGAGAAGTTGCATGATTCGAGACTAGAGGATTTGTCTTTAGACATGATGTCTGGACTAGTCCCCCCATAATTTGGGTGAGCTACATTAGGTAGATCCTAAATTAAAGCAAAGACATCAAGAAGAGACTAGAGGAATTCTAAATTCAGAGGGGTACGGCCTGTGGAAGTACATGGGGCAGTACAGTAGGCAGGTAATTTGAAAAGAATTCTAGAGTGTTCAAGTCTATTCTAACAGATGCAGAGCAATGTTTGTAATTGAATTAAGTGCCTGGCTTGCTGGGGAAGCCATCAAGGTCAAGTTGCTGGCAAATCTGGGCAAAGAACTGGTCAAACGACTTGGGAGCTAGGCTGGGGGGGGGGTAAGAATGTTGATCAAGGTGAAGTCCATGGGGCTCCAGTTCATGCTGAGGTGGTTGACACATAGCACTTTGCCCCCAGGATGGGCACAGCTCCTGGGGTCCATGATCATCTTAGGTCTGAATGAGAGTGTGTGGGCATGTGCATTGACCATGGCAGCTTGGATACAAATGGCCCACTGTAGAGTGGGTCTGGCTGTGGTAGAAACAGTGGGGTAGGCTTGCACCATTTGCTGGAGTCTGCTATTGTGCTTGATGATAGGGCTGCTGCAGGCATCAGATGGCTCTTTGTGCATTGACCTGTGTGGGAACTGTTCCTGTTTAGAAGCCAGCAGGGTAGGGAACTTGCTGGAGAATGCTGTGATGAGCTTGGGCAGTGGAGGCCTGGGCTTGATGTTGAAAGCTGGTGAAGCAGGCCTGCTGTTCAGGTGATGGAGGGTGCATCCAAATCGTGTGAGACTAAGGCTGGAGTTGTTGGAGAAGTGAATGTGGTTGACATTCTGATTAACTTCTCCCAATGGTAGTCCAATATCTGGTGACCTGTTGACCAGTATCCATTGGTCCCAGGTAGTTACTGTGTCTAGATCAGATGGCTTGAGTGGCCCGTCCCCATCTATGGGGCCATCATATTCCTCATAGTTAGTCCTGATCTGGTCACTGAGGAGTTCCATCTCTGCTCTGGCTCGTTGTAGGCCCAGGTTGTCCAGCTGTTGTTGGAGGGCTGGAGTGGTTTCTGGAGGGTCATCTACTCCTAGTCCAGGGTCATCCTGGGGCTTGTGTACCTCTGGGTGGATAAGCTCTGGCATGTCATCACTGTCAGTATCATCAGCAGAGCCTTCCAGATTGCCTGCAGTGGAAGGGGAATGGTACTGGCAGATAGGGGGGGGATGGTCCTGGAGGTCTTGGTCTGCCTCCACATGAGTGGGTGGGTACTGCCCTATCTCAGAATCAATGTGGGGTGCAGATGGAGCAGAAGTAGAGGGGAAGTCCTGGAGGTCTTGGTCTGCCTCCACATGAGTGGGTGGGTACTGCCCTATCTCAGAATTCGAATCAGTGTGGGGTGCAGATGGAGCAGAAGTAGAGGGGAAGTCCTGGAGGTCTTGATCTGCCTCCACATGAGTGGGTGGGTACTGCCCTATCTCAGGAACAGTGTGGGGTGCAGATGGATCAAAAGTAGAGGGGGGAACTTGGCATTCTTGATCAGCTCTACTGGGGGAGGTCTCATGAGTGGGTGGGTACTGCCCTATCTCAGAGTCAGTGTGAGTTGATGGAGGCTTGGTAACCATCATGATGTAGGCAATGGTATGGTCCACAGGGATATATAGGGGGAGTTACGAGGGCGGGGCAAGGGAAGAGGGGATGGAGTGTGTGTGGGAATCGGCGATCCAAAGGGATCCAGCGGATTACCGGGGGTTGAACGTTGCCAAGCGGCAATGTTCGACGACAGAAGCTTCTCTTAAGCTGGGGTCGTAGACAAATTGATCGTCTGAGATCAATACAGTACTGTGTGGGTCTCGGTGAGGGCGTCGTCCTTTACTCACTTCATAGATTTTGGTGGCTTGTGGTCGCTCTTGCTTGCTCCAGTCGTAGGACGCAGTGGCAGATCCAAGGAGTCTTGGTAGGAAGCGGCAGGCGGAGCAGCGGGAAGTAGGATCCGCACAGGGAGTCCAGGTGCTTACTTAAAACTCGGGCCTTCGACAAGACAGAGGGGAACTGAATCCGAACGCGGAAATCAGCGGCTGTTCTTCGTTAGCGTCTAAAGATGTCGCACATAACCTGTTAATGTAAGATTGTTACAACGGCATAGGCTCGATAGAGGAGAAGATGCTATTAAGCGCAACAGGCGCAATCATATAGAATAGAGATGTGTACTGCAGGGTACTGCAGTCACGTGCAAGCCACAGCTAGCCTGTGGCCTGGCGGCAGGCAACACGGTACCAGGAGGGAAAGGTACCGGTGTGCATTATGCCGACTCAGAGACTGATATATAAATCAGTCAATAACAATTTGAAGTACCCTGGCCAAAGAACGACAAATGAATGGCCGAAGAATGATCGCGGTATAACCGTAGTGGCCTCGGAAAGATTGTCGTACGGAGGCCAGGGTGTCCCATACGTTCCCATTTGCCGAGTATTTCATGCATTCTTCAAATGTTTTCTCTAATTCATTATGGTTATTGATGCCCTTAAATATAGGCGTTATATAGGCGTTATGAGCTGGGTGAAGTGGGGTTGGTTCCCGTTGGCAGATTTGGGCGGTAGCACGTGCCCATGATGTTAAGGTGTGTACTGGATCCTAGAAAGTGATGAAGCAATGGCAAACAAAAATTATACGTCCGTCTCCTCTTTCTTTTTCTCCCCTCTTCAGATTTGCTATCCCAAGGACCGCAAGCTTGCAATGACTCAAGACCTTGTGGACCTTGTGTGGGAGATTGCAACTCTGATTCAAATTGTATGACTGGCCTTATGTGTTTCATTAGGAATGCAATTGATGACCCAGGTCCAGAAGGCTGTTCAGGCAGGACTGAAGGAGAATTGACCTACTGCGCCCTGCCTGGTAATTAGCCAGCCAGGGAGCATCAGAGTGTCAGACTCTGTTAGGTCCTCCTCCTCATCATCACCTCCACTCTCGGCATCGTCTTCATCAGGAATCTCTGCTTGCCCACCTTGGCCACGTCCATGTAACAATTATGCTTTATGCTTTGGCCACGTCCACCCCGGCCACGCCCACATCCTCGGCCTCGCCCACATTTGCTGGGGTTTTTTGCTTAGTGGGTGCTATTCCTCTTTTGGTTTGGCACAGAGTCTCATACACCCTCGTGGTGTCCCGTTGACTTTAAAATGTAACATCACATCACATTTGCCTTTGTCTACTCTAGCCCTCTTACCCACTGGCACAGCATCAGTTTCCTCTGAGGGAGCATCAGACTATGTTAGGTATTTTCAGCCTAAGCCCTTATATCGCCGATTGCAACACGGGTCACGATCGTTTCGGACGGTACTAAACGTTACGTCCTAATTTCACAAATGATTGGGCCGGCTTCTCATATATGATCATACGTATACCGGTATGAAATATACGTATGATTCATACGAATGAAAAACGGCTCTCGTATATTTGTATATAAAAACGTATGATTTTTGTACTGCATGTACTGTCTTCACTGAAACAAACAAAACTTTGTCCAAAATCAAAGGTTTCAGCAGGGGGGGGGCAACTTCGAAGTTCGAACCAAAAATACATCATCCCTCAACTTTGTAGAAATCATTGAGAGGATGAAGAATCATGTTTTATTTCTTGATTTGGCCCAGTAGAAAAAAGTGCTGGTCCTCCAAAGTTTGGGGCCGCGGGGGGGGGGGGGGGGGGGGGGGGGGGGGGGGAGGAGAAAATCCGACACTTTCAAAAAATTAGGTACTTTTCAGGCACTTTTTTCTAGCCCTCAGAATGACATGGGAGTGGAACTAGGGTGTTCCTCGACTAAATACCAGTCCATATATGCTATTGGGGGAGAGATCCCCCACACATTATGCCCAGGGCAGAGGGGGGTGTGTGTGTGTGGGGGGGGGGGGGGGGGCGTCGGTGGATGCTGGCACGATTCGCAAACATGTGTGGAGCTACCACTTCCTTCACCACATGCAGTCTGTGCACCCCGGCCAGCAACTCAGCGAGGACGACATCAATCAATTATCTTTGAAGGTGGCTGAGTTTGAGGGGGTGATTGCCAAGGAGGTCAATGTCAAAGGGCGTGAGCAGTGTGTGCAAAGGGAGCGAGCTCAAGTGCGGCTTGAGGCATCCCTAGTAGTCGCGCCGCCATTGTTCTGGGGAATGGTGGTCGATGACGTCACCAACTAAGACCACATGTTTTAAATGACTACATTGTGCCCTTCAGCCATACGTACATTAGTGATTATTGAAGACCTGGTTATTGAATACCTGATTGTAATTGTTACAAGGTTCTATACGCCAGATAGGGCGTCTAACCGTCTGCACATTGCAGTTAACAATACCCCCGTGCGATAACCACGGAAACCAGGGATTTTTAGAGCACATGTCAGTGCAGATTCGAACCCGAGACCTCCGGCTGTGGTGACCATATTTAAATACCTGATTATTGAAGAGTATTGAAGGTGGGCACATAAGGGGCCAAGGGGCCCTGACCCTCAAGCCCCACCAAACAATGGAACATTGATTATAATGATTTTCTACGCTTCGAACATCCCCAGTGGACTCGAGACCAACCTCAATGGATAGTCCTTTAAAAACCCTGTAATATGAGCATAATTAGACACCATAACACTAAGTGGTGGCTGAGATACTGGCTGTACGGTGGGTTCCGGAGCCGGGGGGGGGGGGGGGGGGGCTGCAAATGAGTGCCTCAGCACTTTTTTGGGATGGTGTATTTCACTTTTTTGCCCCCCCCCAGCCCACCCCCACCCCACCCCCTTGGGTTTCAGCTAAAAAAATTGCATTGGAAAGCTGAAAGGGAGCTCTATATGTTGCCACACTTTACATGTAAAACAATTCAGCTTTTGGTTGTACAATTACTGTCTAGGAGCCTCATATACATGGATGTCATGGGGCTGGATGACTGATGAGTGATAGATGACCATGATGACTCATGTTGATGACTGATGACATACATCCCTAGACCATGTGTCCATGCGTCCATATCACTTCTTGTGATGTACTGATGATATGAAGACTTTTACATGGGTTTTAAGGTATTGCCACGTTGCTAATTTCATTGGCTTCACATATCAACTCTCAAAAAAGTATTATGGCAATTTTAGGTTGTCCAAATCTCAGAAAAAGAAATCACGGCCAGAAAGCGCGTAGACCAAGAAGCGCGGTGCCAATCTAAGGGATCCATTCAATGCTAATAATATATTAATATTGTCCATGTTCGCTTATTATTTATACGCAGCTCCCTAAGTCAGCTACTGGTTTCAGACCAAGTATGCTGTAGCTTCTAGGCAGCTCTGTGAGTCAGTTACAAGTTTCATACCAAGTATGTAGCAGCTTCTAGGCAGCTCTGTGAGTCAGCTACAGGTTATAATAATATAAGTATATAACCATATTGCAATATCGTCCATCTTCACATTGCACTAGGCTTGCACCATCAATCCTTCAAGCCCACGGAGGAGCACACCTTGTGGAATGGAAGGCTAGGTGGCGCTCTGATATGTGTGCCATCCTGGCTATCTAAATCAAACTGTAGGCCACATTTAAACAAAATGGTATGCGTGAAAGATTATTTTTATTGCATAGTGTGATAGAGGAGGTCATCAGCTTTCCGATGAGCTATCTAAATGATAAATCGTATACAAACCAAGAAAGTTAAGTGCCAGGAACTTTTCGAAGTACAACTCATACGTTTTTATACGTTTATACTCATACGTTTCGAGAAAAAATATACGGCGTAATACACGTATGAGCTTATAAACGTATGAATATACGTTCATACGTCGGCCCAACCCTATTCATAAGTATGATCATACGTTCATAAGCCTTATGAGAGACATAATTCATAAGGTCAGGTCCAAGCTTACGAATGAACTCGTGAAATTCAAGCATTACTATTTTTTCAAGCATTTGACATAGGAATTCGTGCCAAATTCATGATCACAGTACATACACTGAGTATGCCCCAACGATATCATCAGCGTTTTTTTGACAGGTCAATCCCAGGTCTCACATTGGTGGAGACGGTCGGTGGAACAGTCCATTCCCGTGCACATGCACGCAGATTTGGAGATCCCCAGATGGAGTCAGACAGTGGGCGGACTTTGGGATTGACACAGTGGAACAATGAAGCTCCTCAGCTCCTCAGGCACGGAGTACACCTTAGGGACCTTGGGCAAGTCACGGTGTACAGCCAGGCACGGAGTACACCACGGGAGGGACCTTGGGAAAGTCAGGTGTAAGCCACGCACGAGGACACTAATCCGATAAAAGAAGGCGAAGTGTGACACAGGAATTTGTGCCAAATTCATGATCACAGTACCGGTACATGTACCGCCCCATCGATATCATCAGCATCTTCCAACAGGTCACTCCCAGGTCTCACACTATGTGTGCTCATGAGCCTGCTCTCAGCACATTAATGGAACATTCCTCTCAAGCTGTCCCAGCGTTTGGTCGTGGCCTTGGATGATGCCATGACCTTCAAGGTCAAGTTGACCGGTGACTGGGACAGCTTTGCATCCTTATCTCCAAGGCCCTCCTCTACCCAATAAGTGTGCATGGGCCCCTTTCCTTTCACATCAATAACTCCCCAATCACTCAATTTGAAGCTTGGGCTCTTGCAGATGAGCTTTGCAGTTGATTCGCCAATGTGGACCCTCCTTGGTAAAGAGTTGCTCTCCATTCTAGACGCAACATTGACAGTGTCGCCCACGAGGCACCAATGAGGCATCTTCTTACCCATGACTGCTGCTGTCACAGGGCCAGTGTAGACACCCACTCTGATCTGGATAGTGAGATCTCCATGCGTGAAATTGTCAGCAAACTTGATCATATCCAGTCCCATTTTGCAAACCCTGATGGCTGCGTCCCTTGGGTGACATGAAGTGGGAGCCCCTCCTACACACATGAAAGCGTCTCCAATAGTTTCAACCTTGTACAGTTGATGCCGGTCACACAGAGCATCAAAGCCTGAGTACAGCTGATCAAGCATGGCGACCAGCTCAGCAGGGGAAAGCTGGGAGGACAGGACAGTGTATTGAACAATGTCACAGAAGAGGATGGTGACATTGTTGAAAGCCTGGGCATACGTCTTCCCCAGGCGCAGGGACTTGACAACGGCGGAGGGCAGCATGGCCTTTACCAAGACCCTGTGGTTCTCTTGGGTCACCATCAGGTGAAAGAGCAATAGCCCCATGATGAGGGATAGTATGACAACCACGATGTACAGAGGAACTTTCCAGCCAGGTTCAAAGCCACCTTCGGGTGCTATGCAGACAGTCCAGCTTAAGCCTGTCAGGAAGGGAGCGTTGTTCTTTTGGCATTTGTTCTTCATATCTAGTGCGGAAGGCAAAGTGTTAGACTGGTACAGAACTGAGATATTCGGCTGTGACAGACCATCCAGCGCCCTGGCAAAGCCGTCTGAAGTCCAATCACAATTCGAGGCCAGGGCATATTTGTACTTTTGGTTGCCACCGTAGAAGTGACTGGTTCCACTTTCATTGGAAGGGGTTTGAGCGTCCAAGGATGTAAATATCTGGGTCACAGACGAAGAGCACACACAGTGTACGACGAAGCCCCGGTACACAAGTCGCTGCCCTTCTGGTGAGAAGCGGTCCTCGAAGTAGGCAGCGGCAGCTCCTAACTCTTGTCTGTACTTGGGGTGTACTGTGGAGTTGCCAAGAAAGACAGGGGTGCTCTGGTTCTTCGACCAAGGCGTGGTGTAGACCACTTCGTTGCCCCATGTCTCATTAGTATTGTTTGATGGTAGCCAGATGACTTGGCGCGCGCAGAAGGCAGGGTGGGCACAAAGCCATGGCCTGGGAGGAAGAGGACCCATAAGGTCCTTGAAGCCTGGTCCTTGCTTGGCACCCCAGAGCACGCCCTTCTGGAAAGAAGGGTTCACATTAAAGTCCTGGAAGGGGCCGATCCCGCCGGGTATGAAAGGGTAGTTAGCTGTCTTGATGTTCCATGGCTGGATGCTGGCTGACGCTGAAGTATCAATGACTCCCTTTAAGTCAAGAGCTTTCATAATCTCCGGCAAATAAATGTCAGCTTTCTGCAGGAGGTCGGGCACATATGGCTGCTGAGATACCAGTTGGGAGATTGCAACCGCTGGAGCTACATAAGAGGATAGGAGGAGTTCGACGTCCCTGGCCAATGTCTGTGCCAAATGGCCTGCAAAAGTCTCGAGATCATCTTGATTGTTATGGGATGCTACCCATACACCTAGAACTCCTGCCAGGATGAGGATACCAGCAACACAATCTGGCACCATCAATGTGATGACGGGTGAACCTCTTACAATTCTGCTCACACCCGATATTGAAACCTTGAAGGTGAGCCAAGAGCTTCTGAACATTCCATATATAGACTGATTCTCGTCAGAGCAGTCAGATCGTTGAGATGCACACGTGCTGTTGCGCACCGGAGTTCCTGGTTCCAAACCAGATACCTCCAAGTTGGGGGCATCAACATCGGAATTGTCACCAGTTGCCTTCAGTGATATCTCCACCCTTGTAGCCAATGAGGGAGCTGTGCGAGCCCGCGACACCGCACCTTGCACGCAATTACTCGTGGTATTACCGCTCCCTGCTGTTTTGAGAGTACATTATAGCAGCATTGGACTCTAGCGTTGCTCGGCTCTCAGAACGCGGAGGATTCCCTCTGCTTGGTTTGTCCAGTTGAAAGAAAGACAGGCGCACAGCAACTTTCGAGTCCTGGAAATCGAGCAAAAGAAAAGAAAAGCAGAACGCGTAAGGCTGGGCGTAAGGCGGAGTGACTTCACCTTTAACAAATTAACTTGCATAGACAAGTCCTAGCAACATGTCGCAGGCCATGTGGAAAATTGGCGTCGCGTAAGGGCGTGAAAACTGAATAGTAGGCCCTCAAACCTACAGTCGCCTACAGTTGAAATTTGAGGAGCCGAGCTGGTCGAACAATGTAATGTCATTGCGCAGGTCAGCAGTGTTGTCCATCACTGGCGCTCTGGTCCATCAGAGGGTCAAGCGCTGCCCCCCTCGGTCGCTGCAAGTACATCCTCGAGGGTGCGGTGTCCGCGTTTTTTTTCTGCCCCCCCCCCCCCCCCCCCCCCCCCCCCCCCCCCCCCCCCCCCTCGGTCCTGGCATTTTGGTTTTTGCCCCCTCCTGTCTTCGTGAAAACTTGAGTCTCGAAAACTTATCGCGTTTCACATTTTTAGTGACCGGAGGGGAACAAACAGCACGAACAAACAGCACGAAAGTAAGTATGGCACTAGCGGCACGACGGGATCTTTCCCGAGTATATAGAAAACTCCGGAAAATGCAAAAGAAGGGTAGGTAAATTCCGCGACTGTCTAGCGATGGCCCGGGCTATTTGTTTTTGTGGGCGTTCTGTCGTCTTTCTCTCAAATGATCATGCAGTACCAACAATTCGCCTAAGATTCGGGAGGTGACGCGACCATCACTGCGTGACGGGAGGTTACACGAATGGATAAGACAAAATACGACAAAATACGATTCATTACACTTTGTTACACCTTTCTACTCACCGCGCAGGATGCGACTGATATACCGGTTACCGTTCCGCCCCCGCTACTCGCAGGAGGAGGAATGGATGACTGTTGGTTAGCGGAACGCCGCTGTTACTCAGCAAACCGTTTGGGCTTTCTTACAGTCCGTTTCTCTTTTGGTTCGTCCTTCTTATCAAGAGCAGTAACAATCTCGTCATAGGAATTAAATGCCTTTGATCTTTGCATCCTTCTGATTTGATTGTCTTCTTTTTCCGGTTCTAATCTGTCTTTCACATTTGTAACAATGTTCATTTCGCTTGGTCTGTATAGACGTTTGACTCCTTTGAGCTTGAATCTGTATCCTATATGTTCTTCAATGGTGTAAATCTCTGTGGAAAACGTGGCTTTCTCCTTTTCAAAGGTCTTCTTCTGTAACATTACACGCACTATGTCCCCTACTTTCATGGTCACTTTGTCATTCATCTTTTCATTCTTTTTTGACTGAGCTTCATATAGCTTTTGGCTGTAGTCATAATCATCATACACTTCTTCTGGGGTTGCATCTTTCAACCCAGAATGGGCTGTATTGTTGTAAAGCTCAACAATATCACCAAGTGTATCTACCCATTTTTTAGTCTTGTTCTCCAGTGAGTGTTTCTTTATCAAACCTTTCAGAGTCCTGGTAAAGCGGTCAACGATTCCCAGCTTGTTCCCCATCGGAGTAATGTGGTCTTCTTTTGCAACGTCTGTATAAATCCTTATATTTAGTTCTTTATTGAAAGACTCAAATATTGAAGATGCAAAAAAATAATCTCCTGATACACTGTTGATATCTTCGTCTACATCGCCTATAAATTTCTGATAGGCGTCTAAGACATCATTCATCTTGCCGCTTTTCAGTGGGTAACAATAAGCCTTTCTAGAAATGATGTCTATGCACATAAGAATTTGGTTTATGTTATTATTTATCCTCTTACTCGACAATGGCATAATTGCTACATCGATCTGGAAAGATCTTGGAGGGGCGGTTATTTTGAATTTGAATTTGGTATTTTGTGGTTTTTGATATATTTGTGTGAGTTCTCGTGGATTGAAGTAATCTTCAATATCTCGTTTGGTAATCCCGTCATCTTTTAGCCTTGTAAATAGCTTTTGCTTGGACAACAATTTTAGATTCGGATTATTTTTTAAAATATATTCAAGCTCCGTCATCCTATATATATTAGGACGTTAAACTTATTTTTTCGCGGTATTGCACTTATTGCACATTAATCTGCAATTCCACTTGAAGTGTGCAAATGCGTTATCTATTCTGTCAACAGTACATTGAATTTTGCTACTCTTCTCCACATTCATGTGTCCTTGACATCCAATACATACATTGTTTTGGATGTATTGCTCCTTGCACCATTCCACGTCTACATACTCCTCTAACATGTAGTCATAATCACGTTTCTTTGACCTGTCTTGTTTTTTGTATCCCTGTATTTTGTCTTTGAAGAACTCGTCTAACCTCAGGTCTGTCAAGTCCATCTGCAGAAAATATACGTCAGATAGCTTACTGCACCTGGAAACAGCTGAGTATACCCATCTCCTGTCCGTGATTGTTAGCAGATCTGTTATGACAAACTTCTCTGCAATGCAAGACCCTTGTTCGCTGTGACACGTATTACAGTGACTTAGCTCGAACCATTTGCATATCATGTCGTGCGTTATATCTATTTTGATGTGTTCAGACGAGATGTCCTGTAGTTTGAATTCCTTTTTGGTCTGCCCGATTACATTACATTACATTACATTACATTACATTACATTACATGTTAAAGTCTACTTGACACCGCGAGGGTGTATGAGACTCTGTGCTTTAAACAAAAAGAAAAAGCACCCACAAAGCAAAAACCCCATTACATCAGGGGTGTGTCGAGGACAAACAAACCAAACTCCCAACCACCGTTTTGGTGGCGTAGGTATTAAACCCCTTAGAGCCGGACCCAGATCTCAACCACTTACAGTGGCGGAGGTAAGAAGCTAACAAATGAGAAGTCACAAGAAGAAGAAAAAAGGGATGATAAATTACGGTGCCACTAAGCAGTCCAGGGCTTCCTGTCTTGCTCTTCTACAAGTAGAAAGATAGTCGGCTAGGTTGCTCCAAAAAGACTTAGTGCCATTTCCATTCATAAAGGTTCTGAATGTGGAATCGCAGAATTCCACATTCCATACGGTTAAGTTGGTATCCTCATGGACATGCCTATAAATATCTGTAAACAGCTTCTGGTAGCGGAGGCGAATATCATTATAAAAAGGGCACTCAAACATATGCATTTCATCCTCAGGTTTTTGGAACCCACACATTTGACAGTGTCTCATTGAGCGAGGGATGTGTGCTCTATCCACCACCCTCATTCTTTCTGTGTTCAGCCAATGGGAACCCATTCTAAACTGTGCTATAGAACGAATCTGATCCTGCTTATGTAAGGCGGATGTAAAGGGAATCAAGCCATTCTCATCATTGCTGTTGGCTGCGAACCATTTTTGGTATCGGAGGCGTTTAAAGCCAACCCTTCTCTCATCAGGGATGTCTCTAACTGCATTGGTGTCACTTGGGTACTTAAACCTCCATGACTCAAAAACTTCAGACATAATACCTTCGACATCGACAGCCTCCAAAATGTTGATGTTTTTACTGGATCCTAGCTTGTGGATTATTGTGTACCTCTGATTCGGACGCAACTTGGTTGTTGCTGTTTTCTCTTCCCCATCGTCCTTGTATTTATAACTCCTCGTGATATTGGTTTTGCAAACTAGCTCTTGGCCGAAGTGATATGTTTTGCCATCTGCCAGCGTATAGCATTGTGCTGCCTTCCGCTTTTTACTTTTGTCCAGGCGCTCGTCTATAAAAGTGTTCAAAACCTTTGAGCTGTACACAAGATAGCTGATTGCTCTATTGATTTTTAGCTTACTAACATCTTCTAACGAGGAAAGTATTCTATCCTTGAACCATTTTCTGATGGTTTTTTGTAAATCTTTGGTTTCGTCAAATAGGTCGTCTTGGATGAGGAGCATATCATCTCTGTCTTGTTGTGTTTTCAGTCTATGGTTGAATGTTAATGTATATTTATTATCGAATATTTTTTGCACATAGTCACATTTCATCTCAATTGTAGCATCATCATCAATCGATTCCAGTTGGTGTGAATCCCCATTGGCTATGACACATATATGTGGGTGTTTGTGCATGAACTTGTTCATTTCATTCATATGTCTCCTGGTCATCAACATTACTTCCTCGAATATGATGGCTTTAATGTCATCTAGTGAAAATGCGTTGTTCTTCCCATACTCTCCTTCGAAATTGAGGCCAATAAGATTGTGAAATGTGCATGCTTGGATATCATGTCCGTCTTCCCTGCTTTTCTTTAGCACATTGTTAACCTGGGAGTTATATGGGCATACCACCAATATTTCCTTATCCTCAAAACGTTGTTTCTTATTTTTCCCCAAAGGTTTATAGACATAGTCTTGAGCAGCATAGCTCTTTCCACAACCGGCAAACCCATCAATGATTGTTTTTGGTAAAACCTTGTCAACAATACGAATATCTTGCTCTGGGTATGTTATGATTTGTTTTGTTTTGTATTGTACAATCTCGTTATTGGGAGGCAGAGATCCTTTCAATATCTTGTATTGACCGAAATATATGCCAATTCGCTGTTTGATACACATTCCGTCTTTTATTATGGCATATAGGCAGTCGGTTTTTACAGCAAGCACTTGATTGTCGACGCTCAGCTTTTCATATGCGTCATTGATCTGGAATCTTGCTAGATTCGTGAGGGCATACCTCATTGGTAGAAATCCGTTTATGAGCTATTTTTTCTGTGTGATGGTTACAAGAAACACGTCGTCTGCCATAGGTATAACATTTCCTTTGTGTTTGTTTGCATATTCTACAGCATCAGATCTGTTCTTGAAGATTTTTGAATGCTGGTGTTGTGTTTTTTTTCCAAAAAGGCCTTAAGGGACAGTTCGTTAGGGATTCCCTTTAACAAATCTTTTGGGATGTGTTTGTACTTCCCCTCCCCCAAACACTGTTTTAATATAGTTTCTAGATACCTACACTTCTTCCACTCAACTCGCAGATATGCCAATATTGTGTATTTGAATTTCAATTGCACAACTTCGTACCCATAAATGAGCATTTTATCCTGGTTGTAAATGGGGTGTTCCTCATCTATTCTGACGAGATACAGGTATCCTTTGTTGAACGGTTTCCTTTTAACTATTCCGCCCTGAGAATCAAGTGTTGTTTGCGTGAAGTTGTTTTGAAACGGGTCATCATATTCCACAACCTTTCGTTTCTTAGTCGTGAATTTTGCTTCATTTAGTGGTTTATCATCTATGTATGTGTAGAATATATCCCATGAATTTGTAACTGGGAACCCTGGTCCATCAACCAACATCCATATGCAAGTAAAGTAATGCTTATTGATATCAAACGCTGTAATCTCGTCAAGATCTATGGTAGACAGATCTTTGTCAACAAGCCTGCCCATTGGTACTCGATCTAAACATGTTTTGAAAACCTCACTGCCTTCAATGCTCATCTCGGATTTAAATTTATTACTTAGAAACGATCCCTTCACTTCTGAGTCCAGGTTCTTGTAGTCTACAAACGTGTATACGTCTAGAATTGGACATTTTGAAAAACCTTGCACTTGAGATGCATTCTCAACTGAGATGGCTATAGGTTTGTCGTCCTTTGTCACGATGTGGTTCAATTCTAACCGTGAAATAATATGTCCAGTTTGCAGGATCGGCTTGGGGTCACATCCTTCTTTTTGAACTAAGTTTAACAGAACTTCTTTCATATCTCCGTTGTAGATGATTCTGATGTCCTTTTTTGATGCTTCCATTCCAGCTTTAATAATTGGGAATATGTCTTCGTATTTGTTTGCCAAGTGATACATGTCTGTTGTAACCTTTTTGACTTTTGGCACTACAAAGTTGGATGACGGACGAGAGTACATGTCCTTCTTAGTTGTCTTGGCAAAAGACATCACTTCGTCTATGTTCTGCACATGTTCGTGCCAATATATGACACGTAGTTTCTGGATACTGTATGTTTTTGTTTGCTCCTCAAGTGGTGGCTCATATTTACATACTACCCTGTTTTCGTTGTCGTATATTTCTGCTCCAAAACCATTCTTCTTGAACCACTTCAAATAATCCTCGACTGTCATGTCAATGTCAGACACTCCGTGATATTCTTTTTCGAATATATCCCAATAAATTGATTCAAATGTGAGTGTATGTTTATGATACTTCAATTTCTTGTTGTAGGAGTCGAATGCTGGCTGAAAACCATTCAGAATTGCTTCAATTGCACATGCTCCGTTGGGTAAATTCCGATTCCTGGTCCTTTTTATACTTGTTTGTAAGCTATCTCCTTTATTGTCCCACTCAAAACGTATGAACTTACATTCTGTATAAACAGTATGTATGTTATCCCTGATAGTCCTGTACAAGAACGGCCTATCAACTGTATTATTCACAGGTTCGTTGGGGGTAATTTTTATTGCCAGGGATTGTGATATGAGTCTTGTTAACAAAGCTCCCATACTTGGGTCGTCAATGTCAAGTCTGTTCAGTAGTTCTGCATTTCCTGTGAAAAAAATGTTTTTCCCAGCTAAAGTATTAGACACATACTCTCCCTCTTCAGTTTTTTTGGTATATTTGTCTTGGTTAATTTCGGCCAAAACCAACAATGTGTCTGGGCCGAAATTCCTTAAAGGACGAAAAGCGTTTGTGATAGAAATACATCTATACACATACAAAGTGTTGCTGGCCTGATTGAAAAGCTCGAATTCGACTAACCTTTTGGGAGCGTTTTTTTGGTAGCGTTCCCTATCATATTGTACCTTCTTTTGCCTCTTAACCCTTTTTGCCTCTTCTTTCATGTAGTTCTTGTACCATTCCACAGCATTATAGAACTCTTCTACTGATTCGTGACCCTGTTCGATCACATACTTTTTAGTAATCCTGCGTGGAGCTTCTCCTGATGCTACCAAATGCTTTTTGTACCATTTTGCCAAAGTTGTATTTGATGCCATTATAATTCTGTAATATATTAATATGTGAACAATCTCTTAAGCGTCTTACTTAAAATACTCAAAAAAATAATGTGCATTTCAATTTTTTAAATGAAACACTATACTCCGACAGTTTCTGCCAATAATAACGCCTTTTTTTCTTCTCTTTTTTTTGCATGATATAGTCTTGCGCGTTCATTTCGTTTTTCGCGAAATTCAGGATCATTTTGGTACCTGTTCCTGGTATATGCTTGTTGCCTCTCACGATATGCCTCATCTGTTTGATACCGTTTTACAGTTGCAAGTTATCAGCATGTATAGCGGTGCTCTCACGCGTTTTATGACTTGGTGACTACTTATGTACTCCCTTAGAACTATCGGCTCTCCTGAGCCAGCTTCCCGTGGGACTGAGTCATCTTGAGATGACTCAGTGGCAGCTTCCTGTCACCTACGTCTCCGGTCTGATCTGTACCCTGTTAGGTTCCTGTCTACCGCCTCCTTTCACCACAGGTGCCCCTTTATGTGTCTCCTGTGTCTGTAACGTTATCCTTGTCTCCGTGTATAGATTGGTGCGTCTGTTCCGCTGCTTTAATCTACTGTCCACTCTACCGGAGTGATTTCAAGCTGATAGGTTACTGGGCTCCTCATCACTACCACTGCTTTGATAATGCAACTTCCGCGAGGGCCTCCTGCCGGCTTTGTGAAACTTACCAAACTTAATGGTGTTTCATGGGCTCGTGGGATCCGCAGTGTCATTGTGAGCAATGGATGCGACCGAATCCTCCCAACGGGGGTGAAGGTTCCTCTAGATTGGCTAGACGACTGCGCGCCAGCGGCCTCTGCTGCCGGAGAGGAGGGTCCTTCCGCCATCAAGGAAGTAACCCCCCCCGATCAATCCTCCAACTTTACGGTTCCTTCTCTCAATGTTCGACGCCTGTCCTCTGATGTTGAGGATGTCCTGATGAAGCTGTGTTGTGTACAGACACAGATCATCCGTTGTGCATCAGACCCGCAGCCTCATTGCGTCCCCTTCAATTATGATGAAGACTACTCTACTACTACTGATGATGAGGAGGACTTGAAGAGTGCTACGAGTGCTGACTTCGGTGGCGTGACCCCATCTGCTGCTGCCACTCGTGTCTTTGAGACTTCCGCTGTTTCGCCGGTGTATGAGCCTGCTGATCAGCAGATGCCTAATCGAGAGCTTTCGCCTGTGTATCAGCCTCAGCCTTCGTCGGCGCCTCCCTTTGAGCCTGTTCCCCCGGCTTACCCGGAGGTGGCTAAGCCCACTTTCTTGAAGGGCTTTGCTTCTTTTTCCTCTGCATCTGCCCCCATGGAGCGTGGCCTCCCTGGCTACCACACTCGCTCTCGCGAGGCTGCTGTTTCCTCTGCACGCACCTCTGCTGCTGGTGCCTCCCTGGAACCCCCTCCGCCTCCGCCGGTGGAGCTGCCTCCTGCCCCTGACCCTCCTCCTATGCTATATACGCGGTCATGCGAATCTTGGGAGCATCTGCTCACTGGTGGATCTCCTCCGACTTTGAACTTGCGGGACTACCGCCTGATCAACCAGGATCGACGGGATGGTGAGTCCTTGAACCGCTCTTTGTACGGTCGGATGGATATGCAGGCTACAATGGCAAATGTTAGTGTGAAGCTGAGGCATCGCCGAGTGATGGCTTTCTCTGAGCTTGGTACCAGGTGTCGTTCTTTTCTTGGTCCAGTCACTTCTGGGATTCTGTATCCCCCAGATCATGGTGTTTCCTTTGGTGGTACGAGGCGTAGTGATCACGAGAAGCTTGGTTATCAGTTTGTGCGAGTGCCTGTCCCTCTGTGTCCTGTTAGCCCAGATTTCGAGCTGCTTATGAGTGTTGCGAGGTCCATTCCTGTGATTAGGAACATAGACGACCAGCGCGCTCTTGACGCTGGTCTTGCTGCGGAGTATTTCATGGACATTCGTAGGTCCTTGGCTCCTGTCCCTTCTGCGAATGGAGCTGGGTCTAATACCCTCATTCATGGTGAGTCTCGGTTTGATCCTGCACTGTTGGGGTTCAGTGCACTGCCTCTCGAACGTCAGGAGTTCATGTGTTTAACTATGATGCTCGCGAACATGGAGGACGATATGGTCAAGGTATACCAGGACTTTGCCACCCCTCGGGATATCCTTTTGGATATCCGGAAGACGCAGTCTGATGCCCTTGCCTCTAGAGTCCCTCTCATGCGTATCGAACTTCATAATGCGCACATGGGCCCTTCTGACCGTGTCGATGATTTCTTTCGCATGGTTCGCAGTCTGTGCACTGACCTCCGCAGTGCTGGACATCCTGTCACTCAGCGCCACGCCATGGAAACCATTGTGAATGGGATCCGTTTGATCCGATTTGAATCGCTGCGGATCCAGTACGGTATGATGTTGGCTAACAGACAGACTGTAGATTACTGGTCTTGTCTGGAGGCATATCGGTCTCTCGACATTTTGAACATTGCTCTCCCCAGGTCCGACTCCAGGCATCCTGGTTGGTCCCGGGACGCTCCCCAGTTTCCTGCCAATGCTGCGTTTCAGCGTGGGCAGGGATCTGGTTCTCAGGGTTCTGGTTCCAACAAGCGACGTCTGGATTGCACTTGGGGCCCATGCCTCAGCAAGACGACCCACTCGGAGGATCGCTGTTTCACGAAGCATCCGCACCTGCGTAAGACCAAGCCTGGTGCACCGGTTACCAATCCGGTGCCCATGGCCTTGGCCCTTCCAGGTGTGCTTACTCCGCGGCAGCTGGCCTCCTTGCAGGCTCAGATTGATGGGTATGCTTTGGACAAGAAATAGGAGGTACGCTCTGTCCTTTTCTCTTGCACTGCGAAATTTTCAAATGTCTGCAGCCCGAGCCTGTCTGAGGGTGTCTGGCATGTTGATTCTGGAGCTGGGATGTCAATCACAGGTGATATGTCTTTGTTCACTGTGTTTCATGCTTCTGAGACTGGGCCAGCAGTTAAATTTGGTGATGGTGTGGTTCAACGGTCTGTGGGTCAGGGTTCTATTGTGTTATGTAGTGATTGGTTACCAACACCAATCACTTTAACCAATGTTCTCTACATCCCACACTGTCCGGTGAACCTCATGTCAGTAAATGCTGTTGCCCATGCTCACAACTGCAAGATTTCTTTTGATAGTCTTAGTTGTACTGCCACACAGGGCTCTTCTGTTCTGTGGTCTTTCCCTGCCTCCAGTGATGGTGTGTACAAGTTTGCATGTAGGCCTTGTCACACCCCTCGTGGCCGTTTGTATGGTGCTGAAGATTATCCAGCTTTTGCTCTTGATGTTGATGAGGATGGTGGAGTTGTGATCCCTACCACTCCTGAATTGTTGTGGCATAGGCGGCTGGGTCACCCTGGCTATGATGCCATGCACAACCTTGTAAGGAAGGGTTTGGTTCAGAACTTACCCCTCACTCTCCAACAGGTGCAAAGACTGTCTAAGATCCCATGTGATGCTTGTCAGAAGGCAAAGGGAAAACGTATCCCTTTTCCTAAAGAAAGCAAAACTAGGATCCGTGCCCCATTACAACGCCTTCACTTGGACATCATGGGGCCATTTAATATTAGGGGCTTGCGTGGGGAGTTTTATGTTCTGTGTCTCACTGACCAATACTCTGGCTATGCTGAGGTCTTGTGCTTGAGAACCAGGGATGAAGCTCCCTTAGCAGTTCAAACTACCATCCTCAGATGGATGACTCAGCTGCATGGATTTGTTTTCAAGTGTCTTAGGTCTGACAGGGCTAAGGAATTTATAGTGAAGTGGTTCGAGGATTGGTTAGAATCGGTTGGTGCTGTGCATGAATTGTCCATGGCTTACACTGCTCAGCAGAATGCGACTGTGGAACGGTACAATGGGGTCCTTCAGAACGTAGCTAGGAGCATTCACTTGGAGTCTAAGCTCACTAAGTCCTTCTGGCCCTATGCCTTCCTCGCCGCGTGTTACCTACGCAACCGGCTGCCTAATCAGGGTGACAAGACTCCTTATGAGTTGTTCTTTGGGGTTCTACCTGATGTATCGTTATTGCGCGTGTTCGGGTGCCCATGCTATGTTACCTTAGTGAATGGGAAGAAGCGCAATAAGCTTGACGAAAGGGCGTTATCTGGTAGACTGGTTGGGTATTCTCTGGTGAGTAAGGGTTATTTTGTTTGGGTTCCTAAGTTGCGCCAGGTGGTAGAGAGTCGTGATGTGCTCTTCTATGAACAGTTTAGCTATAACTGTATCCCTGGGCTCTTTCCCTATGATGGATCTCAGTATTTTTCTCGCACCCCTGCCGCTATCATCGGTAAAGGGCTTGATACTACTGACAATGTCCTGGGCCCTTTACCAACCCCGATTGTTGACCGCTTTACTGGTCATGGGATGACGATGCGTCCCAGGCCAGGTAATGATGGTGCTGTATCGCGTGCGGCGGCATTGGGCCAGGGGGAGTCTGATGTTCCTTCAAGCTCTAATTTATTCGAATCTCAGGGGGTCGCCGGGCCTTCCTCTGCGCCACGTTTCGTCGGTGAAGTCGTAGGATTAGGACAGCCTCGGGTCATAGTGGAACCTAGTACAGGTCCACTGCCCACTAGTCGCCACCCCCCGTCCACCTATTCGGATAGCTCGCGGGAGTTGTTGATCACTTCACCCCCTGCTATACCTGGTGGTTTATACCGGACCAGGCATTACGACGATGTGGCCGTCACAGATGATGTGAGTGATGACCTCGAACACTGGTCCGGGTCAGATACTGCGTATGGCTGGGGTGTTCCAGTGTACCCAGGCTTCGACGATTTAGAGGCAAAGGAGGCCGGCCTTGTTCAACCACGCATGAGTGCTGCGCTGGGGGCTTTATTACCGGTTACTGCTGATACTGCTGATATCCCCGCTGCCCATGTACAAGTACACTGCTTGTACGTGGGGGCTTTTATTTCTACCTCTACTGAACTCTCTTATAAAGCTGCAATGTTACCTACCAACCCAGACAGAGATCTCTGGCTGCAGGCTATGAAGGATGAGATGGCCTCCCTCCATGCTCATGGCACTTGGGTCCTCACTCCACAGCCTCCTAGGCAGAGGATTCTATCTGGCAGATGGTTATTTGTCAAGAAACATGGGGCTGATGGTTCTTTGCGTTTTAAAGCTCGTTTTGTAGTTCGTGGTTTTCTGCAACGTCCTGGGCTGGACTACCATGATGTATATGCCCCCGTCTCCTCTAAAGCAGGTCTTCGTGTGCTCCTTGCTGCCATCACTCATAGAAAAATGTTTGTGAGGCAGCTGGACATCAAGACTGCATTCTTGAATGCCAAGCTGGAACCTGGTCTGGACCTGTTCTGCTACCAGCCTGAGGGCTTTCATGAACTTGGTCCTGACAATGTTCCCCTTGTGTGCAAGCTAATTAAATCTCTTTATGGTTTGAAGCAGGCACCCAGGGCTTGGAGCAAAGATGTAAAGCAGGTTTTGGTTGCCCACGGTTTTACCATGTGCAAAGCTGAACCTGCTCTGTATTTCAGGAGGGATTCTACTGGTGGGTGGAGCTATGTCCTGACCTATGTGGATGACTTTATCTGTGCTTTTAGTGAGCTGCATAGGTATGCCTTGCTGATCAAGGCTATGGAAGCAGCTGGGTGGGAAGTCAAGGAAATGGGTGTACCTGTCCAGTTCCTTTCATTGGACATGACTTGTACACTTGATTCTGACGGCAGGTGTGTTAAGATCGACCTCTCCCAGCACTCCTACATTGTTGAGCTGGTGGAGCAGTTTGGTCTCACTGCTGCTACCAAGCCCAAGTTTTCAGTTCCCATGTCCAAGTGCACTGTCACTGATCCTCCTGGAGAACCTCTGGCCTCTAATAGCCAGTACCTCTCTCTTGTGGGGGCTTTGCTGTACCTGGCTACCTGCACAAGGCCTGATATTTCTTTTGCTGTTAGCTACCTGTCCAGGTTTTCTGCTCAACCCACTGCCCCCCTGTGGGCTGCAGCCAAGCGCTTGCTTTTGTATTTGAGAGAACATTCCCATCTGGGCCTCACTTACACTCACAGCCCTGGTTTCTCTTTTACTGTCTTTAGTGACTCATCCTTTGCTGATGATGGGTCTGACAGGAGATCTCAGACTGGCTATGCTGTGCTTGCTGGAGGCTGCCTTGTGAATTGTATGAGCAAAAGGCAACCCACTGTTGCTGTTAGCTCCAGTGAGGCTGAGTATCAGGCCCTGTCTCAGACTGCCAGGGAGGTGCAATGGTTGAAAAAGTTGAGAATTGATCTAGGGCTGCCTTGTGACCTGGTCACCATTCAGGGTGACAACTTGGGGTCCTTGAGCTGGGCCAATGACTGTCAGCTGCTCCCTCGCAACAAGCACATTGATGTCATCCATCACTATATCCAGGAGCTGGTGGAGGATGGCCAGGTGGATGTTGCCTATGTTAACACTAAGGACAACTGTGCTGACCCCTTCACCAAGCCCCTTGATCCTATGGTGTTCTGGCGTTTCATTCGCATGTTTGGAATGACTGCTTCTCCTTAAACCAAATTTTTGGGTACATGTATTCTAGAATTTTGGTTACATGTATTCTGGAATTTTTGGTTACATTTAGAGTTTCTTTAAGTTATCATTGATTGGCATTAGGTTCCTATTCCCGGATTGGGTTTTCTATACCGTTGTTACCCGACTTTGATATTTAGTTGTCCTCTTATATCCACTTGGCAAATTTTGATTCTTTGCCTTGCTTCATACCTTCCCTTACACCCTTCGGGTTTCATTTGAAGTTTCTCTCGATTTTTATTTTTCGGAGTTCTTTGATTTTTTTTTTTTTTTTTTTTTTTTAATTTGTTACATATAGTTCTATGTCACCAGTGCCATAGGTGGAGTAGTACTATTGTATGTCACCTGTGTCATAGGTGGAGTATCAGCATGTATAGCGGTGCTCTCACGCGTTTTATGACTTGGTGACTACTTATGTACTCCCTTAGAACTATCGGCTCTCCTGAGCCAGCTTCCCGTGGGACTGAGTCATCTTGAGATGACTCAGTGGCAGCTTCCTGTCACCTACGTCTCCGGTCTGATCTGTACCCTGTTAGGTTCCTGTCTACCGCCTCCTTTCACCACAGGTGCCCCTTTATGGGTCTCCTGTGTCTGTAACGTTATCCTTGTCTCCGTGTATAGATTGGTGCGTCTGTTCCGCTGCTTTAATCTACTGTCCACTCTACCGGAGTGATTTCAAGCTGATACAAGTACGATATTCATAAGCACGATATTCAGGGTCTTCTTTCATTTTCGTCTTGTGGATTTCACTAGAATAAGTGTGAACTTTGATGCAAGATTCGCTCATCTTATTATTTACTTGTAGTATATAATATGCTCAAGATTCTTAAGTACGATTCAATTTTATTTTTAATTCACTTACACAGACTCTGCCTTCAACATAGCCTTCCGTTCCTTCGATTTTGCATTATAGATCCGCGAACGTTCATTTCGTTGTGCACGGTATTCTGGGTCATTCTTATACCGTTCATTCTTCAATTGTTTCTTTAGGTAATCAACCTCGACTGATAAAGCCCTTATTGCACCAATTAGATGTGGTACAAGGGAGTTGTAATTGAGACCCAATCTCTCTTTTTCTGAGTCTAGGAATCTCACAGCTTCTGGACAAACGCCTATCACTTCTTGGGCATACAGCCCAATTTCCACTGCATTTTTAGCATCTCCCTTGAACGTGTATTTTGCCGGCTGCAAAGATTTGATCGCCTTCAATGACTCCTCAGGGTTGAGGTATTCAATATGATTTTTATATGACTTGTCAGAAAGGTTAATGTATGATCCCGTCTGGTCAATCCTAGCTTTGGTCATGAATTCGAAGAGGAAATTGAATGATTCACTACCCCCATCGCTCAAGAAAGATATGCTCCCATTAATCTCCGACCCTGTGTCTGCAAAGTGAATCAAACCAGGCCCATTGGCTCCAGTCTGCGTTGGTAGTTCAAGACGACTCACCTTCACTCCGGGACCAATAGCAACAAAAGCGTTTTGTACATTCAATTGGTCTGTAAGATCATTGTAAGACCCTGAAAATAAGGGGGGCTTGTTTATAAGTGCGTTATAGTCTCCTGAAAAACTGTTGGTGATCTTTTTGGTGTCTCTGGGCTGAGCAAATATATACTGAGAGGTGTTGTACATTAATTGATAACATAATTTAAACCATGAGGTCCAGAAAAAATGTGGGGAAAACAAAAACAAAAACAAAAACAAATACAATCAAACAAAGAGGGAATACTACAAACCAAAGAGCAACAACAATTAATGTTAAATTACCTGCTGATAGGACACTCCCTCGAATTATGGGATTCAACCCTTATGCATATGTAATAGAGATCCCAAAACAACCCCATCAAAATATGATAGCTCAGGCTGTAAATGGGGTATCTGCTGTAGAACAGCTTGCTAGATCTGCGAGGGCTGCCATGACTCAACAAAACACTGCACCACAAAATGTGTTTCAAGGAACTAGGACGTATATAGACCACTTACCTAGACCACCTTCCTCTCGACCATCTCCGTCTAATGCCAATTATGCAGCACCTAAAAAAAGGTATGATTTGAGGCGGTCACTAGATAGATTTGACTTCAGGCACGCATCACCAGATTCAAGTGGCCAATCTAAGAGGGAGGTGCTTGCAATTGCAACCGAATACCAAGAACGTTCTAATGAGCCTGGATTACAAAGACTACTTGGTAAACGGAGAACCAAAAATCATTATATAGATATCTATAATTATCTGAAAAATAAACTTTGATTATTATCAAAATATAGAGTATATAAGCTACATGTCTGCATACCCAAAAAACCTCCAGTACATTACAAAACGGATCTCTAACTATAGTCGAGCAACTAAACGGCTGTCCACCCTTTATAGTACTTCTGCAACCAACAATGGTGTGATCACAGTCGACATGCCTTCCAACACTTTGATAGATACTGATAGCCTGATAATGAGTTTCAAAGCAATCACAGATACTGGGGGCATGCCAAGGAACATTGAATCAATCATACAAAGGTGCGACTTGGAAGTGAATGGGCAAGTGATAGGAGGGATCTCCAATTATAATCAGCTTTTTAATATTATTGCTGATACATCCTTTGGTGCAGATTGCCACAACAGACGTAAGATTGTCCAATCGGGAGGTGATGGTTCAGCTATTCCCATCGGTATTCCAAAAGATTATTGCATTTGTAATTGGCTGACTCTCAATAGCTTTCAGCCCAGCATATTGGATACCAAACTCCTAGGGCAGGTTCGCCTTAGGATACAGCTAGATGGATCCAATTGTCTAATTGGGGGAGGACAATTTATTCTATCAGACATTTCATTCAGTGTTGATACTATCTCAATAGATGATGGGCTCTTTGATGCCGCACACAATGCCTTTCTGCAAAATGGAGGTGTGTATGAAATCATGTTCAAGAACTATTTTTCATTTTCATCAGCTGCATCAAGTTATAGCCAGTCCACCAAATTTAGTGTGTCGTCCCAGTCGGTTAATCGAGCTTGGGGAATGTTTGTAGATCAATCACCTACTGGATCATTGGATGCAGTGACCAAAAACTGTAACACGTTCGTCAGGAAAGCGACTGGGATGGAAAGTGCTCAGTTCACTATCAATGGGACTTATTATCCAGATTTTAGGGCCAATGTTGGACAGTGTTTTTCGTTAACACAAAGTTCTTACAACCAATTGCAGGACACCCTAGGAGGGTCAAGTCCCCTTTGTGATTCATTTGCAAGCTGGCGTGATAAATTATTTGTTCTCTCATGCAAGTTCTGCCACAATGATGATGAGTTCATGTCGGGCATTGACACAAGAGGGAACAGTTCGATTGGAGCATTCGAGTCTCAAGCCGTTAGTGGAGCAGCAGGCTCAGCCAACTTGACTGCAATGGTGTTTATTGAGTGTAGTAGCATGATCCGTGTGGGAGCGGGGAGGATGCTCGAATTAGTTCTATAAATACAAATAATTATAAATGTAACAATAATATAAATGAGTGCACTTCCTCAAAACATTACTAAAATCCATAGAATTGAGCCAATAGGAACAAAAACAGGTTTCCCCCAAACACAAACCGTGTTTGAAATGACTGATGGCATTTGGGATTTATCCAGTGTCAAGCTTTTGTTCACTTTTAATTCGGATGGTGTTGCACCCAGGGGAATAGATTGCTTAATCAGTTCATTATCAGTTTCGTTTGATGACGTTGAGGTCCAGTCCATCAACAATTATCATCACCTCACAAGACTAATGGCTGTTCATAACACCCCTGCGACTTCCTCCAATATGTTGGGTAATGCTCAGGCTGTGGATTTAATTTCCATGTCAGATGATGAGCCATATGTTATTGACCGTTTCCATGGTATCTTAGGTACCAAGGACTGTGTAATCAAAGGCAGGGTTCGAATCTGTATTGTTTGGGCAGATGCTGCAGTATTGTTGAGAGACAATGATTCAACAAGCTATGAGATTTCCGATCTACACCTTATTGTTCGAAGTGAAATTCAAGACAATGTCACAGGACGTGTTGAATTTGACAACTTCTCATCCATGTTTCAACTCAATGAAAACGAAAACCAACAAACTAATATATACATTGCTTCCAGGGATATTGAGTATGCTATTGCAACGTTCATGACAGAAGATTTTCACTCCAAGACTTCAACCCAAGACTATAACGGGACAAGCTACTATTTTTCACAAGGCATTCCAAGTATTATAACAAATGATGCTCCAGTTTATGTTGGTATTAGTGTCAACAATATACCTGTTGCAGACCACCCAATAAACTATTTCAGGGCAAATGAATACTTGGACATGATTTTTGACAATGACAACAGATCAATGGAACACATGACTACATTGACAAAGGATGGTACCCTATTAATACGAAGTGCAAGTACTCTAGCAACTCGTCAGTGGGCCCTGGGTCTACCAATAGATGTAATGGATGAAGACATACCCTATAACATCACATTTCACAGCACTGGTAATATGAACACGAGGAACTATTCACTTTTATTCGTCAAGTACAACTCTCTTTTGGAGATAGATACTGGTGAAAACGGCTCGAAATACTTTTTCACAAGGTAATATATAAAATGGATAAATATTTGCTACCTCTCTGTCTAGAAACATGGCCTAATAGAGCCATTCAATATGCCCAACCAGCTACAAACTATGTAGGTAGGAGAATGATCCGACAACCGTTACATGAGACTGAGTTGCTGTGGGGTCGTCCTTTACCCAACAAGCCCAAATCCATACACATCCTGAGGACATCTCCTGTGGTTCCAAAATTCCAGTGACCATTTGTAAATTCCAGTAATTTTTTATATTATTTTCTAACTTGAAATTATATATGGAGGATATTGAACAACTCAGTAACAATTTGGAGGATGTGGAAGTGATTCAACCCAAAGCAAAGAGGGTCATGTCTCAGAAGCAGAAAGAGGTACTAGCAAGAGCACGGGAAAAAGCTTGGGCCAAGAGAAAAGAATTAGGAGAAATCAGTAGACAAGAGAAACAGCTCCAGAAACAGGAGAAACAAGTAAAGCAACAAGAAAAGGCTACTGAGATGAAACTTCGTAAGAAGGCAGTCAATAAGAAACTGAAGACAACTATTGTTGTTAGTGATGATGACTCTGACGAAGACGAACAGGTGATAACAGATGATTCCCAGCCAGAATCAGAAGAAGTTGAAGTGAAACAGATGTCAAGACAAATTAAAAAACGCTTGAACGTTACAAAAGTTCCAAAAATAAGCCAGGAGGAAACTGTTGAACTGTTTAGACAGAAAATAATGAATGATGGGAAACGACTGGCTTATCAATCACTCTTCCCTGGGTCACAATGCCCTTTTTAGTAAAATATTATGTCCTGTAAAAATATATGAATATCACAGAAAACGCAGTCAGTAATTTTATTCATAAAAAACTCGTTTATAAGCCAAACACTTACCCACAATGTTTAAACACGTCCCTGCCACGCAATTATTTTGTAGCCCTTTTCATTGGGAGCCGAGGGACTGGTAAAACATATTCTGTTTGCCAATTATTGAAACAATATGAGCTTGCGGGTTTTGATAAAAACCAAGCTATGAGAGTTATTGTTTTTAGCCCCACGCATGATGCAAATCCAGTATTCAATTGTCTGAAGATTGATCCTTCTGATATTGTAAATGATTACAGTGACTCCAAGCTTTTAGAAGTTATAGAAGACATCAAACAAGAAAAACAAAACACTGCAGAATACAAGAAAGATTTGCAAGTTTGGTCAAAGTTTTTCAATGGAAAAATATATGCATTGACATTTGATGAGATAGATTTTCTTGAGAGAACTCCATACCAAAAGCCTACTTGTAGATACCCAAACGGTGCAATAAATTATTTTGTATTGGATGATCTGGTGGGTAGTAGTGCATTCAAAAGTGTGGGTAAATCAGTATTGACAAACTTGGTTTTGAAGAACAGGCATTTGGGTATAAACATCATGATTTGCTCACAGAATTTGAAAGCTATACCCAAGAGCATCAGAACCAATACTTCATTGTTCGTTTTATTCAAGTTTGCATCAACCAAAATATTGGTAGATCTTCATGATGAAGTCAGCTCTACTCTCACCTTGAAGAAGTTTGAGAGGCTGTATATACATGCAACACAGGATGAGCATGACTCTCTTGTTATAGATTTCACAGGAGACAAACTAAATAGGTTCAAGAAAAACTTTGATATTGTTCTGAACCTGCAATAAGACATTTTATTTTTCTAACTGATTGTTAAAGAATGGCCTCTTTGACACAAGAATACAAGCAAACGAATGAATACAAAAACTTCAGAGCTGCAATTTTAGACATGTCTCCTGGTCTACCTGAATACTTGGTAGATGTAGCTATTTCTGTACATATCAATAAACCATTGTTGTATAGGGACAAGAAAGCTATCAGGAAAGACTTGCTGAATAAAATTAAACCTGTTTCTGGTACTGAGGTTTTAGATGGCTTGGTTACAATTCAAAATGTTACAGTATAATATATCCCATATTATAAAATGTCTCCACCTGTCTTGAAAACACAATTGTTGTACATATCAAGCACGTTTCGAACAAGTGGAACGCCTGACAATTTCACAACATCATTGCCTGCAGGAGTCCTGCAAAATCCCTATGGAGGGAGGACGAAAGTCACAGTTGCAGATGTCATCATCAACAGGTGTTTTTATTCGATTAGAGCAAGTAACAATGACTTTATTGTTAACAACAATGGTACCAAGACATCAATCAGAATTCCAATTGGGAACTATACCCTTGATTCTTGGCTGACAGAATTGGGTGTGTTGCTTACGGGATGGACACTAACCCATAATGAAACAAACGGGCTTTGTATATTCAACCCTCCTGGGCCAGGGTATTAATTCGAATTCAAAGATAAAAGTAGTTATTTGTTTGGGTTTCTGCCTCACGAAACACCTGGTGGTGCTCCCATTGTTAGCTCCTTTCCATTGCGTTTAAATCTTGAAAGTTTCCTGACAATCCATCACAATTTACCCAAGGTAACTAACAGTGCTGTCAACAATTTTCGTCAAAACAATATGCATGAGAGTGATGTATTGATCCGCCTACCAGTTAATGTTGAAAGTTTTGCCAATATCATTTATCAGAATACAGCAGACGACTTTTCTTTCTATACAAGCGCCTCACATGTGTCAGAATTGAGTTTGAGCATTAAAGATGAACATAAAGACTCTACAGGGCCTTTTCCCTACGACTGGAGCATCACTCTCAGAATAGATTATGAATCTGATACTGATCCTATGAATTCTATTTTATCAATTTTGAAATCCATAGACCAGAAATTGCTTTTACTTTCCATCAAATAATATCAAAGAGTATATTAATGGGATTCTTTAATACTCTCAAATCTGGCGTTGGTAAGGCTGTAGGCACTTTCGGGAATGTGGTTAGGAAGGTAGCTGATTTCGGTGGAGGTGTAGCTCGGAAGGTGGGACAATTTGCGGGACCAGTGTCCAATGCGGCAGCCTCCATTGCTGACTTGTTGGGACAGGGAGGGGTAGCCGCTGGGATTCGATCAGTAGGAAGCGCGTTACAGCAGTTCAGTCCAGAAGTTGAAAAAATACTATCCAAAGCGAGCGGGGTAGGCCGAATAGCTCAAGGGTTAGCAAAAGTCATCAAGTAGTGAGTAGCAGCAGCTCCCGCAGTCCCGTCACGCTGTGATGAGTCGCGGGCTGAACGGGAACCTGGAGACAGTCGGGTCATGCCGCGGCTCCCGACTTCCTCTTGACTTCCTCGGCTTCGTCTCACTGCTGAATCGGCAGACGGTTGCAGTTGGTTCCTGTCGGGGGAGAGTAGCTCAGGGGATCGGGAAAGTCATGATGTAAAATGTCGTATTTTGTCGTATTTTGTCGTATTTTGATTCGGTTAGAATTCTAGTGGGGGGCAAAGCCCAAACTGTGGGCGCTGGGGGGGGGGGGGGGGGGTAAACGTTGTACTGGGCCTGCCGACGACTACTATTTTTTCTTATCGACACACGCTTTGCGTATGACACATGCTTCGCATATGAGCCCTTCAGGCAAATCTAAAAGGCGAATCGCGTCACCTCCCGAATCTTAGGCGAATTGTTGGTACTGCATGATCATTTGAGAGAAAGACGACAGAACGCCCACAAAAACAAATAGCCCGGGCCATCGCTAGACAGTCGCGGAATTTACCTACCCTTCTTTTGCATTTTTCGGAATTTTCTATATACTCGGGAAAGATGCCGTCGTGCCGCTAGTGCCATACTTACTCACGAACAAACAGCATAAATATTTCCCCCTTGTCAAGTTTAGTGGAGAGAACTATTCGGCGAGAACTCTGTACCCTGGTTTAACGGCCTGGTACTGCCGCCTTGAAGAGTGATGCAACCACAGTGATGCTGACGCTGGCAGCCGGCTTGCTGGGAGCAGCTTCCAAGCCGCAGGGCACAGCAGGGGGCGCAGCAGGGAAGGAAGCAAAATCAATCACTCGCAACCAGCTCGCAACCTCGGAGCCTAAAAAGTAATCGTTGCAATCATTTCTTTCTCACCTGCGTCCTGCCTGCGAAGTGCATGCCGACTGCGTTTGCCTTGCTACGTCCTCGTTTTTTCTATGCGTCCTCTTCTTTATCCCCTGCGCCTCTTCTTCTTCTTTATCTTTTTCTGATTCCGTTTAGCTTCTTCCCTGCCCTGCCCGTTTCCGTTAAGCTTTTTGCCCTTCCCAGCCCTGCCCCTTTCAATTTAGCTTCTGCCCCTGCTCGTTTACATTCTGAGCAGCAGCAGCAGCAGCAGCAGCGTAGGAGATGGTAAGTTTGGAGCTCAGGTGAGCAGCAGCAGTGAGTGGTAAGGGGTGTATGTGAGGGTGTGTGGTTGTGAGGGTGTGTGAGTGTGTTGTGGCCTCCGCGCCTACGTCGAGTAGGTACGGCAGGCGTCGTTTATTGTGTGTGTGAGTGCATGTGCATGATGCACTCATGTGTTGCATGGTATGCATGTTGTTGTGATGTGTGCATGTGTGTTTGCATGTGCTGGTGTGTGGGGGGTGTAGTTCGGGGTTGTGTTGTGTTGTGCCCCGTGCCCCGTGCATGTGACCCGGAAGGGGTTCCGAGTGAATGTTTTATTTGTTAGTTATTGTTATTTATTTGTTAGTTGCTATGGATGTGCATGTGTCTGTGATGTGTTTTGTTTGTAGTTGTGCATGTGGTATGTGTGTGTGTGATGTGTGTTTGTGTGTTGCGAGGGGTCGTGGGGTTGGGGAGTAGCGGGTAGGGCGCGCTTAGCGTTAAATTGTGTTTGTGTGTGTGTGTGCAATGTTTATGATCTGTCATGGATGCCGCATGGGTGCCAAGTGTTACGATGCAGCATTTGCTTCTGGTCTGTCATGAATGCTGCATGGGTGCCAAGTGAGAGGGAGAAAACAGCAAGGGAGGCATCAGGAGACAGTGGGGTAAACTGAGGTGCTCGGATCAAATCAGAACGTTTGAGTAGCAGTGAGGCGCCGTAGTGTGCTAGCTCACCACCTCACCACCCGTTCTGACGATACTGCACTACGGGCCCTCGGCATGCAGAAAACAAGTACGGCAGGTAGAAGCAGTCAATAAAGAGTGTTTGTGTGTGTGTTGTGTTGCATGTTGTGTGAATGTATTGCATGTGGTTGTGCATGGTGCAGTGAGGGTGTGAGATTGATGAGGAGATGGTGCGAGGGTGTGTGGGTGTCTGATTGTGATGTGTGTTGTGGGCTGATGATGTGAGTTGTGAGGATGTGTGCGTGGCTGTGAGTGTGTTGTGTTGTGTTGTGTTGTGTTGTGTTGTGTTGTGTGTTGCTGTGTTGTGTTGGGGGATTGGGTTGGGTTGCGGAGGGGGTCCCGGTTAGGGGAGTGTGTTGGGGAATTGGAGTTGAACAATGTTCAATGCCAACCTTAGCCTGCTCAGCCATAAGGTCGTCCAACTCCCTACACCCCCTACCCCCTATCTACCCCCTACCCCCCCTCTCACCTTAGCCCCTACACCCCGCCCCCCCTACCTGCAGACAGCAGGGCTTCTCTTTTTCGGCTTTACTGAGCAGCTTCTAGGCAGCTCCCTAAGCCAGCGACTATGCTGCACCCAAATATTTCAGCAGTTCTGTTAAATCAACTGTGTCCACCGTATACGGTATATAATCCCACTACTGACTACCTCCGGAATATTTTGCAATTCATTCTTCGGTCATTCATTGGTCATTCATTTCGCCGGCAACCGTTCCCAGGTCGGAATCTGTCCGAGTCCCAGGTGAGTCCAGGCCGGGCCTGTACTTCTATCGGGGGTCCAGCGACAAGCCCAGCGGAAATCCCTTCCCCATCGGGATAGTCCCGAGGGAACCTATGCCAATTCGCTGTTTTGTCAGGAAATCCAGGACACCCACTGTAGTCTATCATTCATTTACTCGGCATGTTAGCCTATTTATATACCACATATGCGCCTACTTTGCATATTGTAGGAGTGGCACCACCTTTCAAACTGAATCCTCTGTGTCGCTGGTTTGTGTCGGGAGACCCACCTCCTGGGGTGAAAATCCAATCACAACTAAAAAAAAAAAAAAATGATCATATTAAAACGCCAAACGCAGTTCTGATCAAAGCGATGGGTATGCCACAATGCACCAAACTTCACTTCTTTCACGTTTATGGGGTGTACACGTTTCCGAAAGGCCTACTTTGATCATCAATATCTCGCGGCACACTTCGAATCAGGCTGCAGCCAACTTGTAAGCCTATTCTACTACCACATATTAGCAATGCAGATTGCCAAAACAAATTATATCATTAACCAATTAAATCAAATCAAATCAAAATAAATCCATTATCAATTAGAAAATTACACTCGCGCCTCCAGGCGCCCTTAATCACACTGTATTCTAACTCAAGAGTGTGATGAGATTTAGTACCTGTGGAGTGTGTACTATCCTTCCTATAATCGAGTAGGCTGCTTGAAAGGGCGAGCTGCCTAAAATTGTGCTTGTAAACCATTTACCAGCCACTTGGGAATTTAAACACCATGGTATCTATCATCTACTTTTGTACCGTATCATAATGAACAGAATTAAATGTGGTAGCGGAGGACTACTGAAATGCGAATTGATTACATTTGTGTACTGGTGCAGAAAGCATCTATATCATCTGCCTTTATTCGCAAGCGTAGGTTGGGCAACATCTGCAAACTAAAGAGGGAGTTACTTATTTCAAACCGTGTATTGCCCTGTATTGCCGTGCTCCGGCCACAAACGTTGGCAAAACCTGCTTACCGGTTTGGCCCAAAAGCACAGAATCAGCCCTTTGGCAAAATCCCTTTTGCCTTTTGCCATGTTCCAACTTTTCGTGCGCAAACAGTATACAACTTTCCCAGTTTTCAAACCTTTGTTTAAATTGAGCCAGGATGAGTTAACTTCATCATAGATGGATACCGGTACTATTGACCATACAGTTCAAATTGCAAACGGTTCTAACGGTTACCTGAAGAAGTTATTACTAATCTTTGGACAGGACAGGCCCCCATATTTTCACTTCTCCCATTTGAGTTATTCTGATAATGGGGCTATAATGGCATGATTCATGGCGATTTATTGAGCCATTTTCCGGGTCATTCTCAGCACCTCAATTTTTTGTGGTGGTGGGGTGGGGGGGAGGGGGGCAGCCCCCGGGGCAGCCGGGGGGGCAGCCCACCACAGGTTGTTTTGCTATCTTTTTACTCAGACCTCCAAATGAAATTATGAGACCACCATTGAGATTGTGTTGACAAGGGTAGTTCATTGGCACCTCTTGAGACCGGGGGGGGAGGGGGGGTATGGGGGGGGTGCATGGGTGGATAATTTGGGTGGGTATGGGTTTTATGTATGGGTGGGTTTGGGTGGTATGGATGGGTGTAAGGGTAGGAGAACAGGTGGGTCAATGTGTGAGTATGGCCGTATGGGTGGTCTGGATGAGTACGGATGGGTGAGTATTTTGCATTTGCTGTGTCTCAATAGCCAGTAAGAGAAGCTACCTGGAAGCTGCTGCTAGTACCTTGAGAGAAAAGCTATGTCTTGGGTCAACTATGGCCTGTCTCAGACAACGTGATGAGTTTTCCATTGGATTCCACTGGATTGGTCCCTTGGACCTATCTGTCAGATTCAACAATGAGAATACCCTATTTGCACATAGCTGATGGCGTATAACCCACAGGGTAAGCGAATCACTTCAAGTGATCAAACCGAAGGAAGAATCTATGCGGCCAAGAGGCCTATGCAGACCGGTACGCCAATGCGGTCTAGACTGGCTCGGTCTTACAGAAAGCTGTACTGATGACAGCAGTACATGCAACGTAACCAGAATGATTGTGTTGATCTCTGCGACGATCGATTGCATTCCGAGCCGATTCGTCCTTTCTTTGACCTCTGAACTCTCACAATGTCTCTCACCTCGACCAAGACATTATCCTATGGATCGCAGCGCATCGCATCGCAGCGGAGCAGCTCCTATCCTGTATCCTCTCGTGCTCCATTCCATCATCGCAAGTTCTTATCCACCTCCTCCCGAGTCCCCCTCGCAACTCGATGCTCCGCAAATGCGAGCACTAATGAGGCTTCTAGGAGGGACGTGATGCTGTCAACGGCCAGCTTGATCGCCCTGAGCGCCTTCCCTGCACCACCACCGGCCATGGCTGATGACCTTGTCCCCTTCTATGGCGCTGCCAGCCCCCCCGCTACTCCCAGCAAGGTGGGCTGTTGACGATGAATAGGTCTTGGCAGCAGTAGTGATACTAGCTCCTGGATTAACTTATCAATAGGTTATTCCGCCACTCCCAGCAAGGTGGGCTGTTGATGATGAATAGGTCATGGCAGCTTTTGTGATAGTGGGTCCCGGATTCTGATATTTGTAGATTTTACATGGGTACGTTAGGGGAAATCTCCTCATAGCACGCGGGTAGCAGCTTGTGGAGGTGTGGTTGAGTCTTCAATTCCTAGCCCATCCAACTACCGCAAGGCATGCAAGACGGGCTGCTCAAAAGTGTGATGTTGCTGCATTCACAGTACTTTGGCACTGATCTGTTCAAAGCTTATCAGGGTTGTGTAGTACGGTCTTGAGTACGGAAACGGTATGGATACGATTCGGGCTTTATAAGTGAATATGATTGAGTACAGTATGGTTTTTATAATCACAAACAGCCCCTGAGCTGGAAACCTTTTGTTTTTGCTCATTTGGCCTCGGTTCCACTTGGCAATGTGGGGGGGAGGGCATTCCGGGCTTTTCAGTTGTATGCTGATCGTGTCAAAATTTTAAGGCAAAAAGTTATGCCACTGTGTATCATGGAACTGACTTTTTGTCTCTTCTGACTACGGTTTGCAAGAGTGTCGTGAGTACAGACCATACGTGTACTATATTGTAACCATTTAAGGTGCGTACTGGCCGTATTACACAACCCTAAAGCTAATGGGGCCAGTCTGCAGGCTCTCCCCAAAACAGAGAGGCAACCGCCCCTAACCATTTGCTTCTAATCTGTCTTGGATGCCGCATTGGTGCCAAGTGTTACGATGCAGCATTGTATCTGGTCTGTCATGGATGCGGCATGGGTGCCAAGTGATTCAATGCAGCATTTGCTTCTGATCTGTCATGGATGCCGCATGGGTGCCAAGTGTTACGATGCAGCATTTGCTTCTGGTCTGTCATGAATGCTGCATGGGTGCCAAGTGTTCCGGTGCTGCATTTGCTTCTGGTCTATCATGAATGCCGCATGGGTGCCAAGTGTTCCGAGGCAGCATTTGCTTCTGGTCTGTCATGGATGCCGTACGAATGCCAAGTGTTACAATGCAGCAATGCAGCAGTTGCACTGCTCAATACCGCACTCATCGCAGTGCTCAATGTAGTACTCATTGCAGTACCGTACTCATTGCTTTAACATACTCATTGCAGAACCGGATGTATTGTAGTACCTTCACTCATTGCAGTACCTTACACATTGCGGTACCGCACTTATTACAGTACTCAGCTTCAGCTCCCACATGACTGTAAAAAGTCGTTCACTGCGCATCGGGTTTGTCAATACGCATACCACACATCAATACACATACCACAATACCACACATCAATACACATACCACACTACCACACACCAAAACGCATCCCACATACCACACTACCACACACCAAAACGCATACCACGCATACTACACATCAATACGCATACCATCGTTCCAGAACTATTAAAATCTGGGGGCTTAGCCCAGTGGCTGGCTCATGGAGCTGCTTAGAAGCTGCTGCTCGTAGCGGAGAAGAAAAGCTATGGCCTGTATAGAAATTTGCCACTCACCAGGCAGTTGAGGGCGTAGACACACACTGAGTGCCCTAGCGCCTGCCACCATGCCGCGTCAATATTTACCATTTAAAGCAATTTGGAAGTGCACCTTCCATTCTTATTTGAACTGCCACATTCGTTGCTGCATTTATTGCATGTATATGAACGCAACACTCCTCAGGCAGTTGTGGGGGCAGACACACCCTGGGTGCCCTAAGGCCTGCCGCAAGCAAGTATCAAAAGTAATAATACCACTTGGTGGGGTGGGGTATTAAAGGAGCCCCGTCTGTTCTGCGGCGGTAGATAACGGGCTGCTAATTTACCTATACAAAACTGCCATGGCGGTTGACAGCGACCGCGAACATTAAAGCGCACCCAAAGGGATTCGAACCCCGAACCTTCTTGTTTCAACGAGCTCTACCACAGGGCCATTTGTGACACGGGATAGATTACCAGGGAGTAATATGATGATGATGATGATGATTAATTTTCTTGTTTCAACGAGCTCTACCATGGCGTCATTCGTCGAAATGGGATAATCCAGTATCAATATGTATCATGTAAATAAATGAATTTGAACTGCTACAAGCGTTGCCGCATTTATTGTTCTATCTATCTGCTTGTCATGTTTTATGATCCGCATGCATATTATATGTGATGTTTTGTGATCCGCATGTACATAATGTGTGATGTTTTGTGATCCGCATTTATATTTATGTGATGTTTTGTGATCCGCATGCATTTTACATGTGATGTTAATTGTTTTGTGATCTGCATGCATATTACATGTGATGTTTTGTGATCCGCATGTATATTATATGTTATGTTATGTGATCCGCATGTATATCATATGTGATGTTTTGTGATCTGCATGTATAGTTTATGTGATGTTTTGTGATCCGCACGTATATCAAATGTGATGTTTTGTGATCTGCATGTATATTATATCTTCTATGTGATGTTTTGTGATCCGCATGTTTATTACATGTAATGTTCTGTGATCCGCAACCTCCCACCCACGCACAGTGAGTCCCCCTTGCTTGAGTCCCCTTGATGAGTGCCCCATGAATGGGCTATATATATGGGCTACCATACACCCTATCTTTGGTTCAGTGTGTGTGGGGGGGGGGGGGGGGGGGGGGGGGGGGGAGTAGTTCAGATGTGTGTTTTTCGCTTGTTCACAACAGTGTGGTTGAAGCGGACTCCGATGTTTGTTTATTTTCCATTCACTGCCATTCACTAGTTGCCTAAGCCTAGTTAGGGTTAGCTTAGTAAGTTTAGGTTTTCCATGTTTATTTGCCATGATCTAGTGGCTTCAGGCTAGGGTTTTTGGTTTAGGGTTTGCCATGTTTATTTGCCATTCAATAGTTGCCGAAGCCTAGGGTTTAGGGTTTTCCATGTTTGTTTGCCATGATCTAGTGGCCTCAGTTTATGGTTTGGAGTTTGCCATGTTCATTTGCCTTTCACTAATTGCCTAAGCCTAGGGTTTGGTGTTTTCCGTTTTTGTTTGCCATTCACTGGTTGCTATCAAACTTCTGGTAGGCGTTACGGGTGAGGAATACAGCCAGCACATTGGCCTCTTGCCCCCGGCCCCATTGCATTTGCACTGTGTCAATTTGCTCAAACTCCACTTGTCTGTCTGCCCTGTGCAGAACGGAGGTGTCATAAAAAGCAACACTCGTTATGCCTTCAAGTACACAAACACAGAGATTCTCACCCACCCCCGACCCCACCCCAACCCCCTCAATCGGTTTGCTCATACTCTACTTGTCTGCCTGCCCTGTGCAGAAAGGGGGTGTCATAAAAAGTAGAACTCGTTATGGCTTCAAGTACACAAACACAGAGATTCTCACCCACCCCCACCCCCACCCCAACCCCCACAGTCAGTTTGCTCATACTCTACTTGCCTGTCTGCCCTGTGCAGAAAGGAGGTGCCATAAAAAGTAAAACTCGTTATGCCTTCAAGTACACAAACACAGAGATTCTCACCCACCCCCAACCCCACCCCAACCCCCACAGTCAGTTTGCTCATACTCTACTTACCTGTCTGCCCTGTGCAGAAAGGAGGTGTCATAAAAAGTAACGCTCGTTATGGCTTCAAGTACCCAGAGTCATGGAAGGAGGATGCCATCAATAAGGTTGAGAAGGGAACCAACGGCACCGACGTTCGATTCTCTGGCCCGGCACGCAAGAAGGAGAAGGTGTTTGTGCTTACTCTGTTGAACTACGGCGGAACCGCAGGTACGACAAAATAATTAAATACAATAAAACATAATAATAAATGGTATGGTGTCTGTGCTTACTCTGCTTAACTACATAGGAACCGCAGTTAGGATAAAATACATAAATAAATGAGTAAGTCACAAAACATATATGGTCCGGTGTCTGTGCTTACTTTGCTTAACTGCGGAGGAACCTCTGATAGAATGAAATGAATAAAACATTATAAATAAATGGTCCGGCGTTTGTGCTTCCTCTGCTTAACTGCAGAGGAACCGCAGTTAGAATAAAATACATAAATAAAATGAATAAGTCACAAAAAATATATGGTCCGGTGTTTGTGCTTTACTCTGCTTAACTTCGGAGGAACGGCAGCTAAAATAAAATTCATGCATAAAATAAAACATAATAAATTAATGGTCCGGTGTTAGTGCTTGCTCTGCTGAACTACAGAGGAAGCACAGGTAACAAAAAATAAATACATAAATTAAGCATAATAAATATTTGTATAACACTTTGTAGTAAAGCGTAAAATTGTTTAATTTACATTGGCCCTGTATGTTTGATGCCTTGTGGTGTGGTAGCCCATAGCTGTTGGCACTTCGGTCTGTTTCAATCATCCAGCTGGCCATGCACCCATCCATCTATCCATCCACCCATCAATCTATCCAGTCACCCATAAATCCATTCATGTACCCATCCATCCATCCATGCACCCATCCATCCACCCATTCATCCATTCATGCGCATCAACCTCCATGACCATCCACACAATTCTGACGTATACCCTCCCTAGCCTGCCGGATTCACAATGGACCAACAACCAATACAAAGCATTTTGGTATGCATCTATCATCCAGCCAGCCATGCACCCACCCATCCATGCATCCATCCAACCATCCAACTATCCATGCACCCATCCAACCATACATCCACCCATTTATTCATTCATCCATTCATGCGCATCAACCTCTGTGGCCTTCCAAAACATTGTGACATGTACCCTCCCTGGCTTGCCGGATTCGCAATGGACCAACATCCAGTAAATGGCATTTTGGTGTGTATCTATCATCCAGCCAACCATGCACCCATTCGTTCATTCATGTAATTCATTCATTCATTCGTTCGTTCGTTCATTCGTTCGTTCGTTCATCCAGCCAGCCAGTCAGTCAGTCCGTCAGTCGTTCATTCATCTATTCATATATTCATGTGCAACACCCTCCAGAGTCATTCACAGAATTCTGGAATGTACCCTCCCTCAGGGCCTGGCCTGCACTAACCTGTACCCTCACTGACATGTACTTGCTCTGACCTGTACCCTCACTGGCCTGCAGGATTCACAATGGACCAGGAACCAGTTAACTTGCTCAAGAGCTTGACCGGATCTCTGTTTGACTTCCAAGATGCCTTGGATGCTGGTACGCTCACCACAAGCACAGTCGAGAAAAACGGACAGAAGTACTTTGAATACAATCTGGATGGACCCGATAGCTACATCATACAACTTACAGTTACTGATGGTCGGGTGTTTGGCTTCTTTTTATCAGCAGCCGCAAAGTCATTTGCAGCCGACGCCGAATTGCTGAGGGCGATGACCGACTCATTTGAGACCTACTCCCAGTAGACAAATGGGATGCCGACAGGATTCTTGTGTCTACCGTTGTCCTTGCCAGTGTACGTGTCACTTAGGACCACCTGGTTGTGTAAGTAGTACAGTCAGTTATGTCCTTTAAGGTTTACCTTGTGGTTAACCCATATATCTTCTGTATCGGCTACCCATGATTTCCTTCACCTGAGTACACGATGTAACCACTCGTTTCCTTACACCATATCATCTTTCCAGAAGCTAGAAGCGCTATGTGCTAGATATTACATGGAGGCATGTAACAAGGCTGGAGTTGCAAGAGTGCAAGACCAATACGTAATATTGATGGAACTATTGAACCACATCAGTAACATTGATAAAAATAGTAGTAGCTTTTCATACACTCAGTCAAATGACCAAATGCGTTGCATCAAAAATTATGGCGATCTGGCTAGGACGGTGGGAGGATAAAGAAAGGCAATGATCTAGCTATCCCGCCCAAGTGTTGGAAACGTTTTTGGATTTCAGATGCTTGGCTAGAGCTTCGGACGTGCACGAAAATAAACTTTTACGGATTGCAGGATGCTTGGCTTGGGCATCAGGTGCCCTATTAAAAATGTTCTGGCAGTATACATTCTCTCACAGGCATCGGGCTCGTCACCAACTCACCACAGTGCCCAGGCCAGGTGCGTGGCAAGTGTCCAGGTTTAGGTGCCCAGAGCCACAGGTTTCAAATTGAGAGAGTTTCACAAGGGTATTCGAATGGTAAGGGCCCCACGGCGGATTATGAAATGTCGAATTGTCGACCCTATCTACGAAGTAGGATCTCAACCACCTCCTATAATATGAGCTGCGTCAAGAAGAAGCAGAAGACGGGACGCCCACTAAAAGCCTATGTACTAAATCGGCCAGGATCGGGCAAGGATATATATGCAGGGAACGGCAGTATGAAATCATGTCGTCAACTCGTCATATGATATTATGATGATGCCGGCAGTCTGACTATGCTAAAGTTATCATTGATATATGTTATTGACTGATTTATATATCAGTCTCTGAGTCGGCATAATGCACACCGGTACCTGTTCCCTCACAGTCCTGTGTTGCCTGCCGCCAGGCCACAGGCTAGCTGTGGCCTGCACGTGACTGCAGTACCTTGCAGTACACTTCTCTATTTCTATATGATTGCGCCTGTCGCGCTTAATAGCATCTTCTCCGCTACCGTGCTTGCACCGTTGTAAAGAACTTGCATTCAAAGGTTATGTGCGCCATCAATAGACGCTAACGAAGAACAGCCGCTGCGTACCGACCCTAAGGTACCAGTCACCCTCTGACTAGCTTGAAGGCCTGAGTTTCTAGCATCTGGATCTCCGACTGCGGATCCAACTAACTGCTGCTCCGCCTACCGCTTCATCCAAGACCTACTTTGGACCTGCCGCTGCGTCCTACGACTGGAGCAAGCAAGAGCACCCGCTAGTCACCGAAATCTATGAAGTGAGTTTGAAAGACGTCCTCACCGAGATACCACACAGAGCTGAATTGATCACAGACGATCATTGTGCTTGCGACCACAGCTTTCAACAAGAAGCTACTGCTGCCAAACATTGTCGCCCGGCAAAGTTCACTATTCCCACTCCACTGGATCCCTTCGGATCGCCGATTCCCACAAGCACTCCATCCCCCCTTCCCCTGCCCCGCCCTCGTAATCTCTCATCATCCATCACTCCGAACTACAAGACCACGACTCCCGCTGAGAAGACCCCAACCCACCAATCATCATGCAACACCCCAAGATCTTCACCGGTAACAACTTATACACCTGGCGAAACGCCAGGGTGCATATGCTCCTCGACCTCAAGTCCGATAGAGACTGCATTGCCATCGCATACGACTGTCAACAGCCGGTCGTCGATGGAGAGCCTAATAACTCTGACGGTTACCCTTCTGAAGACGTTGCTTGCCCTGTTGTTGCGGGCGCTGCAGCTGCTCCAGTTCGTGGTGACCCCAACAGGATCTCCACCTGGAAAAACAACAAAGCGTCCAAGATGATTCTAGATCGGGTGTCAGACTCGATCCAAACGGCCATCCTTGCTCACACAGACATGGCCACTAAAGCTTTCAGGTTCCTAGATTCTCTCTACTCTGACCAACCCAGCAGCCTAGAGTATTCATCTATGACTAACCTCTAATCCAATCGAATGACTGGCCATGAATCACTGCAGACCTACCTCTCCAGGGCAGCTGACCTGTATGTATGCCCAAGTCCCCAAGATCCAAGGGACTTCCACCTGCTCCACCGCCAATTTCCTCAATCTCATTGTTAAAGGACTCAACTACCGTCCTGAATATGATGGATACATCAACCAATTCAACCCTGATGAAGTCACCACCTTTGCCTTACTCCAAAGTAAAATGACTAACTGATGCCTAGTGAAGAATGTTGACCCCGCCCCATCTCCAGAGGAAGCTGGGCTGGCTGCAGCAGCCTACAGATACAGGAGACCCTCCAACGCCAACAAGTATCTCCCCAACAGAGACAGGAGGGACATCAACAAGAAGATGACCTGCTGGAACTGTGGAGGGATAGGTCATAGCTCCAGAGAATGCATCAGTGAGGATACTGACCTGGCTTTTAAGCCAGCTGACTCTGATGAAGCTGACAATGGATACATGTCACCTCCCAAGCAGAGATCAGGTGATGACAAGGACTCTGACAAGAAGAAGTCCTCACCTCGCTGGAGAAGTGACAGGAGACCAAGACCAAGAAGAAGCCAAAGCAGAGGGCGCCATGCCCATGTTGCTGATGGTGACCAGTCTACCTCCACCTCCAACTCTGACAGTGAGGACGATGAGCATAACTTCCTCTCCCTGGCACTGAATGAAGACACTCCACAGCCCATGAGTTTTGCTGCACCAACCAGAGGCAAGTCTGTATCATTTTCCCTGCCACATGATCCCCTGGCTGACACTGCATTCCTTGGACATATGAGTGCTGATAAAGATTTCACAATAGATGACGATGAAGAAGTTTTCCAAGCAGCACTGCAGACAGAATGGACCATAGACACTGCAGCCCACTTCCATGCCACAAGTAACACCTCCTATCTGCATGGCATTCAGGATCTCCCACAGCCTATTAGACTTTAGCTGGCAGACCAAGAATCTCCAACTATCTTCTGCAGGCAGATAGGGAAGGCCAAGATCAAAGGCCATGGGAGAGCTCTGATTATCCTGAATGGTGTACTCCTTGCTGACTGCAAAATGCCCAACATCATTAGCATCAATGCAGCCACCAATCTGTGCCCAGACCTCCAAGTCCACCTGTCCAAGACCAAGGCTACCCTCTCCATACCAGAAAAGTCTGGCAACAGACTACTCCTATCATGCCCCAAAAGGCATGGATTTTACCTCACTCAAACCTCCCCAGCTACCACTAGTAACCATTCTAGGGGACCAACCACTGCCTACATCATGATGGTTACCAAGGCCCCATCACCTCACACTGGCTCTGAGAAAGGGCAGTACCCACCCACTCATGAGACTGCCCCAGTAGAGCTGATCAAGACTGCCAAGACCCACCTCCTACCACTGAGCCATCTGCATCCCACACTGACTCTGAGACAGGGCAGTACCCACCCACTCATGTGACCGCCCCCAGTGCCCATGGAGACCCTGCTATAACTAACCCCCATTCCTTTTGCCATCACAACACCCCCTCCACTTCAGAGAACTTAATTGGAGAGACTGACAGTGACAGTGACAGTGATGAATTGCCAGACCTTATCACAGAAGAGGTCTACTCACAACGCAAGGCAGAACGTGCAAAAGGATTCCAGCCCCTGTCAGAAGACCAGCAAGTTGGGGACCCACCAGACATCCCCACTGTATCTCCACCCACTCAGCAACTGGACAACCTGACCCTGCAACAAGCCAGAGCAGAGATGGAAATTCTCAGCGACCAGATCAGGACCAACTATGAAGAGTATGATGGCCTCATAGATGGGGATGGACCACTCAAGCCATCTGATATAGCCACAGCAACCACCTGGGAACAGTGGATCCTCCACAACAGCTCACCAGACATTGGGATCCCACTGGGAGAAGTCAACCAGAATTTCAACCACATCCACTTCTCCAACAACTCAAGACTCAGCCTGGCCAGATTCGGATGCACCCTACATCAGCTGAACAACAGACCTGCCTCACCGCCTTTCACTATCAAGCCAGGCCTCCACTTTCCCAACTCATCACTGCCTTCACCAGCAGGTTATCAACCCTTCTGAGAAATGAAGTTCCCACACAGATCAATGCAAAGGAAGCCATCTAATGCCTATGCTCCTATCCTCAAGCACACTGGCAGACTCCAACAGATGGTGCAAGCTTACCATACTGTCTCTACAACAGCCAGACCCACCTTATAGTGGGCCATCTGTCTCCAGGCTGCCATGACCAGTGCACATGCGTATGCTCTCTCATTTCGACCAAAAATTATCATGGACCCCAGGAGCTGTGCCTATCCTGGAGGAAAAGTGCTGTGTATCAACCACCTCAGTATGGACTGGAGTCCCATGGACTTCACTTTCACCAACATACTTGCTTCATCCAGTCTGGCTACCAAATCATTTGAAGAGTTCCTTGCCCAAGTCTGCCACCAGCTCGCCCTAGATGGCTTCCCCAGCCTGCCAGGCACCTAGTACACTAGTTAAAACATTGCTTCCCCTCTGTTGTCTTAGACCTGAACACTCTAGAATTTATTAGATTGTATGCCACCTGTACTGCCCCATGTACTTACACAAGCAGTCAACATTGAATTTCTAATTAATCTAGTCTCTACCAGATGTCTGCGTTTTAATTTAGGTTACAAGCATATCAGCTACCACCCCCAAATTATGGGGGGACTAATCCAGACATCCTGTCTAAAACAAATCCTCTAGTCTCAAATCATGCACTTCTCGTAACCAAGGTTATCTCCACAAGCTTTAACCAAGCCTGGAAGTTTCCATCCAGCCCCCTAAGCAGCCTCTCTGCTATTTAGCCTGCAGCATATCTGCAGTTTCCTTTCAGCTCCCCAGCAGCCTCCCTGCAACCTAGCCTGCAGCCTATCTGCAGTTTTCAAATCTAAACCAGCTGCCCCAGTAGACTGACATTTCTTTGAAGACCTTTGCTAATGTAATTTTTCATATCAGCTATTAGCAACTCTCTCAAAGTCTTCCTAGCCTATATATTATTATTTCCTTATGCCCCTCAGATAATTCCAGGAATTCTTGAGCTCAAGAATACCTTGAATTGGGGGGAGGGGGGGGGGGGGGGGGTATTGACTCAAGGTAGCTCTGGACTCCGAATGTTATAGGCGGACCTGTTGAACTTCGAATTGCATGGTTAATTGTTACCGTGAAAGACGGAAATAATGGAAACAGCCTGGGAGATGGGTGACCCACTTCAAGGTTTATGCCTAAACAGGGATGCTGCATGGAAGGGGGAGCCGAGACGGGAGACTGTTACCTTTGCTTCTACGTTCTGTTACAATGACAGGGAATGAATATTTACTAGAGCAATAACTATGGCAAGAATTGAAAGAATATGTCGAATTGAATCTAAATCTGAATGAAGAACCTAAACGGTCAAAACAAAAATAAGCGCGTGACCAGCTGGGTTCAGGCGCTGTGCATTGCAAAAACAGCAGGGTGCCCGGAGGCCCCTAACGGCTGGCCCCCGTGTGTGCATAGTGGGACTTCTGGGGTGCTGGACGACCAAAAAGACGAAACAGAAGTCGGGTTTCGTACAACGGAAACACAACAGTATTCCAGGACAACCAAAACGTGCAGGTCCTGATGCATAGGTGGGGCCTACGGCCGAAGACCGACCAACAAAGCAGCTGTGTCCTCAAGTCCCTCAGTCTTGTCTGATTACGCTGGGGAAGACTGTTAACACTTTGCTTGAACCTACTAATAAATGGTACTGGCGATGGCCAGTTTGATATGAACCTGGATACAGATACAGTACAATCTAGACCTAGATGCAACATTGGCCGTGATTCACAGTCCATGTAAACACAAATAAAGAATCCGAATGGGATGCTGCTGCAAGTGAGCCTGCACAAACCTACAAAGAAGAAAACAGCGCAATGCAGGACGGCTAACCCAAAATGCAGGACCCACAAAGCAGGAAAGCTGACACATGCACTGGCGGGGCAAGTCTACGAGGCGATACGTTTGGCTGAGGTTGTGACAGAGCTGGTGTTCCAGCTGCTGAGCTCCTTTTGCAGCTCCTTCGAACCAGAGTGCATGTTAGCTGGGCTGGGCTCATCTACCAACTGGGACAGGGACTCGATCAAGAAGCTGTGGTTGTACAGGGAATCATTGTTGATGCCATCCTCTCTCATGTCCACAACAGGGTCCTCAGTCATCAACCCCAGACCAAGCTCCATGCCCAGGCCCATGCCTGTGCCGGCAAAGCCCAGGCCGATGCGTGAACCCTCGGACTCACAGTCGCCGCCCCGGCTGCTGGGTGCTGGGGACCTGCAGCCCTCAGAGCTCCTGGGTGAGGCAGAGCCAATGGACTTAACAGAGGCGCTCACTGAGCGGATGCTGAGCACATCATTGGGTGAGTAGGTGGAGAGGGACTTGTGCTCGAGGGTGAGCATGTCACTGCCTCTGAGGGGGGTGCTCAGGCCGGCGAGAGCGGCGGAAGAGAGGGGGACAGAGGAGGCTGAGGAGAAGTAGGGGGAGAGGGGGGGCATGGGAGCGTGGTGTTGGGGAGGGGGTGGGGGGGGAGGGAGGGCGGCTCCCATCTTGCGGAGCAACTCGGGCAGCATGTTCATGATGGCTGCCTGAAGGTCACCTGAGGGGAGGGTGTTGGGCAGGCTGCCGGCTGCGCACATGGACTGCTCAGCATAGGGGGCAGGGGTGCTCTGCTGGGTGCGGAGGTGGGACGTGCAGGCATTGGGTGGAGGGAAGGCGGGCTGTTGCTGCAGGGCAGCGGCCGCGGCTGCCTGCCAACCGTTCATCCCACCGTAAGGGTTGGGCTGCTGCTGCTGCTGCTGCTGTTGCAGCTGCATCATCTCCTGCTGCTGCAGCTGCTGCTTGGTCACAGAGAGGTCAGCTAGTAGCTTCATGGCAGCTGCCATCTGGTTGTCAATGTCATGGGAGGTCATAGAGTGTAGTGGTGCCTGGAGGGAGGTGGTGGTGCTGAGACGGGGAGGCATAGGGGCACCCACAGAGGGCATGCTGCCAAGCCCGGGGATGAAGGGCTGCTGGTTGGGGTTCAAGCCAGATGTCTGGCTCTTCAATTGAGAGCACTGCATGACCTGCCCAAAATTGCGAGAGTGGGATGGCTCAAGTGATCGCTGCTGCTGGAGCTGACCCGGGCTGCCCTGGGGCTTGGTGTTGGGCAGGCTAGCCCAGCGGGAGCCACCACTGAGTCCAAAGCCATTGTCTCCCTCCATCTCCCGCTCAATGGCCTGGAGCTGAGGAAGGTGGGCAGTATCACGCAGCTCGTTGAACTGGTGGGCAAAGAAGCAGATAGGCCTCTTGCACTCAGCTCCATAGGAGCACATCTGGGTGCGGTACCTGAGGATATGGAAGGATATATTCTATCAGAGATTGCTTCAGACAGAGAAGAAAAACAGTAGCAGAATTATCTTGTGGGCATCAGTATGCCATTGGTCTCGACTACCTAGACTGGAATACGGCCCCTGGGAGGGCTCCCTCGTCGACTACCGAGAGTAGGACAGAGACACAAACTGCAGCTTCCGAGCAACTCCTCCCCCGCCGTATCCGAAGCATTTCTGTTAACGTATTTCAGGCATGAATTTTCATGCGACAAGGATGCTCCTGTGCTGATCGAAAGCGCGGGCTTACCTGGAAGGGTGCAGCCAATACTCGAAGACAGTGTGGGCATAGGGGCAGGCCTCTCCCCTAGGGCATTCTCCCGCCTGCAGAATGCAAATGGCAATCAGGTGCGGTTTAGAAAGCCGCAATTGCTTCAACTCGAGTAACAAGGGGAAATGAGCATTAGACAGTGAACAGGCGGGCACTTTTTCCAGATACACATCCCAGCCAACCCCAGAATCCGGAATTCGTCATTTGACAATTCCCAATAATGTGGAGGAAAATGTAGGATGGATATGGAATTGCAGCTTCCGAATGGCTTCAAATTTGCCTACCTTGACATCAGGGCAGGCGATGGCCAAGTACTGAAACTTCTCAGGGCAACGCCTCATGGCCTTCTCGCCTGGATGGCAGAAGCCGCAGGTAGTCCACTCGTGGGGGCCTCGGATTGAGCAGGGAACAATCTACGCAAGTGATCAATATAAATGTAACATGAGTTCGACGTGGCAAGATTGGGATTTTAGGCCAAGCAGGCTGGCGAAGCACAACCTTGGACAAGCAGCGAGCGTTCTATTGCAGTAGTTAAACATGGCACATTGCCTGAGAGCAGTAGAAAGCCGCGAAGGGACATGCTTTGCAGGAGTAATGAGAGGGTGGGAGGTAGCTGGGGGGGGGGGGGGGGGGGGGGGGGGGGGGGGGGGAATGCAGGAACATGATTTAATCGAGGCGCATATGAATCGCTCCAGGAAGAAGGAACACGCTCCGATAAGTCTGGGCCATACAAGCCAGTTCAACGGGTCTGCCAAGGGATTGTGCTCCCATTGTGCTACGTAACGCAGGACCGCGGGCCTGTTAAGTGTTTGTATCTCCTTGCTCACCTTGTAACAATACATGCGGAAGTCGTCGGATGCAAAAAGATCAAGGTCTGTCGCGGAGCTGCGCGGCATTTGCCTTTTCTGCGACTTGGGTGGGGGAGGTGGGATGCTTGTTGGCTGGGGAGCCGAGTAAATACTGTGGAGCATAGCCTGTAGCTGGTCAGACATAGAAGAGGTCATACTGTCTCGTTTGGAAGAGAGCAACCTTACTGCGACCTAGATTGAATGAAGAAGTTGAAAAACACAGTGCTTAGATAGAAGAAGGATTTGTGAAGTACACAAATTTCTGCGAAGCTCTTAGGAAGCTGTATTAGCACCTAGCGGGCAACTAGGCAGCCACATGTCACACATTGCCCATTGCCACTTCAACGGTTATCAACCATCTATACAGCAGTTTCGGGTTAAATGACAACCGAAAGTAAACCGAGCTTCTGCCACAGAGTGAAACGCCCCAGCCGTAGCCCGAATTTCAATCGGTTGAACCGATTAGGCGGGAGTGCGTTTACGCTCGCGGAACCACTCCACCTGACAAATATTTGCCCTGATGCTCGCGCAACGTCCACATGCGGCATGGATATACGACATACGACAAGCCGCAATGCTGCATTAGATGCGGCATGGGCATACGACATACGACAAGCCGCAATGTTTGGCGGACTGGCCAAATCAACCAAACTGGGCAGCACCCCTCGGCACTGTCCCAATATGGGCTCCACTGTAGTAACCCTGCGAAAATGCAGACGAGGCTAAACACCCAGACAATCTGGCCAGCTTCATGCGCATGTACGAAATTTACGAAATGCGTTTTGGCCCCCCATCTGGCATTTGCGCCGCTCGCAGATGTATCCCCGGACATCTTGCTCGCGAAGCCAGGCAACCCGCGGCAACCCCATGACGCAAGAGAGGAATACTGGCAGGTGTTCCTGCCGGGACGTTGGCAGATCAACTCAGGTCTACAAGCCCACGATCAAAACTTATGCTCTTTCCGTAACTCGCATCAAAAAGTGAATGAATGGTCCATCAGTGATCAGTTGGTCTATGGTTCGATCACATGTTTCGCACCACGATGGGGCTCTGGGCTTCTGGCCAGAGTTGGTGTGAGAAACTGAGAACTGCCACTATCCACTCAGCTGAATAACGTGGACAATGCACCGGGGCGGGCATCAGCGAAGCGATTCATCAACAAATACCGGGACATGAAGACAACTAACTTGAACTTGTTCACATTTTTACCTGGCTCCAGCCAACATTTGTGCTACCGTATCATCAGGAGAAACATAAACAGTTCAAATCGGAGCATTCTCTCGTTCAAATAAACTTGATTGGTTGGTCAAATTGAAGAAGACCATATGATGGTCCGTATCTGAGCACGGTATCCATCACAAGTGTGGAGACAGTTGAAAAAATGAAAGTCATGCCAATGTTCCTCCCCTAATCTAGCTGGCCAGCTCCTCCAGTCCGTCCTCATTTGCCGAGGATGTGGGCCATACTGATGTATGTGTGTTTTACAGTCCACTAGTCCAGCCGGTCAAGGCATAGCCGAATAGGCTTAATATACTTGCCCACTGATATAAGACCAGCTACAACAGGCTGGCGGGTCTAAATCAATATGGCCCAGTGAAGTCAAATATAACTACTGTATTCCACTCATCCAGCCGTAAATATAATTATACAGTACCCATGGAGTACCCATGTGACTTTATCCTACACTAGTGAGTTTGATGTAGCAGTGTTTATGTTTTCCATGTTTATTTATACCGCAGAAGGTGATCATCCGCAACTCCTCATTGCTGATGGGGCATATTATAACTTCCATTTGTGTACCGTATTCAAATTAATAACCTTGCAGCTGTACCTGGACAAGTCCCTTCCACCCGGGAAACAAACGAAAACCTCTTGACTTGAAGACCAAATAGGCACTCACAGCATACCGGTAGTCGTGGACAATTTTGGACTGGGGATGCGGGAGGTGGGGGCGAGCAGGGTGCCTCAACAATCTTTAACAGGTATAAATCCAACACAATGCCGCCACCGAATACAAGCCATACCTCTCCAGTCCAAATAACTCAGACAAACTACGCTGATCAAATAAAATGATGAATTATTGTCACTTGGTCACATTCACGCGTGAAGGATGTACAGATGATTTAATATAATGTTTATTTAGGCAAAGTCATGCATGATCCAACACTTGCTGCGGGTCAGGGGCCTAACTATTGACTCAACGCCTATACAGAACGATCAAGGGCTGAAGGGCACACCAGCACAACCCCTACCAGCCTCTTAATATCTAACCGTCGTGCCTTAATTCCGGAAGGCTGACCTGGACAAATCTTTAAACTGTGTAATCCACTTGGCATGTTCCTTGGTGTCCGTGGGTATTGCATAAGAGGGGGGGGGGGGGATTTAGCTCCCACTTAAGTTAGCTCCCACGAAAGGCCCCCCCCCCCCCCCCCCCCCCCCCCCCCCCACACACACACACACAAACGCAAGTGGAGGCTAACTTCCCTGGACCGGGGTGGAACGAATCGGAATTGGAAGACAGTGAGCAGCCCACAATAGGCTGAAATACATGTAACAATCCGATACAAGGCAGACAGATCGAAGACCGTCTGCTTCCAGAGCTGCTGAACCTATACTCAATGACATCTAGTTCTACCGCCCAGATAAGCGCTGCTCGATCTCTCTCTTCACATAAATCAAATCTTCTTCTCCAAGCTCAGGAATCAAGGCCATGACGGCATACAGCAAATTCTTGCGGGTGCTGCCCGCACCCCCACCCATGGAGCCCCCACCTGGCTGGAACCCGACCTGTTGGGGTTGATGAACCTGAACAGGCGGGGGAGGGGGGAAACTTCTAGGACCCCCTACACCAGTAGGGCTGTTGTAGTCTGGTTGATATGCAGCAGGCTGAGGTGCATACTGCTGGGGCTGGTACTCCTGATAAGGGGGGGGCTGCTGGTAACCCCCAGGGGTAGGTGGTGGCTGATAAACCCCTGGAGTGGGTGGCGGCTGGTCATAAGATGCAAATGGATTTCCTCCCACTCCAGTTTCACTGGGGACACCTCCCATGTACTTCAAAATCTCAGGGTTGTTGTGAGCATCCTCTCTCTCAAGTGGAGTGATTTCAGTGTTGTCTAACTTCTGTACGCAGGGCAGGGCTCGGGCAATGATCTGGCGGTAGTAGGGATGGCCAGCACATGGGTTATCACTCAACAAAAGGGTGTGGAGGCTGGTGTGACCCGCCAAGTATCGGATGTCCGCCAGGTCAGCGATATTATTCTTTCGAAGGTACAGCTCTTGCAACCCAGTACAAAATCGGAAGTCCCGAAGGCTGTCGATATTATTGACTGACAGGGAAACAACCTGGGGGGGCAAGGCAGTCAAAAACTTAGCAGCAAGTTAATGTTATATTTTCAGCGATATTGGCAAATCGTTGGATCCTTACAGTGATTTTGATGATCACAACAATTCAACAACACAATCTTCACATCTACTGTTTCCTTTTCGGCTACGAGTGGCAGCTTCCAGCCAGATCCATTAGCCAGTCACTGGGCAAATGCCCAAAGCTTTCAGCTGCACTGGACTGCTTGTCATGCCAGCGTTTAGACGCACTAGATAGTTCCAGCTTTGGCCCTAGAACAGGTAAACGGAACTGCCTAGAAGCTGCTACGCATAGCCCCCAAAAGAAACAATGTTCACAGCTGAAGCTACGGAGCCTGGAAAGCTCTGCTCGTGACAATATCATATATCTCATTAAAATATTGCTATTGATTTCAGTTGTTAATTTATTTTTAAGCACTGTATGTTTTAATTTTTACAACCTTCATGTCAGCTTCAAAGTGCAATTGATTACTTTAGGTTTGGCTGATTAGCCAGCCAGGGGAGCTGCCTAGAAGCTACCGCTCGTAGCCTAAAAGAAAACCAGTGCAACAAGGCACTTGCTCGCTTGCCCCCCCCCTAGATGCAATACTGATGAGTTACCAAAACAGTGCGAAACTCTACCTTGCATACAATCACATCCTTGTATGTATATGCTTCAGTCCAGGGGTAGCTCACTAGGAAAGTGGATTTTTTGATGTAGCCAAACAACATCTGATCACACTCATGAACCTACATTTGGCCCACCTGATAAATTGACCTTCACACTCAAAGGGTTTAGGGGGCGGCAAATTGATCTATATTGCCCCAACGTATAGATCTATATAGATCTATACATAGCAAAATATATCTATATCTGATATGTCGGTACCTCAGGGAGGCCTCTGAAAAATCTGGGATATATTTACATGTAGTCTGCATCATATCAAGGTGCCTTGTGCCTTCAAAAAAATACAGGATTTATTTTTAGTTCAGTAATCACTTGTGAAGCTCGCTGCCGACACGGTCACATACTAAACAGTCACGATATAGCCTCCCAAACCAACCCAGGCCTAGTCCTCCCTACCCCCATCATCAGTTCATCACCCTCAGCAGTTCAGCATACATCAGGTCCTAGAGAAGTCTTTACACTGTCTAATTTTTGCACCTTCTAGGCAGCTCCCCTGGCTGGATATTCGGACAAAACTAACGCAAGCTAGTGCACAGGGAGCTGCCTAGAAGCTGCTACTGGTTGCTGAACAGTTCATCATCATCATCAATTCATCATCATGCCGCAATTGCTTCGCTAGGGTAGTAGACTAGTAGGGTTACGTGGACACATTGTGCAGTCGCCCTGAATCATCCCCTAAAGGCCATAGGCTGAAGTGTGTGTGTGTGTGTGTGTGTGTGTGGGTGGGTGGGGGGGGGATGGATTCGACTGCTTTCAGAACCTCGTCAGGGACCAGAATTTAGAACGCGCATCCGAACGCGTTGCGCGCGCGTTTTCTTGCCCAACTGCCGCTTGTGCAAAGCTGGGCGCGAAGGTCTAGGTGACGTCCAGCCTGGCGTAGAAGGGCTGTCCAGTTCCAGTTCCACAACGCAGCCGGCTCGGTTGGTTGAGCTCCCCATGCATGCCTTCATGTGCGCGTTCGTCGAGTTGCTAATGTTGTTGGGACTGACGCCAATGTCATAAGCGCGACAAAACAAGAGGCAAAGTCCACCTCCTTCAATCCGCGCATCGAAGTTTGCTCTCCAGTTAGAAGCCGGTGGGGCTTTCTCGAGAATGGCCAAGACGGCTGCAGGCGACTTACGATCGCTCTAATAACTTTGTAAGCCAGCTTCATTCAGAAGGCTATTTGCCGTTTTCATTTGGAACAGTGCGAAGAAAGCAAATAGGAGGAGCGAGGAGCAGTTCGACGGCTCAAACGGCCCATATATATCTATATAGATATACCGGGACCGGAGGGGCGTCGGACAAGGGATATCGATAGATCTATCGGCTTCGCGAATATAGATCTATATAGATCTATATAGACCGATAGATCTATATAGATCTATCTTATGATTTAGAATGTCTTTGTCGCTCCCTAAAAGGGTTGCATACGCCAGTGGCAGTCTGCAACTGACACAGTTCTACATTGCTATTTGCATTGCTTCTTTTTTAGGGTTGGGAAGCAAACATATATTTTCATTTTTATACGCCGTTTAAACGTATGAACGTATAAACGTATGCATACTAACGTATAAAAACGTATGAGTAATTAGTGCACTTCTTGGGAAAAGACTTTTACATGGGTTTTAAGGTATTGCCGCGTTGCTAATTTCATTGGCTTCACGTATCAACTCTCAAAAAAATATTCTGGCAATTTTAGGTTGTCCAAATCTCAGAAATAGATATCACGGCCAGAAAGCGCGTCGACCAAGAAGCGCGGTGCCAATCTAAGGGATCCATGCAATGCCAATAATATATGAATATTGTCCATGTTCACATCATTATTTATACACAGCTCCCTAGGTCAGCTACTGGCTTCAGACCAATTATGCTGCAGCTTCTAGGCAGCTCTGTGAGTCAGCTACAGGTTTCAGACCAAGTTTGCAGCAGCGTCTAGGCAGATTTGTGAGTCAGCCACAGGTTACGATAATATAAGTATATAACTATACTGTAATATTGTCCATCTTCACATTGCACTAGGCTTGCACCATCAATCCTTCAAGCCCACGTCCGGGCACAGTTTGTGGAATGGAAGGCTAGGTGGCGTATAGGTGGCGTATATATACGTATGAGCTTATAAACGTATGAGTATACGTTCATACGTCGACCCAACCCTTTTCTTTTTGGGGCTACTCATGGCAGCTTCTAGTCAGCTTTATCAGCCAGCCACTGGGTTAAGCCCAAAGCTTCCAGCTGTGTTGGAAGGCCTGCCATGTCAGCTTTCACATGCGCTAGCTAGCTTCAGCTTTGACCCACGGACGGGGTAAAGGAGTTGCCTAGAAGCTGCTACGCATAGCCCAAAAAAGAAACAGTGGCTTTGCCTGGCTATGTGTTTGTTTATATGATACAGTTCGGAGGCAGGCAAATAGGTTCAAGGGAATACAAAAAAAGCTTAAAGCTTCAAAGCTTTTGAGGCTTCTGGCTCACTCATAGCCCCCAAAAGAAACAATGCCTATGTGTATGTTTATATGCTACAGTCTAGGGGTAGGCAAATAGGTTCAAGGGAATGCTATATCAGCTTTTGAGGCCTCTGATTCTAGGGTGTGTTCTAATTGCCCCAAACCAGCATAAACCGTGTGGGCCTCAAGTTTAGCTCCATGACTTTTGAGATTTATACTTGTCTGCCAAGCTGAGGCGACTCATCATTGAGCTGCACCGCCCAATGTGAGCCGACTGCATAAAAATCAGGTACACGAGCATCGTCCGCATTTTGCAAAGAGTCAAGGAAATTGATACGTGCCAGAGGATTCCGATGGATAAAGTGAGCAGGATGATGAAGATGTAGCAGGGTGTGCATGGATTGTGGTGGGGGTAGGGGTTTTAGATTGTGGGGAGAAGGTGGGGGCAGTGGTGGGCTACAGGTTAGGGGTGGGGGTGGTGGGGTGGGGGGTGAGGGGAAGGGGAGAGGAAGCTTAGCTCAGCGGTGGTGAACACCAAGGCCTCTGTGGTTCTCTGGGAAACTCTCAAGAAGCTTCAGGCTTTGAAAGGTATCGTCCATGCTGCATTATTTTGCTACTGTAACGGGTAGTCTCATGGGTTCGCTCACCTCGAGGTTGGGCATTTTTTGTATGAGGGAGATGTCGCCAAGGTCCTGTTTGCAAGACAGGAGGAAGTGGTTAGGCTGATGAAGTGCACGGCGTGAGCACGCAGAGCATCGGCATCCAGATCGCAAATATGGCTTACTTGGCCCCACAAATTTAACGTCCGAACATCGTCTATCTTCTCCAACCGAGTCTTGGCCCTAATTATATTCTCCGAGAGGGCCACCATGGCGACTGCCGACCCTTGAACGCACAGTTAAAGTATCGTGGATAAGCGTTTCTCGCGCCAAGGTCGCCTTCGAACGAAATGGAACTGTACAGCTTGCGGTACACTGGCTGCCATGGATCGATCCGAGGGGGATCGATGTAGTCAAGGGGAAGGTTTTCCTCCGCTCCAGTCTGGGAATGCAGGCTTCCACTTCATCGCCCTACCAAGGCTTCAAGGAACGACTCGGAAGATTCAGAAGGAATTTTACAGGAGAGGACTAATAGTCTGATGGCAAATGATGCGAGGATATGTGAAGGAGGGAGTGGAAATAACTACAACGAGCTAAAGCAATCGAAATGCACGTACTACCGGGATATAATTATTTTAATATAATAATTCTAGATACCACATAATCCCACACCTACAGCAGTTTTTTTACATAACAGATTTTCGTCTCAAAGGGTGCGTCTACGTGTGCTAGCCCTTTAATCAAGAATTATATGTGATCAGAGGAGTACCTCCTACATAACTGGAGTATCTCCCACCCCTAAGTGCGTCTACTCTTTTATAGGAGTGGTAACGCCATTCAAACTGGATCCTCGGTGTCGCTGATTTCTGTTGGGAGACCCACCTCCTGGGATGAAATACCTTTCACAACTTGAAAAACGAGGGAGTTGGCCGGGAGTAGGTACCTATGTCAGCGGGAGTTGCCGACCCACCACCGATCACACTTCCACCGTTGGTCCACCCCTTTCTAGTGTTGCTCCTGGGACATTGTGTTGACCAGGACAGACAAGCTCTCAGTCCTGGTCGGAAGGGACGGAGTCGAAGATTCGCTCAGGGCCAGGACACCAAAGTAGTCCAGGAAACAAACCCCACTACCCTCTCCTGCTGTTTCCAGTAGGGTAGGTACAGAACGGGAAGTATTGAACATCACAAGTGATGTAGAACACATTACACTTGTAACTCAGCACAAGTGTCCAGTCATCTGAGACCGCCTCCTGACCACTAAGATACGGAATCACCTCAGCAGGGCAGGAGAGCAAAAAGGAAGAAGAAAAAAGTGGAAGCGTTCCGCGCACCCCAATGAAGGTGGAGGCGGGACAGGGGACGCAGGGCAAGGAAAATGGAAAGGGGAAGAAAGCATGAGGCAGGGTTTTGCACAAACCCCGAGAAGGGAGGGTATACTGGGTATATACTGTATGTGTGTGGTGTTGGGGGAGGATTGCTAAGGATGTGGTGTTGGGCAGGGCTAGGAGGTTGGGGGAGGGCAGGCGTACCAGTGAACGCAGCAGGTAGAAAGCTCTGGGCCGGGTAGATGAAGGTGGAGGAAAAGGGTGGGTGGATGTGGAGGTGTAGGTGAAGGGGAGGTGGATGTGGAGGTGTAGGTGAATGGGATGTGGATGTGGAGGTGAAGGGAATGTGGAGTTGGAGGAGAAGGAGGGGGTGGAGGTGGAGGAGAAGGGAAAGGTGTAGGAGAGTGGGAGGTGGAGGGGAGGCGGGGAAGAAGGTGGAGAGTAGGAGGGGGAGAGGTGGAGGGTGGGGGGGGGAAGTGGAGGAGGAGGGGAGGCAGAGCTGGAGGAGGAGGGGAGGTGGAGGAGGAGGGGAAGGGGAGGTGAAGACAAGAACCACTTAAACTTAGGGATCGGCATATTATATGATGTTGACCGAAGTTGAGTATGATACCATACAAATTCGCTCCCCAGGCTGTTGATGAAGCTCGATGAGTTTTGAACCGTCATTAAAATGGACTTGAAGGTGTACTCATTCTTTAGGTTGTGGGGGAATATAAACTGGGCAGTCTCGTCATCCACACACGCCACCAACGAGGACAAGCCATATTTTGTCTCTTTGTCAAGGAACGCCTCTAGGTCTGATGTGTTTGTGGAGTTCAAGGGCATCCCTTGGTTATGGGAGGTGCTACGCAAGTAGCTCTGAGCATCTGCCAATCCTTGCCCACACAGCTCGATAGCCCATGATATGGTGGTGCCCCACACGGCAACCATGTCTGGAATTCCGTTCAGCCAAAGTATCTTTACCCACCACTCAGTGAAGTAGGATGAGCAAGGCTGGATGCGGTAGGATAAGTTTGCGTTAGTATTCGGTGTCGTTCTTGAAACGAACGGCAATCCCTTGCTTGGATCACGTCTGCTGCCAGTTCATACCCCCTTACAGCGCCTGTCATTTGATTAGACAGAGGACCCGTCAAGCTAAGCATCGCTCTCACACGAAAGGGGCTGCTTGCGCTGAAACTGGCACAAACCAAAAGGTTGGCCATCATACATAGACAGCTTAGCAGGGTGAGTAGCTGCATGGCGTTCTTCCTCCTCCTCCTCCTCCTTCTCCTCCTTACAGGCCTATGGGTTAGTTGGTGGGACTGCGCCACACTTCAGCATGTGGCCAAGCCAACTTCCCATGGACGAAAACTCTCCGCAACCCCTCTTCGAGCGCTAGATTCGGATACGGCGGTGGTTGTGTTTGGAAATAGATTGTGAGTGCTTCTTGCTGAGGTAGGGTGGACGGCAGATCAGTCGCGCGAAGGCCAGCAGCTTCCAGGTGCGTCCAGACTAGAAAGACGAGGGGAGTAGATGCGAAATAGCAGTACTGCAGTGCTATCATTCAGCCCTTCCTCTCACTTGTATTCATTTCTAACGCAACTTTTGAAACCCATCGTGCTCAAAAACATAACGGATGCACCCCATAGGTGGTGCAAGGATGCAGGTCTGCATTCTGATGCTTTCTATTATTCTAAGCATTCTGATGCCACGTGGTGTCACTTGTCGGGTTTAGGCTTTTAGCCCTAACTAGGTTTCAATCTGCCGATCTGTCTCATTTCCCCTTCCCTCTATCCTTGCAATTGTAGCTCAGGGATTCGAAATCGCCCTTGATGTTGGCCTCCTCCAGCGTTTCGTTTAGGTAATGCGCACTTCTGCTATTGATGCCTCCAGGCGGCGAGCATTCCAACAGAAGTTTACCCACTGCCCAATTCCGTTGCAGGAGTCATCCAAGGTCAGTGGCACAGTCTCGGCCATTGACGACACCTCGATTCCGTCCAGCGCAGCAGCTATGCAAACTCTCTGTCGCGGGGCCCTCTGGGATGATGGCAACACCAATTGGGGATGCGGTAGCTGCATATGAGGATACCTTAGCGGAGTATGAGGATGATGAGTACGATGATGAATATAGCACAGCACCATCACGCTTTGTTCGAAAGCAGGAGCCCACCTATGCTGCTCCAAGTGTGACTGAATCCGGGACTCTCAGGCCCTCAGCTGAATGGTACCCCACATGGATGCAGTACAGGCGGAGGGAGGACAATTATGTGTTTTGGCAGGACAAGTTTGTCCGATGTTCTCTGGAAATCCCAGGTAAGTTGGGCAGTTCGTGTTGGAGATGTGTGTCTTAAAGTCCGTGTTAGTATGTGTGGTGGCGGTGAGATGGATAACAGGCTGTGTGCCTGTTGTGTTCTGTCTAACGTCACACTTGTGGGTTAAGTAATTTACATTCCAGGGGTAGGTAACTAGGCTAAAGGGCCTCGCCAAACCTCAAGTAAACCGCAAATAAGAATTCCTGTTCTACATGACACAATTTGTGTGTTGCATGCAGTACTTAGGTCACCGGTTGCTTATAGCAAGAGACTGACATATCACATGATGTTGACCAAAGACAATTATGATATCATACAAACTGCATCCTATTATGTATTATAGTATCGCATATAAATGGTAACTTTAGCCTAGTCAACCTAACAGCATCACATGATATCTTATTGCCTTTCCCTACTCATAGCTGTAGCTAGAATCAAGCAGACATGCCGCGTACTGTCGTGTGTGTTTGTTTGCTCGCACTAGTGCTCTTGTGTGTCTATTACTCGGCGATGTGGGCGTGCAGGATGTGCAGAGTATTGATGGCAGTGGGGCATTGGATGGATGGTGGTGGAGAATTGGGAGGAGAGGAGAGGGTGAGGGGTGAGGGGTGAGGGGGGGGGGGGGGGGGGGGGGGGAGTAAAAGGGGAGAGAAGGCATGGGGGACTGAGGATAACATCTGACAGGCGTCACATAGAAGGATGTGCAGAGTATTGATGGCAGTGGGGCATTGGATGGATGGCGGTGGAGAATTGGGAGGAGAGGAGAGGTTTGAGGGGTGAGGGGGGGGGGGGGGGGGGGGTTGAAGGGGAGTAAAAGGGGAGAAAGAAGGCATGGGGGGCTGGGGCTAACATCTAAGAGGCGTCACATAGAAGGATGTGCAGAGTATTGATGGCGGCGGGGCATTGGATGGATGGCGGTGGAGAATTGGGAGGAGAGGAGAGGTTGAGGGGTGAGGGGGGGTGGGGGGGGGGGGGGGAAGTAAAAGGGGAGAAAGAAGGCATGGGGGGCAGGGGCTAACATCTGAGAGGCGTCACATAGAAGGATGTGCAGAGTATTGATGGCGGCGGGGGCATTGGATGGATGGCGGTGGAGAATTGGGAGGAGAGGAGAGGTTGAGGGGTGAGGGGGGGTGGGGGGGGGGGTAAAAGGGGAGGAAAGAAGGCATGGGGGGCTGGGGCTAACATCTGAGAGGCGTCACATAGAAGGATGTGCAGAGTATTGATGGCGGCGGGGCATTGGATGGATGGCGGTGGAGAATTAGGAGGAGAGGAGAGGTTGAGGGGTGAGGGGGGGTGGGGGGGGAGTAAAGGGGAGAAAGAAGGCATGGGGGGCTGGGGCTAACATCTGAGAGGCGTCACATAGAAGAATGTGCAGAGTACTGATGGCGGCAGGGCATTGGATGGATGGCGTTGGAGAATTAGGAGGGGAGGGTGAGGGGTGAGGTGGGGGGGGTAAATGGGGAGAGAGAAGGCATGGGGGGCTGGGGCTAACACCTGACGGGCGTCACATCGAAGGATGTGTAGAGTATTGATGGCAGTGGGGCATTGGGTGAATGGCAGTGGAGAATTGGGAGGAGAGGAGAGGGTGAGGGGGGGGGGGGGGGGGGGGGGGAGGGGGGGGAGGGGATAAAAGGAAGAGAGAAGGCATGGGGTGCTGGGGCCAACACCCCACAGGAGTCACATCGAAGGATGTGTAGAGTATAGATGGCGGTGGAGAATTGGGGGGAGAGGAGAGGGTGCGTGGGGGGGTGGGGTGGGGGGGGGTAAAAGAGGACAGAGAAGGCATGGGGGGCTGGGGCCAACACCTGGCGGGCGTCACATAAAAATATGTGTATGCGTGGTTACGTCAGTTTCAAGGTGCACTAGGTTGCTTTAGGTTTGGCTGAGTATCCAGTCCGGGGAGCTGCCTAGAAGCTGCTGCTTGTAGCCAAACATAAAAATGGGGCAACTAGCCTAGTCAACAGGCTGGTCAGTGATGGCATGAAATCATTTGCAGATTTTGTGTGTGTGACGAGTCGCAAATTGAGCAACACAGTGCGACCCCAATGTGACGCTCTACCCCATGAAACCCCCAGGGCTCCGCGCTTTGCGCTCCGCCCTATCATGTGCTACGCCACAATCTTGAAATCAGGCTTGCATCGCAACTTTGCCTACTCAACTGGACCTACATAAAGCTGAAAATGCAAACAGTGAACATTTGTACCAGCAACATCTTGCAGTTTTTGCTTCTCTCACAAGTCCCCCTTGCTCCCCTTTTCCCAGAGGAGTGGCAGCATCATATGATTTCATATTGACTTTCCCTACTTACAGCTGTATCTAGAATCAAACAGACCTGCCGCATACTGTCGTGTGTGTTTGCTTGCTCGCACTAGTGCACGCGTGTCCATTACTCAGCGCCATGGGCAGGTAGGATGTGTAGAGTATTGATGGCAGATGTGAATTGGATGGCTTGCGATCTCTCACAAGTCCCCCATGCTCCCCTTTTCACTGAACGTCTTGAAATTTCCTGTTTCAACGACTAGCTCAATAGTAGAGCATGTTGAAGTTGCGGGTTCGAATCCCTACGGATGCGCTTTAGTGTTTGCGTTTGTGTCAACAGCCATGGTAGCTTTGTCAAGTTAAAGTCCCCGTCCCCTACCGCCGAAAGCCGGGGCTCCCTTAATACCACGCCCCTCCATGCATTATCATTACTCTCACCAGTCCCCCTTGCCCCCATTTTCCCTTAATGTCTTGCAGTTCCCTCCGCTCCTCACACGCCCCCTTGCCCCCCTTTTCCCTTAATGTCTTGCAATTTCTTCAACCCCTCACACGCCCCCCTTGCCCCCCTTTTCCTGTGATGACGTGCAGATGTAGAGATGAGGTGGACAGTGTTTTCAAGCTTGTGGTGGTTGGTGATGGAGAGCCGGTACCAAGGCGTTCCAGCATCATTGCGCTACCTGTTCCACTTGGGTCAACGTTTTGTGATGCAGAAGATTTACGAGGCTCATCGTACTGTCGTCCTATGGCGTAAGTGCGGGGGGGGGGGGGGGGGGGGTGGGGTCTGATATCTGTAGGATGGCTTGCTATATGTTTTGCATACTATTTATGAGGCTCATCGTACTGTCTTCCTACAGCACGAGTGCGGGGGGGGGGGGGGGGGGGGGGGGGGGGGGGGGCTTATATTTGTAGGATGGCTTGCTCTATGTTTTGCATAATATTTATGAGGCTCATCGTACTGTCTTCCTATGGCGCACGTGCCGGTGTGGAGGTTGTTCTGATATCTGTAGGACGGCTTGCTGTATGTTTTGCAGAAGATTTGCAAGGCTCATCGTACTGTCTTCCTATGGCGTAACTGCGGGGGTGGAGGTTCTGACATCTGCAGGATGGCTTGCTATATGTTTTGCATATGATTTATGAGGCTCATCGTACTGTCTTTCTATGGCGCGAGTGCGAGGGGTGGGTGGGTGGGTGGGGAGTTTCTGACATTTGTAGGATGGCTTGCTATATGTTTTGCTTAAGATTTATGAGGCTCATCGTACTGTCTTCCTATGGCGTACGTGCAGGGGTGGAGGTTCTGATATCTGTAGGATGGCTTGCTATATGTTTTATTTAATTTATGAGGCTCGTCGCACTGTTGTCCTATGGCGTAAGTGCGGTGGTGGAGGTTCTGATATCTGTAGGATGGCTTGCTATGTGTTGTGCATATGATTTATGAGGCTCATCGCTCTGTTGTTCTATGGTGTAAGTGCGTTGGTGGAGGTTCTGATACCTGTCGGATGGCTTGCTATATGTTGTGCATATGATTTATGAGGCTCATCGCTCTGTTGTTCTATGGTGTAAGTGCGTTGGTGGAGGTTCTGATACCTGTCGGATGGCTTGCTATATGTTGTGCATATGATTTATGAGGCTCATCGCTCTGTTGTTCTATGGCGTACGTGCGGGGGTGGAGGTTCTGATATCTGTAGGATAGCTTGCAACACATTTCATAGACTGAGTATTTGTTGTTGGCCCCAGTGCAAGCAAAACGGCTGACCCCTCAACCTCACCCTTTGTAATAAAGCGTGCCATTCATTCATTCATTCATGCATGCATCCATGCATTCATACATTCATTCATGAATTCATAATTTCATACATTCTTTCACACATTCTTTCATTCATTCATTCATTCATTCATTTACATAATTTGTCCCATGGCGTAAGTGTGGGGGCAGATATCCTGATACCTGTCAGATGGCTTGCTGTATGTTTGCTGTATGTGTAGAATTTACGAGGCTCATTGTACTGTTATCCTATGGCGTAAGTGTGAGTACAAAGAATGATATCAATATAGAATTAACACTTGTAGCTTATAACCAACCCTCATCCCTCTTGCAGAGTGTACACTTGATGCCTACTTAGCTACCCATGATAACCAACCCTCATCCCTCTTGCAGAGTGTACACTTGATGCCTACCTAGCTAGCCATAATAACCAACCCGCTGCCCTCTTGCAGAATGTAAACTTGATGCCTACCTAGCTAGCCATGGAAGCGGGGGAGAAGTGGCCACCTTCTCCATGGCCATGGCATTTCGACGACTACATATGAAGAGTAACGTCCTAGGCGAAGTGCTCTATGCGATCAATCTGTACAAGGTATGTCCATGTAACGTCCTAGGCCAAGTGCTCTACGCAATCAATCTATACGAGGCATGTCGATGAGGCTTCTTCTGTATGTAATGCATGTATGTGTGTATCCTTAAGGCTGTTGTCTGCTGGTGAACCGGTACCCTACGTCTTAAGACAACACTACCAGGCCTTATTGAAAGGAGCACCTTAGGCGCATGCCTGCTTTGTTCATTCTGCTTGTCCGCACGCTTTATCTTGCTTGCAACCTGCCACCTAAATGTATGTACGTATGTATGTATGTGTGTATCATTGGTTTCTTGTGCCCTATATCTGCACTGCTTTTGCGTTGTATTGCTCGCTGTGATTTCAACCTGAGGACCCATGGTGCAGTGTTGATAAGACTGTCGTCTGCTGCTGAAGCCGGTACACCAAATGATCACTGTAGCACGATCTCAGGGCCCCCATCCGTAAAACGATTGTTTGCGGTTCAGTTCATCTATGCTTTTTCTCTTTAGCCCTTCCTATCACGGTTGGGCAAGTTCCTTAAGCCTATTTGGCTTACCCCTGGACTGTAACTTACACACACACCATGCAGGGATACTTTTTTCAAATCAAGAAGATGAAATCTTATTCCTTTTCTTTTTTCTTCTCCCTGTTTTCCTCCCAAAAGAGGATCCTTATTCCGATTTGGGTCGATTTTGGTCATTTTTAGTAAATTTCAGTAAAGAAAACAAAAAAAACTTTGTTTTTAAGGTTTCTTATTCCGATAATTTTGGCCAAAACGGGGTCTCGTTTTCCGATCGGAATATATTCCGGAAAAAATATCCCTGACACCATGGGCAGCTGGTGACTAGGGCAGGTCTTATCAACGAGAGCACCTCAGGAACCACTCATCTGTGCTAGGCTCGCGTTGCACTGCTCACAGTGTATCGTTCTGTCTATTCAAATGTATTGCTCACAGTGTATCGTTCTGTCTATGTATTGCTCACAGTGTATTTTTCTGTCTATGTATTCAAATGTATTGCTCACAGTGTATCGTTCTGTCTATTCAAATGTTATGTGTGTATGCTGCTGGCCAGGGGGTAGCTAATTAGGCTTAAGGGACTTGCCCATCCTCGAGAGAATTCTATACTAATATATTATCTTCTAGCCATTCAATGTATCATTTGTAGGGGTCAGCTATGTTTTATATTATTGGTGAATAAATAATATTATATAATATTAGTCGGATGAGCAGTCTCACCAGAATTTCGTTTTTTTTGGAAAACTAATATTATTGTGACACAATAATAATATTAGTTCATATTAGTTTTTCAAACAATTATATAAGTTGCCGTTCCCTAATCATTTGGGAATCGATCGTAGGTCGTACTTCATACATTAACTTTTCCAGTCCAATGTTTTGACAATTCTCCCAGAATTCTCAGAATTGTAGGCCAAATCTGAGGTATGAACTCCGAACTTTGTCGAAAATCAATTCCCAAACGATCCACTGGTTGGCTAGAATCGCTCTAGGCCTAAATTACCTGATTTAGGCGTCACCAATTCGTACATTCCCTATTGGTGACGCCCAGATCAGGTACATTAGGGCCGAGAATCGCTCTAGTCCCTAATGTCAGCATTTCCTCCCAGCTCCATTTATCCAGCAACTGCCTGAGCGGCTGACACATTTATTGCTCTCTTCCTTACAGACTGACACATTTACTCTGCAACTGGCACATCTTCTGCACTCTTTCTCACACCCAGCGACTGACACCTCATCCCCCTCTTTCTCACACCCAGAGACTGACACATGTGTTGCTTTCTTCCTTGCAGACTGACACATTTACTATGCAACTGGCACATCTCCTGCACTCTTTCTCGCACCTAGCAACTGACACCCTTTCCCCTCTTTCTCCCACCCAGCAACTGACACCTTTATTGCTCTCTTTCTTGCAGTCTGACTCCTTTACACTGCAACTGACACATCTACTGAACTCTTTCTCGCATCCAGCAACTGACACCTTATCCTCCTCTTTCTTGCACCGAGAGACTGACACATGTGTTGCTCTTTTTCTTGCAGACTGACATATTTACAATACAACTGACACATCTGCTGCACTCTTTCTCGCACCCAGAGACTGACACCCTTTCCCCTTCTTTCTGCAAACCGGGCGCATTCTCACATTTACACTGCAACCGACACATCTGCTGCATTATTTCTCGCACCCAGCGACTGACACCCTTTCCCCCTCTTTCTCGCACCCAGCGACTGACACATTTACACTGCAACCGACACATCTGCTGCATTATTTCTCGCACCCAGCGACTGACACCCTTTCCCCCTCTTTCTCGCACCCAGCGACTGACACATTTACACTGCAACCGACACATCTGCTGCATTATTTCTCGCACCCAGCGTCTGACACCCTTTCCCCCTCTTTCTCGCACCCAGCGACTGACACATTTACACTGCAACCGACACATCTGCTGCACTCTTTATCGCACTCAGCGACTGACACCTTTTCCCCCTCTTTCTCGCACCCAGCAACTGACACCTTTATTGCTCACTTTCTTGCAGACCGACGCATTTACACTGCAACTGACACATCTGCTGCACTCTTTCTCGCACCGAGCAACTGACATGCCTTCCCCCTCTTTCTTGCAGACCGGCCGCATCCACATGCCTCCCCCACCCAGCAACTGACACATGTATTGCCCTCTTTCTAGCACCTCTTTCAAGCTCTCTTTCTAGCACTCTTTTTCGCACCCTGCGGCTGACACATTTGTTCTTCTCTTTCTTGCAGACCGGGCGCATCCACATGCCTCCCCCACCCAGCGACTAACACATGTATTGCCCTCTTTCAAGCACCTCTTTCAAGCACTCTTTTCGCACCCTGCGGCTGACACATTTGTTCTTCTCTTTCTTGCAGATCGGCCGCATTCACATGCCTCCCCCACCCAGTGACTGACACATGTATTGCCCTCTTTCTAGCACCTCTTTCTAGCACTCTTTTCGCACCCTGCGGCTGACACATTTGTTGTTCTCTTTCTTGCAGATCGGCCGCATTCACATGCCTCCCCCACCCAGTGACTGACACATGCATTGCCCTCTTTCTAGCACTCTTTTTCGCACCCTGCGGCTGGCACATTTGTTCTTCTCTTTCTTGCAGACCGGGCGCATCCACATGCCTCCCCCACCCAGTGACTGACACATGTATTGCCCTCTTTCAAGCACTCTTTTCGCACCCTGCGGCTGACACATTTGTTCTTCTCTTTCTTGCAGACCGGGCGCATTCACATGCCTCCCCCACTACTGACACACGAGCAATTGCCACATGTATTGCGACTGGCACATGTATTGCCCTCTTTCTAGCACCCCGCGGCTGACACATTTGCTGTTCTCTTATTTGCAGACCGGGCGTATCTACATGCTTCCCCCGCCCAGCAAGTCTCTACGTCGCCCTACCTTCTTCTGGCTCTTCTAGTATAAATAAATGGTACGCCTTATTACGAGGCGTGAGGTTGAGGGGGCCAGCCCGTCTGCTTGCACTGGGGCCAACCACCATTAGGGGGGTGGGGGGGGGGGCTATCATCCCCCTGGGCTCCTCTAGCAGATCAATTAGCATGTAGCTAAAAGCATATAGTATTTGTCCGCAGTCTTATTGTGGCTCCAATTCGCAGTGAGGTTTGATTACTTGGTCTATCAGCCTTCTGGTAGCTCACCGTCTGCAGCCGGCCGTAGCTCAGTACTGATGCGGATTTGGATTGATGATGACATGGTCTAACAGCCTTCTTGCAGCTCACTGTCTGCAGCCGGTCGTAGGTCAGTGCTGATGTGGTAGTGGATCAATAACATGGTCTAACAGCCTTCTGGTAGCTCACCGTCTGCAGCCGGCCGTAGCTCAGTTCTGATGCGGATTTGGATTGATGATGACATAGTCTAACAGCCTTCTGGCAGCTCACTGTTTGCAGCCAGTCGTAAGTCAGTGCTGATGTGGTTGTCGATCAATAACATGGTCTATCAGCCTTCTGGTAGCTCACCGTCTGCAGCCGGCCGTAGCTCAGTACTGATGCGGATTTGGATTGATGATGACATGGTCTATCGGCCTCCAGGTAGCTCACCGTCTGCAGCCGGTCGTAGCTCAGTGCTGATGTGGGTTTGGATTGATGACTTGGTCTATCAGAATTCAGGCTGCTCACCGTCTGCAGTTGGTCGTAGCTCAGTACTGATGTGGATTATGATAAATGATGACATAAACTATCAGAATTCAGGCCACTCACCGTCTGCAGTTGGTCGTAGCTCAGTACTGATGTGGATTTTGATAAATGATGACATAGACTATCAGAATTCAGGCTGCTCACTTTCTGCAGCCGGTCGTAGCTCAGTGCCGATGTGGGTTTGGATCAATAACATGGTCTATCAGCCTTCAGGCTGCTCACCGTCGGCAGCCAATTGTAGCTCAATGCTGGTGTGGATTTGGATCAATGATGACATAGACTATTAGCCTTCAGGCTGCTCGCTCTTTGCAGTCAGTCGTAGCTCCATGTAGATGTGGATTTGGATTGATGATGTGGTCTATCAGCCTTCAGGCTGCTCACTGTCGGCAGACTGAGTTAACATGGGTAGTATAAACACTACTACACCACAGGTCAATGCTACACCACGTCAATACTACACCACACTCCAGAAAGTGTACAGAATGCAATCACACTGGTCAATGCTACACCACGTCAATACTACACCACACTCCAGAAAGTGTACAGAATGCAATCACACTGGTTAATGCTACACCACGTCAATACTACACCACACTCCAGAAAGTGTACAGAATGCAGTCACACAGGTCAATGCTACACCACGTCAATACTATACCACACTCCAGAAAGTGTACAGAATGCAGTCACACAGGTCAATGCTACACCACGTCAATACTACACCACACTCCAGAAAGTGTACAGAATGCAATCACACTGGTCAATGCTACACCACGTCAATACTACACCACACTCCAGAAAGTGTACAGAATGCAATCACACTGGTCAATGCTACACCACGTCAATACTACACCACACTCCAGAAAGTGTACAGAATGCAATCACACTGGTCAATGCTACACCACGTCAATACTACACCACACTCCAGAAAGTGTACAGAATGCAATCACACTGGTCAATGCTACACCACGTCAATACTACACCACACTCCAGAAAGTGTACAGAATGCAATCACACTGGTCAATGCTACACCACGTCAATACTACACCACACTCCAGAAAGTGTACAGAATGCAATCACACTGGTCAATGCTACACCACGTCAATACTACACCACACTCCAGAAAGTGTACAGAATGCAATCACACTGGTCAATGCTACACCACGTCAATACTACACCACACTCCAGAAAGTGTACAGAATGCAGTTACATAGGTCATCGCTAAGGGGATCAGCCCCTTAAGCTATGAAGAAGTAATGATAACCCCCTGGTGGGGCGTGGTATTAAGGGAGCTCCGTCTTTCGGCGGTAAGAAACGGGCTGCTACTTTTCCTGGACAAAGCTACCATGGCGGTCGACAGCGACTGCAAACACTTAAGCGCACACGTGGGGATTTGAACCCGGCACCTACGTCGTTCAAGGAGCTCTCCATGAGCTATGAGCTACCTACCCTACCCTGCCTTCACCCACTGTGGCGGGAGAATCTGATCGGCTTGTTACAAAGTTTTTCAGTCAACTCTGGGCTGCTCCCCGTCTACCAATTCCAAGTCCCTGCTGAGCAGGTGGGAGACAACATGCTCCTCTAGATTTTAGGATTGGATTGGCTTGTTACGTGGTATTTCAGCCAACTCTGGGCTGCTCACTGTCTACCAATTCTAAGTCCCTACCTAGCAGATGGGAAGCAACCTGCTCCTCTAGACTGTGGGATTGGATTGGCTTGTTACGTGATATTTCAGCCAATTCTGAGCTGCTCACCGTCTACCAATTCCAAGTCCCTTCGTGCGATACCCTTGGAAAAAAGGGACCGTGCTAGGCGGATGGAAGGCAACATGCTCCTCTGGACTGGGAGATTGGATTGGTTTGTTACGTGTTTTTCAGGCAACTCTGGGCTGCGCACCGTCTTTCAATTCGAAGTGCCCCCTTGCGATACCCTCGGAAACTAGGGAGCATACTGAGCAGCTGGGAGGCAACATGCTCCTCTAGATTGTGGGATTAGATTAGCTTGTTACATGGTATTTCAGCCAACTCTGGGCTGCTCATTGTCTTCCAATTCCAAGTCCCCCCATGGAATACCCTCGGAAACCAGGTAGCAAACGAAGTGGGTGGGAGGCCACATGCTCCTCTAGACTGGGGGATTGGATTGGTCTGTTACGTGTTTTTCAACTCTGGGCTGCTCACCGTTTTTCAATTCGAAGTGCCCCCTTGCGATACCCTCGGAAACTAGGGAGCATACTAAGTAGCTGGGAGGTAACATGCTCCTCTAGACTGGGGGACTGGATTGGCCTTTTACGTGTTTTTTCGGCCGACGCTGGGCTGCTCACCGTTGTCCAGTTCCAATTTCCCCCATGGGATACCCCTGGAAACCAGGGAGCGTAGTAAGCGGATGGGAAACAACGTCTAGAACCTGAGATTGGATTGGCTTGTTACATGGTCAGCCAACTCTGGGCTGCACACCGTCTTTCAATTCCAAAAAACAACCCTGGTACAGGCTCTTCTAAGCGACAGCAACTAAGGACAGGGAGATTGCCTGTGCGCCTGTTTCAATTTCCTTTATTATTTTTGACCAAGGTCGTTGTGCCTGTTGTTTTATATTGTTGTGTGCTGGTACTCTTCCAGGTATCTTGGACCACACGTACAAAAACGTGGTAACGAGTCTACGAATAACATTCAAACTTTGTAGTATGCGGCATGTTCACGATTTGTTGGGGGGCCGACCTGAAGTGTTTCCTTTAATTAGCCCCCTCTGGTAATCGAGAGTTGATCTTGATTGTTCGGGGTTGGGACTTGGGCACTTAACTCTATTTGGCAACCCCTGGACTGGAATAACGTGGTCCTGTCATGTACGAATCTAGGGGGGGGGGGAATTAAAGCAAATGAGAGACAAGAAGCTGCAAGAGGTACAAAAGTGTGTATCTATCCATATATCTACCAGTCAGTCTGAGGGGGGGGGGGGGCAAGAAAGAAGCTGCCGTACCGCGTCTGCGCTGTAAATAGAGTTTACCCTCAAACTAAAAAATGTTTTACACAAGTTCGAGGGTCCAAAGTTTTTTTCACTCAAAACGGCCCAAATCTTAACTTCGCGATAAATGTCGTTTGGGCAACCGCATGAAAGATGGCCCACAACTGAATTAGCAAGAAAATATATTTCAAATGACCCCCATTTTAGGGTTGGGGTTGGGGGGGTAGGGTGAGGTAAGCGGGTTTTAGGAGGTGTGCGTGCGTGTGTGTGGGGGGGGTGGGGGGGTAAAAATCGTTTCCCCAACTTTATTTCCCCCCTCCTTCTGTATGGAACTTCCACAATTCCAACTCCCATCTGCATCGGACACCATATTGAACGTGCGGTCCAAAATCTGTCTCACTGCCCCCCCCCTGAGTCAATCTATCTCTCTTACTCTCCCTCCAGCCACCCCTCTTGCTTCCTAGTAGAGACTCTCTCCTGATCAGCATAAATGCTCAACGAGCCCTCTGGCCTACTCCCTCATGCACAAGGGAACTAGTAGAGGCCCTCTCCTGATCAGCATAAATGCACAACTCGCCCTCTGGCCTACTCCCTCATGCACAAGGGAACTAGTAGAGACGCTCTCCTGATCAGCATAAATGCTCAACTAGCCCTCTGGCCTACTCCCTCATGCACAAGGGAACTAGTAGAGACTCTCTCCTGATCAGCATAAATGCTCAACTAGCCCTCTGGCCTACTCCCTCATGCACAAGGGAACTAGTAGACACTCTCTCCTGATCAGCATAAATGCTCAACTAGCCCTCTGGCCTACTCCCTCATGCACAAGGGAACTAGTAGAGACTCTCTCCTGATCAGCATAAATGCTCAACGAGCCTCTGGCCTACTCCCTCATGCACAAGGGAACTAGTAGAGGCTCTCTCCTGATCAGCATACATGCTCAACTAGCCCTCTGGCCTACTCCCTCATGCACAAGGGAACTAGTAGAGGCTCTCTCCTGATCAAAATAATTGCTCAACTAGCCCTCTGGCCTACTCCCTCATGCACAAGGGACCTCTCATCGGAATTTGCAAAATAGCCCTTGATTCGATAGTAGCTGCTACGACTGTAACGACAGTATTGGTCATCACGGTGTCAGTGCTTTAAGGCCCCCGTTGGTGACAACGACTCAGGGCCCCCGTGGGTAAAAAAAAAAATTGTTTGGTGTTCAGTTCATCAATATTTTTTCTTTTTAGCCCTTCCTGTCACGGTTGGGCAATTCCCTTAAGCCTATTTGGCCTACCCCTGGTCTGTAACATACATAAAAAATACAATACAATACAAGGCCCCTCTTGTAGCAGGATAGCCTGCTAATAGCCTAACTTGACATCTCGAGTCTGATTTTATATATGTCCCTATAGCCTAGCTCCGGCAACACTTCTACCCATCTGGCCTCGCCCTGGCACCGGTATATACTTGCAATTAAAGCTGCATTGCCAGCTTGGAAACACACACTTGGGATAAAGCTACTGGCTTAAACACACCCTAGGGTAAAGCTACTAGCTACTCACTGGCGGGAACACACTCTTGAATCCCCTAAGGTAAAGCTACTAGCTATTAGCTGGCGGGAACAAACACTTATATCCCCTAGGGAAAAGCTCCTGGCGGAAACGCACACCAGGGTAAAGCTACTAGCTACTAGCTACTAGCTGGCGGAAACACACTCTATGTAAAGCTACTAGCTACTAGCTGGCGGGAACCCACACTTATATCCCCTAGGGTAAAGCTACTAGCTATTAGCTGGTGGAAACATACACTTAGATCTCCTAGGGTAAAGCTCCGGCATTTTCATACACCCTATCACCATTTACATCGCTAAATACATAAATGATGATGGAGCCAGCGCTGTATGGCTTCCCCCAGATAATGACACATCATGTTACTATTCACGTGCTCACTATAGCAACAGGATAATGCCACCATCATCATCATGATCACCTGGGCCCAAGGATAATGTCCTCCTCCTCCTCCTTGTTACCATCATTGTCATCATCATCATCTGGGCCCCAGGATAATGTCCTCCTCCTCCTCCTCCTCGTTACCATCATTGTCATCATCATCATCTGGGCCCCAGGATAATGTCCTTCTTCTCCTCCTCGTTACCATCATTGTCATCATCATCATCTGGGCCTTAGGATAATGTCCTCCTCCTCCTCCTCCTTGTTATCATCATTGTCATCATCATCATCTGGGCCCCAGGATAATGTCCTCCTCCTCCTCCTCGTTACCATCATTGTCATCATCATCATCTGGGCTCCAGGATAATGTCCTCCTCCTCCTCCTCGTTACCATCATTGCCATCATCATCATCTGGGCCCCAGGAGAATGTCCTCCTCCTCCTCCTCGTTACCATCATCATCATCTGGGCCCCAGAATAATGACCTCCTTCTCCTCGTTATCATCATCCTCATCCTCATCAATGGCCTGCCACCTTTGCCGCCTGCACCATTGAAGAGAACAGCCCGCCCTTCTTGGAGGCCAGCTCTGCAGGACTACCATTCTCCATCAGTTTCCCCGCATTCAGCACCAACAGGTTGTCGCAGTCCATGATGGTGTCGATTCTGTGAGCGATCACCATCAACAAACGCCCGGCTGAGGGCTCCTGGTGGGCAAAGTCAGAGAGCGCATCCTGGAAGGAAAGGGGGGTGCGGGTGGGGTGGGTAAAGAAGTGGTGAGGGCGTGGGAGTAGGGGGGGCAAAGCAGTGGTGAGGAGAAAACCGGGCAAACAGTGGATCAGGGTTTAGGGTTTAGGGCTAATACATCCATACACACCTAGATCAAGGTTTATGGTTTATGGTTTAGGGCCTATACATCTATGTATATATTAACATACATACATACAAACATACCAGGATCAGAGTTCAGGGTTTAGGGCCAATACATACATACCTGAATCAGGGTTTACGGTTTAGGGTTTAGGGTTTAGGGCCTATACATACATGCATACCTGGATCAGGGTTTATGGTTTAGGGCCTATACATATTCCCATACCTGGATCAGGGCATCGGTGCCTCGGTCTACGTTTGCAGTCGCCTCATCCAGCGCGAGCACGCGAGCATTCTGCAGCAGGGCTCGAGCCAGACAGAAGAGCTGGCGCTGGCCAACAGACAAGTTGTCTCCACCCTCCTGCATGAGGTTGTGCAAGCCCCCAGATGCCTCGATGGTGTCTTTCAGCTTGACTGCGTCCAGCACCTCCCACAGCTTGCTATCGGGGTGCATGTCCCAAGGGTCCAGGTTGGAGCGTAGGGTGCCGCTGAACAGCACAGGATCCTGTGGGATGATGGCTAGCTGCCTGCGAAGCGCGTCCAAGCCGATTGTGGACACATCCAGCCCGTCCAGGCGGATGGTCCCCTCAGAGACTTCAATGAGGCGGAAAAGTGTGAGCATGAGGCTGCTCTTTCCGCTTCCGGTGCGGCCGACAACACCACATGAGCTGCCCCCCGCAAGCGTGAAGCTGATGTCCACCAGCACTGGTGGCAGCCCAGGGCGGTAGGTTGCAGACACACCCTCGTATGCTAGGGCTCCGCTGCTGGGCCAGCCAACAGGGGGTGCGTTCCCGCCCTTCTCTCCCACGTTGGGAGGCTCTTGCTCCAGGCGCGTGTAGTCGAGGAGGCGTTCCAGGGCGGTCATGTTGTTCTCCACCTCAGCACTCTGTCGCACCATCCATTGCATCAGTCCTGTCAGCTGCAGCACATACGCCAGGGCCAGGCCAAGCAGGGCGACCGACACTGAGTCTCGCATAACCATAGCCAACAGGGATGCCGCGAATAGGGTGGTGGTCGCTATGAGATCCTGCAGGGAGCAGTACATATCATGTGGTGGCAATTAGATCCTGCAGGGAGCAGTAGACACCATAAGGTGGCAATGAGATCCTGCAGGGAGTGGTAAAAACGAAAAATTGAAGCCTGGCATGTCAGCCAACTGTCTCATACTTGGCTACCTAGCTAGCTACCTGACTAGTACCAACCAGCTAGCTACCTGACTAGTACCAACCAGCTAGCTACCTGACTAGTACCAACCAGTTAGCTACCTGACTAGTACCAACCAGCTAGCTACCTGACTAGTACCAACCAGCTAGCCACCTGACTAGTACCAACCGGAGTATGAGCGGTGAGAGTTAATCAGCCAACTGTCTCATAACTAGCTGGTTGTTAGCTCCATCATTGCCACCTTTCCTTCTGTTGCCAGCACACTCTGCCAATTTCTGCGTCGCTTGCAACGCTGCATAGGATTTGTTCATTGCTTTCATTGTCCCTTTTTCATACATGTTTTCATCATTTTCATACCCTTTTTCGTACATGTTTTCATCATTTTCATACCCTTTTTCATACATTTTTTCATTGTTTTCATACCCTTTTTCGTACATGTTTTCATCATTTTCATACCCTTTTTCATACATGTTTTCATTGTTTTCATACCCTTTTTCATACATGTTTTCATCATTTTCATACCCTTTTTCATACATGTTTTCATTGTTTTCATACCCTTTTTCGTACATGTTTTCATCATTTTCATACCCTTTTTCATACATTTTTTCATTGTTTTCATACCCTTTTTCGTACATGTTTTCATCATTTTCATACCCTTTTTCATACATGTTTTCATTGTTTTCATACACCTTCTCATTATTTTCATGCACTTCTGCTTACATTTTTTCATTCTTACCATACATGACTCGCCAGGCGGAAGCCGATCCATCTAGCTGCTTTCATACCCTTTTCATACATTTTCATTCTTTCCGTACACATTTTCAGGTATGTTTTCATACTTATCAAACGTTTTCAGATACATTTTCAGACACATTTTCAGATATGTTTTCATACTTATCAAGCGTTTTCAGATACATTTTCAGACACATTTTCAGGTATGTTTTCATACTTATCAAACGTTTTCAGATACATTTTCAGACACATTTTCAGATATGTTTTCATACTTATCAAGCGTTTTCAGATACATTTTCAGACACATTTTCAGATATGTTTTCATTCTTTCCGTACACATTTTCAGATATGTTTTCATACTTATCAAACGTGTCTCACCAGGCGGGAGCCAATCTATCCAACAGTTTTTATACCCTTTTCCATACACTTTTTCATACATTTTTCATTGTTTTCATACTTGACTCACCAGGCGGAAGCCAATCCATCTAGCAGTTTACATACCCTGTTTCATACATTTTTCAATTGCTTTCATACTTGACTCACCAGACGGAAGCCACTCCATCTAGCAGTTTTCATACCCTTTTTCATTGTTTCCATTCAGTGTTTTCATTCATTTTTTATTGTTTTCATTCAACATTTCATTATTTTTTCAATGTTTTCATACTTGACTCACAAGACAGAACCCAATCCATCTTTCAGTCTTCATACCCTTTTTCATTGTTTTCAGACGTGACTCACCAGGCGGAAGCCAATCCATCAAACAGTTTTCATACACTTTTACATAAAACAAATCATACATTTTGTATTGTTTTCAAACTTGACTCACCAGGCGGAATCATTGTTTTCATCGGGTTTTCATACAGCGTTTCATAAAAAAAAACATTGTTTTATATTTGACTCACCAGGCGGAATCCAATCCATCTAGCAGTGCAGAAGAAGGCAAAGCTCCAAATGCCAGTCTCTTGCAGGGCGCTCAAAAAGGCATCTTGAAAACGCCCCTGGGCAGCGTAGGCTCGAATGGTGCTCAGGCCCTTTAGGGAAGCAGAAAAGAACGCAAAGACCGGCGACCTGATAATGTGGGATGCAGTTTTTTTTTATTATTTTATTTCGTTTTTCTTCCGTTATTTCTTATTAGCATCTTAGTGCTCCGGCCCTTTAGGGAAGCAGAAAAGGACGCAAAAGCAGAAAAGGACGCAAAAGCAGAAAAGGACGCAAAAGCAGGGCATATATTATTTATAGGGTTGGGAAGCAAACGATATTTTTATTTGTATAAGCCGTATAAACGTATAAACGTATACATATAAACGTATTAAGACGTATAGGAAAATTAGGCACTTCTTGAGAAAATACTTTTACATGGTTTTAAGGGTATTGCTGCGTAGCTAATTTCATTGGCATCACATATCGACTCTCAGAAAAATAATCTGGCAAGTTTAGGTTGTCCAAATCTCAGAAAAGAAATAACGACCAGAAAGCGCGGTGCCAATCTAAGGGAGCCATTAAATGCCAGTTGGTCTATTAAACCTGTATGAGTGTATAATAATATAAGTACATAACGGTATTGCAATTTTGTCCATGTTCACATTGCACTAGGCTTGCACCATAAATCCTTCAAGCCCACGTAGGAGCACAGCTTGTGGAATGGACGGCTAGGTGGCGCTCAGATATGTGTGCCATCCTGGCTATCTAGATCAACCATTAGGCCAAATGTTTATAAAATGATGTGTGTGAACGGTGATTTTTATTGCATATTATGATAGAGGAGGTCAAAAGCTTTCCAATGAGCTATCTAAATCAAAAATATAATGAAAACCAAGAAAGTTAAGTGCCGGGACGTGTGCTGTACTTCTTGAAGTACAGACTATACGTTTTGTATACGACGTATATAAGGTCAACTTGAGAAAAAATATACGGCGTATTTATACGTATAAACGTATATTATACGTTTATATGTCGGCCCAACCCTAATTATTTATCTTTTTTTCTTCTTCAAGAAGGTATCTTGGAAGCACCCTGGGGGGCATTGGCTCGAATGGGGCTCAGGCCTTTGAGGGAAGCAGAAAAGAACGCAAAGACAGGCTACCTGATAATGTGGGATGCAGTTTTTTTTATTATTTTATTTCGTTTTTCTTCCGATATTTCTTATCAGCATCTTAGTGCTCTTTAGGGAAGCAGAAAAGGACGCAAAAGCAGGGCTTATATTATTTATCTTTTTTTTTGTTTTTCAATAAGGCATCTTGGAAGCACCCCTGGGCGGCATTGGCTCGTATGGGGCTCAGGCCTTTGAGGGAAGCAGAAAAGAACGCAAAGACAGGCGCCCTGGTAATGTGGGGTGCAGGGCTTATTTTACTTTATTGTATTTATGTTATTTTATTTCTTATTGGCATCTTGGAAGCGACCCTGGGCACCATAGGCTGGAATGGTGAGTGCCAATGGCACCATAGAACTCTGCACATAAGGCCTAAGCACCATTCAATTGTTTGCTCATTGTTTGTACGCTCATTGTGCTGAGTACCAATGGGCCCCACAGTACTCAGCACATGAGGCCTAAGCACCATTCAGTTGTTTACTCATTGTGTGTACGCTCATTGTGCTGAGTACCGATGGGCCCCACAGTACTCAGCACATGAGGCCTAAGCACCATTCAGTTGTTTGCTCATTGTGTGTACGCTCATTGTGCTGAGGACCAATGGGCCCCACAGTACTCAGCACATGAGGCCTAAGCACCATTCAGTTGTTTACTCATTGTGTGTACGCTCACTGTGCTGAGTACCAATGGGCCCCACAGTACTCAGCACATGAGGCCTAAGCACCATTCAGTTGTTTGCTCATTGTGTGTACGCTCATTGTGCTGAGGACCAATGGGCACCATATTAACTCAGCACATGAGGCCTAAGCACCATTCAGTTGTTTGCTCATTGTGTGTACGCTCATTGTGATGAGTACCAATGGGCATCATAGGCTCGAATGGTGCTCAGGCCCTGAAGGGAAGCAGAAAAGAACGCACAGACAGGCAACCTGATAATGTAGGATGCAGGGCTTTTTTGTATTTTATTTTATTTCATTTTATTTTTCTTATATCTTATCGTCATCTTGGTGCTCAGGCCGTTTAAGGAAGCAGAAAAGAACGCTAACACGGGCGACCTGATAATGTAGGATGCAGGGTTTTCTTGTTTTTTATTTCATTTTATTTTCCTCCTATCTTCTCGTCATCTTCGTGCTCAGGCCCTTCAAGGAAGCAGAAAAGAACGCTAACACGGGCGATCTGGTTATGTGGCGAGCAGTTTGTTTTTCTTTTAAAAAAGGCATCTAGATAGAGCCCCTGGGCGGCGTAGGCTGGAAAGGTGCTCAGGCCCTTTAGGGAAGCAGAAAAGAATGCAAAGACAGGCGACCTAATCATGTGGGATGCAGGGCTTTTTATTATTTTATTTCGTTTTTCTTCCGTTATTTCTTATCAGCATCTTAGTGCTCTTTAGGGAAGCAGAAAAGGACGCAAAAGCAGGGCTTATATTATTTATCTGTTCATTTATTTTATTTCAAGAAGGTATCTTGGAAGCACCCCTGGGCGGCATCGGCTTGAATGGTGCTCAGGTCCTTCAGGGGAGCAGAAAATAACACTAAGGGCGATCTGATAATGTGGGGTGCAGTTTTTTTTGCCTTTTTATCTTATCAGCATCTTGAAAACGCCCCTGGGCGGCGTAGACTTGAATGGTGCTCAGGCCTTTCAAGGAAGCAGAAAGAACGCACGGATTATTGGTGGCGCTAGTTTGTGTTAGGGGTCTCAGCTCGTGGATTGAAAAATCTATCAATACAAATAAATAAAAACATCCCAGGGGGATGACAGCCCCCCCCCCTCCCCCTCCTCTCCCCCCATAGGTTGTTGGCCCCAGCGCAAGCAAACGGGCTGGCCCTCCCAACCTCAAAACTCCTAATTACATACTATTTATTTATTTATTTAAATAAAAAATGCAAAGTGTGCTATGCACCCACCTGGTTACTGACTCCCATCGCTTGACTTCCCTGCTGCAAGTCACACAGCGTTGCCTCAAGTAGTAGAAGGACAAGGCGAGGGGGACACAATACAAAGTGCGCTGTTATTTGATTTATAATAGAAGATTGAACTTCCATTCACTTGAAGCTGCCACAACGTTTCCCTCTCGCTTCCTGTATAACGCACCTGGTTACTGCCTCCCATCGCTTGACTTCCCTACTGCACGTCACATAGCGTTGCCTCAAGTAATAGAAGAACAAGGCAAGGGGGATGAAGACCGGTAGGATGACAGGCACGGCAATGGAAACAAGCACAAAGGCAGAGAGAACCAAGAAGAAGGTCTGGAAGAAGTCAAAGAGGACGGTGGGAAGCAAGTCGTCCACCATGCCCTGTGGATTGGGTTGGGTTGGGGTGAGTTGGGTTGGGGTAGGATGACAGGCACTGCAATGGAAGCATGCATGAAGTTGAAAAGCACTGTGGATAGCAAGTCATCCACCATGCCCTGTGGGTTTGGTTTGGTTGGGGTGAGTTGGGTTGGAGTAGGATGACAGGCACAGCAATGTAAACAAGAAAGTCGTCCACCATGCCCTGCGGGTTAGCTTGGGTTGGGGTGAGTTGGGTTGGGGTAGAATGACATGCACTGCAATGGAAGCAAGCATGAAGTTAGAGGGCACTAAGAAGGTCTGGAAGAAGTCGAAAAGCACGGTGGGAAGCAAGTCGTTCACCACGCGCTGTTGATCGGTTTGGGTCTGGTTGGGTTGGGTTGGGTTGGGTTGGGTTGGGTTGGGTTGGGTTGGGTAGGGTTGGGTTGGGTTGGGTTGAATCGTTGGGTTGGGGTAGGATGGCAGGCACTGCAATGGAAACAAGCACTAAGGCAGAGAGTACTAAGAAGAAGGATTTGAAGAATTTGAAGAGCACTGTAGGAAGCAAGTCGTCCACCATGCCCTGTGGATCGGGTTGGGTTGGGTTGGGTTTGTTGGGTTGGGGTAGGATGACAGGCACTGCAATGGAAACAAGCAAGTCGTCCACCATGCCCTGCGGAGCAAATAAGCGGAAGGGGTAGGTTAGAGTGAGGGGATTGGTGGGTGATGGGTGGGTGAAGAGTGGGTGACGGATGACAGTGAGGGGATTGGTGGATGACAGTGAAGGGATTGGTTGGTGAGGGGTGACAGTGAGGTCTTTAAACAAGCAAAACCCTGCACATGTTAGCGAAAATCTTCCTTAGTGCTCGTCAGAGGTAGGCACATCGAAAAGGAAGGAAGGGGGCGGGGTGTGTGTGGGGGGGGGAATTAACATAACATTTAAATATGCAGAATAAAACTGCAGACATACGTGCACGGTGCACATCGAACTAACCACGTTGCACATCAAACTAAACACGGTGCACTACACGGTGCACAGCGAAAAAGGAAGGAAGGGGGCGGGGTGTGTGTGGGGGGGACATTAACATAACATTTAAATATGCAGATTAAACTGCAGACATACGTACATTACATACATACAGGACTTGCAACTTACATACATTTAAGTGTCAAGTTGCAGGCAAGACCAGGCAGTGCAACAAGCAGAATGCACAAAGCAGGTATGCGCCCAAGGTGCTCGTATCAATGAGTCCTGGTTACATACATGTAGATGATCAAACAACAGAAAAAAGGAAAAGGGAACAGAAACAGACAGGATGCAAATGCATAGGCCTATGCAAAGAGGTACTCGAGTGAGACTAGACTAGCAATGGTCCTACCCACTGCAGGGTACCGGCTCACTAGGTGGCACCATCTGGTCTCACATTGCCCTGTAGGTCTTAAGGGTGGGAGTAAGGGAGCCCCAAGTATTGGGGGAATCCACTTTAAAAGGTAATGATAACGCCTGTTGGGGCGTGGTATTAAGGGAACCCGTCGTGCGCGGGTAGAGAGCGGTCTTCTACCTCAACTGGACTAGCTACCATCGCGGTTGACAACGACCTGCAAAGCTTAGGGCGACCGTTGGGGGAATCGAACCCCCGTCCCTACAATCTCAAAGCGACTTGGTGTACCACTACACCAATTGATTCGCTGAAAGGGGCTGAATCCACTTACGTAAGAGAAATAAACGAGCCCAAGTACTGGGGGCATCCCCTCCCATGGGAGAATGAATTCCTGGGTGGTCAGGGGGGGGCCCAGGAGTGGTTGTGGGGGCGGTCCTGGAAGTGCTGGTGGTCCAGGAAAAGCTGGCGGCCCAGGAAAATCCGGTGGACTAGGACTGGTTACACACATCCATCCATCCATCCATCTATCCATCCATATATTACATCCATCCATCCATGTGTTCCATCCATCCATCCATCCATCCATCCATGCATCCATCCATAATAACTCATCAGATATAGAACACCCAATCTATAACTTACAAGATAGCCCCATTCAGTGATATACATTGGTCTAGTGGTATACCAAATCACTCAGAGGATGAAGGGTCAGGGGTTCGATCCCCCCTTCAGTCGCTCTTGGCGTTGCAGGTCGTTGTCAACCGCGATGGTAGCTTGTCCAGTTGAGGTAGAAGACCGCTCCCTACCCGCGTACGATGGGTTCCCTGAACACCACGCCCCACCAGGCGTTATCATTATTACCTACAAGATCTTTGGTGAACTATTCAAGATGCGTCCAGCTGGGTTTGTGTGGAAGAAACTCAGAGGTGCACGAACCACTCGGTGGGCCATGCAGTCAGGTTTGTGTAAGGCAGCACACATCCCTTATCCCAGTAGGCTACCCCTGGACTCCAACATATGTACATGCATGTATGTGTATATATGTATTTTTACAGTCCAGGGGTAGCCAAATAGGGACTGGCAGCATACATACATACAGGACTTGCAACATGCATACATACATTCGTGCATACATCAGGAAGGACTTATCATGTATAGAACACTCAATCTAGGACTTACCAGATCTTTGGAGAACCTGTTCAAGATGCGACCAGCTGGGTTTGTGTGGAAGAAGCTAAGAGGCGCACGAACCACTCGGTGGGCCATGCAGTCGTGTATCCGCGTCGCAGCGCGCACGGTTGAGTCGAAGAAGAGGAAGGCTCGTCCGAAGGCAAAGACTAGCACCATCGCGGTGAGCATGCCGTAGACCCAGATCCATTCCATGTCCAGCTGGGACTCCTTGTCTGCGCGTGCCCACAGGGCCAACCACCAGTCACATGCGCAGTACACAGCCTGGCCCCCGATGAGGGCAAGGCCGAGGATGAGGGAGATAATGGAGCCAAGCTGTTGGCAGTACCGCCAGTACACTATGAGAGATACGCTGCCCTTCTCCATACCCTCCACCTTGACTAGCTGACCTGTCGGTGGGTGCATGGTTCGGTGAGTGGGTACACGGGTGTGTAGGGGGGAGGTTTGGTAGGTGGATGGTTTGGTGAGTGGGTGCATGGTTGGTTGGTAGGTTGGTTGGTTGGGTGGGTGGTTTGGTAGGTGGATGGTTTGGCAGGTGGATGGTTTGGTGAGTGGGTGCATGGTTGGTTGGTTGGTTGGTTGGTTGGTTGGTTGGTTGGTTGGTTGATTGGTTGGTTGGTTGGGTGGTTTGGTAGGTGGATGGTTTGGCAGGTGGATGGTTTGATGAGTGGGTGCATGGTTGGTTGGTTGGCTAATTGGTTGGGTAAGAAGTTTAGTAGATGGATGGTTTGGTTAGTGGATGGCATGCTTGGTAGTTGAGTTGGTTGTTGGGGTCATCAGTTTAGTACGGTGCTGGTTTGGTTAGTGGGTGCATGGTTGGTTGGTTGGTTGGTTGGTTGGGTAACATTTGAGTAGTGGATTGGTTTGGTTCGTGGTGCATGGGTTTGCGGTTTGGTTGGTTGGTTGGTTGGGTAAGAAGTTTAGTAGATGGATGGTTTGGTTAGTGGGTGCATGGTTGGTTGGTTGGTTGGTTGGTTGGGTAAGAAGTTTAGTAGGTGGATGGTTTGGTTAGTGGTGTCATGGTGTGGTTGGGTTGGGAGTTGGTTAGTAAACGTTTAGTCGGGATGGTTTTGGTTCAGTAGGTGCATGTTGGTTGTTGGTTGGTTGGTGGTTGTGTGGGCCGGTTTGGAGGTGTCTGGTTTGTGTTAGTGGTGAGCATGGTTAGTTGGTTGGTGGGTGGGTGGTGGGAAGTTAGTAGTGGATGGTTTGGTTAGTGGGTTCCTGGTTGTGTGGGTGGGTGGGTGGTGATTTGGTGGTGTCGGAAGCCTGATAGATAGGCGTTTGGCGCGTAGCTGCATAGTGGCTGAGCTGGGTTGGTTGGGTGGGTAGTTTGGTAAGGCTGGTTTTTGGTTATGGCGTGCCTGTATAAGTTGGAGTATGGTTGATTTGGGTGAGTAGGAAGTCTGAGTAATGATGGTTTCAGATCCTAGGAGGCCGTTAGTAGGTGGGTAGTGTAGGTGGGAGTTTGGTCGGTGCTGGTTTCAGTTCGTGTGCGCCCAGTTGGCTGGTGGATGGGATCAGGAAGATTTCCTAGGTGACTGGTTCTTTTGGCTCGTGGGTGTCATCGTTGGTTGGGTTGGTTGTTTAGTTGTTGGGGTGGTGGTGAGTGGGTGAGAAGTTTTAGAGTAGGTACGGTTTGGTCGACTGGCTACATGATTTGTTGGTTGGCTTAGTTGGTTGGGTGTTTGGTAGTGAATGGTCTGGTTAGTGGGTGCCTGGTGGATTGGTTATTGGGTCGGTTAGTTAGGAGCTGTAGGTAGATCGTTTGAGATCGTGGGAAGCCCTAGTTGGTTGTTGGGTAGGGTAGCGTGGACACGTTTGATAGGTAGATTTTTTAGTTGTGGGTGCATTGTTGGTTGGTTGAGTGGTTAAGGGTGGGAAGTTTGGTATGTAATTGTTTGTTGTGCTCGGTAACTGGTTTCGTTGGTGGTCTGGGTTGTTATATTTGGGTGGGCGACCTTTTGGCAGGGGGCTGGTTGCGTGAGTGCATGCTGTGAGTGTGTAGGAATTTGGTCAGGTGGCTGGTTCGGTGCGTGCCGTCCAGGATGGGTGCGGTCGGAGTTTGTGTAAGTGGATGGTGCGGTGCTTGCATGCCTGTGGCTGGGGGAAGTTTGTAGGATGGGATGTCTTAGCGCGTGCCATACATGAGTGTGTAGGGATACTTCGGTTCGTCGGGATGAATGGTGTCGGGGAAGTTGGTTGGTGATGGTTTGGTGAGTGCATGCATGTGTGTGGGGGAAGGTTGGTTGGTGGATGGTTTGGTGAGTGCATGCATGCATGTGTGGGGGGGAAGTTTGGTTGGTGGATGGTTAGGTGAGTGCATGTGTGGGGGGGAAGTTTGGTGGGTGGATGGTTTGGTGAGTGGGTGCATGGGTGGGTGGGTGGGTAGGAAGATTGGGGAGTGGAGAGATAAGTATAGAATGTGCATGTAAACATGATGCAGTCCAGGGATATGCGAAATAGGCCAAAGGGACTTGCCCAACCGCGACAGGAAGGGCTAATTTTTTTTTTTGATGAACTGAACCCTACAAAATTGTTTGGGGTGCTTGGGAAGGTGTGTGCGACGTTCGGTAAGTGTTGAGATACTGGGCGGTCCGCTACCTAAGACCCCATTACCTGAGACCCCATTTTGGCCGAAATGTACCCCCCAAACCCAACAACAACAACAACAGCCCTCAGGGGGCGCTGCCCGGCGAACACCAAGAGGCGACCCAACTAAAGCTACCAAGACTCGGTCCCTAGAGCATACCTAAACCCACAATTCTACCAGGTAACCCACTTTCTGAACTGAAAAAACAAAACAACTACATAAACCAGACTTTTTCCATCCTGACATTATGCTCCTCACCTAGACTATGCTGGTAACACTCACATTTCTTGTTGTTTTCAGTGCCCTCCCCCTTTTTCTCCTCGCCCCCCTCATTGCCTTGAGGCCCCCTCCTCATCACCCTCATCACCCTCAGACCACCATCTCAAGGATGATGTTCAACATGAAGTTTTTGGTTGGCCGTTCTACCCGACCATCCAGATAACAACGCAGGGGTTTGTTTTTTAGGGTTTAGGGTTGACTCACCTTTCTTGCTGTTCTCATTGCCCTTCCCTCATTGCCTTCAGGTCACGTCCTCATCACCCTCATCATCTTCAGACCACCATCTCAAGGATGGAGTTCAACGAAAAGTTTGTGGTTGACCGTTCTACCCGACCATCCAAATAACAACCTAGGGGTTAGGGGTTAGGGTTGACTCACCTCTCTTGTTGTTCTCAGTGCCCTCCTCCTCTTTCTCCTCGCCCCCCTCACTGCCTTCAGGGAGCGCCCCATCCAAGAGGATGGAGTTTGACCTGAAGTCTGTGGTCGACTGTCCTACCCAACCATCCAAATAACAACCTAGGTTTTAGGGTTTTAGGGTGTAGGGTTATAGGGTGTAGGGTTTTAGGGTTTAGGGTTTTAGGGTGTAGGGATTTGCGTTGACTCACCTTTCTTGCTGTTCTCAGTGCCCTCCCCCTCTTTCTCCTCGCCCCCGTCACTGCCTTCAGGCAGCGCCCCATCTATGAGGACGGAGTTTGACCTGAAGTCTGTGGTCGACTGTCCTACCCAACCATCCAAATAACAACCTAGGGTTTAGGGTTCCAGGGGGTAGCGTTTAGGGTTGAGTCACCTTTCTTGTTATTCCCAATGCCCTCCTCCTCTTTCTCCTCACCCCCCTCACTGCCTTCAGGCAGCGCCCCATCTACGAGGACGGAGTTGGACCGTCCTAGCGCCTTCCTACCCTGCTGGGTAAGGAATGCGAAACTCCGGGAGCCACTAAGCGCAAACTTCTTGGCAAAGGAGTTGCTCTTCCCGAAGCTGGGTGCTGTGGCGAAGGACGAGGCCCCCTTGCCGCCCTTTGACCCGCTCTGGCCGAAGCTGGGGGACTGGCCAAAGAATGAGCCGATTTTGGCGAAGCTGGGGGACTTGCCAAAGTAGGAGGCCTTCTTCCCTAGCCCATCGGCAACACCACCATCACCTCCCTCAAGGTCATGGGCTGCAGCAGCGGTAGGTTTGGCAAGCTTTGCACCGGGCAAGGGGCTGCCGAGGATGACAGCCCCCGTGTCTGCCATAGCTGCACCTCCAACCCCATGCTCCTTCGCTAACCCGCCACTGTCAGAGTGGGATGAGCTGCTAGCACTATCACTAGACACCCCCGCTACTTCACAGCTACCCACAGCCAGACGTGTGCCCGCTACTGGAGCCCCAGTAGCCCCAGGCAGCTTCTTGGTGGCTTCTGCGAGCTTCTTGGCAGCTTCTGTGTTGTCGGCCAGCTCGTCCATGCTCACCTCCCCCCCAACATCGGCCATCATCTCAGTCAGGTTGAGGCGGCTCAAATCCTGTGGGCTTCCCATCGCCTCAATTCGCCCCTTTTGAAGGACCATCACCACGTCACAGCGAGGGAGGAACTGGCGCTGGTGAGTGACAAGCACCCGAGTGCTGCCCTGTGTATGTGTGTATATGTGTGTGCAAGTGTGTATGTGTGTGTATATGTATATATGTATGTATGTGTGTGTATGTGTGTGTATGTGTATGTGTTTGTGTGTCTATGTGTGTACATGCATGTGTGTATATATGTGTGTGTGCATGTGTATATGTGTGTATGTGTATATGTGCGTGTGTATGTATCTTTATATGTGTATGTATGTGTGTGCATGTATGCATGTGTGTATGTGTGTATATGTGTGTGCATGTGTGTACATGTGTGTATATATATGTGCATCTGTGTCCTTTCGAAGGACCATCACCACGTCACAGCGAGGGAGGAACTGGCGCTGGTGAGTGACAAGCACCCGAGTGCTGCCCTGTGTATGTGTGTGTATGTGTGTGTGTATGTGTGTGTATGTGTGTGTATGCGTGTATATGTGTGTATGTATATGTGTGTATGTGTGTGTCTATGCGTGTATGTGTGTGTATGTTTGTGTATATGTGTATGTGTGTGTATGTGTGTGTGTGGGTGTGTATATGTGTGTGTATTTGTGTTCATGTGTGTATGTTGTTCCAGTCCAGAGGTAGCCAAATGGGCTAAAGCCACTTGCCCAACCATGAAACCAGGAGGGGGCTTCAGCGGGGGAAATTGATGAACTGAATTCCAAACATTGTTCTGACCCTCCGGAGGCTCTGAGTCCGTGCTGTGCTAATTTAACTTAGCTATTCTCATCTTCAGCGAAAACAACATTGACCTGCATCAGTCCCTCCTCATCTAAAACGAAAAACAAACTGACCTGCATCTGTCCCTCATCTAATAAACAACACGAAAAAACAAGAGTGACCTAGAGACCTGCATCAGTCCCTTCTCATACAAACGAAAACAACAGATAAACAGTCCCTCCTCATTTAAAATGCAAAGATTCATTCGGGGCACGCCTCCAGGTGCCCTCATAACAAACTGACCTTCATCAGTCCCTCCGGACCAATTGCCTTGTCGAATAGGGTACGACCCACCCGAGGGTCGACGGCAGAAAGGGGGTCATCTAGAAGGTGGATGCTGGATCGACTGTAGACGGAGCGTGCTAGGGCAATGCGAGCCTTCTGGCCACCTGGTATGAATGTGGATGGTGTGCAGGTGGGTTGAGTACAGGACAAATTGGATTATTGTTCGAGGTTGGGCAAGGCCATCAACGGAGCGTGCTAGGGCAATGCCAGCCTTCTGACCACCTGGTGTTAGTGTGGATGGTGTGCAGGTGGGTTGAGTGCAGGACAAATTGGATTATTGTTCGAGGTTGGGCAAGGCTGTAAATGGAGCGTGCTAGGGCAATGCGAGCCTTCTGACCACATGGTGTTAGTGTGGATGGTGTGCAGGTGGGTAAAGAATAAGACTAAATGAGTTGTTAATGCTTTTCAAGGCTGTAAAAGGAGCGTGCTAGGGCAATGCGAGCCTTCTGGCTGCCTGGGGTTAGTGTGGATGGTGTGCAGGTGGGTAAAGAATGAGACTAAATGAGTTGTTGATGCTTTTCAAGGCTGTAAAAGGAGCGTGCTAGGGCAATGCGAGCCTTCTGGCTGCCTGGGGTGAGTGTGGATGGTATGCAGGTGGGTCGAGCACAGGACGAAGTGGATTGTTTGAAGTCGGGCAAGGCTGTAAACGGAATAAATCATGAAACATTGAAATATGTTCCGTCTTCATCATAACATAATTACCAGGACAAAATTGATTGCTTGAGGTTGAACAAGGCTGTATACGGAATAAATCATGAAACATCGAAATATGTTCCGTCTTTATAACATTATTAACAGGACACAATGGATTGTTCGAGGTTGGGCAAGGCTGTATACGGAATCAATCGTGAAACATTGAAATATGTTCCGTCTTCATCATAACATAATTACCAGGACAACATTGATTGCTTGAGGTTGAGCAAGGCTGTATACAGAATAAATCATGAAACACCGAAATATGTTCCGTCTTTATAACATTATTAACAGGACACAATGGATTGTTCGAGGTTGGGCAAGGCTGTACACGGAATAAATCATGAAACATCAAAAAATGTTTCGTCTCTATAACATTATTAACGGGTCAAAATTGATTGCTTGAGGTTGAGCAAGGCTGTAGATGGAATAAATAATGAAAACCCAAAGGATATTCCATCTTAATAACACTGTAAACAGGCCAAATGGTTTGTGTGAGGCTGGTCAAGGCTGTAGACGGAGCGTGCTAGAAGAATGCATTCATTTTGAACACCTGGTGTGAGTGTGGATGGTGTCCAGGTTGATTGAGAACTGGTCACAAAATGGAGGCATATTTCTGGGGTTTGGAAATATATCACAAATGGAGGCATCTTTCCGATATGCACATACCACATACCACATATGTAACATCTGCCTACCTGACACCCTACATCCTTATATCTGCCTACCTGACATATCAAAGATGTAACATCTGCCTACCTGACACATCAAAGATGTAACATCTGCCTACCTGACACATCAAAGATGTAACATCTGCCTACCTGACACATCAAAGATGTAACATCTGCCTACCTGACATAGCAAAGATGTAACATCTGCCTACCTGACATCCTACATCCTTATATCCTATCTACCTAACGTATCTCTCACCAACCCTAAGTGCGCCTACTTTGCATATTGTAGGAGTGGCACCACCATTCAAACTGAATCCTCTGTGTCGCTGGTTTGTGTCGGGAGACCCACCTCCTGGGGTGAAAGTCCTTTCACAACTACAAAAAAAAAAAAAAAACATACCACACGTGCAACATTTGCCTACCTGATAGGTTGATGCCACGCTCTCCCAGCTCGGTCTCGTCACCATTTGCTAAGCTCTCAATATCGGTCACCAAGGCGCATGCTACCAAAACCTGCATGTTACAACTCCGTGTAAGATACTATTGCTTGTGTGAGTGAGTGAGTGAGTGAGTGAGTGAGTGAGGGTGAGGGTGAGGGTGAGGGTGAGGGTGTGGGTGTGGGTGTGGGTGTGGGTGTGGGTGTGGGTGTGAGTGTGGGTGTGGGTGTGGGTGTGAGTGTGAGTGTGAGTGTGAGTGTGAGTGTGAGTGTGAGTGTGAGTGTGAGTGAGTGTGAGTGAGTCAGAGAGAGAGAGAGAGAGAGAGAGAGAGAGAGAGAGAGTGAGTGAGTGAGTGAGTGAGTGAGTGAGTGAGTGAGTGAGTGAGTGAGTGAGTGAGTGAGTGAGTGGAGTGAGTGAGTGAGTGAGTGAGTGGAGTGAGTGAGGGAGTGAGTGAGTGAGTGAGTGAGTGAGTGAGAGAGAGAGAGAGAGAGAGAGAGGAGAGAGAGAGAGAGAGAGAGAGAGCAAATGGTGACTAAGCTTTCAATACCAGTCACCAAGGAGCAGTATTAGACATAATTGCTTGGGTGCTTTTGTTGGTTGGCCCCAGTGCAAACAAACGGGCTGGCCCCCTCAACCTCCAGCCTTATTACAAGGCGCACCATTATTCATTTGCTTGCGTGCTTGAGTGTGTGTGTATATGTGTGCATGAGTGTGTGTGTATATGTGTGTACATGTGTGTGTGTATCTGTGTGTGTGAGTGAGTGTATGTATGTGAGAGAGAGAGTGTTCATTCCAATTATGCTGCAAGCTCTGGGTTTAACCCAGTGCCTGGCTTGTGGAGCTGGCTAGAAGCTACCTTGCGTAGCCCCATAAAGAGACGGCGGTTCCATTCATCACCTTATTGTACAACTCCTTAACAAAACTTTTCCCAAACAAAGTGTTATCCTTCACTGTGCCAATCACGACCCAGGGGATCTGGGAGCCCACCTTATGTAGAAGTCCCCCTAAAAAATCATTCACACCTACACCAGCACACACCAGAGCACCTCCACCCACCACCCTACACCCACCACCTGACAGTCACACCCGCAAAGCCCACCTTATTGTAGAACTCCCCCTCAAACAAAATCCCAAACAAGATGTTATTCTTTACAGTGCCCGACACGATCCAGGACCCATCTTATTGTAAAACTCCTCCTATAACTTTTCCCCCCAAAAATGTTATCCTTTACAGTGCCCGCCACGACCCAGGACCTGCCTTATCGTAAAACTCCTCCTATAAATTTTCCCAAACAAGATGTTATCCTTTACAGTGACCGCCATGACCCAGGTGATCTGGGAGCCCACCTTGTTGTAGAACTCCCCCTAAAACACAACATTCACACCTACACCAGCACACACCAGAGCACCTTCACCCACCATCCTACACCCACCACCTGACAGTCACTCCCACTAAGACATCCTTATTGTAGAACTCCCCCTAAAACACAACATTCACACCTACACCAGCACACACCAGAGCACCTTCACCCACCACCCTACACCCACCCCCTGACAGTAACACCCACTAAGCCCACCTTGTTGTAGAACTCCCCCTAAAAATAAAAGTCACACCTAGACCAGCACACACCAGAGCACCTTCACCCACCACCCTACTCCCACCCCCTGACAGTAACACCCACTAAGCCCACCTTGTTGTAGAACTCCCCCTAAAAATAAGTCACACCTAGACCAGCACACACCAGAGCACCTTCACCCACCACCCTACACCCACCCCCTGACAGTAACACCCACTAAGCCCACCTTGTTGTAGAACTCCCCCTAAAAATAAAAGTCACACCTAGACCAGCACACACCAGAGCACCTTCACCCACCACCCTACACCCACCCCCTGACAGTAACACCCACTAAGCCCACCTTGTTGTAGAACTCCCCCTAAAAATAAAAGTCACACCTAGACCAGCACACACCAGAGCACCTTCACCCACCACCCTACACCCACCCCCTGACAGTCACTCCCACTAAGCCATCCTTATTGTAGAACTCCCCCTAAAAATGCAGTCACACCTAGACCAGCACACACCAGAGCACCTTCACCCACCACCCTACACCCACCACCCGACACCCACCCCCTGACAGTAACACCCACTAAGCCCACCTTGTTGTAGAACTCCCCCTAAAAATAAAAGTCACACCTAGACCAGCACACACCAGAGCACCTTCACCCACCACCCTACACCCACCCCCTGACAGTAACACGCACTAAGCCCACCTTGTTGTAGAACTCCCCCTAAAAATAAGAGTCACACCTAGACCAGCACACACCAGAGCACCTTCACCTACCATCCTACACCCACCACCTGACAGTCACTCCCACTAAGACATCCTTATTGTAGAACTCCCCCTAAAAATACAGTCACACCTAGACCAGCACACACCAGAGCACCTTCACCCACCATCCTACACCCACCACCTGACAGTCACTCCCACTAAGACATCCTTATTGTAGAACTCCCCCTAAAAATACAGTCACACCTAGACCAGCACACACCAGAGCACCTTCACCCACCATCCTACACCCACCACCTGACAGTCACTCCCACTAAGACATCCTTATTGTAGAACTCCCCCTAAAAATGCAGTCACACCTAGACCAGCACACACCAGAGCACCTTCACCCACCACCCTACACCCACCCCCTGACAGTCACACCCGCAAAGCCCACCTTGTTGTAGAACTCCCCCTAAAAATAAAAGTCACACCTAGACCAGCACACACCAGAGCACCTTCACCCACCACCCTACACCCACCCCCTGACAGTCACACCCCCAAAGCCCACCTTGTTGTAGAACTCCTCCTCAAAACTTTTCCCGAACAAGATGTTATCCTTTACAGTGCCCGCCACGATCCATGGGATCTGGGAGCAGTAGGATATCGAGCCACACATAACAGCTCCACTGTTGGCAGATGTACCGCCAAGCTCATTCATGTATACAGCCACATGAGGCTGTACACTCCCGGCAGCGCCCTGGGATGAACTGAGGGAGGTCACGTGGACTCCCTCTCCTGCTGACCCGCCCTGGGCCAGCAGAGGCTGCAGGTCACCTAGCAAGGCCATTAGCAAGGAGGACTTACCTGCGAGGATGAGTATTGCGGTTTTGAGTATAGTAATGGTTTATTACAGTAGGGTATTAAAGTTTTGAGTATAGTTACAGTTTATTACAGTGTTTAGAGGCTTAATACACAAACCTTACGGTTACAGTTTATCACGATGTTTAAAGACATACCTGGAAATGGAAATGGAAATGAAAATGAAAATGGAGATGGAAATGAAAGTCGTTATGGGGCGTCAGGTTGACGGAACCTTTCCGCTCGCTTGCAGTTGTTAATGGTTACTGTGGGTATTGCTTTCGCAGACCGCTACTGCGCCTGAGCTCAGACTGCAGCACAACAGCTCAGAGGAAAGGACTATAGGGTCTCATGGGTTTGCTTTTGCAGGCCGCTACTGCGCCTGAGCGCAGACTGCAGCACAGAGGAAAGGACTATAGGGTCCCATGGTTTTGCTTTCGCAGACCGCTACCGCCCCTGAGCTCGGACTACAGCACAACAATACAGAGGAACGGACTATCGGGTCTCGTGGATTTGCTTTCGCAGACCGCTACTGCGCCTGAGCTCAGACTGCAGCACAGAGGGAAGGACTATAGGGTCGCATGGGTTTGCTTTCGCATCTGCACGAACACTTTAAACTTTCTTGTGCCTTAAAACCAACCAGGGTACTTCCATTGACCAAATTGGCCAGTGCTTTAGCACACTTAAAAAACAAAAAACTGCGCTTTGTAGTGCAAAAAGCGCTAAAATTGCTTGCTGCGCCCGCAGGGGGTTGCACAAAACTGCGCGAAACGCGCAGTGGGGCTCAAAAAGGCAGCGCGCCAGCGCGCGCTTGGAAGTACCCTGCATGCAAAACTTCAAAAAGGCAGTAAACAATTGTTTTTTTTTAATTGTGTTTTTGAATGCCTAAGGAGGCAAGGACTTACCCGAACCCACCTCCCCACATACGCCAATAACAACAGCATACAGCAAAGGACTTACCGGAACCCACCTCCCCACATATGCCAATAAGGGTACCGGGCTGAAGCTCAAACTTGATGCCCGTCAGGGTGGCTCCCACCTCTTTGCCTGAAAGCCCTGTCGCCTGCCGCGACACAGCCCGAGAGGAAGCCTGGGGGTTTATGTCCGCCAGGGTGGCTGCCTGGGGATGATTGCTCCTCACTGTGGCCGCCTCCTTGCCTGACAGGGCCTGGGTGGAGGCCTGCGGTTTGAGCTTGCTTTTGGGGGCCTCCTCCAAGGCGATCGGCAGAACGCGCTCATCACCGAAGGGTTGGGCCCAGGTGTAGTCCGCACCGCGCATGGCCACGTACCCCCGCGGGTGCCCGCACGCGACAGCCCCACGCAGACTGGGAGAAGCAAGGGATGAGCCCTCCAAAGAGGAGGACTCCGGAACCACCCTCATGCCTTCCTTGCCCTTGTGGGTGTCATTGCTGTAGCTGTACTGCACAGGGGTAGGCAGCTCAGTTTGCTGGAGGAAGGTGTCGATCCTCTTGAGACTGACAGACAGCTCCGTGCAATTCTGAATACCCGTCACGAAGAATTGTATCATGTACAACTTGGGCAGGTTGAGGAGGGAGAGGGCATAAAAGACCTTGGGCACATCTAACTCTCCGTGGACTGCGCGGGCGACTGAGAAGGTCGCAAAGGCCACCAGTGGGGTGACGGCGAACTGGAGCGCCAGGTTGCATGCTTTGATGTAGGCCATGTGGCGGATGTGGCTGGCCTCAGCGGCTCGCAGTTTGCGAAGCGCGTTCGCAATGGGTTTCTGCATGGAGTGAGGTGTGAGAGGAGAGGGTCAAGGGTATTCCTGCATGGAGTGAGAGGAGGTGTGAGAGAAGAGGCTCAAGTGCTACTGGGGTCTCATATGATATCATACATGTTTGCAATGGGTATCTGCATGGAGTGAGGAATGAGAGGGTCTTTCTTTTTCAGTCATGCCCCTAACCCAACCCCTGGCCCATGCAAATCCCCCAAACGAAACAGCATGTGTCCACCCACCTCCCAAGGCAACATCTTCGTTTCCAGTCTGGCCCTAGTTCCTGGTCTACAACCTTGTCCCTAACCCAACCCCTGGCCCAGGCCAAGCCCCCCAAAGAAACAGCATTTGTCCACCCACCTCCCATGGCAGCATCTTTGTTTCCAGTCTGACACTAGTTCCTGGTCTACAACCTTGTCTTTTACCCAACCCCTGGCCCAGGCCAAGCCCCCCAAAGAAACAGCATTTGTCCACTCACCTCCCACAGCCCCCCCACTAAGCCTCAAGCCCCCCTACCCCTCGTCCACCCACCTCCCCCAGCCCCCATACCCCTCGTTCACCCACACACCCCAGCCCCCCCACCAAGCCTCCAATCCCCCTACCCCACGTCCACCCACCTCACCCAGCACCCCGGCCCCTCGTTCATCCACCTCCCCCAGCCCCCCTACCCCTCGTCCACCCAACTCCCCCAGCCCCCCTTCCCCTCGCTAACCCAACTCCCCTACCCATGGCCCACCCACCTCCCATGAAAGCATCTTCATCGCCAATGCTCCATTGATGGCCCCTCCTGCCAGCCTCACCCTCTCATCCATACCATCTGTTCACGCGGCAGTCTAGCCCTAGTTTCTAGTCTCCAGCACTTTCCCCAAACCCCAGCCCCTTGCCCCAGTCCCTACCCATCGCCCACCCACCTCCCATGACAGCATCTTCATCGCCAATGCTCCATTGATGGCCTCTCCTGCCAGCCTAACTCTCTCATCCGTGCATGCGGCAGTCTGCTTTCGGATGTTGGCCACAGGCCGCACGAGGATTGCTTGCACTGGGATGAGCAATAGCGTGACCGCAACGCCAGCTAGCGCTGGTAAGATGCCTAGCTCAAGAGCAATCATGAGCATGACCATACCCAACTCCAGAGGCCCTGCGAGCGACATACATATTAAGTGACTTCACTACTACATATATAGGAGGAACACGGGGAAGAGTAAAAGAGTGACTGACACGCCAGCGCTAGCGCTGGCAAGATGCCTAGCTCAATGGCAATCATGAGCATGACCGTGCACAACTCCAGAGGCCCTGCAAGCGACAGACATATTAAGTGACTTCACTACTACATTTACAGGAGGAACACAGGGATGGGCAGCAGAGTGACTGAAACGCCAGCTAGCGCTGGTAAGATGCCTAGCTCAAGAGCGATCATGAGCATGACCATACCCAATTCCAGAGGCCCTGCGAGCGACGGACATATTAAGTGACTACACTACAACTGGTAGATATAATTAGGGAACATCAAATCAAATGATATTGACCAAAGACGAGTATGATATCATATGATATCATACAAAAATCATATGATTTAATATCATATGATGTGATGCCCCAGGCCAAAGTTACGTAGTCAGACCGCCGGTATCATATGATATCATATGATGACATGATATCATATGATATCATATTGCCGAACCCTACATATATTGGAGGAACACAGGGATGGGCAACGGAGTGACTGAAACGCCAGCTAGTGCTGGGAAGATGCCTAGCTCAAGAGCAATCATGAGCATGACCATGCCCAACGCCAGAGGCCTGCCAGCAATGAACATATTAGATGACTACACTACTACATATAGAGGAGGAACACGGGGATGGGCAACTGAGTGGCTGAAACGCCAGCTAGTGCTGGCAAGATGCCTAGCTCAAGCGTAATCATGAGCATGACCATGCCCAACGCCAGAGGCCTGCCAGCAATGAACATATTAAATTACTACACTACTACATATAGAGGAGGAACACGGGGATGGGCAACTGAGTGACTGAAACGCCAGCTAGTGCTGGCAAGATGCCTAGCTCAAGCGTAATCATGAGCATGACCATGCCCAACTCCAGAGGCCCTGCGAGAAATGAACATATTAGATGACTGCACTACTATATATTTATAGGAGGAACACGGGGATGGGCAGCAGAGTGATTGTAACACTCAGGGATCTTTGTTTCCGCGAGCACTAGTTTCGACCCCGTTTTACCGAAATGATCGCTTTAAAAAAATGACTTTATTTATTGTGTGCCCTAGATGGACATAAAAAGCTACAAAAAGGTATACACACTAGATATCCTCAAGTACCTGCTCTGGGTGTAAAACCTGGGTCGGGGTCAGAAAAAGCTTGCGCGACACTCTTAAATTCATTTCCTTCTCATCTCCTCTTGGCTACAGCTTCGTTTATATCACGATGGACGAATCATTCCCCAAGGGCACTTGAGCTATTATTAGCACGGACTTCACCCACAACTCAGCCGCAGGGCCGTGCGTGGGGTGGGCCGGGTGCGTGGGGTGGGTCTGCGGATATGTAGCCACGCCAACTATGGTACTTCTAAGTTATAATTCACGTAATGTTCATGTTTCCAGCCTTGCGAACTTGCACAATGATCAATTCCATAGGAACCGATCACATCTGACCATAGACCAACTCGCTGTCACTCACCTGGAGGAAGCAAAAATCATTTAAACTAGAAAAACCCCACTTTCAGATTTGGAAAAAAGATAACTGCAAACACTAGCTAGCTAGTGGTTTCTATGTCAATGGTGGTGAAGGTGGTGTGTGTATTTGTGTGGTGATGAGGTTTTCTGTAGTGCTTTCTATGCTCAGTACATGGTGGCGGTGGCGGTGGTGGTGGTGGTGGTGGTGGTGGTGGTGGAGTGAGGAGGAGGTGTGTGTGTATGGTAAGGAGGTTTCAGCTCATGATTTACATGCTCAGTTACTGGTGGTGGTGGTAGTGGTGGTTGTGGTGGTGTGAGGAGGAGGTGTGTGTGTGGTGAGGATTTTTCTTCACTGGTGTCTATGCCGAGTAACAGTGTGGTCCTGTTCATCAGAGCTTGTTGTCAAGCCCCTCCTGATATCGAGGTTGGGCAAGTCCCTTTAGCCCAGTTGGCCACCCCTGGACTGTAACACATACATACAACACAGATAACACAGACATACAACACATACAACACAAAACATACACAAGACTCACCAGTAGGGGTCGCCTACTTTATATAATATTATATAATATTAGTCGGACAAGCTGTCTCACCAGGATTTCGAATTTATTTGAAAAACTAATATTATTGTGACACCGCAAGTTTTTCAAACATGTAAATTAGTTGCCGTTCCCTACTCACCAGCCCACAGGAAGACCCAGAAAGGCATGGCGTCATCAAACCGCCGGACGTCATTGGACACCATGTTGACCACGCGGCCTGAGTTGACGGCGGAGATGGCAGGCCCCGTCAAACGCAACGCCTTGGCATGGACAGCTGAGATGCACTGCTGGCGCATGGACAACCTGGAGGGTTCAGGGTTTAGGGGGAGGGGATTGCGACTTAGGAATGGTAGGAGTTGGGGTATTAGGATTTGTGTGGTTGTAGTTCATGGCGGTGATGGCAGGCCCCGTTTAATGTAACGCCTTGGCATGGAGACCTGAGATGCACTGCTGGCGCATGGACAACCTGGAGGGTTCAAAATTCAGGGTTTAGGGTTCAGGGTGAGGGGATTGCGACTTAAGAGTGGTAGGAGTTGGGGTATTAGGATTTGTGTGGTTGTAGTTCATGGCGGTGATGGCAGGCCCCGTTTAATGGAACGCCTTGGCATGGAGACCTGAGATGCACTGCTGGCGCATGGACAACCTGGAGGGTTCAAAATTCAGGGTTTAGGGTTCAGGGTGAGGGGATTGCGACTTAAGAGTGGTAGGAGTTGGGGTATTAGGATTTGTGTGGTAGTTCATGGCGAGATGACGGGCCCCGTCAAACGCACATCCCTGGCATGGAGACCTGAGATGCATTGCTGGCGCATGGACAACCTGGAGCGTTTGGGGTTTAGGGTTTAGGATGAGGGGATTGCGACTTCAAAGTGGTAGGGTTCAGGTTTTAGGGTGAGGGGATTGCGACTCCGGAGTGGGTTTAGGGCTTAGGGTTTAGGTCACACACACACTGTTCACACACACGGCAACTCACCCCATGCACATCCCAACCCGAACTGTGGGTACATCCAGTTATCACACACACACATGGAAACTCTCCCCATGCACACCCCCACCCAGAACTGTGGGTATATCCAGTTATCACACACACACACACATGGAAACTCACCCCATGCACACCCCCACCCAGAACTGTGGGTATATCCAGTTATCACACACACACGCACATGGAAACTCTCCCCATGCACACCCCCACCCAGAACTGTGGGTATATCCAGTTATCACACACACACACATGGAAACTCACCCCATGCACACCCCCAACCAGAACTGTGGGCATACCCAGTTATCACACACACACACACACATGGCAGCTCACCCCATGCACATACCCACCCAGAACTGTGGGTATACCCAGTTATCACACACATACACATGGCAGCTCACCCCATGCACATACCCACCCAGAACTGTGGGCATAACCAGTTATCACACACACAAACAAACACATACAGCAACTCACCCCATGCGCAACCCCACCCAGAACTGAGGGTAATGGATGAAAGTCATGTCTAGGGTTCACGCACCCAGGGACAGAAGCCAAGCCTCCCACACACAGCGACTCTCCCCATGCGCATCTCCACCCAGAACTGCGGGTGGTGCATGAGCTGAATCACACACACACATGCACATGCACACACACACACTTACACATATACACGGCAACTCACCCCATGCGCATCCCCACCCAGAACTGTGGGTGGTGGATGAGCGTCATGCCGAGGGCACACACACCCAGGGCCACGGCCAGAAGCCAATCTTCCCACACACAGCAACTCACCCCATGCGCATCCCCACCCAGAACTGTGGGTGGAGCATGAGAGTCATCACACACACACACACACACGGTAACTCACCCAATGCGCATCCCCACCCAGAACTGTGGGTGGTGGATGAGCGTCATGCCGAGGGCAGTCCCACTCAATGCCAGGGCTAGAAGCCAACCCTGCCACACACAGCGACTCACCCCATGCGCATCCCCACCCAGAACTGTGGGTGGTGGATGAGCGTCATGCCTAGGGCAGTCCCACTCAAGGCCAGGGCTAGAAGCCAACCCTGCCACTGCGGGCCTGCCACTCCTTTGCTGTAGTCCGACAAGTAGATCAGGAAAAAGCGAAGGGCCACCGGGCCTGCCAGTCTGAATCCGATCTCGCTTAAGGTCCAGAGGGAGTGGAGTATTAGAGAGCGCGTGTAGAGGCTCACAAGCACGCGGAAAGTACGGTTCCCCTTGGAGTGGGGGTACTGGGACTGCGCACCACGGGGTGGGGTGGGAGTGTGTGTTAGTGTGTGTGTGCTAGTGTGCTGTGTTAGCGCGTAGAGGCTCACAAGCCGCGGAAAGTACGGTTCACCTTGGAGTGGGGGTACTGGGACTGCGCACACACGGGGTGGGGTGGGAGTGTGTGTTAGTGTGTGTGTGCTAGTGTGGCTGTGTTAGCGCGTAGAGGCTCACAAGCACGCGGAAAGTACGGTTCACCTTGGAGTGGGGGTACTGGGACTGCGCACCACGTGGTGGGGTGGCTTTTTTTTCGTGTTGTTTGTGCTCAGTGGGCTGTGTTGCGCGTAGAGGCTCACAGCATGCGCGGAAAGGTAGGTTCACACCTTGGAGTGGGGGTACTGGGACTGCGCACCACGGGGTGGGGTGGGAGTGTGTGTTTATGTTGTGTGCTAGTGTGGGGGGGGGGGTGCTTTGTTTCGCGTAGAGGCTCACAAGCACGCGGAAAGTACGGTTCACCTTGGAGTGGGGGTACTGGGACTGCGCACCACGGGTGGGGTGGGATTGTGTGTTAGTGGTGTGTGTGCTAGTGTGTCTGTGTTACGCGTAGAGGCTCACAATCCGCGGAAATACTGTCACCTTGGAGTTGGGGTACTTGTACGGCGCCCACGGGGTGTGGTGGGAGTGTTTTAGTGTGTGGTGTGGCTATTGTGGCTGTGTTGAGCGCGTAGAGGGCTCACAAGCAGCGAAGTAACGGTTCACCTTGTAGTTGGGTTACTGGACTGCGCACCACGGGGTGGGGTGGGAGTGGTGTGTTAGTGTGTGTGTGCTAGTGTGCTGTGTTAGCGCGTAGAGGCTCACAAGCACGCGGAAAGTACGGTTCACCTTGGAGTGGGGTGGTACTGGGACTGCGCACCACGGGGTGGGGGTGGGAGTGTGTGTTAGTGTGTGTGTGCTAGTGTGCTGTGTTAGCGCGTAGAGGCTCACAAGCACGCGGAAAGTACGGTTCACCTTGGAGTGGGGGTACTGGGACTGCGCACCACGGGGTGGGGTGGGATTGTGTGTTAGTGTGTGTGTGCTAGTGTGCTGTGTTAGCGCGTAGAGGCTCACAAGCACGCGGAAAGTACGGTTCACCTTGGAGTGGGGGTACTGGGACTGCGCACCACGGGGTGGGGTGGGAGTGTGTGTTAGTGTGTGTGTGCTAGTGTGCTGTGTTAGCGCGTAGAGGCTCACAAGCACGCGGAAAGTACGGTTCCCCTTGGAGTGGGGGTACTGGACTGCGCACCACGGGTGGGGGTGGGAGTGTGTGTTAGTGTGTGTGTGCTAGTGTGCTGTGTTAGCGGGTAGAGGCTCACAAGCACGCGGAAAGTACGGTTCACCTTGGAGTGGGGGTACTGGGACTGCGCACCACGGGGTGGGGTGGGAGTGTGTGTTAGTGTGTGTGTGCTAGTGTGCTGTGTTAGCGCGTAGAGGCTCACAAGCACGCGGAAAGTACGGTTCACCTTGGAGTGGGGGTACTGGGACTGCGCACCACGGGGTGGGGTGGGAGTGTGTGTTAGTGTGTGTGTGCTAGTGTGCTGTGTTAGCGCGTAGAGGCTCACAAGCACGCGGAAAGTACGGTTCACCTTGGAGTGGGGGTACTGGGACTGCGCACCACGGGGTGGGGTGGGAGTATGTGTTAGTGTGTGTGTGTGTTGGTGTATTGTGTGTGCTTTAGAGTGTGTGTTAGTGTGTGTTCGTGTATGATGTATGTGTTTGAGAGTGTGTGTTGGTGTGCGTTGTGTGTTGGTGCGTGGAGTCTCACAAGCCCGCAGAATGAACGGTTCACCTTGGAGTGGGGGTCCTGGGACTGCGCACCACGGGGTGGGGTCGGTGTGTGTGCTAGTGTGTGTGTGCTGTGTGTGTGAGTGTGTGAAGTGTGCTGTGTGAGTGTGTGTAGTGCTTGACTTAGGTCATCTAAGAGTCTGAATCCGATCTTGCCCACAGGCGGTACGGTTCACCTTGGAATTGGGGTACTGGGACTGCGCACCATGGGGTGGGGTGTGAGTGTGTGTGTGGGTTCTGTGTGTGTGTGAGTGTGTGTAGTGTGTGAGTGTGTGTGTAGTGTGCTATGTGAGTGTGTAGTGTGCTGTGTGAGTGTGTGTGTAGTGCGTGATTAGGGCATCTGAGAGTCTGAACCCGTTCTTGCCCATGGCCCACAGGGAAGGTTGCGATAGAGAGCACGCGTAGAGGCTCACAAGCACGCGGAAAGTACGGTTCACCTTGGAGTGGAGGTACTGGGACTGCGCACCACGAGGTGGGGTGTGTTAGTGTGTGTTAGTGTGTGCAGTGTGCTGTGTGAGTGTGTGTAGTGTGTGTTTTAGGGCATCTGACAGTCTGAACCCAATCTCGCTGAAGTTCCAGAAGACACTGTAGTGCAAAGCACAACAGTACAAAACACTGTAGTACAAGACACTTTAGTACAAGGCATTGTCGTACAAAATACTGTAGCAGACGACACTGCAGTACAAGACACTGTAGTAAAAGACACTTGAGTGTAAAACACTGTAGTACAAGACACTGTAGTACAAGACACTGCAGTACAAGACACTGTAGTACACGACACATAGTGTCAAGCCACCTGTCTCAAACCACAGTGGGATTGAATCAACAAGGCTAACATCCACCATAGCTATTCTTTTCGGCTACGAGCAGCAGCTTCTAGGCAGATCCCCTGGCTTGCTACCCAGCTAATCCTATTGCAACGCAGTGCAACTGGAAGTTGCAATATTTAGCTTTCCAGCACTTCTGAAATCTTGGGGCTTAGCCCAGTGGCTGGCCCAGAGAGCTGTCTAGAAGATGCTGCTTGTAGCCGAATAGAAAAGCTATGGTGTCTACATTGAGGCTCATAACAGAGTGCTGTGGGAAGGTGCACACTCGAGATTCAAGCTGGGTCAAGCCCCAAACTTTCAGCTGCATTTAACAAAAGAAGCTAAATCGATAGCAATGTATAGCGTATGAAAGCTGGTAGGGCGTGGTATTAAGGGAGCCCGTCGTTCGCGGGTGGGGAGCGGTCTCCTACCTCAACTGGACAAGATACCATCACGGTTGACTACGACCTGCAACACCAAGAGCGACCGAAGGGGGAGTCGAACCTCCGACTCTTCTTCCTCAAGCGATCTGATCTACCACTATACCATTGTATATCACGGAAAGGGGCTAAATGTATAGCGTATGAAATCTGGTAGGATCATCTTCCCAGTACTGTCAAAATGTTGGGGCTTGGTACAGTGGCTTGCTCTGAGAGCTGCCTAGAAGCTGCTGCTCATAGCTGGAAAGAAAAGCTATGGATGACACTAAGGTCCATCCATCAGGATCGAGATTCAACCTGGTGCAAGCCCCAAACTTTCAGCTGCATTTGAATGCCTGTCATGCCAGCATTCACACGCACTAGCTAGCTGAGGGTTATTAGGGGCTTGTAGGCTGCTTGGCTGGTGTGGTGAGTGCTTGAGTCAAAGACTGACTGACTTGCTGTTTGGTTGCTTGGCAGGCTGGTTGGTCGCTTGCCTGGTGTGGTGAGTGGCTGACAGACTGACCCATTTTCTACTAGAGAAAGGTTTTACCCAGCGCAGTAAGTTTGGACCCCGAACTCCCAGAATGGCACAGTGTGGGTGACGAAATATGTAGACAGGCTCCATCAGTTACTTTATTTCGGAAGCGACTGATACTTTTGAGCACACCTACAGCATTCACACGCGCTAGGTAGCGGAGGGTTTGGTCAAAGAACTCAGAGAGGGAGCTGCCCAGAAGCTGCTGGACGTAGCCAAAAACAGAAAGAGTGCTTAGGAACTCACTCACCCACCCACGCTTTTCCCAAGCTGACAAGCCCAAACCTTGGCCAGCCCCCCCCCCCCCCCCCCCCCCCCCCCCACACACACACATCCAAACACACACACACACACACACCTACCCCCCCCACACACACGCACTCACCCCCACACACCCATCCACACCACCTCCCCTTGGCCTAGAGTCCACAGAACTACAATTATCTTAAAAACGAATCTCATTCACTGACCCACCCACGCCCTACTCATAGTCAAAATCCAAACCCCTAGCCAGACCCTCACATCCCCTTGGTCCAGATTCCACTACACTACACTCACATAAAAAACAAATCTCAGACACCCACCCAGTAACAGACTGACCCACCCACGCCCTACCCTGGTCACAAGCCAAACCCCTAGCAAGCTCCACACATTCCATTGGCCCATATTCCACTGAACTACAATCATCTCAAAAACGCATCTCACCCACCCACCTACTAACCCACTGACACACACACGCCCTACTCATAGACACAAGCCAACACCCTAGCAAGCCCCACACACGCCCTACTCATAGACACAAGCCAACACCCTAGCAAGCCCCACACACGCCCTACTCATAGACACAAGCCAACACCCTAGCAAGCCCCACACACGCCCTACTCATAGACACAAGCCAACACCCTAGCAAGCCCCACACACGCCCTACTCATAGACACAAGCCAACACCCTAGCAAGCCCCACACACGCCCTACTCATAGACACAAGCCAACACCCTAGCAAGCCCCATACACGCCCTACTCATAGACTCAAGCCAACACCCTAGCAAGCCCCACACATTATATTGGTGTGCAGTCCACTGAACTACACTCATCTAAAAAACACATCTCACCCACCCACCCACCCACCCACTAACCCAGTGACTCAGCCACACCCTACCCATGCTCAAAAGCCAATCCCCTAGCAGGCCCCACACATTATATTGGTGTGCAGTCCACTGAACTACACTCATCTAAAAAACATTCTGACCCACCCACAAACCCAATGACCCACCCACACCCTACCCATGGTCAAAAGCCAACACCCTAGCAAGAGCCTCACATTCCCTTAGTTCATATTCCACTGAACTGCACTCATATAAAAAAACAGTCTGTCCGACCCACTATCCCAATGACGCACCCACGCCCTACTCATAGTCGAAAGCCAACACCCTAGCAGGCCAATCATTATGACCCACCCAGTAACCCAATGACCCACACACGCCCTACTCATATTCAGAAGCCAACACCCTAGCAAGCTCCACACATTCCGTTGGTGTGCAGTCCACTGAACTACACTCATCTAAAAAACATTACAACCCACCCACAAACCCAATGACCCACCCGCACCCTACCCATGGTCAAAATCCAAACCCCCTAGCAAGCCACACACATTCCATGGAACCACACTTCACTAGAAAACGCATCTCACCCACCCACCCACTAACCCAATTACCCACACACGCCCTACGCATGGTCAAAAGCCAACACCCTAGGAAGACACACACATTCCCTTGGCCTAGAGTCTACAGTACTACACTCATATAAAAAGACATTATAACCCACCCACTATCCCAATGACACACCCACGCTGTACTCATGATCAAAAGCCAACACCCTAGCAGGCCAAACATTACAACACACCCAGTAACCCAATGGCCTACACACACCCTACGCATATTCACAAGCCAACACCCTAGCAAGCTCCACACACTCCGTTGGTCTGCAGTCCACTGAACTACACTCATTTAAAAAACATTATGACCTACCCACGAACCAAATGGCGCATCCTCACCCTACTCATAGTCAAAAGGCAACACCCTAGCAAGCCCCACACATTCCCTTAGTTCAGATTCCACTGAACTACGCACACCTAAAAAAACATTCTGACCCACCCACTATCCCAATGACCCACACACGCCCTACACATGGTCAAAAGGCAACACCCTAGCAAGCCCCACACATTCCATTGAACCACACTTAGCTAGAAAACGCATCTCACCCACCCACCCACCTACCCACACTACCCACCCACTAACCCACCCACCCACTAACCCACACTACCCCACCCACCCACCCACCCACTCACCCACTAACCCACCCACCCACCCACCCACCCACCCACTCACCCACCCACCCACCCACTCACCCACTCACTAACCCAATTACCCACACTCGCCCTACCCATGGTCAAAAGGCAACACCCTAGGAAGACCCAAACATATACCTTGGTCAAGAGTCCACAGAACTACACTCATTTAAAAATAAAATATTACCCACCCACCTGGTATCCCAATGACCCACCCTCGCCCTACTCGGAGTCAAAAGCCAAACCCCTAGCAAGCCCCACACCTTCCATGGGTCCAGATTCCATTGAACCACACTTAGCTAGAAAACGAATCTCACCCACCCACCCACTAATCCAATTACCCACACACGCCCTACTCATGGTCAAACGCCAACACCCTAGCAAGCTCCACTCACTCCTTTGGTCCAGAGTCCACTGAACTACACTTATCTAACAAGGCATTCTCACCCACCCACTATTCCACCCTCCCATGCCCTGTTCCCCAAGCTCACAAGCCAACACATGCCCTAGGTCTGCAGTCGACCACACCACACCCACCTAAAAGCCAAACCCACTTAACCCCCACCCACCCACCTGCCACTCCACACATGTTATCCTCCACACATGAACACACACACCAGCCCGACAGTCAAAAAACATCCTAGCCACATACTAAAGCACTAAACTTCCTGTCGCTCATTCTCCTCATCAAAATCTTGATACAGCTTTTACCCCCCCCACCCCCACACCCACCCCCACCCCACACCCTACACATTAACACACCAGCCCAACACTCAAAAACCTTCCTAGCCACATACCAGGTAGCCACATACCAAAACACTAAACCTCATGTCGCCCATACTCCTCCCAAAATCTTGATCTTACTTGTATCCCCCCCACCCTTAACCCTACCCCCCCACCCACACCCCTAACCCCCAATCACACACACAAACACAGCACTGACAAACCCATTCAGCAGCTGCTGGTCCCACGGTAAAAACACTTGCCACATGCCAGCTAGCCACATGCCAACTGGCCGCATGCCAGCCCCATGGGCAAAACCATGCTTGCCCCATGCCAGCTAGCCGCATGCCAGCCCCATGTTCAAAACTATGCTTGCCACATGCCAACTGGCCGCATGCCTGCTCCATGTTCAAAACCCTACTTTCCATATGCCAGCTAGTCACATTCCAGCCCCATGGCCAAAACCTTGCTTGCCACATGCCAGCTAGCAACATGCCAACTGGCGTCATACCAGAGCCCTAGAGACCTACCTTCTGTCTCGCATACTCCTCGTCGAAATCCTGCGCTAGCTTCACTGCATTATCCTGCGGTGTCGGCAGATAGTCTGCGTCTTCCAGCGTCACGGATCTAGAATTTGCCGTTCGAATCAGCTCTCCGGCCCAGCTAAAGGTTGCGATGCTGAAGAGCGACGCGTCGGCTAAGCCGACGCGCTTGTTTGAGGGCCCCATGAAGCGACGCCACATGTTGATGGGGTGGCTTTGGGGTGTGGGGCGGGGGTGGGTACTGGGTAGAACCTCGGACAGAGTCGGGTCGGATTCGCTGCACTAGGGAAGAGAGAGGCGGAAGGAAGGGAGGGATGGAAGGGTGACGCCTCAGCAAATGCGGGAATGCTGTGGGGTGGAGGTGGCTAGTGTGCGCAGAAGGTCGAGAGCGTCAATAATAGTTTTGTAATTCCAGCTGATGCATGGCGCATGTACCGGAACTGAAGGAAATGAGGTAGGGAGGAGAGGGAGACAGGGGAGGGGGGGGTGAACCACGCACCCTATATGGAGAGAGGAGTGGTGCAAGAGGGTGGGGGAAGGGGAGAATGGGTACTCTGTCAAGTGTGTCAAGCGGGCGCCATTACGTGGTGTTGCATATCTTGGACCTGCGCGCGCGTATGCGCGTGAGCCACATGCTTGGCTTGGCGCGCTAGAACCTGGCATGGAGCGGGTTCTGCCACAGAGCCAGACCCCCAGGGCTTGGTCCGGTTCCGGAGCCAGCCCCCGCCCAGGCCGGGCAGTTCCTTCCCCCTTCTTCCCTCATCCCAGCCACCTCCAGCCACCTCCCTCTCCCACCCCTCCTCAGCCACCGCCACCGCCACCCCCATCTCAGGTATGTGTAAGGGTGGTAGCCTGGTAGGGCATTACCCTGGCAGTGTAGGTTTGATAGAGCACTACCATGGCTTTGTAAGGGTTAAGCTTGTGGGAGTGGGGACACAGACAAGTAAAGCCATAAGCAATCATGAATCATTATTGCCATATGCAAGCATATGCAACCATTCACAGGTTCCGAGTCTGGTGGTTGCTGGGTCTAGCCCTATTATTTCAGCCACAACATCCCAGCCACCAAGTAAGTTATTTTGATGCACGAGATTGCACGCACGAGCACATTAATGAGGCACGTAACAAGAAAACATTGTCCAATCCGGTCCAATCACTCATCAATCACCAGATTCTCTTATGTCTCCCTCCCGTGGCCCTCTGCACCCTGAGGGAAAATGAGCAGAGCAACAGAACACTTCTCGACACTCCTGAGCACCTACTAATGCAACATCTTACATTACATTACATTACATGTTAAAGTCTACTTGACACCGCGAGGGTGTATGAGACTCTGTGCTTTAAACAAAAAGAAAAAGCACCCACAAAGCAAAAAACCCCATTACATCAGGGGTGTGTCGAGGACAAACAAACCAAACTCCCAACCACCGTTTTGGTGGCGTAGGTATTAAACCCCTTAGAGCAGGACCCAGATCTCAACCACTTACAGTGGCGGAGGTAAGAAGCTAACAAATGAGAAGTCTCAAGAAGAAAAAAAGGGATAATAAATTACGGTGCCACTAAGCAGTCCAGGGCTTCCTGTCTTGCTCTTCTACAAGTAGAAAGATAGTCGGCTAGGTTGCTCCAAAAAGACTTAGTGCCATTTCCATTCATAAAGGTTCTGAATGTGGAATCGCAGAATTCCACATTCCATACGGTTAAGTCGGTATCCTCATGGACATGCCTATAAATATCTGTAAACAGATTCTGGTAGCGGAGGCGAATATCATTATAAAAAGGGCACTCAAACATATGCATTTCATCCTCAGTTTTTTGGAACCCACACATTTGACAGTGTCTCATTGAGCGAGGGATGTGTGCTCTATCCACCACCCTCATTCTTTCTGTGTTCAGCCAATGGGAACCCATTCTAAACTGTGCTATAGAACGAATCTGATCCTGCTTATGTAAGGCGGATGTAAAAGGAATCAAGCCATTCTCATCATTGCTGTTGGCTGCGAACCATTTTTGGTATCGGAGGCGTTTAAAGCCAACCCTTCTCTCATCAGGGATGTCTCTAACTGCATTGGTGTCACTTGGGTACTTAAACCTCCATGACTCAAAAACTTCAGACATAATACCTTCGACATCGACAGCCTCCAAAATGTTGATGTTTTTACTGGATCCTAGCTTGTGGAGAGCACAACGCAAGTCATGAACCCAGCCAGTGTTGGAGTCAAAAGATTCCTCAAGAGCCATTCTAATGAGATCCTCAGGTTCTTTATGTATGGTCTTGTTATCTATATATGTATGGTCTTGTTATCTATATTATGTATGGTCTTGTTATCTATATATTTATGGTCTTGTTATGGATGGTCTTGTTATCTATATATTATTGGATGGTCTTGTTATCTATCTATTATTGGGTGGATGGATTATTGGATGGTCTTGTTATCTATATATTATTGGATGGTCTTGTTATGGATGGTCTTGTTATCTATATATTATTGGATGGTCTTGTTATTGGATGGTCTTGTTATCTATATATGTATGGTCTTGTTATCTATATTATGTATGGTCTTGTTATCTATATTATGTATGGTCTTGTTATCTATATATAATTGCATACCGGTAATCATAATTGTTACATTGTTCCATTCATCTTTCGGCAACTAACTCTCTGAAAGTAATTCGTACCACCACACAACGGCAACTGGACAGTTGTCAACAGCGGCTTCTCTTCTCAGCTGCCAGACAGCCTGAGCCGTTTCAGCTGATCGCCAACATCAGATCGAGTGGCAGGGTTTGGGCGTGTGTGTGTGTGGGGTGGGGTGGGGTGGGTGTGTGGGTGGGTGTGTGGGTGGGTGGGTGTGTGGGGGGGGGGGGGCGTGTGTGTGGGTGGGTGGGTGGGTGTGTCTGTGTGGGTGTGGGTGTGGGTGTGGGTGTGGGGGCTGCGTCCAACTTGTGAGACTTCGAGGTGTGAGCGCGGGCGGGGGGGTGAGCTGATGCGAGCTGATGTGTCGTCTGCGCCTGCGCCTGCGTGATATCCAGCTAACCACTCGACTTCCCACGCCCACCCAACAGTTTCTCCTCCCTCCGTTTTGTTCTGCACACCTGAGTAGCACTCCAAAGAGCTCTGAAAGCTCACTACTACTCTTCTCCCTCACCTGTACGCTTCCTAGCTGTGTGATCAAAGCTATTTATCCAGCCAAACGAACTGTTATCCTACCTTGCTAGTGCCCTTATACGCATTCTTTCCTTCGCCGTTTCTCCTTTATTCAACTTAAATGGCGGAGGGTCCTGGAAACCGATACAACGCGAAGAATCGACCTCGCAGCAAGCCCAATAGCTTGCACTTTGCCGTCGAGATGGCAGATATGCCGAAAATTGAAGCGTTCGTGAAGAAAGGCCTGGTGGAGGGCCATGCGGAAAGCGTCACTCTACAGGAGAAGGAGGAGGTGCTTGGGCTGATGCCTATCCACATTGGTGAGCGTGCTTTGCTTCATGCCTGATCAAGTCTATGCCTGTTCTCAGTGATTTCATCCCCGATCGCATGGGCAAGCTTGCCTGACTTGCTTGCCTGCCTACTCTCTCGTTTTTATATATTACTGTCTGCCCCATAGTACCGGTAGTGCGAAGAAATCCCCCCCATCCCCCAACAAAAAAATTCTAATGAATGCCCCTTGGAGACCACATCGTTCATTGATATTGCATTGTTTAACGGGGAGATGGGTTTGCTAAAGGCAAGTCCATTTTTTTAACAGTAAATTAATTTTCTTTTTCTGATTGACTTAAATACAATTTATTTTTCTGATCAAGGCGCAGCATGACCATTCCGAAACGGAGGGGAATCTAAATCCGCGGTGCTCATCTACCAGCTTTCACTTCATGCACCCGTTGATGGCATACCAACGTGGCCTTTTGATTCCTATGGCGAGTTTCGAGGTTTTGTCCCCCTGGGATTAGTGCTCAGATATTTTTCTCACTCTTTCTGCACTACCCTGATTCCTTCCCCCCCCCTCCCCCCCCCCCCCCCCCCCCCCCCCTACTCCCTCTCTCACACACACACACACACACACACAGCACCCACATCTCACACCTCCCACCAACCGTACCACATTCAACACACAACAAACAAACCACTACCATTAAGCAACAATGACACACGCAATAAAACGTGCAAACAAACAAGCAAGCGAGCAAGCAAGCAAGCCACCAAACAAAATTACCCCCCATGTTCGCAGCATTCCAGCATCTGGTGGAATCCCATGTATTGAGGATTTTAAACTATACATGATGTAGGCTGTACAAGTGTGGGGTAAACCCCAAACCCCTAAACCCTATCACACACACACACACACGAGTAGCAGAATGCCACACACTTCCACCACCACATTTGCTACAAAAGCCAGCCCCTGTCACTCACCCCCTCTGCCCCCCCTCACCCTCCCTGTCTCCGCCTCTACCCCCTGTCCCCCTCATGCCTTGATGGGGAGGCCCCCCCCCCCCCCCCGCTTTCCCGGTCCCCCCCTCGTTCGCCGCCCCCCTCACCAGTCACCCCCCCCCCCTGGCCCCCCCTCTGCCCCCCCTCACCCACCGTCCCCCCCTTACCCCTGTCCCCCTGCCTGCCCCACCACCACCACCCCTGTAACCCCCCACCCTGCCCCCCCTCTCCCTCCCCCTAACTCTCCCCCCCTTCACCACCCCCTGCCCCCCCTCCTCCCTCCTCACCCTCCCTGTCCCCCTGCGGCCCCCCACCACCACCCCTGCCCGCCCCTCGCCCCCCTCACCCCCCCGCCCCCCCTTTTCCTTGTGGATATGCACCTGCGAGTTCGGTCCATCTAGATCTTGTCAAAGTGAGTTGCTGAGTCAGGAATGATATTTAACATATATCTGAATAAAACAGAATTTTATGTTTAAAACATGTACTGTATTTTTATGAAGTTGTAGTGCTTATGGTCAATCAGCTCTTCGTTCTCTGAGTGCATGTATATATTTTTTTGTCAGCAATTTCTTCTCAAATTTTAAACAAGACATTCGATATCCTTCAAGTGATTGCTGAAGTCGGAATGCCGTGTTAACAACAGTGTAGCGTGCATGGTCTAGCGTATTTCCCATTCGACTACAGCGGTTTTTCCCGTGCCAGTCTAAGCAGGGTTTTTTTCCTGTGTCGACCTAAGCGGTTCTCCCGCGTGACCTAAAGGCGTGTTTTTTTCCCGTGCGGTGCGGCCTCGAGGCGGGTTATTCCCGCGTGACCTAGGCGGGGTTTCCCGTGCGGCCTAAGCGGGTTTTTCCCGTGCGACTTAAGTGGGTTTTCCCCGTGCGTGCCACCCAGTGCAATACGCTGCCCTTCAAACTTCGCGGAGCGTGGTGCCCGGGGGGTTCTCGGGTGGGTGTTGGGGGGGCATTTCTGACTAGTTAAGCCGGACCCATGCGTCGCCAGGCAGCGACTGAATGGTGGCGCGTTGCACAAAAAATAACACATGGGCTTTGCGTTTTTTCATGAAGATGTGATCTTTTCTCATTGCAGCCTCGAATGTATACAATTATTTGCCTGTACATATATTTATGCCATCATTATACACATCATTGCAGCCTGATTGCAGCCTCGTATATATACAATCATGCGATCATAACATACATCATTAGATGCCTCTCGGTAAACAAAGCATTTTTGCCTTTAGATGCGATCACCATCGACATCATGCGCCCCTCGTTAAATCCATCATTTGTCTGTATATATCCAAATTATATACATCATGGCCAGCCTCGTAATACAATCATTTGCCTGTATATATGCGATAATTAGATACAATCTTGCACAGCCCGCCCGTGTACATACAATCATTGTCTGTAATAGATGCCATACGTTTACTACGCATTGCAGCCTCGTGTACATACAAGCATTTTTGGTCTGTTAATTGCCATATTATAAGACATCATCATTGCAGCACCTCGTTAAAGACAATCATTTTTGTCCTGTATATATGCCATAGATTATTACTCATGAAGCCTCGGTAAATAAAGTCATGTTGTCGTATATATCCAGAAGAATATCATCATGGCATCACTCGTGGAAATAACATGTTTTCTGTCTATATTCCTAATATATACATCATTGCACCTCGTTAAGATACAATCATTTCGTCGTATCATATGCCATAATATATACAGCATTCAGCCCTCGGTTATACAATCATTTTGTCCTGTATATATGCATAATTATATACATCATTGCAGCCACTCGTGTTTTAATACAATCATTTTGCCTATATATATGCCTACTTATATACATCATTGCACCTCGTGGTAAATACAAGCATTTTGGCTGTATATATCGCCAAATAATTAATACAGCAATGCGCCTCGTGTAATACAATCATGTGCCTGTATATATGCCATAGATTGTATACATCCTTGCGCCCTCGTGTTAACATATCATTTTGCCTTTTATATGCCGAATTATAGACATCTTGCACCCTCGTGTTTAATAACAATCATGTTTCCTTTATGTGCCATAATTATATACATATTACAGCCTCGTGTAATACAATCATTTGTCTGTATATATGGCATAATAATTACATCATTTCAGGCCAAATTACAAGTTCGTGTAAATACATCATTTGTCTTACCTATGCCATCAAAAATGATATACAATCCATGCAGCCTCGTGTTCCATACTCATTTTCTGTATATATGCAGCATTAGATACATCATGCAGCCCCTTGTTTAATACAATCATTTGGGTCTGTATATAGGGCCATCATTATATACATCATGGCAGCCCTTGTGTAATACAATCAGGTGTCTGGTATTATGCCAAAATATATACAATCATTGCAGCCTCGTGTTAATACAATCATTTTGCCTGTATATATGCCATAATTATATACATCATTGCAGCCTCGTGTAATACATCAGTTGGTCGTAGATAGAGGCCAGAATTGAATATACATCACATTGCAGCCTGCGTGTAAATACAATCTTGTTGGGCCCATGTATATATGCCATAATGAATATACCTCATTGCAGCCGTCGTGTTAAGACAATCTTTTGCCTTTATATATGGCCATAATTAAATATACAATCATTGCACCTCGTGTTTAATTACAATCATGTGGCCTTTATCTGTGGCCGATAAGTTGTTATTAACATACATCCTTGCAGGCCTCGTGGTATACATTCATTTTGTCTGTTTATGGCCAGACTTTAGCATCATTGTAAGCCCGCAGTGAATACAATCATGTTGTCTGTATATATCCATCTGATACAACCATTGCACCTCGGGTATACAATCATTTTGTCTGTATCTATGCCATAATTATATACATCATTTGCAGCCTCGTGTAAATACATCAGTTTGTCTGTATATATTGCCAAATATAGACAACAAATCATTGCACCTCGTGTTATACACACCTCTGTGTCTATATATATTCCAGAATTTATACATCATTGCACCCCTCGTGTAAAACAACATTTTGTGGTCCTTATGATATGCCATAAGTAAGTACAAATCATTGCAGCCAACTTGCACCATCGTGTAATACAAGATGTTTGTCGGTATATAGCCATAATTAATATAACAGCATTGCAGCCTCGTGTTCAATACAATCATTTTGTCCTGTATATTGCCTAATAATATACAGTCATTGCAAGCCGACCTCGGTAAATAAATCATTTCGTCGTATATATGCCAGAATTAATCTCATCCAGTTGCGCCTCGTGTTAATACAATATTTGCCTGTATATTTCTGCCATAATTATATAATCATTTGCAGCTCGTGTCATACAATCATGTTTGCCTGTATATATGCCATAATAGTATACATCATTGCAGCCTCGTGTTAATACAATCATGTTGCTGTAATATATGCCAAAGATAGACATCATTTTGCAGCCCTTCAGCCTCGTGTTTAGACAATCATTTGCCTGTATATAGGCCATAATTTTATACACTTGCCCTCGTGTTAATACATCATTTTGGCCCGTTATAGATCCCATAATTTTATTACAATCATGCAGCCTCGTGTTAATACACTCATGTTTTTGCCTTTATATGTGCCTAATTAATATACAGCTTGCAAGCCTCGGTTAATACAATCTTTGTCCTTACATATATAGGTGCCTAATTAGATACATCATTGCAGAAGCCGTCGTGTTCTACAACATTTTGCCTGTATATCTCCATCATTTATTTCATCATTGCAGCCCTTTGTTAATACATCTTTTGCCTGTATATTGCCAATTATATACATCATTGCAGCCTCGTGTAAATACAATCATGTTGCCTGTATATATGCCATAATTATATACATCATTGCAGCCTCGTGTAAATACAATCATGTTGTCTGTATATATGCCATAATTATATACATCATTGCAGCCTCGTGTTAATACAATCATTTTGTCTGTATATATGCCATAATTATATACATCATTGCAGCCTCGTGTAAATACAATCATTCGTCTGTATATATGCCAAATATATTACAATCTTGCAGCCTCTGTTAACAATCATTTGGCCTGTATAGATGCCATAATTATATAATCATTGCACAGCCTCGTGTAATACACTTTGCCCCTGTATATAAATTCATAATTATATACATCATTGCAGCCTCGTGTTTAAGTACATCAGGGTTGCCTGTATATATGCCATATTATATACATCATTGCAGCCGCCATCGTGGTAAAGACAATCATGTTGCCTTTATAATGCCATAATTGTATACATCAGTGCAGCCGCGGTTAATACAAGCATTTTTTTGGCCTTATATATGGCCATATTAATACATCATTTGCACCCTCTGTTAATACAAATCATGTTGCCTGTATTGGCCATAATTATATATCATCATTTGCAGCCCTCGTGTAAATAACAATATGATCCTGTATATATTCCATAATATATACCATCATGCAGCCTTCGTTAAATACAATCTTTTGTCTTGTACATATGCCATACTGATATCATCATTGCACAGCCTCGTTTAATACCGAAATCAGTTTGTTCTGTATAATATCCATCATGATATACACATTGCAGCCTGTGTTAATACAACAACATTTTGTCTGTATAGATGCCATCATTATATACTCAGTGCCCTGTGTTATACAATCATTTTGTCTTTATATATGCCATAATGATTACATCATTGCAGCCGCCGCGTGTTAGTACAATCAATTTTGCCCTGTATATATATGGCCATAATTATATACAGCCTTGCGCCGTGTAAATACATCCATTTTTGTCTGTATAATTCCATAATTATTACAAATCATTGCAGCCTCGGGGAAATACAATCTTGTTGCTGTATTATGCCATAATTATATAACACATTGCAGCCCGCTCGTGTTACTTTACAATCATTATTTTGCCTTTATATATGCCATAATTATATACATCATTGCAGCCTCGTGTTAATATACAATCATGTTGCCTTTATATGTGCCATAATTATATACATCATTGCAGCCTCGTGTTATATACATCATTTGGTCTGTATAACCTGCCATCATTTAATAACAATCTTCGATCCTCGTGTAATACAATCATGTTGTCATGTATATGCCAATAATTAATATAGCCATCAGTGGCAGCCGTCGTGTTAATACAATCATTTTGTCTGTATATATGCCATAATTATATACATCATTGCAGCCTCGTGTAAATACAATCATGTTGTCTGTATATATGCCATAATTAGAAGCATCAGTTTGCGCCTCGTGTTAATACCATGCAAGTTGTCTGTATATCTGACCATACTTGTTATACTCATTGCACCGCCTACGTGTAAATACAATCAGTTTGGTCTGTATAAGCCAGAATTATATACACCACATCATTGCAGCGCCCCTCGTTGAAATACAATCATGTTGTCTGTTATATATGCCATAATTAAGATACACTCATTGCCACCTCGTGTTAATACCAATCATTTTGTCTTATATATGCCAAATTATGCTAGCATTTCTCCTCGTGTCAAAAAATCATTTCGTCTGTATATATGCCATAATTATATACATCATTGCAGCCTCGTGTAAATACAATCATTTTGCCTGTATATATGCCATAATTATATACATCATTGCAGCCTCGTGTTAATACAATCATTTTGCCTGTATATATGCCATAATTATATACATCATTGCAGCCTCGTGTAATACAATCATGTTTGCCTGTATATATGCCATAATTATATACATCATTGCAGCCTCGTGTTAATACAATCATTTTTGCCTGGTATAATATGCCATATTAATACTCCTGCAGGCCTCGTGTTAATACAATCATTTTGCCTTTATATATGCCATAATTATATACATCATTGCAGCCCGTGTTAATCAATCAAGGTTTCCTTTATATGTTGCCCATATTATTACGCATTGCAGCCGCCCCCTCGTGTTAATACCATCATTTTGCCTGTTACTATAAGATGCCTAATTATATACCTCGTCATTGCGCAGCCTCGTGTTACTAACAATCATTTTGCCTGTATATAGCTCATCATTATATACCAACTTGCCGTCCTTGTGTTAATCCAATCATTGTTGCCTGTTTAATAATGCCATATTATATACATCATTTCAGCCTCGTTACATACATCATGTTGCCTGTATCTATGCCAAATTATATACATCATTGGCAAGCCCGCGGTGTAAATTACCATCATGTGGCTGTATATATGATGCCATAATTATCTACAATCATGCAGCCTCGTTTATACAATCATTTTGTCTTTATAATATGCCATAATTATATACTCTTGCAGCCTCGTGTAATAAATCATTTTCGGTCTGTATATCTGGCCATATATATACAGCATTTGCAGGCCCTCGTGTTAATCAATCATGTTTGCCCGTATATATGCCATAATTTACAGCAGTCACCTCGGTCTACATCATTTTGCCTGTAATATATGCCCATAAATTATATACATCATTGCAGCCTCCGTGTTAATACAATCAGTTGCCTTATATATGGCCTTAATTATATACATCATTGCAAGGCCTCGTTAAAGCATCATGTTGCCTTATATATGCCATATTAATACATCATCTGCTTTGGCCGGCCTCGTGTTAATACACAGTTGGCCTTTGTAGTGCCTAATTAATACATCCATTGAGCAGCCTCGTGTTAATACAATCCATGTTGCTTTATAATGTGCCATAATTATATACCATCATTGCAAGTCCTCGTGTTAATACAATCTTTGCCGTTTATATAGTGGCCATAATTATATACAATCATGCAGCCTCGTATATAACAATCAGTTTGCCCTGATATATGCCCATAATTATATACATCATGCGCCCCTCATTGCAGCCAGTCCTCGTGTTAAGCCAATCATTTTGCCTGTACATATAATATGGCCATACGTAAAAATTATACACATTGCACCCGTGTTAATACAATCATTTTGCCTGTATATTGCCAATCATTAGAATACATCAATTGCAGCCTTGCGGTTAATACCATCATGTGCGTCTGTAGATATTCCATAATTAATACATCATTTCAGCCTCGTGTAATCACCATGTTGCTGTAGATGAATGCCATATTATATACAATCAATTGCAGCCCATATAATACAATCATGTTGCCTGTATATATGCCATAATTATATACATTATTGCAGCCTCGTGTAAATACAATCATGTTGCCTTTATATATGCCATTATTATATACATCATTGCAGCCTCGTATAAATACAATCATGTTGCCTGTATATATGCCATAATTATATACATCATTGCAGCCTCGTGTAAATACAATCATGTTGCCTATATATATGCAATCACTATAAATATCATTGCAGCTTCTTATGTATACAATCATTTTGCCTTTACATATGCTATCATTATATACATCATTAAATGCCTCTATATATACAATCATTTTGCCTATATATACCATCATTTATACATCATTAAATGCCTCTATATATATATATGCGATCGTTTTGCCTATATATATGCGATCACTTTATACATCATTAAATATATCTATATATACGATCATTTTGCCTAAATATATGCGAATAATATATGCATAATTCAATGCTTCTAAAAATACGATCACTTTTCCTATATATATGCGAACGCTATATACATCATTAAATGCCTGTACATATACGACCATTTGCCTATATATATGCGATCACTATTTACACCATAAAATGCCTCTATATATGTGATCATTACATACATCATTAAATGCCTCTATAAATACTTACATTTTGCCTAAATACATGCGATTATTATATACCTCATTAAATGCCTGTATATGTACAATCATTTTGCCTAGATATTTTTGAACATTCTATACATCATTAAATGCCTCTATATATACAATCACTTGCCTATATATATTCAATCACTACATACACCATTAAATGCCTCTATATATACGACAATTTTGCCTATACATATGCGATTGTTATATAAATCATCAAATGCCAGTGTATATACGAACATTTTGCCTATACATATGCGATTGTTATGTACATCATTAAATGCCTGTAAACATACGACCATTTTGCCTATACATATGCGATTGCTATATACACCATTAAATGCCTGTATATATACGACCATTTAGCCTATACATATGCGATTGTTATATACACCATTAAATGCCTGTATATATGCGACCATTTAGCCTATATATATGCGAGCATTATATACATCATTAAATGCCTGTATAAATACAAATTGGTTGCCTATATGTATGCGATCACTATTTGCACCATTAAAAGCCTCTATGTTTACAATCATTTTGCATATATATGTATGTGATCATTACATACATCATTAAATACCTCTATATATACTAACATTTTGCCTACATACATGCGATTGTTGTATACTGATATACATCATTAAATGCCTCTGTATATACAATCATTTTGCCTATATATATGCAAGCATTATATACATCATTTTAGGCCTCTAAATATACAATCATTTTGCCTTCATATATTCGATCACTATATACATCATTAAATGCCTCTAAATATGATCATTTTGCCTATATATATTCGAACACTATATACATCATTAAATGCCTGTATATATAAAATCATTTCGCCTATATGTATATGCAAACATTATGTACATCATTAAAGGCCTCTATATATACAATCATTTGCCTATACATGCGATCACTATATAGATCATTAAATGCTGTATATATGAGAACATTACATACATTAATAAATGCCTCCTGACATACGCACATTTTGCCTATATACATGCGATCATTATATACATTATTAAATGCCTCTATATATACTATCATTTTGGGTGGAGGTGAGGACATATGTGTAGCCCATTCTGTAACCCAGCCCCACGGGCACCCTATTATGATTGGGGTAGGGGTGATGTGTGTCTGTGTGGCCACCGGCCACACGGGCTACCGTACTAATACTACTATATATACAATCATTTTGTGTTATACCGGTAAACCAATCATGTGTATGAATTCATCTTTCCAGTTGTCTTCTCATGCTTTATACTATGGGTATTTCCTGGTTGGGCAAATGGTTCAATGGTTGATCAGTTTGAAGAAGCTACTGGGTTTGAATCCCTACAGGTGTGCTTCAGTGTTCGCGGTCGCTGTCAACTGCCATGGTAGCTCTGTCCAGGTAAAGATACAGAAAGTGACTAAGGAGTATGGTTATATGTATATATTTTTTTTTTTTGAAGGATATGATATGACTCTTCTACATGTATGAATTAAAAATCACCCCACTGCCCATGCCCGCAGTATCTCATCAAGAAGCAGGTGGATCTGGATGCTTGCGACAAGTATCATGTCACCGCTCTGCACTTAGCCTCCATAGAAGGGCATGCAGACACTGCCAAGGCTTTGATCAATGCTCGCTGCAACTCTCAGGCTCCGGATGACGAGGGAGACATGCCCATACACTGGGCTGCCACCAAGGGCCATCATGAGGTGAGATTCGTGGATCAGGTTTTTTTTTTCAAATCTGAAAGTAGTTTTCTTCTAGCTTAATGGTTTTAGACCTCCTCCAGGGACAGCGTTTTAGTGTATTTTATAGCTTTTTGGTCATTGTTTTGGCCATTTAGGGCCCAAAACGATGTGTTTTACTATGTTAAACTGATATTTTTGCCAAAAACAGGGTCAAAAGTAGCGATCGCTACATGTAGCGGTTAAAAAGCCCTGTCGTGGATAGGTGTGGTGTGGTGGATATGGGGTCTGTGGTGTGTGTGTGTGGTGGGGTGTGTGTGGGTCATACACTGGGCAGCCACCAAGGGCCATCATGAGGTGAGCTTGGTGGATAGGTCCTGGTGGGATCTAGGGTGTGGTGGGAATGGGGTGGTGGTGTGTGAAGTGTGTGGTGGTGGGGGTGGGGGTGGTGTGTGTGGTGTGGTGGTGGTGGTGGTGGTGGGGGGGGGGGGTCATACACTGGGGCAGCCACCAAGGGCCATCATGAGGTGAGCTTGGTGGATAGGTCCTGGTGGGGTCTAGGGTGTGGTGTGAATAGGGTGCGCGTGTGTGGTGGTGGTGGTGGGGGGGGGGGTCATACACTGGGCAGCCACCAAGGGCCATCATGAGGTGAGCTTGGTGGATAGGTACTAGTGTGGGGGGAAGTGTGGTGTGTCTGGTGTGTGGTGGGGTTTCGTGTGTGGTGGTGTGTTTGTTGGTCCCGCGTCCGCCCTCCGCCCCCCCCCCCCCCCCCCCACCCCCCCCCACCCCCCCCTCGTTCCCCCTTACCCCCTTCCCCTCTTCCCCCTCTTCACCCATCCCTTTCCCACCCTTCACACCCGGCACACCCTCACACCCGGCACACCTGTCACATCCTGCAAATGCCCGTCACCCCTTTCACTACCGGCACACCTCCACAACCCTCCACACCTCACACCCTTCACACCCTTCACAACCCGGCAAAACACGCCTTTCCGACCCGTCCACAAAAACCCAATACCCTTCACACCCATGCACAAACCCTTCACACACCTCCACACCACCCTCACACTCCTTCACACCCTCACAACCCCTTCACACCTCCTTCACCACCCTCCCACCCTTCACACCCTTCACAGCCTGCAACACACTTCACACCCTCGCACACCCTCCACAACCTTTACACCCTTCACACCCTCGACCCGTCACACCCCTTCACACAACTCCGCTTCACACCCTCCAACACCCTTTAGCACCCGTACACCCTACGACCGGGGCTTCACAACCCTTCACACCCTTCACAAACAGCACCCTTCACACCCTTCACACCCGGCATACCCTCCCCCCCCACCCGCCACACCCGTCACACCCGTCACACCGTCACCCCCTTCCAACCCACCACCCCTTCAACACCCTTCACACCCTTCACACCCTTCACACCCTTCACACCCTTCACACCCTTCACACCCTTCACGCCCTTCACACCCTTCACACCCTTCACACCCTTCACACCCTTCACACCCTTCACACCCTTCACACCCTTCACACCCTTCACACAAGACAACCCTGCACCGCCGCACCCTTCACACCAGCCTCACCTTACACCCAACACACCCTTCCACCCAAACAACCCCTTCAGATCACACCACCCTCACCCCCTTCACCCCAACCAACCCTCACAACCCAAATACCCTAACACCCTAACACCCAAACACCCAAACACCTTCAGACCAAAACACCCTTCACCCTTCACACCATTCACACCATTCACATCCTTCACACCATTCACACCATTCACAATCTCCACACCCTTCACACCCTTCACATCCAGGTTGTTAGGCTCTTGAGGTTGGCAGGCTCCCCTTTGACGTCAAAGAACACCTCAGGCTGGACCCCCCTGCACGCCCTCCACGCCCTTCACACCCTACACACTCTTCACACCCTTCACACCATTCACACCCAAACACCCTTCACCCTTCACAATACCCAAACAACCAAATACCCGAACACCTGAACACCCTTCACACCCTAACACCCTTCACATCCAGGTTGTTAGGCTCTTGAAGTTGGCTGGCTCCCCGTTGACGTCGAAGAACACCTCAGGCTGGACTCCCCTGCACCGCGCAGCATACAATGGACGCAAGGAGGCCGCCAATGCGATCATCAAGATGGGCGGGGACATGCACTGCAAAAACAACGACGGCAACACGCCTCTCCACATGGCGGTCATCATGAACCATATTAGTACAGCTGAGGTGAGTGCCATGTGGTGTGTAGGACATCTGAGGTGAGAGCCAAGCCAATCCACATACCAGTCATCATGAACCATATAAGTACAGCTGCGGAGAGAGACATGTGGTGGTGTGGTACAGCTGAGGTGAGAGCCAAGCCAAGCCACATGGCAGTCATCATGAACCATATAAGTACAGCTGCGGTGAGAGCCATGTGGTGTGGTGTGTAGTGCAGCTGAGGTGAGAGCCAAGCCAATCCACATAGCAGTCATCATGAACCATATTAGCACAGCTTAGGTGAGTGTGGTGTAGTGTGAGTGCAGCTGAGGTGAGAGCCATGTGGTATGGTGTGTAGTACAGCTGAGGTGAGTGCCATGTGGTGAGGTGTGTAGACAAACTTAGGCAGAGCCCCCCCCACCCCACCCCCCCCCACACACCTCACCCCACACCCCCCCCCCCTCACCCGGCCCACCAGTTCCTATTCCCAGACTGTTTGCCCACATCAGCTCTTTTTAACAAGAATTCACAACTATTCCCGGGTGACCTGTGCCTCAACGATGCTATGCGTGACATTCTCATGAATTACAACTGGAAGAAGCTCCCGCTCCCCCCCCCCCCCCCCCCCCCCCCCCCCCCCCCCCCCCCCGCCCCTCACCACCCCCTCATGTTCTCCCCCCTCCAACCCACCCCCCCCTCCACCCCCCCGTGAACCGTCGACAGCCCTTCACCGCCCACCTCCCCGTCCTATCCCCCCGCCTCACCCCTCCATCTCCCCTGCTCCCGATCACACCCACCCCCCCCCAGGGGGCCCTATTCACCCTATCCCCCCCAAGGTCCCTATGCCAGAATGGTGCCAAGACAAGATATGTTTAGAGCACAAGACCTGTGGCCTCAAACGATGCAACGCGGACATCTCATGAACTACCAACATGGAAGGAAGCTCATACCCCCACCACCCCCTAAAAACCCCTATCCAACCTACCTCCCCCCCCTACCCCCGCCTACCCCCCATACCCGCCCCGCTCCACCCCCCGGCCCCCACCCCCTCCCCTCTGTCCGCCGCCCCCTCACATCCCCCTCCTTCCCCGTTTCCCTCCTCCCCACCCTAGGTCCCCATCCCCCTCCCCCCCCGGTGTTCGCTCCTCCCACACACCCGCCGCTCTCCCGTCCTCACCCCCTAGCCCTCCTTCCTCCCCCCCGAGAGCCAGCCCCCCCGCCCCACGCAGCCGCAAACCCTCCCCCCCCCCCCCCCCAACCCTTCTGCGCCCTCTCCTCCCCCCGTATCCCCGGGCGATCCACTTCCCTCCCCTCTCCCACCTACCCCACCCCCCCGATGCGATCCCGCCTACAGTGCCCCGCATCGGGCTCGCCCGCGCCCTCACGTTCAACTCCTCCCCCTTCCCCCCGACCCCTTTCCCCCCCCCCATTACCGAGATTCGTTCCCCCCCCTCCCTCCCCCGTCAGGCCCCATTTCCCCCAAAGGGTCCTATGCCAGAATGGTGCCAAGCAAGATATGGTTAACAAGAGGCACAAGACCCCGGGTGACCTGTGCCTCAACGATGCTATGCGTGACATTCTCATGAATTACAACTGGAAGAAGCTCATCCTTGGGAAGGACGTCCCTAGGACAGGTCCCGAGGTTGGGGAAGAAGCTTTGTAAGTTGGCGGCCCTTTTGAAATATGTATATATATAATATTATAATACATAATTATAATAATTAATGTATATATAATGTATATATAATTATAATATGGATAATATAATATAATATAATATGTAATTAGGGTCGGTTCAATTGGTGGTTGGTGGTTGGGTGGTTGATATAGTGTGATTGGTGGCCCATTTGAAATATATGTAGCAGTTAAGGGCGGTTCAATTGGTGGTTGGTTGTTGGTTGGTTGCTATAATGTGATTGGTGGCCCCTTTGGAATATGTGCAGTAATGAGGGACGGTTCAATTGGTGGTTGGTTGTTGGTGGTTGGTTGGTTGGTTGCTATAATGTGATTGGTGGCCCTTCCAAAATATGTATAATCTGAAGGGACGGTTTAGGACCCTATACCCTAACCCTAAACCCCAAACTCACCCCACCACTGCGTTTCTGTGTCGTTGCAGGGATGAGGCCGCACGGGACTTGGAGGGCTTGAGCATGGACGATGGCGGTCCGACAACAAGGAGGTGTGTGTATTGGGTTGGCTTGATTTGGCTTGGCTTGATTTTGATTTGGCTTCGCTTGGGTTGGTTTTAAACGAAATATAGGTTTGTGCATGTTACATGCAGATGGTCGTGCCCCTTTGTATTCCCCCAGGTTTGGGTTGGCTTGGCTTGGTTTGTAGCAAAACTTGGAATTGTGTATGATGTGGATGGTCGTGCCCCCTCGCATTCCCCCAGGTTTGGGTTGGCTTGGCTTGGTTTGTAGCAAAACTTGGAATTGTGTATGATGTGGATGGTCGTGCCCCCTCGCATTCCCCCAGGTTTGGGTTGGCTTGGCTTGGTTTGTAGCAAAACTTGGAATTGTGTATGATGTGGATGGTCGTGCCCCCTTCCATTCCCCCAGGTTTGGGTTGGCTTGGCTTGGTTTGTCGCAAAACTTGGAATTGTGTATGATGTGGATGGTCGTGCCCCCTCGCATTCCCCCAGGTTTGGGTTGGCTTGGCTTGGTTTGTAGCAAAACTTGGAATTGTGTATGATGTGGATGGTCGTGCCACCTTGCATTCCCCCAGGTTTGGGTTGGCTTGGCTTGGCTTGGTTTGTAGCAAAACTTGGAATTGTGTATGATGCGGATGGTCGTGCCACCTTGCATTAAAAGGCAAAAGAAAAGCAAACTAATAACATTACGAGATTAGGTTTCTGCAACAAGGGCTTCCCTGACCTGCGTCCACGGGAAAGGGAAGGAAAAGGCAAGATGTGATTCCGCAGAGAAATGGGAATCCTCAGAAAACATAATAAGCAAAACAAATAAGATTGTGTTTTCTAGTGGTGCAGGAGAAGAGAAGCGTGTGACGAGGGCTTCCCTGACCTGCCTCCCATCCACGGGAAAGGGAAAGGCAAGTCGTGATTCCACTGAGAAATGGGAATCATCAGAAAACATTATAAGCAAAACAAATAAGATTGTGTTTTCTGGTGGTGCAGGAGAGGAGACGTGTTGGACAGGGGCTTCCCTGACCTGCCTCCCATCCACGGGAAATTGAAGGCAAGTCGTGATTCCACAGAGAAATGGGAATCCTCAGAAAACATTAAACAGCAACAAAAAAATGATGCGATTGTATTTTCTGCTGGAGCAGGAAAGATGTGTGCAACGAGGGCTTCCCTGACCTGCCTCCCGTCCACGGAAAAGTGAAGGCAAGTCGTGATTCTGCAGAGAAATGGGAATCTTCGGCGGCTGCCTTCATGCAAGAAGCGTCAACGGAGTGTGAGCGAGTTTCTTCTAGACGAAGCGGTCCCTATGGAATGGTAAGCCTTTGTTTAAACTTTGTGTCTGTGTGTGGCTGGCTGTGTGTCCTGCTCCTGCTCCAGACCAGCTTCTGCTTTTGCTCCAAGGGTTCACCACTTCACCCCACAAAACAAGTTGGCGGCTGCCTTCATGCAAGAAGCCTTAACAAAGTGTGGGGGGGTCTCTTCTAGACGAAGCGTTCCCTATGGAATGGTGAGGCCTTTGTTTGAAACTTGGTGGCTGGCTGTGGCTGGCTGTGTGTGTGTCCAGCTCCTGCTCTTGCTCCTGCTTCTGCTCCAAGTGTTTACCCCACCTCCCCAGTTATCACTTCACTTCACCTCTCTACAACTCAACGGAGTGTGAGCGAGTCTCTTCTAGACGAAGCGGTCCCTATGGAATGGTAAGCCTTCGTAACTTGGTGGTTGTCTGGCTTCCCTTGCTTTTCTACCTGAGCAATTGCGCGATAAACGATGGATTGGCAGAGATTAGATAGAAACGATGCAGATATGGCGTGGTTTCAAGCTAGACGAAGCGGTCCTTAGGAATGGTAAGCCTTTGTAACTCGGTGGCTGTCTGTGGCTGTGGGTGTGTCCTGCTCCTGCTCCTGCTTCTGCTCCAAGTGTTCACCTCACCTCCCCAGTTATCACTTCACTTCACCTCTCAACAACTCAACAGAGTGTGAGCGACTTTCTTCTAGACGAAGCGGTCCCTATGGAATGGTAAGGCCTTTGTTTAAAACTTGGTGGCTGGCTGTGTTTCCTGCTCCTGCTCCTGCTTCTGCTCCAAGTGTTCACCTCACCTCCCAAGTTATCACTTCACTTCACCTCTCGAGAACTCACCCAGCCCTAAACTCACCCCACGTCCCCACCCTGCCCAAGACCTCACCCGCCCTCTCTCTGTTCTTCAACCCCACAGCGCAGGACACTGTAGTTGAGAAGGAGAAACAAGACGCTCCGCTTCCCAATGCCCAAATTGTGGTGCCCCCCCCCCCATCGTAGCCCACCCAGCCCACCCACAATCCATTCACCTTCTCCTCCCCCACACACACCCCACACACCCACCTTCCCTCAAGAACTCATCCGCCCTCTCTCTGTTCTTCAACCCCACAGCGCAGGACGCTGGGCTAGGGAGATGCCTCAGACATGGCTTATCTTTTGGCTTTTCTTAGCAGCTTCCAGGCAGCTTCTTGAGCCAGCCACTAGGCTACACCTAAAGATTCCAATAGTCCTGGAAAGCTGAGGATGCCAGCTTCCAGGCAGCTTCTTGAGCCAGCCACTAGGCTACACACAAAGATTCCAGCAGTCCTGGAAAGCTGAGGATGCCAGCTTCCAGGCAGCTTCTTGAGCCAGCCACTAGGCTAAACACAAAGATTCCAGCAGTCCTGGAAAGCTGAGGATGCCAGCTTCCAGATGCACTACAGTGCTTGAGGTTTGGCTGGATAGCTAGTCAGGGGAGCTTCCTAGAAGCTGCTCGTCATTGCTGAGAAGAAAAGCAATGGCATCAGATACTATATGCGAGAATATGTATGTATGTATGTATGTATGTATGTATGTATGTATTTATGTATGCAGACAACACAACCAGGCCTCATTGATACGAGCACCTTGGGCGCATTCCTGCTTTGTGCATTCTGCTTGTTTCACTGCCTGATCTTACTTACATGTGCGTATGCATGTATGTATGTTACAGTCCAGGGGTAGGCCAAATAGGCTTAAGGGACTTGCCCAACCATGACAGGAAGAGCTAAAAAGAAAAGGCATTGGATATGCCCATGCAACTTGCTATCTTGCCCATATATATTGCTATCTTTTAATGTATGTATGTGTAGGTGTATGTATACCGTTGCAAACCCATGGTGCAGTGCTGATAAGACTGTTGTCTACTGCGTGAGCCATTACACCATGGGCAGCAGACGAATGGGAAAGGTCTTATCAACGGGAGCACTCCAGGATTCACTCATTTTTGTAAGGCTCACGATTGACTGCTCACCGTGTATTGTTGGCATTCATATAATGACTGGTGAGTTAAGCATGCCAAGCGTGTGTGAACACGTGTTGTCTCCTTCCAAGCATGCGAAGGACGTACGATTTTTCAATTTCACTCTAGCACCCCTTCCCTAATACCGTTTCTGCACTCAGCTTTGAAAATGAAAAAGAAAAAAAGAAAATGTGAAGAAGAAAAGTCATTTGTTCGCGTTTACATTTTCCTGGTAATAATTATTTTACAGCCAAAGACGGCGAACAGCCAAATTGCTGGCTGAAGCTATGTAACCAAGTTCAATTTCAACTTTGCGGTGTAGTAACGGTGATTATACCTAAGACGGCGAGCAGCCATAAGGCGCACATAGCCATGTAAAAGTCAAATCATGAAGGCTGGTAGATCATGTAAACGTCAAATCATCAAGGCTGGTAGACCAACTAAACGTCAAATCATCAAGGCTGGTAGACCATGTATGGTAATCAAACTTAACTACATCAGGGAAGGGAGGAGGAGAGGGAAGGGGGGGGGGGGGGGGGGGGGGGGGGGGGGGTCAATATCACTTATGTTACAGTCACACAAAAAAGGTGGGTTTCGTTGCACCGGTATTGAACAGTCCTTCGGACGCAGCTAACATCCAAACAGCTACATTGGAAAACAATGGCTGAGCCAAACAAGATTAGGCCAACACGAAGATAGGCCAGTACAATATACAATAGAGGTAGAGTAGAAATACAAGAAGAAAAGGTAGAGTAGAAGTGCAAGAAGAAAGTAGAAGTACAAGAAGAAAAACAAAGTACAGTAGAAGCCAGGCAGGGTTGCTCAGGGAGACTCCAAGATCTGCATCTGAGACGCAGCGGACCCTCCAAGAACACAACCGACCTACTGGACCTGAGTCTGAGACGCAACGGACCCTCCAAGATCTGCGTCTGAGAAACAACGTTTCGAACAACCCTGGTGCCACGTTACGTCTCACGTCTCAAACACTGCTTTTGGAGGGGCCGTTACTTTGACAACGTAGATTCCGAAGCACCCTAGCACAGCCCTGGCAGTGACACATCCATGTGATAACGACCATAGCCACACGATAAAAATAATCAAAACATCACCTTGCACATAAGTACATAACCAAGAAACATAACAGCTTGACGAAAAGCAGTAATATGGAACAGTACACGTACAGTCACAACGTATATACAGGTACATAGCAAGCATGTACAATAGCAATACACAGTAAATGTACAGTAGTAACGTACATACATGTACATTGCAAGCATGTACAATAGCAATACACAGTACATGAACAGTAGCAACGTACTGCATCTATGCATGGGGTAGTAGTACTTAACACAACTGTCCCGTTGCAGTTGTGGTGGTTAATGCGAACTATGTGCAACTGTGATATGACTGCCTCACATGCGTACGACGCATTGTATTGCGCATTCAAGCGGTACCAAATCACAGAACATCGGAATATCTGACCAGCACATCCAGGTCCCAGGTAGAAGGGTGTAGGGTTGAGGGCCGTTCTCTCTGGCAGATCGTTGCAACTTGTGGTCAGCCTCCCAGGCCAGTCACTGAGCCAAGCCTCAGGGTTGCCAAGCCAAGCCAATGCATCAGCGTTGCCAAGCCAAGCCAATGCATCAGCGTTGGCAAGCCAAGTCAACGCATCAGCGTTGCCGAGCCAAGCCAAGCCAATGCATCAGCGTTTCCAAGCCAAGCCAATGGCTAGGGTTTAGCATTGCCAAGCCAAGCCAATGGTTAGGGTTTAGCGTTGCCAAGCCAAGCCAATGCATTAGCATTGCCAAGCCAATGGCTAGGGTTTAGTGTTGCCAAGCCAAGCCAAGCCAATGCATCAGCGTTGGAACCCTTGACATGACAGTTGGTCCGTCCTGGCCGAATAATGCATCGCTACCAACAACCTTAGTTCCTTCGGTGGTGTTAAGGTTGCTAAGTTGTTTTCTCAGGACCTGTCGCACATGCAGTTGTCATGTCAGCCACATGTGCAGCTGTCACCTGAAATCGGCCGCATATGCAACAGTCACCTGATATCTGTCTGGGTCTCCATAATCGCACGCCAGCACTCCTGAAGTCCCACCATGCACGCACCAGGGCCGACCATAAGGCGGCCCCGGGCACCCTGCTATGGTTGGGAATATCCCCTTATCCCCAGATCGGGAGCCAATCCATAAGCACAAGGGCCAAGGGCCAGCTAACGAGAGCATGAATCACAGATCAAGAGCCAAGCCATAAGCACAAGGGCCACGGGCCAGCTGACAAGAGCATGGCTCAAAGATCGGGAGCCAAGCCATAAGCACAAGGGCCACGGGCCTGCTAACGAGAGCATGGATCACAGATCGAAAGCCAAGCCTGAAGCATAAGGGCCTTGGGCCAGCTGACGAGAACATAGATCACAATTCCAAACCCAGCAGTGCAGGGTTCTGCGCAACTAGGGTCATCACGACCTCACGATCCATGTTCCCGAAGAGGGCAAACACCTGCGGCAACAAGTACCAAAGGTGTGTGGTGTTGGTGGTGTGTGTGTGTGTGTGGGGGGGGGGGTGAGAGGGCAAACACCTGCGGCAATGAGTAACAAAGGTGTGTGGTGTTGGTGTTGGTGGTGTGTGTGTGTGTGTGTGTGTGTGTGTGTGTGTGTGTGTGGGGGGGGGGGGGGGGGGAGGGGAGGGGGCAAACACCTGCGGCTATGAGTAGCAAAGGTGTGTGTGTGTGTTTGTGTGTGTGTGTGTGTGGGGGGGGGGGGGGGGGAGGGGGAGGGGAGAGGGCAAACGCCTGTGGCAATGAGTATCGAATGTGTGTGGTGTTGCTGGTGTTGCTGGTGTGTGTGTGTGTGGGGGGGGGGGGGGGGGGGGGGGGGGGGGAGGGCAAACGCCTGTGGCAATGAGTATCGAATGAATTCAGGATTGACAAATCAGTAGGGAACGGCAATATGATATCATACAATATCATGTCATCATATGATGCCGGCAGTCTTACTAGGCTAAAGTTGTCATTTATGTACAATACCATATGATGTCTTTTGTATGATAGCATATGATATCATACTCGCCTTTGGCCAACATCATATGATATGCCGGTCCCTACAAATCAGTGAGGGATTGATGGATCCACTGTTTTTGGCGGAGCCCCCCCTTCTGGGAGGTGGTAACCCCCAGTGTTACCCATTTGTCCGTTCGACCGTCTGACCATGATGAAGCCAGACACGTCAGCCAACGGTCTTGTAACTAACTCGCTTTCCTTGCCACCTGTTGCTCCGTCGCGATCACTCTCCGCCAATTTTTAGCGTCGCAGGCGACGCTACATCGAACTTGTTTGTGTGTGTGTGTGTGTGGTGGTGTGGGGGGGAGTTCACCTTCTCAAAATGGTCCCGCAGCACGTTGGGAGGGATTGTGAAGATGGCGGGACAGCTGAGTACCAGATTATTGACTGACGTATTTGCCCTTTGAAAGATGTGTGTGGTGCGTGTGTGTGTGTGTGTGGTTGTGTGGGGGGGGAGTTCACCTTTTCAAAATGGTCCCGCAGCACGTTGGGAGGGATTGTGAAGATGGCAGGACAGCTGAGTACCACATTATTGACTGACGTATTTGCCCTTTGAAAGATGTGTGTGGTGCGTGTGTGTGTGGTGGTGTGGGGGGGAGTTCACCTTTTCAAAATGGTCCCGCAGCACGTTGGGAGGGATTATGAAGATGGCGGGACAGCTGAGTACCAGATTATTGACTGACGTATTTGCCCTTTGAAAGATGTGTGTGGTGCGTGTGTGTGTGGTGCTGGTGTGAGGTGGGGGGGATGAGTTCACCTTTTCAAAATGGTCCCGCAGCACGTTGGGAGGGATTATGAAGATGGCGGGACAGCTGAGGACCAGCTTGTAGACGGACGTCTGGGCCACCGCAAGCAAGGCGGCTGTTGTGGTCAACCTTGAAGAGGTCACCTCGGTTGTTGTCATGATCACGGGCGGGTATCGCAAAACCATGGAGGCCACCTGCAGAGGTCGATTACTTCATCATTATTATTGCATTTTTTGTTTATTTTATTATTATTATTATTATTATCAGGAGGAGACAGGCCTCAAATTTTTCAGTCATGCCGATCGATTTTTTCTGAGAACAGGGCTGTAATCGCATGTATCATGGCGATATTTAAAGTTACTTTTCAGGTCATTCTGAGCACCTCATTAAGGGGGGGGGGGGGGGGGGGGGGGGGGGGTCAGCCCTCATTTTGTTTTTTGCTAACTTTTTACTCAGACCTCCAAATGACATTTTAAGACCACCCATAAGTAAGCCTTGGTAAGGGTAGTCTATTGGCACCTAGTGCAATAAGTATTTACCCCCCCCCCCCCCGCCCCCCCATACCCAGCCCAGAGTAACAGTGGGTGAATGGCTGGGTATGTGATGATAATATGGGTGGGTGAATGGGTGGGTAATATGGGTGGGTAATATGGGTGGGTAATATGGGTGAGTATGTGTGGGTGAATGGGTGTGGGGTGGGAATGCCCCCAGCCCCCCCCACCACCACCCCCACCACCACACACACACAACCCACCCAACCACCGCCCCGACCCTCCACCATGCGACAACACCGAAACACCGCCATTCTACCACGTAGTACGCGTTTGCTTCCTCTTCGTTTCGGTATGCCTTGGTAACAAATTTGGTGTGTCTATTGGGGTGCCTTTATTGAGCCTCCCTGCTGACATCATTCGCCTGATTGGGACGAAACCTGCAATGGCCTCCGGCCAAGGCCCATTAAACATTGGGGCCAAGTTGGGTGGGACCCAAGGGGAATTGTAGCTGAACCATGCTGAGATAGTTGTCCTACTTCTTAGGTGCTACTGTTTTGTTTTAAATAATGAGAACTCCAGTTTTGGGCTGCCCCCTGCAAAGTTGAAGTGTGACTACGGTACTCGGGCAACCCAGAGGGGGTGCAAAACTGATTTTTGACTATCACACAATCCCTATGTGGGAATTCTGAGGATGCCATTATGTGCGCCATACTGTAAACCCCCTGAATCCATATCTAAGTTTTTCAAAAAGGGGTTATTTCTATTTAAGGGGGGGGGGGGGGGGGGGGGGAGGGGTCAGCCCTCCCAAGGTTTTGAAGGCATGGTGTGGCCTATTTATTTTTTCTTCTCCTCCCGTTATTAATATTATAATTATTATTATTATTATAGTTTTATTATACTTGTATTATAATTGTAATTGCGTGATTGTTAATGTTCCACATCGGTAGTTGTCATAATCACGGGCGGGTACCGCAAACCATGGAGGCCACCTGCAGAGGGTGATTATGTTGTGCCTCAAATAACAAAATGTAGTGCAGTGTAGTGACACTAACATGATCACGGGCGGGTACCGCAAAACCATGGAGGCCACCTGCAGAGGGTGATTATGTTGTGCCTCAAATAACAAAATGTAGTGCAGTGTAGTGACACTAACATGATCACGGGGGGGTATCGCGAAACCATGGAGGCCACCCGCAGAGGGTGATTATGTTGTGCCTCAAATAACAAAATGTAGTGCAGTGTAGTGACACTAACATGATCGCGGGCGGGTATCGCGAAACCATGGAGGCCACCCGCAGAGGGTGATTATGTTGTGCCTCAAATAACAAAATGTAGTGCAGTGTAGTGACACTAACATGATCGCGGGCGGGGTATCGCGAAACCATGGAGGCCACCCGCAGAGGGTGATTATGTTGTGCCCAAATAACAAAATGTAGTGCAGTGTAGTGACACTAACATGAATCGCGGGCGGGTATCGCGAAACCATGGAGGCCACCCGCAGAGGGTTGATTATGTTGTGCCTCAAATAACAAAATGTAGTGCAGTGTAGTGACACTAACATGATCGCGGGCGGGTATCGCGAAACCATGGAGGCCACCCGCAGAGGGTGATTATGTTGGGCCTCAAATAACAAAATGTAGTGCAGTGTAGTGACACTAACATTGATCACGGGGGGGTATCGCGAAACCATGGAGGCCACCCGCAGGAGGGTGATTATGTTGTGCCTCAAATAACAAAATGTAGTGCAGTGTAGTGACACTAACATGATCGCGGGCGGGTATCGCGAAACCATGGAGGCCACCCGCAGAGGGTGATTATGTTGTCCCTCAAATAACAAAATGTAGTGCAGTGTAGTGACACTAACATGATCGCGGGCGGGTATCGCGAAACCATGGAGGCCACCCGCAGAGGGTGATTATGTTGTGCCTCAAATAACAAAATGTAGTGCAGTGTAGTGACACTAACATGATCGCGGGCGGGTATCGCGAAACCATGGAGGCCACCCGCAGAGGGTGATTATGTTGTGCCTCAAATAACAAATGTAGTGCAGTTGTAGTGACACTAACATGATCGCGGGCGGGTATCGCGAAACCATGGAGGCCACCCGCAGAGGGTGATTATGTTGTGCCTCAAATAACAAAATGTAGTGCAGTGTAGTGACACTAACATGATCGCGGGCGGGTATCGCGAAACCATGGAGGCCACCCGCAGAGGGTGATTATGTTGTGCCTCAAATAACAAAAGTAGTGCAGTGTAGTGACACTAACATGATCGCGGTGCGGGTATCGCGAAACCATGGAGGCCACCCGCAGAGGGTGATTATGTTGTGCCTCAAATAACAAAATGTAGTGCAGTGTAGTGACACTAACATGATCGCGGGCGGGTATCGCGAAACCATGGAGGCCACCTGCAGAGGGTGATTATGTTGTGCCTCAAATAACAAAATGTAGTGCAGTGTAGTGACACTAACATGATCGCGGGCGGGTATCGCGAAACCATGGAGGCCACCCGCAGAGGGTGATTATGTTGTGCCTCAAATAACAAAATGTAGTGCAGTGTAGTGACACTAACATGATCGCGGGCGGGTATCTCAAAACCATGGAGGCCATCTGCAAAGGGTGACTACGTTGCAATCAATAGCAAAATGTAGTGTAGTGTAGTGCAGTGTAGTGACGTGTAGTGTAGTGGCACTAACATGATCACGGGGGGGGGGGGGTATCCTGAAACCATGGAGGCCACCTGCAAAGGGTGACTACGTTGCAATCAATAGCAAAATGTAGTGTACTGTAGTGCAGTGTAGTGACGTGTAGTGTAGTGGCACTAACATGATCACGGGGGGGGGGGGGGGGGGGGGGGGGGGGGGTATCCCGAAACCATGGAGGCCACCTGCAAAGGGTGACTACGTTGCAATCAATAGCAAAATGTAGTGTAGTGTAGTGCAGTGTAGTGACGTGTAGTGTAGTGGCACTAACATGATCACGGGGGGGGGGGGGGGGGGGGGGGGGGGGGGGGGGGTATCCCGAAACCATGGAGGCCACCTGCAAAGGGTGACTACGTTGCAATCAATAGCAAAATGTAGTGTAGTGTAGTGCAGTTGTAGTGACGTGTAGTGTAGTGGCACTAACATGATCACGGGGGGGGGGGGGGGGGGGGGGGGGGGGGGGGTATCCCGAAACCATGGAGGCCACCTGCAAAGGGTGACTACGTTGCAATCAATAGCAAAATGTAGTGTAGTGTAGTGCAGTGTAGTGACGTGTAGTGTAGTGGCACTAACATGATCACGGGGGGGGGGTATCCCGAAACTATGGAGGCCACCTGCAAAGGGTGACTACGTTGCAATCAATAGCAAATGTAGTGTAGTGTAGTGCAGTGTAGTGACGTGGCACTAACATGATCACGGGGGGGGGGGGGGGGGGGGGGGGGGTATCCCGAAACCATGGAGGCCACCTGCAAAGGGTGACTACGTTGCAATCAATAGCAAAATGTTAGTGTAGTGTAGTGCAGTTGTAGTGACGTGTAGTGGCACTAACATGATCACGGGGGGGGGGGGGGGGTTATCCCGAAACCATGGAGGCCACCTGCAAAGGGTGACTACGTTGCAATCAATATAGTGTAGTGTAGTGCAGTGTAGTGACGTGTAGTGTAGTGGCACTAACATGATCACGGGGGGGGGGGGGGGGGGGGGGGGGGGGGGTATCCCGAAACCATGGAGGCCACCTGCAAAGGGTGACTACGTTGCAATCAATAGCAAAATGTAGTGTAGTGTAGTGCAGTGTAGTGACGTGTAGTGTAGTGGCACTAACATGATCACGGGGGGGGGGGGGGGGGGGGGGGGGGGGGGGGTATCCCGAAACCATGGAGGCCACTGCAAAGGGTGACTACGTTGCAATCAATAGCAAAATGTAGTGTAGTGTAGTGTAGTGCAGTGTAGTGACGTGTAGTGTAGTGGCACTAACATGATCACGTGGGGGGGGGGGGGGGGGGGGGGGGTATCCCGAAACCATGGAGGCCACCTGCAAAGGGTGACTACGTTGCAATCAATAGCAAAATGTAGTGTAGTGTAGTGCAGTGTAGTGACGTATAGTGTAGTGGCACTAACATGATCACGGGGGGGGGGGGGGGGGGGGGGGGTATCCCGAAACCATGGAGGCCACCTGCAAAGGGTGACTACGTTGCAATCAATAGCAAAATGTAGTGTAGTGTAGTGACGTGTAGTGTAGTGGCACTAACATGATCACGGGGGGGGGGGGGGGGGGGGGGGGGGGGGGTATCCCAAAAGCATGGAGGCCACCTGCAAAGGGTGACTACGTTGTTATCAATACCAAAATGTAGTGTAGTGTGGTGACGTGTATTGTAGTGGCACTAACATGATCACAGGGTGGGTGGGGTGGGGTGGGTACCCCAAAACCATGGAGGCCACATGCAGAGGGTAGGGGGAAGTCAGCCCGGCATTTGCCAGCCCGGGGGTGGTGTTTAAACCTAAATCCCTAAACCCTATGTTCTCGAGACAATGGTTTTGTTTAACATGGTTCCAGCCTTCAATCCTGCTTGCCGTCCGGGTGGATCATGTAAAGTGTACTGCATGTTCATTGGATCTTTCCATGTGTATTGCCTGTTCATTGGGTAGTTGGATCATACACATACCTCACCAGATTCAGTACTTAGATCATGTAAAGTGTACTGCGTGTTCATTGGATCTTTCTATGTGTATTGCCTATTCATTGGGTCATACACATACCTGATTAGATTCCGCTTGCAGGAGCTCCTGCAGTGCTTCCATTTTCACCGTCAGCCTGACCATGGTCCCGTCCTGAAGGTGGCTTGGCCTTGTGTGGAGGGGCATGATATCAAGCGCTGGGTCAGCCTAGTCAGACTGACCATGGTCCCGTCCATGACCTTCATGTCCCAAGTTCTATATGGTGAGCGAAGTCCCTAGTTGGCGTTGGTGGTTGAAGTGGATGTGGTGGTAGTGGTGGTACAGGTGGTAGTGGTGGTAGTGGTGGTAGTGGTGGTAGTGGTGGTAGTGGTGGTACAGGTGGTAGTGGTTGTGATAGTGTAGATTCCGCTTGCAGGAGCTCCTGCAGTGCTTCCATTTTCACCGTCAGCCTGCCCATATCTTCCGCCATCAGGGACGGGAATGAATACATCAAGCAGACCTGCAAAAAAAATACAATTGCATGTCAGCACACGACACGATTGCATGTCAGCATGGTTGAGTCACGAGGGGCAACAGGGGGGGACACAACACACGATGAGTAACATGAGTGACACACGACTGCATGTCAGCATGGTTGAGTCACGAGGGGCAACAGGGGGGGACACAACATGTTTAAACACACGATGAGTAACATGAGTGACACACAATGAGTAACATGAGTAACACACGATGAGTAACACACGATGAGTAATAGAAGTGACACAAAATGAGTAAACACACAATGAGTAACATACAATGAGTCATGTGATTACATCCTGTACTCGGGAGTATGGTGTAGCAGTGTTGATGCTACCCATGTTTAATCTGCCCTCAGACTGAGGGTAGCCTGAAGGCTGATATACACATAGACAAAACAACCTATGCCATGGTGCGTGGTAGCCATGTCATTACATATTGTGCTCAGGGAGTGTGGTGTAGTAGATTGATGCTACCCATGTGTACTCTGCCCACAGACTGTGGGTAGCCTGAAGGCTTACATACACATAGACAAAAACAACCTATGTCATGGTGTGTGGTAGCCATGTCATGACATCCTGTACTCGAGAGTATGGTGTAGCAGTGCTGATGCTGCCCATGTTTAATCCGCCCACAGACTGAGGGTAGCCTGAAGGCTGATATACACAAAGATAAAACAACCTATGCCATGGTGCGTGGTAGCCATGTCATTACATATTGTGCTCAGGGAGTGTGGTGTAGTAGATTGATGCTACCCATGTGTACTCTGCCCACAGACTGTGGGTAGCCTGAAGGCTTACATACACATAGACAAAAACAACCTATGTCATGGTGTGTGGTAGACATGTCATGACATCCTGTACTCGAGAGTATGGTGTAGCAGTGCTGATGCTGCCCATGTTTAATCCGCCCACAGACTGAGGGTAGCCTGAAGGCTGATATACACAAAGATAAAACAACCTAAGCCATGGTGCGTGGTAGCCATGTCATTACATCCTGTGCTCAGGGAGTGTGGTGTAGTAGTATTGATGGTACCCATATGTACTCCACCCGAGGACGGTCAGCAGCCTGAAGGCTGATATACCATGTAATCAAAACAAAACAAACTTTCACATACCGCCTGGGCAGGAGTCATAGGCGCCAGCAATTTAGCTACATCCTTGATTCGCTGGGCGACCCTGTCTGCTGGTGTGGTGAGGATGTTGGGCTGTTTGGCCACGAGAGAGCACAGATCTTCCCAGGGGACATCCAGCGTATCGAGCAGGCCCTGTGGTCAACACAAGGACAGAGACGTTGGTTTGTATGGTAAACAAAGGCTTGGGGGTAAACTTGGCTGGGCAACCCTGCCTGCTGGTGTGGTGAGGATGTTGGGCTGTTGGGCCACTAGGGAGCACAGATCTTCCCGGGAAACATCCAGCGTATCCAGCAGGCCCTGTGGTCAACACAAGGTCAAAGACGTTGGTTTGTATAGTGAAAAAAGAGCTGGGGGTAAACTTGGCTGGGTAATCCTGTTTGCTGGTGTGGTGAGGATGTTGGGCTGTTGGGCCACGAGAGAGCACAGATCTTCCCGGGGAACATCCAGCGTATCCAGCAGGCCCTGTGGTCAACACAAGGTCAAAGACGTTAGTTTGTATGGTAAGAAAGAGGCTTAAGGGTAAACTTGGCTGGGCGACCCTGTCTGCTGGTGGGGTGAAGATGTTGGGCTGTTGGGCCACGAGAGAGCACCTATCTTCCCGGGGAACATCCAGCGTATCCAACAGGCTCTGGGGTCAACACGAGGTGAGGATGTTGGGCTGTTGGGCCACGAGAGAGCACAGATCTTCCCGGGGAACGCCCAGCATATCCAGCAGGCACTGTTGGGATACACGAGGCCAAAGACGTTAGTTATGTAGAAAGCAAAAAAAAAAAAAAAAAAAAAACTAAAAAAAAAAAAAAAACAAAAAAAAACAAAAAAAAAAAATAAACAAAAAAGAAAAAAACGAAAAAAAACCCCCCCCCCCCCCCCCCCCTTAAATGAGAGGGGGGCTCAGAAAAAAAGACACATTTCATGAATCGTAAATATTCATGTCATGTACATCCTGTACTCGGAATTAATTGATCGGCTTGAATCAATGTTTGGCACTTTGGCTCAGGATGATGTACTCTTTACTGCTGGTAAAAATTGCTAGGTTAAAATGATGTACTCCTGCTGGTAAAAATTGTTAGGTTGATCCAGGGTAAATCAATAATAAATATAAGGTAAATGTAAGGTATGGTATATGTGGTCAAAGACCTTGGTTTGTATGGTAAAAGTACATATATGTGTAGGTGCAGATATTTATATTTACTGGGATGTACAGGTAGTGGATTTCATCAAAAAATTGTTTCGCCTTGTATTTGGTAGGCGGGCGGAGGGGACGAAAACCAACTATCATTCTTCTTTACTTTTTTTGATTCGGCCGTCTGGCGACGAATAAAAGGGCATTCAGCCTGGGATGTACAGGTTCCAAGTGGTTGACAGCATGTTTATGAGGGCTATTCACATGTATACAAGAGGTTACGTGTATGTGTGCTATGCGGCAGTTGTATGCATGCAAGGCACTTTTTTTGTGCGACGCGTCGCAAATTGACCAAGTGGGTGCGACCCCAGTGAGACGCGCTGCCCCTTGAACACGGCGGAGCGCGGATAACAAGGAAGTTAAGGGGGGTATTTCTGACTAGTTTAGACAGACCCATGCCGCCATGCAGCAACGTAATGGCGACTTGTCGCACTCAAAAGAATAGGGAGGCAAGGGGGTAGCTGCATGTTAACAAGGGGTTTGCAGCTTGTATATGTGTTGTTTATGTTACTAGTTGTTTATGTTATTAGTTGTTTATGTTATTAGTTGTTTATGTTATTAGTTGTTTATGTTATTAGTTGTTTATGTTATTAGTTGTTTATGTTATCAGTTGTTTATGTTATCAGTTGTTTATGTTATTAGTTGTTTATGTTATTAGTTGTTTATGTTATTAGTTGTTTATGTTATTAGTTGTTTATGTTATTAGTTGTTTATGTTATTAGTTGTTTATGTTATCAGTTGTTTATGTTATTAGTTGTTTATGTTATTAGTTGTTTATGTTATTAGTTGTTTATGTTATTAGTTGTTTATGTTATTAGTTGTTTATGTTATTAGTTGTTTATGTTATTAGTTGTTTTTGTTATTAGTTGTTTATGTTATTAGTTGTCTATGTTATTAGTTGTTTTTGTTATTAGTTGTTTATGTTATTAGTTGTTTTTGTTATTAGTTGTTTATGTTACTAGTTGTCAGCTAGTTGTTTATGTTTATTATCACTGTAGCACGAACTCAGGGCCCCCGTCGGTTAAACGATTGTTTGGGGTTCAGTTCATCAGTGCTTTTTATTTTGAAGCCCTTCCTATACGGTTGGGCAAGTCCCTTAAGCCTATTTGGACCACCCCTGGACTGTAACATACATACATACATACATACATACATACATACATACATACATGCATGAGGGCTACATGCAGGTATACAAGTGGTTACATGTTATGATAATGCCTGGCAGGGCGTGGTATTAAGGGAGCCCTGTCTTACGGCGGTACAAAACGGGCTGCCACTTTACGGCGGTACAAAACGGGCTGCCACTTTACCTGGACAGTGCTACCATGGCTGTTGACAGCGAACGCGAACACTAAAGAGCTCGTAGGGATTCGAACCCCGTTACATGCATGTATGCAAGCCGGCAGTCGTTTGTGTGCAAGGGGGTAGCTGCATGATAACAAGGGGCTTACAGAATGATAAGGAGGGCTACATGCACGTATGCAAGTGGTAACATGCATGTATGCAAGCCGGCAGTTGTATGAAGGGAACGGCAACTAATATTAGTGTTTAAAAAACTAATATTATTATAGTGTCACAATAATATTAGTTTTTCAAATAAATTCGAAATTCTGGTGAGATGGCTCGTCCGACTAATATTATATAATATTATTGAATATTATTTATTCACTTATGTTGTAGAACATAGCCGACCCCTAGATGTATGTATGCAAGGAGCTACATGCATAAGGGGATAGCGGCACGTCTGCAAGGGGTTTGCAGCATGGGCATGTTTGTGAGGGCTACATGCGTAAGGGGATAGCGGGATAGGGTTTGCCGCATGTGTGTGAGGGCTACATGCGTAAGGGGATAGCGGGATAGGTATGCGGCATGTGTGTGAGGGCTACATGCGTAAGGGGATAACGGCACGTCTACAAGGGGTTTGCAGCATGTTTGTGAGGGCTACAAGCAAGTATACAAGTGGTCACATGCATGTACGCAATGGGCTACATTCATGCGTGCAAGGGGTAGCTGCACGTGCATGTCTGCGAGGCGTGGCACATGCTCATGAACCACGTGTCCTCGTCGAACGCTGGGCAATACGACATGTCCACCGCAAGGGCTGGCGCATGTAGGTGGCTTGGAACGCATGGCTGGGAAGGTTTGCAAAGTAGTAGAAGTTACGTCAGAGATTCGCGCATAGCCATCGTATGTTCCTCTGTGTGAGGCGTCTTGGAAGTGAGGGTGCCACCTCCGTCGGGTAGTCCAACAATTAAAAACCGTAAAATGACGACATGATAGGGCCGAACTAATGAACTAGGCCAGGGGGCTGGCAGGCAAGCATTTGATATTGTCGAAGATCTACGAAATTGCATCAGGCGAAGGGGAAGAGTATGGAAGGTAAGGTCTCCCGATGCAAAGGAGGGGGGTGGTGGGGTGGGGTGGGGTCCCGGGGTGGGGTGGGGTGGGGTGGGGGCAAGCTGACCTGGAATTTAGATTGCAGCTCGGAAGTTGGGATGGTTAGCAAGGACGGAGTGTAGATCGCAATTCTGACTGCTTCCATTGGCGTGGCATCCCCAATAGCGCTGCGCAGCACATCGAAGGTCTGCTTCACCTCGTCCGGGGAGGCCAACAGGCGGGGCTCCTTCGATGCCAGCGATGCAGCATCCTCAATATTGATCTGAGAAAAGATGGGGCAGAACAGTCGCCAGGTGGCGATGATTAGAGAGCGCAACGAGGCATTTTATGGGGTGGGGGAGTGGAGCGCCGTAGGAGGAGCTGGTTCTGGACTTCTGATTCTGATTCCGGGGCTGGGACTGTATGTAGCGCTGGGACCATGGGAATGCTTTTGCAGGTCATCGTGTCACTACCAGCGTCAGCGACAAGTCATCCTGTATTTCGAAAGTTGCAGCCAAAGGGCGTAAGCTAAACTAACCTCGCGCATAGATTGCAAGCAAGAAACAGGAACGGCGAATAGGTCATGCAATCGATGCGGCTAAGCCGGCATTAGCGCGACTCAATGGCTCTGTGGTTTTGGGGGCGCACCGACAGAGGCTAGCCAGCACGCACCTGAAGCGTCCGCGACAGCCTGAAGCATCCCTCTTTCACCTCCTCGACTGTTCGGCACCAGTATTGCTGTTGTAGTCGAAAAGCAACCTGGCGAGATAATCCAATCTCGTAGGTCAGCTCTTGTACCGTTACTGGGGAGCGGGCTAAAGTTTCAGGAAAGTCATCCATTGAGCACTCCCCAACTCCATCCCCCTTCAATTTTTCGACTGGCTCGTAGTTGTGGTCGCTCGCGAAGCAGCGGGGCAGCACGAGTTTGGAGGCAGGTGCTGAAACTCTGGAGAAACCCCTTGTAACCCTAGTGGGAAAACGGCAGCGAATGCTGGCCAATTCGCGTTTCCGCTGAGATACGCGAATGTGCAGCAGGCAGTTAGACAATTGTGCAGATGGAGGCTAGAAAAGCAGGAAGTGCGCGATTGAACTTCTTCGAAATGACTTCGAGTTTCGAATATGTATGGGGGAGATCCACCTGTATTTGCTCCCGCCACTGGTTTTAACGACTAGGGTTTCAGCGTCACTCTTGAGTCACTCTTTCAAGGCCGCGGTCAAAGCAAGTACCATGCATGCACATGCATGCACTAGACCGCACTATAGACTACGGTATACGGAAGGCCGCAGCGAGCTGCAAGCAAACGTATCATCTCCGGGCCCCGGAGATGATAAACGCCACCAAATAGGCCAGGGGCAGGTCTGGCCTGTAACATACGTAGAAGGGGGCTGAGGTGTTGGAGTCGACCTCTTTTGTCTAAGGCTGGGCAAGTCCCCACAGTCTATTTGGCTCACTGCCGCGTCCTATTTCTTTATTTGTACGAAAGGAATTTCACCCCACTACCCCAGGAGGAGGGTCTCCACAACAAGCGCAGACCCACCTCCTGTGGAAAAATTCAAACCAGTGGCACCGAGGGTTCCATTCGAATGGTGTGGCCACTCCTATGCATATTATATGTAGGGATGTCAATAGTATGATATTTTTACAATTATCACGCGATATTGTACGATTACGATATTATGATTACGATATCGTACACCCTTTTTCTTTGGAAATCAGTATGAGATCAAGGGAATATTACAGCCTTGAGGAAAAATGTAAACGCGACCAAATTATTCCCCCCATTTTCTCTTCTTCTCCCTGACCGATAAAAACCAATACAAAAAACTAATCAGTCCTTAAAAAGACTTGATCCAATCTCTCCATATATTCATGGATAAGCAGAAGTAACTTGCGCAAGATAACCTGGGGTAGTATGATTAAATACTTCAAATACAAATAAAAGGGAACAGATTTAATACATTTTGGAAGAGCTGCCCCATAATCTCCAGAGTGTTAGTCAAGATAAGAATGAAAACTTAGCTCGCCTCCAGTCGACTCCATATAAAATAGGTCGACTCGTCTCATCAAGGGGAAATGGCTAGGGAAACCTGGGACCACGTCTACTAAGGAAAGGGAAACCTGGGACCACGTCTACAAAGGATAAGGAATCCAGATTTCCCCGGAGAGTCAGAGATGTTTGATTTGAGGATTTGGGGGCTGAGGTGGAGCAGCCAGGTATGATGTCTACAGTTCGTATCCCTACAGGTGCGCTTTAGTGTCTGCAGTCGCTGTCAACCGCCATGGTAGCACTGTCCAGTTTAAGTAGCAGCCCCCTCTCTATCACTGTAAATCCTGTAATACAGAGCTCCCTTGATACCACGCCCCACCAGGCGATCTCAATACAATGTCTACAAAAGAACAAAGGAACATGGGATCCAGTTACTCCCGGGGGATGTTTTGGAAGCTAGGGCAAAGGTGGAGCAACCTAGTACCATGCCTACTAAGGATCATGGGATCCAGGTTCCAGCCTGTGTTTTGGAAGCTGACGAGAAGGTGGAACAACCTGGTACCACGCCTACTCAGGATCATGGAATCCGGGTTTCACCCTATGTTTTGGAAGCTGACGAGAAGGTGGAGCAACCTGGTACCACGCCTACTCAGGATCATGGAATCCGGGTTTCACCCTGTGTTTTGGAAGCTGACGAAAAGGTGGGGCAACCTGGTACCACGCCTACTGAGGATCATGGAATCCGGGTTTCACCCTGTGTTTTGGAAGCTGACGAGAAGGTGGAGCAACCTGGTACCACGCCTACTGAGGATCATGGAATCCGGGTTTCACCCTGTGTTTTGGAAGCTGACGAGAAGGTGGAGCAACCTGGTACCACGCCTACTCAGGATCATGGAATCCGGGTTTCACCCTGTGTTTTGGAAGCTGACGAGAAGGTGGAGCGACCTGGTACCACGCCTACTGAGGATCATGGAATCCGGGTTTCACCCTGTGTTTTGGAAGCTGACGAAAAGGTGGAGCAACCTGGTACCACGCCTACTGAGGATCATGGAATCTGGGTTTCACCCTGTGTTTTGGAAGCTGATGAGAAGGTGGAGCAACCTGGTACCACGCCTACTGAGGATCATGGAATCCGGGTTTCACCCTGTGTTTTGGAAGCTGACGAGAAGGTGGAGCAACCTGGTACCACACCTACTAAGGATCATGGAATCCGGGTTTCACCCTGTGTTTTGGAAGCTGACGGGAAGGTGGAGCAACCTGGTACCACGCCTACTAAGGGTCATGGGATCCAGGTTTCACCCTGTGTTTTTGGAAGCTGGGGCGAAGGTGGAGCAACCTGGTACCACGCCCACTAAGGACCATGGAATCCAGGTTTCACCCATTGTTTTGGAAGCTGGAAAGAAGATCATCATCATTGACCTCAATGTGCGACGGCTGGGGATGTTTTGCTGCTGCTGCTGCTGTTTGTGTACCCCTGACCTGTGAAAGCTAGCTGCAAAACTTTGACCTTGTGTTCGCCTGATGTTGTTTCATCCAAAACAAGGACCTGCAAGTATGAATATGTATGTATGTATGTATGTATGTATGTATGTATGTATGTATGTATGTATGTATGTTACATGCCCCCAGGGTTATCCATTTGTCCATTTGTGCGTCCGACCGACAGAAAAATTGAAGCCTGACATGTCAGCCAACTGTTTCATAACTAACTGGCTTCAGTCAGCTCCATTTCCGTTGCCACCTATTGTACCGGTGCCAACACACTCCGCCAATTTTCCGCGTTGCTTGCGACGCTGCATAGGAATTGTTCAATCATCAATTTTTATCATCCTTAAGAAGACCCTGCTAGGTATGAGTAACGGTCTCAGAGCAAATGCACAGCCCACAGAACAAATATGATTAAGGGGGTTACTATGTTCTTAGCCACAAGCACAGCCCTCATTTCTCTAAGGGCCCTGGCATCACCGGTGCATACATGGAATTCTACACAGACAGCATCAAACATGCCTTAGCGCCAAAGTTCGCAGCCAAACCTTTCAAGGAGCACGATCCAAGTGCTTCCATCATTCATTGGCTGGGCACAAAGCCTCAGTAGTACTGGGAGTACCTACAGACGAAGTCCGATTACGGGATACATGTAGGGAACGGCAACTAATATTAGTGTTTGAAAAAGTAATATTAACTAATATTATTACCGTATAGTGTCACAATAATATTAGTTTTTCAAATACATTCGAATTTCTGGTGAGACGGCTCGTCCGACTGATATTATATAATATTATTTATTCACTAATATTACATAACATAGTCGACCCCTACATATATGTGGTATGTACTATGTCTACTAATTATAAGGCATACATAATACATGAGATGGAATTTATTGGCAGTACAGCATGTAAATGAAAGATGAGGGCATGAAGGATTAGGGCATGGAAATGTGTCAGCTAGGTGCACAGCTATTTTTTATCTGCATGCGCATCCGGTCTAGTCCTTCGGCAATGGCGACAATCAGCTGCTGCAACCTTCGGACACCTGACAACAAGAAGAGTTTTGTGAATTCAGAACACATATTATCAGTGCAGAACACGCATTATGATTTGATCAAAGACTTGCATCTCAATAGGCTCGTTGTGCCTATCATGGCCGTAGTGAGAAAGTAATGAAAACGCCTGATGGGGCATGGTATTGAGGGAGCCCTTTCTTACGGCGGTAGAGAACGGGCTGCTACTTTACCTGGACAGGGCTACCATGGAAGTTGACAGCAACGGCGAACACTAAAGCGTACCCAAAGTGATTCGAACCCAGCATCTTCTGCAGTCCAGCGAAATGATCAACCATTGAACCATTCGCTGAACGGGGATCAATCATGGCCGTAAAATGCTGGTTAATCATACAATTACTTTACTTTTTGGGGGGTTAAGCATGTGTTAAGCTTGTTTGGGTTAATCATACAATCATGGCCGTAAAATGCTGGTTAATCACACAAAATACGTGACAAGAAACGAAACAATATATCATAAAATGCTGGTTAATCACACAAAATACGTGACAAGAAACGAAACAATATATTATATAATGATTCCTAGATTAGATCACCAGTTTTCGAATTCTTTGGGGATATAGTTTACTTACACATCTAGCCCTCTCAGACATGTAAGGGCAGATGCTACTCTTGTATCATTTGTTCTTTTCTTTTTTGGGCATGGTGTTCATAAGTCCCCCTTGACTCAGTCAAGTGGCGGGCGCATTAGGAGTCCAGTAGGGCTCCAAGAAAAATGTCGTCATCATCTTCATCATCGTTGTAATCGTCGTCATCATCATCATCATTATCGTCGTCATCATCGTCGTCATCATCAACCTCATCCTCGTCGTCAGCATCATCACATTTACAGTGCCCAGATCCCGTTTATCCCATGTGGCCCCCACCTGACTGTAATACTCATTCTCATACACTATAAACGGCAAGCATGAGAAGGGAGATGAATGGTTCTGCACTTCTGACCACCCCATGCATGTCGCTTATGTGTCAGGCTTCATTTCGGGGGGTCGGTCGGACGGAAGGACAACGGGGGGACCCTGGGGACTCCGCCCACCAAAAAGGGGTGCTCCTCCAATGAATGGTTCTACCCACCCCATGCATGTTGCTTACCTGTCATGACACTATGACATGGCGGATGCCGTACTGCCGTGCCTGAACAAATTGCCGTGCCCATGCATGTCGCTTACCTGTCATGACACTATGACATGGCGGATGCCGTACTGCCGTGCCTGAACAAATTGCCGTGCCCATGCATGTCGCTTACCTGTCATGACACAATGACATGGCGGATGCCATACTGCCGTGCCTGAACAAATTGCCGTGCCCATGCTTGTCGCTTACCTGTCATGACACTATGGCATGGCGGATGCCGTACTGCCGTGTCTGAACAAATTGCCGTGCCCATGCTTGTCGCTTACCTGCAGCGTGCACTTGCTGTTTTCAAGCCTTGTCACTTGTAGCCTGGTCGGGATGACTGGGCCAGACCACCTTTCTGTGGGAACATTGAAGTCCGCATCATACGAACCACACTCACAACCCTCAACGCAAGAGAGTCTGGCCTTGCCCATGTGCTCGTAGGATTTCAGGAACGTGAGCTCCAAGATTAAATCATGGCTGAAGCCAGTGCCGTCGACAGTCATCCACAGGGTTGCTCCCGGCTCTGTGGCCACCCACCCAGGCTTGAACTTGCCATTTTCAACCTCAACAATTCCCCAGCCATCAGACTTCGTCACTGGCAAACGGTCCTCTTCACTCAGCAGAGGAGTATGGGTCGGGTTTGTTAGCTCCACGCCATAACATTGCGCGAGGAAGCTGTGACTTGTAGCCTCCAGGACATCAGGTTCATGCTCCTCTAGGGAGAGCTTGATGTCAGGCTTTGGGGTGCCGTGGAGGTGCTCATCAGCATCTAGTAAATATTTGGTCAGAACGTCTGCTAGGAGTAGCCTGCCCATTATGCCAGGATGTATGTTGTCGATGTATAGCAGTGATACGGCCTGGCAGCGCGATACTGCGGGGCTCTGTGTCCTGCTGGGCAGCCGGCCCAGGATGTGGTTGATAAGGTTGGCGAAGGAGAATGAAGCCCATCCAAAGGAGCCTGCAAAGTGATGAGACGCAAGCTCTGATGGGAGCTTCCCAGCACCCTCTGCTGGAAAGCTGTCGAATATGTGAGAACAGTTGGTGGGGCAAAATTCTCGCCTTTGAACGCATCTGAGGAGATGGTGATCCCATGGATGGGAGTTCATTTCCAGATCCACGGGAAATAACTTGTGCATATTCAGAATGATGGCCGGCGGCATGACATCACTGCCAATCCGACTCGTGATCCGTCGGGACAAACTGCTTAAACTCCTAGATTCATTTCCATGTGTTTCTATGAACGGTAAATGTTCAAAAATGACTAGGTCGATGCTCTTCGGCAGCATATGCTCCAAGCATGGCATGTGGGCAAAGCCGTGAAGGGATGCTGCTGGAACCCCAATATTGACCAGGAGGTGGTCAGGGTGAGGAAATGTCTTGTTGAGGACGTTCATAAACATGGACAGCCACCCCAAATGCATTGTCTCCGGATGATCTTCGCACGCGTGAAAGGCTGGACTGATAATGTGGACAGAATGGGTCATGTGCTCTTTGTCTCGATGAAAACACATTCCTACAGCCATAGGAGGAGGCATGGTGGTGGGGTGGGGGTGGGGGGCGCACAGGTGAAGGGGCGCACTGCACATTTGGGGAGGACTTCACCACCCTTTATTGGGGCTTATAAGTAGGGGTCGGCTATGTTATATAATATTAGTGAATAAATAATATTAGTCGGACGAGCCATCTCACCAGAATTTTGAATTAATTTGAAAAACTAATATTATTGTGACACTATAATAATATTAGTTAACATAAGTTTTTCAGACACTCATATTAGTTGCCTACTTATAAGGGTGCACTATGGGTATGATGGTTGCTGCAGGGGAGCAGAAAGGGGTGCTGAAGACACCCTACATTTTCAGTGTTGCTCGGCACAGATAACATAGAGAAATTAGACAGACTAGGTCATGTGCTCCTTGTTGCAATAAAAACACATTCATACAGACATAACAGGATGCGCGGTGGTGGTGCGGGGGCACAGGTGAAGGGTTGCTAGGTGGTGGTGGGAGGGGGTGGTGTGGGGTGGTGAGGGGGCGTGGTGGGGAGGGATGGGGGCGTGGAGGTGTGGGGTGGGGGCACAGGTGAAGGGTTGCTGGGCACAGACATAACATTGAGTGTGAAGGAAGCATGGAATCATACCCCATAACTGTGCACCCACACTTGTAAAAAAAAAAAAGTCCTATGCAGCGTCGCAAGCGACGCGGAAAATTGGCGGAGTGTGTAGGAAACGGAACGGAAGGTGGCAACAATGGAGCTGACCGAAGCGAGTTAGTTACGCGACCGTTGGCTGACGTGTCAGGCTTCAATTTTTTTCCGTCGGACAAACGGACAAATGGGTAAACATGGGGGCTCCCGCCCCCTTGAAGAGGGGGCTCCGCCAAAATCAAAGAAAATCTGCCAGGTGTGGTTGCTTTTAAAAAGTAAGTCGCCAGTTGATTTACCGATTGTTGTTGTTATTGTTATACAGTAAGTCGCCAGTTGATGAACCGGTTGTTGTTGTTGTTGTTATTGTTATATAGTAAGTCGCCAGTTGATTTACCGGTTGTTGTTGTTGTTGTTGTTATTGTTATATAGTAAGTCGCCAGTTGATTTACCGGTTGTTGTTGTTAATGTTATATAGTAAGTCGCAAGTTGATTTACCGTTGTTGTTGTTGTTGTTGTTATCGTTATAAGGCCAAAACGTGTATTGGGTTCAGCTCACCAGTGCTTATTTGCTTATTGTTATATAGTAAGTCGCCAGTTGATTTACCGGTTGTTGTTGTTATTGTTATATAGTAAGACGCCAGTTGATTTACCGTTGTTGTTGTTGTTATTGTTATACAGTAAGTCGCCAGTTGATTTACCGGTTGTTGTTGTTGTTATTGTTATATAGTAAGCTGCCAGTTGATTTACCGGTTGTTGTTGTTATTGTTATATAGTAAGTCGCCAGTTGATTTTTCGGTTGTCGTTGTTGTTGTTATTGTTATATAGTAAGCTGCCAGTTGATTTACCGGTTGTTGTTGTTATTGTTATACAGTAAGTCGCCAGTTGATGAACCGGTTGTTGTTGTTGTTGCTGTTGTTATTGCTATATAGTAAGTCGCCAGTTGATTTACCGTTGTTGTTGTTGTTGCTGTTGTTATTGTTATATAGTAAGTCGCCAGTTGATTTACCGTTGTTGTTGTTGTTATTGTTATACAGTAAGTCGCCAGTTGATTTACCGTTGTTGTTGTTGTTATTGTTATATAGTAAGTCGCCAGTTGATTTACCGTTGTTGTTGTTGTTATTGTTATATAGTAAGTCGCCAGTTGATTTACCGTTGTTGTTGTTGATATTGTTATATAGTAAGTCGCCAGTTGATTTACCGTTGTTGTTGTTGTTATTGTTATATAGTAAGTCGCCAGTTGATTTACCGTTGTTGTTGTTGTTAATGTTATATAGTAAGTCGCCAGTTGATGAACCGGTTGTTGTTGTTGTTATTGTTATATAGTAAGTCACCAGTTGATTTACCGTTGTTGTTGTTGTTATCGTTATAAGGCCAAAACGTGTATTGGGTTCAGCTCACCAGTGCTTATTTGCTTATTGTTATATAGTAAGTCGCCAGTTGATGAACCGGTTGTTGTTGTTATTGTTATATAGTAAGTCGCCAGTTGATTTACCGTTGTTGTTGTTGTTATTGTTATAAGGCCAAAACACATACCGCACCGTCCCAGCATGAGGCTTGGGTCGCCACTTGTGGCTACCAACTTGGGCTCAAGAATTCTGAACAAAAAAACTGCTGCCCACCTCCTTCTCCTCTTCATCTGTCTGCCCCTACCCCCTTCGGTCACCCTTAGCGTTGCAGGTCGTTGTCAACCGCGATGGTAGCCTGTCCAGTCGAGGTGGTAGACCGTTCTGTGCCCGCGTACGACGGGTTCCCTTAAGACCACGCCCCACCAGGCGTTATCGTTACCTTTTTATCTGTCTGCCCAAGTAGGCCTAGGTTGTCTCACATTCTTTCTGGCTACACCCAGATAACCACATCAAGCCTCACTCGGGCTCGAAACTGGGAATACTGGGAAACTAGGCATTACCACCATGGCCCTCCTGACCAATTACCCTCCTAACCAAGGCCCTCCTGATCCACCAAGGCCCCCCTAAGAAAGGCCCTCCTGACCAATTACCCTCCTGACCAAGGCCCTCCTGACCAATTACCCTCCCGACCAAGGCCCTCCTGACCAATTGTCTTCCTGACCAAGGCCCTCCTGACCAACTACCCTCCTGACCCACCAAGGCCCTCCTGACCAATTACCTTCCTGACCAATTCCCACCAAGGCCCCTCTGACCAATTACCCTCCTGACAAAGGCTCTCCTGACCCACCAAGGCCTTCCTGACCAATTACCCTCCTGACCAAGGCCCTCCTGACCAATTACCCTCCTGACCAAGGCCCTCCTGACCCACCAAGGCCCTCCTGACCAAGGCCCTCCTGACCAATTACCCTCCTGACCAAGGCCCTCCTGACAAAGGCCCTTCTGACCCACCAAGGCCCTCCTGACCAATTACCCTCCTGACCAAGGCCCTCCTGACTTACCAAGGCCCTCCTGACCAATTACCCTCCTGACCAAGGCCCTCCTGACAAAGGCCCTCCTGACCCACCAAGGCCCTCCTGACCAATTACCCTCCTGACCAAGGCCCTCCTGACCAAGGCCCTCCTGACCCACAAAGGCCCTTCTGACCAATTACCCTCCTGACGAAGGCCCTCCTGGCAAAGGCCCTCCTGATCCACCAAGGCCCTCCTGACCAATTACCCTCCCGACCAAGGCCCTCCTGATGCACCAAGGCCCTCCTGACCAAGGCCCTCCTGACCAAGGCCCTCCTGATCCACCAAAGCCCTCCTGACAAAGGCCCTCCTGACCAATTACCCTCCTGACCGAGGCTCCTCCTATCTAAGGCCCTCCTGACGCACCAAGGCCCTCCTGACCAATTACCCTCCTGATCGATTACCACCAAGGCCCACCAAGGCCCTCCTGACCAATTACCCTCATGACCAAGGCCCTCCTGACGCACCAAGGCCCTCCTGACCAATTACCCTCCTGATCGATTACCACCAAGGCCCCCCTGACCAAGGCCCTCCTGACCCACCATGGCCCTCATGACCAAACCAAAATCCATGATCCAAGCACATACAGATACCCCCCAGGCCCTCACTAGCACTGTTACCTTTTTGGACTACACGTATCAGCTTCTAGGCAGCTACCTTAACCTGTACTGGGGCAAAAACTACAGCTAGATAGTGTGTCTGAAAGCATGACATAGAAGGCATTAAAACAAAAGTAATGATAACGCCTGGTAGGGCGTGGTATTAAGGGAGCCCTGTCTTCCGGCGGTCGGGAACGAGCTGCCACATGGCCTGGGCAGGGCTACCATTGCAGTTGACAGCGACAGTGAACAGTACAGCGCACCCGTAGGGATTCGAACCCTGCACCTTCATCATTTCAACGAGCTATAAAAAGGCATTCCAATGAAGCTGGACATTGTGGGCTTGACTAATGGAGCTGGCTGGAAGCTGTACATTGTGGGCTTGACCCATTGGCTGGCTAATGGAGCTGGCTGGAAGCTGCAATGCGGAGCCCCCAAGAGAAACACTGCTCACTAGATATCATGGATCGGCATATCATATGATGCTGACCAAAGGCAAGTATGATATCACATGATATCATGCAAATTGCATCATATGATATTGTATAAAATGGCAACTTTAGCCTAGACAGACTGCCGGCATCATATGATATCATACTGCCTTTCCCTAGATATGCCACTCTCTCTCCAAAAAGCTGCACCTTTTTGGCGGAGCCCCCCCTTCTGGGAAGCGGGAGCCCCCAGTGTTACCCATTTGTCCGTCCGACCATCCATCCATCCATCTGACCGTGATGAAGCCCGACACGTCAGCCAACGGCGTCGTAACTAACTCGCTTCTGTTGCCACCTGTCGCTCCCTCGCGATCACTCTCCGCCATTTTTTAGCGTCGCAGGCGACGCTGCATAGAACCTTTTTCAACAAGCTGCATCGTTTTTCTTTTCTGCTACGAGCAGCAGCTTCTAGGCAGCTCCCTGAGCCAGCCACTAGGCTAAGCCTCAAGATTTCGACAGTTCTGGACAGCAGATTCTGTCAGCTTCCATACACACTAGGTTGCATGAGCTTTGGCTGGATAGCCAGTCAGGGGAGCTGCCTACGAGCTGCCGCTTTTAGCTGAAAATAAAAACACTGACGTGCTGATATCTAATTACAAATCAATGAAGCCATCATCACCCCACCCAACTACCCCCTGCCCCTGGTATCAGTAAGGAACGGCAACTTATATTAGTGTTTGAAAAACTAATATTAATGTTTGTCCTGGGTTGCCGTGTATTACCGGTAATACGAAAAATCAGTTTAGGGAAAAGTGGAATAAAAGAGTCCTATATTTCTCAAATACCCTAAATAAATATTTCTCATACACCCTCGCGGTGTCAAGTAGACTTTAACATGTAATGTAATGTAATGTGATGTAAATCGCATGGGATGTTTTACAGCGTCAACTTAAAGAGTAGTAGAACATATATGAATCTTCAAATAAGCTTTAGTGGTACAGCCACATGTTTGAATTTGAATTTGAAAATGGTATTTTTCAAAAAAACAAACTGCAAAATCAAATTAAAAACTAAAACATCTGTACATGTCCTTAGACCCCAACTTTAAGCCTCAGACTCTCAGAATCCCTTAAGGACATTGTTAAGAAGTTGTCCCCACAATCTGGTCAAGTTCGGACTACTGCCTCCCCCTCTTCAAAGGAGATAGTCCAGAGTTATCTTTCGCGCGCGCAGACATGGTGTGCTTGCAAAAGCAGTCACACTCACTGTTTGGGGAGCAGATAGCCTCCACACAATTACATGACACCCACCTGCATGGACACCCACATACATGCATGTGTGCATTTGTGTTTGTGGGTGATTGGTGTGTTTGTGTGGGAAGATAATGGTGTCAATGTGTCATCGCTAGATAACTCATTCTCCGATGTATCGTTGGCGTCAAATCTCTCCAGTTCGACCTGGGAGCTCGCCGGGACAAGACTCTTAAGACCAGCCTGGACTTCGCCCCCGATATTGAGCGTTGCAATGAAGCTCCTGCCTTTACCACGCTGCTTTATGACGCCAGGTAACGTCACAGCGCTTGAGGTCGATGCTATGGGTGCGGCTGATGAACCACCCTGCACAGCTTTGTGCACAGCGTCCACAAGAACCTCACAAAGATTGCCAGGTTTCCAGTCGTTTTTAGCTAATTGGCCCGCCATAACCAAACTTTGGAAGGTCGGTCCGCGAAAAATTGCAGTTGCGAGCACCCCCGCCCGATTACGGAGGCGAAGATTACGTACTTCTTAAGCAGTACAAAGCTTGCGAGGGGGTGTTCGTGACTCAACGCGCCCAAAATGTTAATCGATGCCCAACTTATTACCCGTAATACACGCGTATTACCCGTAATACACGCCCAGGTGGAACATTAACTAATATTCTTGAAGTGTCACAATAATATTAGTTTTTCAAATAAATTCGAAATTCAGGTGAGACGGCTCGTCTGACTAATATAATATAATATTACTTAATATTACATATTCACTAATATTATATAACATAGCCGACCCCTAGGTATCAGCAGTATCAGCAGCATCCAGAGCTTTCACTCAATTAGTAGCAAGCAAGCACTCTACTATATTCACTACAAGATTCGCCCAAGGCGGTAACAACGAAGGGTTGCCTGTCAGCAAACTACTTGTTGATACAGATTCAACTCTAACAAACTAGAGCCCACACCTCCTAAGAGCTGAATATCTAATGGAGCCTAGGCACAAGCATCAAACGGTGTACCTTAGAAACTACCGAGCCCCCTCTCCCCCCTGGCATTACTAGTTACATGGACCTCACCACCCAATGGGAACCCACCTCATCACAACCAAAGACCTCACCCTAACATTTAGTGAAATTGTCACCTCATACCAGACGACCTCCCTCAATGCACTACAAAAATGGAAACAGACCACAACCGGTTAAACATGGAATAAAGGGGTTCATTTAGCCCACAAACAGTTTGATCTAGCTAAATTAAACCCCTGCAATCCATGTTAAAGGCTGAATGAACCTTCTTATTCCATGTTATAACCGGTTGTGCTCCGTTTCCATTCTAGTAGAGGGTCTCATCTGAGCTCTTACCAAAAAAAGTTGTAATGGAGTCCCCAAATGCCACCACTGTCACCCCTTTTCCAGCTTTGAGCTTTTCGAGGAAAGGGCGCATTTGTTCGTAGCTTACTGCGGCGGATGCAGCATGCAGGTCCTTCTCATCCCAGAATCGTTGCTCCGCGAAGCGCATCCCGGGATCCAATCCACCCTCCTTGAGGAATTGTGCATCGGCGTCGGGGTCGACAGGCAGTTTGAATTCAAATTCCATACTCCTGGCCGATCCGTGGCCTGAGACCGAGGGCAAAGCGCCTACTGAGGCGATAGCCAGGAGGTATACAACGAGCTTACAAGGCACACAAAACGAGACGTCCGGGAATGCTGACATTTCGCTGGAGCTGTAGTGGGTGGTAGGGGGGTATAGCTGGGGGCGGTAGGGGTGGAAAAGCGGCAATGTAGTAGAAGGCAAGTCCTAAATGCGTGTCGCAAGCGACACGGAAAGTCGAAGTGGCTTTTCGAAGAAAGGGCGAGGAGCTGGTCCCTGGCGAAGAGAGAGGCTGGGAGTTTTCGAAAGTAGCGGAGAAAGTAGCTACACGTAGCGGAATAAAGCTACAAAACAACGTTTGCGAAGAATCTTGACCGATGCGATGCTGATAACTCAAGTCATGCGCACTCCAACTATGAGCCAAATGTTTGGTTGCGGAGGTGCCCGTTATTGTCCAAGGGTGTCTCATATCACAAGGGCTCGGTACCCCTGGAAAACAAAACAGGTCATCGTGTCACTACCAGCGTCAGCGACAACTCATCCTGTATTTCGAAAGTTGCAACCAAAGGGCGGAAGCTAAACTAACTTCGCGCATACAATGCAAGCAAGAAACAGGAACGGCGAACAGGCCATGCAATCGATGTGGCAAAGCCGGCACTAGCGCGACGCAGTGGCTCTGTGGTTTTGGGGGGCGCACCCGGGCGCGCCGACAGAGGCTAGCCAGCACCAGAAGCGTCCGCGACAGCCTGAAGCATCCCTCCTTCACCTCCTCGACTGCTAGGCACCAGTATTGCTGTTGTAGTCGAAAAGCAACATGGCGAGATACTCCTATCTCGTAGGTCAGTTCGTGTACCGTTACTAGGGAGTGGGGGACGGCTGTAGTTTCAGGAAAGTCATCCAATGAGCACTCCCCAACTCCATCCCCCTTTAATTTTTCGACTGGCTCGTAGTTGTGGTCGCTCGCGAAGCAGCGGGGCAGCACGAGTTTGGAGGCAGGTGCTGAAACTCTGGAGAAACCCCTTGTAATCCTAGTGGGAAAACGGCAGCGCATGCTGGCCTATTCGCGTTTCCGCTGAGATACGCAAGTGTGCAGCAGGCAGTTAGACAATTTTGCAGATGGAGGCTAGAAAAGCAGGAAGTGCGCGTTTGAACTTCTTGGAAATGACTTCGAGTTTTGAATCTATGAGCGTTGTCCAATCCAACTGTATTTGCTCCCGCCACTGGTTTTAACGACTAGGGAGGACTAGGGTTTCAGCGTCACTCTTGGGTCACTCTTTTAAGGCCGCGGTCGAAGCAAGTACCATGCATGCAGTCCATGCAATACAACCCGGGCACCGAGACAACAAAGGTAGGAGCTAAAGCCCTGCGGCCTGCACCTGTTAAGGTTGTTAAACAGGTGTTCAGGGTGTCCAACACCTACATGTTTAAACAATGATGCACATCAACAGGTTATTAACACCCTGAACACCTGTGTAACAACCTGGACATGGTGCAGGCTGCCATAGTTAAGGGCTCGCCTAGGGCGTGTTTCCAATGGACCGAATAGTTCAACTGTGGGCGCCAGCGTGGCACGAGTGTTTCCAGTGGGCAAAGTTCAACTTCAACAGTTCAACTTTTCACGCCAGGTGTGCAGCCAGGTTAGGGTTTGTCCACCGCCCTCCCCTCTCAACAGTTGAACTGTTGAGCAATCCCGACCCCCCCCCCCTGTTCGGGATTGCTCAACAGTTCAACTATTTTGGGGGGAGGGCGGTGGAAAATTTTGGGTGAGGGCGTTGGACAAACTCACAAAAAGTGGTACAACAGCGAGCATCTCCCAGATTCTCTTCCGAGATCTGTTAACACGCCCCGAGTTGCGAGTAATTGAGAGCCAATTTCAAGTTGGATGGGCGATACCTGAAAGAAAGGCGGGAATTGACCAGTTCGAATGATGATAGCGATAGCCACAGATTCGACCGAAATCTCAATCTGACTACCCGATCCTCTCGACCGGACGGAGCAGAACCAGAAGCGGTAGCGGCAGGAGGAGCAAGAGAACAGATGGAAGTGAAGAGCGCAGCGAAATAATACACTGGCAGTGGTAAGCGGTGGATGCGGTGATTTGAGGAAACTTCGAGCAAGCTGCATACACTTGCAGCGAGGGGGGCAAGGGACCAGAGCGCGCTCGATGGGCAGCCGTGATGAGATGGCACTTTTCGAGGTTCTAGGGCCCAGCTCAGCACTCGAAATTGAACTGTAGGGTTGGGTGGTCTACTATACACAGTTGAACTGTTGGTCCACTGGAAACACGCCCCTAGTCCCCTCAAAGAGGAGCCCTCCTCTCCTACCTTCTAGAGTTCTGGTCATCTATCTGCCCAGTGCTCAGGGACAGCGGGACATAGCCCAGTGCCTAGTGAAAGCAGAACATCTATCTGCCCAGTGCCATGCAATGTGGCAATAACATCATCTGAACAGCCTATATTATTGCTGCTTTATAGACACCTCCGTCCTTACGTTTTACGTTTTTTTGTCGCTATTGGATTCGTGAAACTGTCTTCTCATCTCATTACAACTCAAATCAACTCAAAATCAAAAGGGGATCAAACCTATGTTATTGCTGCTTTATAGCCACAGTGGCACAATAGGAGACTATGTTCCGCTGTCATTCCTCCCATGCTCTCTGGAGTTCTGGTTGAGATCTGGGTCCTGCTCTAGGGGGTTTAATACCTACGCCACCAAAACGGTGGTTGGGAGTTAGGTTTGTTTGTCCTCGGCACACCCCTGATGTAATGGTTTTTTTTGCTTTGTGGATGCTTTTTCTTTTTGTTGAAGCCGAGTCTCATACACCCTCGTGATGTCAAGTACGGTAGACTTTAACATGTAATGTAATGTAATGTAATGCAATGTAATGTAATGTAATGTAATGTAACGTAATGTAATGTAATGTAATGTAATGTAATGTAATGTAATGTAATGTAATGTAATGTAATGTAATGTAATGTAATGTACCCAGTGCCCAGTGACAGGGGAAGTTGGTACCTATGTGGCTATAACACAGCAATAATATAGGTTTGATCTCCTGTTGATCGGCCCGAAGGCGCTGACCTAAGCGATAGGAACTGAGAAAATTGCCGAAAAGTTTGTTAATTAACCGACATGGTCGACAATGGTCGAGAATGGTAGACAATGAAGAAATTCCCAGAAAAGCGGTTGGGACGGTCGAAAATCACAGAGAAACGGTTGGCGAATGAGATTGTTAGTCATATTGCCTGTTAGAACGGTTGAACATTCAGCCGGAGATGGGCGAACAGTCGGTTTGAATGGCCAGGAAGTCAGTTGCCGGTCGAAATGAAGTCCTTAGGTCCGACTTGCAGCCTGTTTCGGTTACGGTTATGGATAACCCCGCAAACTGTAGTGCGGCAGTACTCGTAACCCGTGTTCTCGCCAGCTTCCTGTCGCGTAACCCCGCTGTACAATTTCGTGTTTCCGATTGTCCCTGAAATCTGTGTTATGGGAAGATCTGGGTTATGTGATCGTTAAATCAGTTGTTCGACAGCGTGGAAGCGTTGGATGATTTACTCGCCGGCTTGCCTTTCGTGCCTTCAAACGTCTCGCAATGGACGAGTTCATGTTCTGGCTCCAAGTCGTGGGCCCCGTCCTGTTCCATGTCGTTACCATATCCCAGGAGCTTCAGCATTCCGAAAATAGGAAGAGACGCCATTATGAGCTGTAAACCCTTGCGACCATACTCTCAGGTTGGTTGGGTGCCCGTTGATGCCCCCATGCTGGTTCTGCTTCGAAAACAGACCTTGACCTGACTAATCCATGGCGGTGAGCGTCAGAGACTCTGGGGAATTGAAGGGGTCGCGCGGTACTGCGCGATCTATAAGATTGCAGCGCTCGCGCTCAACTCCACATGATGGCCGCAAGTGACTGCTGCGGGTTTAATTGCCAGCGTGGAACCATGGCTGATCGGGGTTACGCTTAACCGTGGGGGGGGGGGGGGGGGGGGGGGGGGGGGGGGGGGGGGGGGGGGGGGACGGTTCAGGGTAACCCCGATCCGCACTGGCACGTCATAAAAAATTGCCGGAAAATGGTGTACAAGTCGGTCGAGCGAAGTACAGGTTTTCGAGTGTTTCCGATTGCCGAGGACGGTTATGCTCCATAACCCGGTCTAACCTTCAATTGGAAACAGGCTGTTAGGGGGCTGACCAACTACTCCGGCTTACGCTATGGTGTCCTTAACTTCACGTCCTGTGAGTGAATGTATTAAACGAATGTAACAATTTCAATTTCAATTTCAATGTTACAAACTTACATGTGAACGTGCATATCAGCTTGGATAACACTCCGGAGAGTGGACTTTGTGTGTGCAGCACGCCAATCTATAAATGCGGAGACGAGAATAAGTTACAAGCACAGGAGACCCATTAAGGGGCACCAGTGGAGGAAAGGGGGCGGTAGCCTGGAACCTGATCAGGGTACAGGCTAGACAGCGCGTGTCAGAAGAACCGATGACGCAGTCAACAGGAAGCTGACATAGTACTGTCAGGACCGATAGTTCTAAGGGAGTACACAAGGAGTCACCAAGACATAAAACAAGCGAGAGCACCGCTATTCATGCTGATACTCCACTTCTGACGCAGGTGACATACAATACTAGTACTCCACCTATGGCACTGGGGACATAGAACCATAAACTGGTAGGAAACAAAAAATATTAAGGAACGGCGGAAAAACAGGAAACCAGAAGAAAGCCTTGTCTAAAATAAAAGGATGAGAAAGGATGAACCAAAAACCACTGTAGTACTCCGAAAATGTAGCAGCAAAAAACTTGGGTCATACCGAGCTGAGCTAAGACCAAAATGGAAATGTAACCATCCACGGTAAGCGCAAAAATACTATTCATCCAGAATAGTAGGCACCAAACCAGAAAATCACAGGGAGGCCAAACAGAAATCAATCCTAAAACCAAAGGAAGGGGAACAACGGTGACTGAAAGAACCGAGAACTTAACCTAAAGAGAAGACTGAAAAAATCGTACATCAAAGTTGGGGAACAACGGTATAGAAAACCCGATCCGGGAATAGGAACCTAACGCCAATCAATGATAACCAAAGAGACGGATTGAAATTTCGTGTGAGCGCAGCACACGAGAGAATCAAAGCCTAAAGGACGCAGACAAGAGGACACTAAAGACTACGATGGAAAAAAAAAAGTCGATGGAAAAATCCACTACCTTAAAAACTATTCTTAGCATAGAATTCATGACTAGGTTGGGATGAAAAAACCATGATGAACTGGTTTCTTACCCAAAGATGGAAGTAAGAAGATTTATGAAAGTTAATTATCATAAATCCCCAGCTACGGCACTAACAAAAAACATTCTAAGAGGTGGGTATCGCACCTCAAAGAACTCATGCACTCAAGACACACCAAGCGCCTAACCACAAGCAAACCAAACCTGCAGTAACTGAAAAAATCCAAAGGATGCGAAGTTAAAATTTTCAAGAAACTTGTAACCAACAAAGGAAACACAGTTCAATGAACAATAGAAGGGTAGATGTACAACCATAGTACATAAAACCTATTGTCCACCTGAAAAATAGGAAACGCAGAAAAAGGACTTCAAAGAATTTACTGCAAAGGAAGGAATGAAAGGGCGCTTGAAATACACTCGGAAGAACAAGAAAGAGGTGAGCGGTGGTACATCTGCAAGTACAACTGCAAGGACATCTGCAAGTACAACTGCAAGATGACCCAGCCCACCAAATTACAGTAAAATCCGAAGGGAAACAACTACTACACTCCACAAAAAGTTCCAATCACATGAGGGGCTGGTGATCTAAAAACAGTGTGGAGTAAAAAGAAATAGCTAATCTATGATGAGCTCCACCAAACGAACCATCTGCCTATGGAACTAAGAGTCAGAAACCATCAAGACGCTATAACGGTGGTATGAATTAAGTACCACCTTCCACCAAAACCAAGAAAGACAGCTGAAAGGAAGCTGCCTAAACAAAGCGTCGTAACGCTCCACCAATCTAGACTACCCTATAAGTCAGTCTAGGAGGTGCTGAGGAATAGGCACTCACACATAGGGCCATGTTAACCTACGTATGAGAACCAGCAGCACCTAAAACAATGAATCCTGGGTTGACTGTAACACCCCAGCCATACGCAGTATCAAGCTAGACCAGTGTTCAAGATCATCACTTACCCATTCGGCAACGGCTACATCATCACATGGGCTTGACCCGAGTAATCCACCAGGGACGACAGGAGGCGTCGGAATTATCGACACCCGCGAGCCATCCGAGGTGGTCGGAGGTTGGCGACTATTAGTCAATGGACCTGATCCAGGTACCACTATGATCGAAGGCTGTCTAAATCCTAAAGCTTCACCGCTAAAACGTGGCACAGAGGAGGGCCTGGCGACCCCCTGAGATTCGGCTAAGATTATAGTTGGATATCCAACTCCCCCCCGCCCTAAAACTTCACACACAATACAGCAAGATCAGGCCCTGGTCTAGAATGCAACAATGATACATCCAGCCAGGCCAGCCAACAACAATTGGGGTTGTTAAAGGGCGTAGGGAATTACCGGTAACACATAACATATCACCGTTTGATGACAGGAGGGATGCAAGCGGGCACGTGGACCCATACTAAAGGGAGAACCCAGGAAGACAGTTTAGAACTGAATTGTAGATAGAGAGTACATCACTACTCACTACTAACTGGCGCAACATTGGAAACCCAAATATAATAACCCTTACTCACCAGGGAATACCCAACCAGTCTACCAAATAATGCCTTTCTAACTAGCTTGTTGCGTGACTGCCCAATACTAAGATTACATAGCAAGGGCAACCAAACAAACGCAACAACGACACATCAGGTGCAACCCCAAAGAAAAGCTCCGAAGGAGTCTTGTCTCCCTAGATGAACACGCGATTGCGAAGATAACACACTAGCACCATGCTGAGCAGTGTCATCATCAACAACTCATGCATGCCCCAACTAATCGAGATCAACCATGCCTCTATACCACTTAACTAAAAATTCCTAAGCCCTATCAGAACTAAAACACTTGAACTCAAACTCACGTAGCTAAGGCATACACCTAAGGGGGGAACCAGGGGCACGGGAAGACAAAGTAGTAACCTCTGTCGAACCACGGAACGCACCCAAGGAGCCTAAGAGAGAAAAATATCCACCAAGATATCATGCCAAAGATCCTCCACGGCCGCTGGACTAGGGCCAGGACGGCGTCCACTGCGGCCTGTAGCATGGGCGAAGTCCGGCGCTGCGAGACCTGGGATCACAGAAGGTGGGGAAGCGTTAGGTCGAAGTCGAGATTTGAGGTATGGGAAAAAGGAGACGAGAATGACAGTGCAGCAAGTCACACCTGGTGCAGAAAATCGCACCAATGGCAGAAAATCGCAAATCGCAAGGGCAGAATTCGAACATTTATCGCTAGGATGCGAAGAGCAGAGCCGAGGCATGTAAAGGTCCTAATATCCCGCCGTCGATGATCAGTCAATCCCAAGTCCCCCCCTCTATCACTCGACTCACCCGGTTGGGGGGTAGAGGGAGCAGCACCCGTAGTGGTGCTGACCATACCCCCCTGCTTCCTACCACCTCCAGAATCTCCAGGTCCAGACGCGTAGGTCGTCCTCCTCTGGCGAACCCTACGGCAGTGCCGGCGATCCGCCAGCTTGATCGAAAAAATTCTCCAGAAGGTAGCACAGAGCCACTAGAGCGCAAGCTCATGCCAGTAGCCGACCGTCGGCTGGGCAGAGCAAAGGGGGCAAAGACGACGTAGACATCAGCAGGGAGCTTGGTCGGCTTGGCAACCTCCGGTATGCAGGCAGAGCCTCAAACACCGGAGAAAGGTTAGCGACGTCAAGGACGCGAGCAGACGAAGACGGGGTATCTCCACCGATGTCCAGGCTAGTCGCCGACTTGAGTCTGCACGTCACAGTCATCTACGACAGACGGGAGGAGGCGACAGACGGCAGGGGAGGAAAAAGAAGAGAAGATGGAGGAATGACCGGGGGGGGGTACTTCCACGATGGCGGAAGGACTCTCATGACCGCTAGCAGAGGCAGCTGGTGCACAAACGTCTAGCCAATCATCAAGAGGAGCCGTTCCTCCGTTGGAAGGATTGGTCGCAGCCATCGCTGAGAATGATACTGCGCATCCCGCGCGTCCAGGAAAGACCATCCATGTCATGGAGTTTCTCAAAATGGCGGGAGGTCCTCGCGGAAGTTGCATCGCAAAGCAGTGGTAGTAAATGAAGGACCGTATAACCTATCAGCTTGGATAACACTCCGGAGAGTGGACTTTGTGTGTGCAGCACGCCAATCTATAATTGCGGAGACGAGAATAAGTTACAAGCACAGGAGACCCATTAAGGGGCACCAGTGGAGGAAAGGGGGCGGTAGCCTGGAACCTGATCAGGGTACAGGCTAGACAGCGCGTGTCAGAAGAACCGATGACGCAGTCAACAGGAAGCTGACATAGGACTGTCAGGACCGATAGTTCTAAGGGAGTACACAAGGAGTCACCAAGACATAAAACAAGCGAGAGCACCGCTATTCATGCTGATAGTGCAAGGCAGTGAGCAGCCCACAGTTACCTGGCAAATAATGTTACAATTCAAATTCAAGCACTTATGACCTGATACCTGGAGAAGTCGGCGACCAGCCAAGTTGCTTGCCGGAGCCATGTAACCAAGTACCGTATGCGCCTAAGAAAATGGCGGTAAATAGGGTTGGCGGAAAATCCCAAAAACGACTGAAATATGTTTTCGCCATTAAAGTTGGCGGATTTTCCGGAACTGGGGGGCTTCATAAATTTGCTCAAGTTACATATTGGCGGAATCCTTTTACATTTTTTCTTTCCGTTCAAACTTGATTCAGGTGTCAAAAGGACACGCAGTGCAGCCCTCAGTAGGATGAAAATAAATTTAATAACCAAATTCAGAGCCTGGTGTGGCAGATTTTATACCACCAAGGTTTACTCAGAGGGTCTACCCAGAGTCTACCTACACCTTGTGGTGTTTGAACCTTGGGGATGCAGGTTACACTTTATTGAAGTGAACGCCGCCACAAGGTTGGCGGACGGTCCGAGTTTCAGGGGCTCCCTGTTTTGGTCCAGGCGCCAAGCCCCACCAGAAATGGCGAGACACATCCGCCAAATCATACGCTAAATTCTTGGGCGCATACGGTACAATGGAGGGGTTGGGCTAACAACCAGGACGGACAAGTATATAAACTCCGTTGGCATAGCACGAGAGGACTTGGAATTGGTAGACAGTGAGGGGGACTTTATTCAGCTAATCTATCGGTGTGTAACTAAGTATCACTTTAAAAATTGCCATCAATGCCCTTATTAAAAGGCGGGCCTGAAATATAAGGTAGCAACTAAAATTCAAGCACTTTGAAAGTCAAGTCAGAAATTCAAGAAGCAGCTATAGTGATCAACTAGGCGACTCATAACTCAAAAGCAGTCCTGAGTTCTCGACGCGATTCAAACATTATTTTTGCTCCACAGGGCTGCTGCAGCGAGCTTGGCCTTCTTTGTTGTGTTATCCATCGCTCTGGGAGCCGAGAGCAGTGGCGACAGGAGGGGAGAAGGCAAGATCTAGGAGCCCAAAGCAGGGCCAACACTCAAGTACTCGACAGCAGGAGCAGGGGGGATCTCAGACCTTGAGCAGATGAAAAACATGAATTTCTGTCTTGACTAAGGGGCAGCATTAGCATCAGCCTTGTTGGTCCAGACATAGTCAATTACAAAAGAAAAGAAAAGAGGAACTTTCCCATTACTGCTTAGAGAGTCTTCACCACAGATAAACAGTTTAATGGAAACAGAAAAGCAAAGATGCACGGGAGTGTTCTTTTAGTTTTAGATGCACAAGAGTGTTCTGTTAGATGCACGGGAGTTAGATGCACAGGAGTTGGACGCACGGGAGTTAGATGCACGGGAGTGTTCTGTTAGTTACAGTTCAAATCTACGGTCCAGGGCTGTTGACTCCAGGGCTGTCCCTCGGGGCTGTCCCTGTCTTGCAGCTACCAGGGCAGTTACTCTGTGTCGGAGAGCCTCACAATTTGAATCTCTCATGGTTCCACCCCTTCAGTCACTTACTGACTCACTGAGTCTCTCTCTATCTGACCTGAGGCAAGCAAGTAAGCAACTGTCAAAAATACCCGGCGCACAGAAAGCGCAGAGGTAGCCTGCACCATGTTCAGGTTGCTAAACAGGTGTTTAGGGTGTTCAACACCTGTTCAGGTTGTTACACAGGTGTTCAGGGTGATCAACACCTATTCAGGTTGTTAAACAGGTGTTCAGGTTGCTAAAGAGGTGTTCAGGTTGTTACACAGGTGTTCAGGGTGATCAACACCTGTTCAGGTTGTTACACAGGTGTTCAGGTTGTTACACAGGTGTTCAGTGTGATCAACACCTGTTCAGGTTGTTAAACAGGTGTTCAGGTTGTTACACAGGTGTTCAGGGTGATCAAAACCTGTTCAGGTTGTTACACAGGTGTTCAGGGTGATGAACACCTGTTCAGGTTGTTACACAGGTGTTCAGGGTGATCAACAGGTGTTCAGGTTGTTACACAGGTGTTCAGGGTGATCAACACCTGTTCAGGTTGTTACACAGGTGTTCAGGGTGATCAACACCTGTTCAGGTTGTTAAACAGGTGTTCAGGGTTTTCAACACCTACATGTTTAGACAATGATGCACCTCAACAGGGACAGGCTGCTGCAGGGAGAAAGCGCAGAAGTAATCAAAAGAGGAGAGCGCAACGGTAGTAAAAATAATCTGCGTGCTGCAAGCAGAGTTTTGTTTTTTAACTGCCTCGCCTTCGCATAGTCAGGCTCTAAAAGCTTGCGCGCACAAGAACTCGCTTCATGTAGTACCCCGTGGGCATGTAGTACCCCGTAGGCATGTACCCCCCCCCCCCCCCCCCCCCCCCCCCCCCCCCCCACCCCCACGTACCCCGTAGGCATGTAGTACCCCGTGGTGGCAAGAACTCGCTTCATGTAGTACCCCGTTGTAGACTATGTTCAGCTGTCACTCCCCCCATGCCTTCTAGAGTCTCTGGCAGCTCTCTGAGGTGGTGGTGCTGCTGCTGTGCACGCCTCTCCTGTGATACTTTCATGGTAGTGGTGGCACTACTGCACACCCCTCGTCATAATGCGTAACTAATATAAATGTATTTATTAGACGGAATCATCTGTCCCAAGGTGCCACTGGTCCTCGGGATGAAGGCGCCGCTAATGGTGCAGGTCTCTGAGGTGGTGGTGCTGCAGCTGCTGCTGCTGTGCACGCCTCTCCTGTGATCAATTCATGGTGGTGGTGGCGCTGCTGCACACGCCTCGTCATAAGGCGTAACATATATTAATGTATTTATTTAACGCAATCATCTGTCCCAAGGTGTCACTGGTCCTCGGGGTGGAGGCGCCGCTAATGGTGCAAGTCTGGGGTGGTGGTGCTGCTGCTGTGCAAGCCTCCCCTTTGAAAATTTCATCGTGATAGTGGTGGTGGTGCTGCTGCTGCTGCCTCGTGCTGCTGCTAAGTACAGAACGTAATCATCTGTCCCAAGGTGCCACTGGTCTTCGGGATGGAGGCGCCGCTGATGGTGCAGGTCTCTGAGGTGGTGGTGCTGCTGCTGTGCAAGCCTCCCCAGTGATAATTTCATGGTGGTGGTGGGGCTGCTGCGCACGCCTCGTCATAAGGCATAACATATATTTATTTATTTATTTAACGCAATCATCTGTCCCATGGTGCCACTGGTCCTCGGGGTGGAGGCGCCGCTGATGGTGCAGGTCTCCGAGGTGGTGGTGCTGCTGCTGTGCGAGCCTCTCCTGTGATAATTTCATGGTGGTGGTGGTGGTGCTGCTGCTGCTAAGTACAGAACACGATCATCTGTCCCAAGGAGCCACTGGTCCTCGGGCTGATGGTGCAGGTCTCTGAGGTGGTGGCGGTGCTGCTGCGCGAGACTCTCCTGTGAGTATGTTATGCATGACTGAGTGCGCCCTAGCGGACAGATTCGCCGATCGGATGGTACCTCTGTTGGATGCTGCTTCAGACTGCGAAAGAATGTGAAATACGCAGGGTTGTCAATATTGTACAATTTTGTACGACTGTACAATTTCGTGGAAAAGAATGTGAAATACGCAGGGTTGACAATATTGTACAATATTGTACGATTTTGTACGATTTTGTACGATTTTGTACGATTTCGTACGAGATTGCACAATATCCAGGTTGTAAAGTACGATCTACCGTCCTGACATAATTCTTTAATTCAATTCATTTAGTAATTATTTAATTTAATTGTTAATTATCAATTTAATTTAATGCAACATTTCGAAAACATTGATGGTCACTTTGAGGGGCGAGCTGGGAATACTTACCCCCCTCCCCCCCTCCCCCCC